>OY979646.1:11229100-12429100 GCA_963855885.1 Coenonympha glycerion
TAACCCAATCGTTTAAATGGGGATATTTGATATCCTCTATGCAACTGATGTAAATCATGTGTATCAAAATAGATGTATCGAAAAATATGGCCATCAACTCTGTAAAGAGGTATTTCGATTCATCTTAACGTTAATTATTACAAAAACAAAAATCCCTCTAATGAAAAGAATTAGTCTTCATCTAGACCGGGAAATCGTGTGAATCACTAGTTCAACCTTTTAGGTTTAAGGGAGTTAGATGACTTAAAAAATGTTTTGTAACCACTGGCCATCTGATAGGATAACCGATGATGGACGAACAGCTGCGTCTAAAGTCTAATTTTTCTTACGGGCTACATTTTTTGTTTCTACAGACGTTCTGTGTAACCCCATCCATACCTAATAGCTGGAGAAGTGGACTTTAGGACTTTTAATCGGAATTAAGCTTAACTCTCAGATGATACAACGAGTTAAGCGTATAATTTTTTTTTTTTTACAGAATTTGAATTGTTACATAATTCACGTCATAGTTTGCGGTTGGGTAACGATACTGCCATATCGTCAGAAATTAAAATAAAACCAGGAAACTGAGCATGTTTTGAGGGTAGTAAATAACTTTAACACTCTAACACCTAACAAATCTTCATGAAAAAACCGCGGTAAGTATCTGAGATGAGTCACAACTTCTTTATGTATTTTACCAAGGATGAATCGGTACTTTAAAATAAGATTCTTCAGTTCATAGGCATAAAACCCTTTTTAAGTATTCGCTTGTAAGCTGTTCTATGAACTATCAATTTCAAAGGATTTTGAACTACAAATTCATTCAACGCCTTTAAATTTAGAATGTATCTTTTACCACGTAAGATTTTGAGGTTAGACACATCTTAACTATAATCGAACATACTTGACTCACTCCCACATTATCTCACCCAAAAAAGAAATGTCGATTGTCAAAGACATTTGTCGCTTTTTCTTTGTTGTGAACGTGTAAGGCGGTACACTGTGTGTACGATTACGGTACAGTGTACGATTTTTAAAATGGTATTATGTAATAATAATTTTTTGGAGCTAGTTCCTTAATTTGTTCAATTCATTAAAATATTTTATTGAATGTACGTACATTTGTACACCTAGTGAAAGTCAAAAAATAGTCTTCACTTATTATAACTCCCGAAATTCTAGATCATGTTATAGATCGTGACGGATTCCTTGTCAGTGATATGTAACCAATAAACTTCAAAATGTTGAAGACAACTGGCATATAGGTACCTTAATGTCTAGCGTCGTCGATGAACCTCGTCCTTGTTGTGGCTGATGCTGGAGACTCGCTGCCACGTCGCATCTTCCTCGCGGCTGATCGCCAATACTCAAGTGTGTCACGCCCCCCCCTGCTGGCCGAGCCGTAACGAGAGGAGGCCAGCTAGTTTCTCGAGAAACGAGATTGCGCTGTCCCAGCGGTGGGTGTCGATAGCAAAGTCGCCCGCCGCGCCCTGCTGGTTTCTTTATTTACAACACCTGACGATCAGTAACCATTGAAACTAGTATAATGCCCGAAACTATTTCTCCGAAAAAACATCTGGTCCCGTTCGTGAACTTTAATTACTTGTCATTTGTCGAAACAAAATGTCATTTGTCAATACTTAAGCTTCTTCTCAGTTCAGGACGCGTTGTGGTTTAAGATTTTTATTAGTTTCAGAAAGAATTTAACAATTCACTTCAATGAAACTTTCAGACTAATGGTACATTATACATAATATTGTTAACTTATTGAGTTTTGAGCTAACAGTTAAATTATCATCCCATTACACAATCTGAACATTAATTTTCGAAAGTAAGTAAATTATTTTCCACCACAAAATCTAAACATTATTGTTGTAGGTAGTTAGAAAAGTTCGACGCGTTGGTACCCTCGTGGAATTAGTTTTTAAGTCGTGAAATAGTTATCACTGATAAAAGGCTATAACGTTTAACTGGCTATTCATAAGCCAGGCAAGTATATCAAATAAACTATTTGATTCTTTGCAATGAAGGTCGGCTAGAATTTTACAACTGTCGGGACTAACCATTAATATAGTTCTTATGACTGAGCGCCGATAGCAATTCGGGATCAAAGTCCGGGAGGTCATGCGGAGCCACTTGTAGTGAAGCCGAGAACAGCGCCACACCGACATCGTCCCCCGTTGGTATCCGCAAAGTCCTTTGAGGTTTTTTAAAATCCTTCGTGTTGACCCGCAGTCAACCTCCAGGAGCATTGACGCATCATGCTATGCTTTCGTGGTATCCTCAACGTGATACCCTCCAAGCTAGCTTAGAGATGCCTGGACTATTTCGCGCATCATGCTATACTTTCGTGATAACCTCAATGTGATACCCTCCAAGTTAGCTTAGAGATGCCTTAGGATTTCAATTTTTGGACACACTTTCGTCAGCATTGATATTTGAGTTGATGTGATATCTGGGAAAAAAGGTTAATTTTCACTTACCCTCTTTCCTCGGAGTCTGACGAAGATGAATGCACAATTATATGATTTGATTTGATTTTATTTTTGTTATAATAATAAATTTTACTAGCGTCTAAGCATTATCAGTATAGAAAATTAAGCAAGTTTTAACACTGAACACTTAATTTTTTTTTTACTTTGAACCTAAATTAACAAAAACGAGACGTGTTTTTGTAGTCGAGTGCTCATTGCCGCGCACAATAAAAGAATGAAGCATGGCGCGGACGTAGGCTGGGACAGCGTGTCCATCAGGGTGGTCAGTTTTAAAAAACAAAATAAATAAAAGTGCGAAATTGCCAGTACAATGAAAGTGTACCTGATTGTGTTTATTATTATTGAAGAATAAAATGTATGAAATATAATTCAAGTAAAATTTCCATATCCTTATGTTCCTCGCAAGTTTAGTTGCCTAATATCATTATAGGTGTATAAACTCAGCAATCGAGACGCTATAATATGCGTGCAAGTTTTTGTGTCGTAATTGAAAATAGTGCACGATTACCGTACTCGTACCACCGTGCACCGTACCGCCCCGCTCGTAGCGTCTGCGATTACTGACGCTAAAGGTCATAGAAGATGCTACTGCTATATTAGCGTTATACTTGCCAACTGGATTATGATGTTTCTCAAACCAATTTCAATAATAGTAGCCAATCTTTGTAGGGATCTAGTGATCTATATCTAGCAAATTAAATACTAGAAATTAACCTATTACGCATCTCTTAATTAATTAAAAAATATTCCGACGAACTGAGAATCTCTTCCTTTCTTGAAGTCGGTTAGTAACTAAATTAATACCGTGAACGGTACTATTAACTTTAGCTCTAAAGCTGTAGTGAATCGAAATGAATGTTACCATAAATCTACTTAAGAAACAAACAAAAGTTCTTAATTTGGTGTTTTTATTTTATAATCTGATAGGAAGCAAAAGATTGCAATGACTTAGCTGCCTGGCTCTCACTGTTTCAGTGGCGACACTTGAACGACACACGTCAAACACCATGAATAAATTATTGTCTCCATCTTTCCAGGCTCTTACCGCGGTGAGGGTGCCAACGCTGGCGGTGCTGGCGGCTACTCCGGCGCTGGTTCCGGTGGATACTCCGGCGCTGGCACTGGCGCTGGCGGCTACTCCGGCGCTGGCGGTTACTCCGGCGCTGGCACTGGCGCTGGCGGCTACTCCGGCGCTGGCACTGGCGCTGGCGGTTACTCCGGCGCTGGCGCTGGACAATACGGCGCTCCTTCCCGCGGTTTCGGTGGCTCGACCGGCGCCGGCGGCTCAGCGTTCGGTGGTTCAACCGGCGCCTTCGGTGGATCCAAAGGTTCAAGCGGTGCTTTCGGTGGCTCCACCGGTGCAGGCTTCGGTGGCGCGCCGTCCAGGCAATACCTGACCCCCAACGCTGGACCCCGTGGATCTGGAAACGGAAACTTCAACTCTCAAACTGGTTACCAGTACTAAGATAGATCGCTGAATGTAAGGTATTAGCTGCATTTTTTGGGTGCATCCAAAGAGGTGATTTAGACCACCGAACTTTGGTGTTAATTTCAACTATAGAAACTGGACTCTAACTTCTAATATTCTAATGTCTTCTATTAAGTATTTATTCATTCATTTTTAACCGACTTCATCAAATACGTAGACTCCACTTTTTACAATTTCTAATTTATCGTATACCTAGTTTTCAAGCGAGATTAATCTTCACTCGGCTTTAATTTCAAATTCTAATCTAGAAAGCTAGTTTTTTTTATGTTTTGATTCACACCATAATATCACCAATATTGATGATAATACAAAAAAGTGCCGCTAATATCCATCGATTTGTACTTTGTTATTATATTTGTAGCGAAAACGACTTATGCTGTGGAACGATTATGTGATGCTTTGTATAAATGCTAGGCGGTCAAAGAACTTGGCTCTACACTGCCGTGCGCTGACTTGAATACTCATTTGTCTGTTTACATGTCCCTCTTGCTTGTCATCTTCATTAATGATCTCATTAACACAAAGCTGATCGCATATTTGGTAGCGTCGTAAGCGCCGAAAATGCCGAATGGAACGTAATGATGTTAATGTAAAACTACATTTTTTTAGAGGGTTCTAACGCACCCTGCCACTAAGAAGAAGGCCACAACAAACTCAACAACATTCTACTATTCCATGTTAGGTTTATTGTATAGATATTGTATGGATTGAAATCCACGATGACGCACCACATTCTGAAAATGTCCGTACGTATCGAATGAAACATAATCAAATTTTGACAGAGTGGGACGCGTCTTCGTGGATTGAAATATCTATGTTTATTTACGAGTATGAGTTTTAAGAGTAGATTTTTATGAAGGGTTATAGATATTCTTATGTTTGGAACTATTATTGCGAGCGTTGTCATCAACATTTATTTTAACGTGTCTTTCAATGGGAGATGGTCTATAGAATTGCATACCAGGAATTTAAAAAAATTTGAAAAATATTAAGGTCTGATTAATAGGGTCGTCGTTTATCGTCGCTTTCGGCACATACAAGGTGTGCGAACAGCTTTTCTCTCTAAAGTTCTCTTCTTGTTAAACACTTGTTAGTACGTAAGTTTTAGTTTTTACTCGGCTATGTAAATGGACAGTACTAGGACGTAAGATGAAAAATTTATGAAAAAAAATATATGCGAAGCAATACCTAGTTATAGTAATTATGATGACTGTAAATATATGGTGTAACGTATAAATGAATAAATATTTTTATTTAAAGCAAAACATTTTTTCATTAAACCTAATTCCTAGTATATTTTCTCTAATCCATTATACGTCCCACAGCTAAAAAATGACTCCTCTCAAAATAGATATGGAAAATAAGACCTGCCGATTTGAGAATGACACAGCTACATTTTGTTCAGTCAGCCATTTCTAATCGATCCAAACACAAAAAAATTGGAGGATATACAGGACATACATTGAATATACAGTATTTAATATAATATGTACTTTACCAAAGTAACCTAAGTACGAATAAAATTTATATTATCTTTAAAACACGTCACCATCGTACGTTTTTAAAAATTGGGGGAACCAAACATGGATAGTATATTTTTTAAAGTCTACCCCTATAGAATTTAATTAAACAGGGAATTTAAAAATTCGACATTTTTTTAGTTATACTGATGAACGCTTAAATTCAAATTCAAATTCAAATTCAAATTATTTATTTTGCATGAATATGGTAGGTACATTAGGTCTTAAATATAATAAGTTCACATATCCTGCCAAAATGGCGTGCAAAAAGTACAATTAAGTTATATTTGAAGTTACAAATTAATTATTAATTATTTTTCTACAGTACTCATAAAGTGCTATAATTCAATTTCACATTTTTATATATACAGGGTTATAGGAAAAATATCGGAAACCTCTCGACACCTAAATGATATCATTAAAAGTAACAACTTTTGTTCTACAACTTTTGTTTTAGCTCGATATTTTGAGAAATATCACTTATTCAATATTTTGCATACATTCTTTCTTTGTAACTACTCTGTAGTCTACTACGTAATATCGGCAACGTCGCAGCGGTTTGGCAACAGGGATAGTCATAATCGCTGATTACCTGTATTTTGTTTCACAGTTTAATGTCACTTTACAGAAATAACATAATTTATTAAATTTTTGTATGACACAAATTAATACGAAATTTTGGAAAGTTATAGAACAAAAGTTTTTAGTTATAATGATATCATTTAGGTGCCGAGAGGTTTCCGATATTTTTTCTATAACCCTGTATATAAATTCTGTAAATAATAACAACAACAATAATTACAAATACATTATGTCACAAAATACATTACTTAATTCAAAAGATAAAACCAAATTAAAATCATCCCGAGTCGCCAACACTTATCTATGTAAACATGTTATTATTAAGAAACTCATCTAAGGTATAAAATTGACGGGACATGAGCCACTCGTTAATTTTTCTTTTAAATTGAGGCAGCGGCAGGTCAATTAAACTTTTTGGCAATTTGTTATAAATTTTAATTGCCATGCAATAAACATTTTTCTTGTATAGCGTTAAATTGACTTTAGGCCATACTAATTTGTTACCCCTCCTATTATTTTTTCCCTGAATGTCATCAACAGTTGTAAAGTAGTTATTATGCTTTTTTACAAATAGACACATTTCCTTAATATACATGCATGGAAGAGGCAAAATGTTAAGTTTCTTAAAAATTGGCCTAGCACTATCCAGGAAATATGCCCCCGTAACTGCCCTCACACACTTTTTTTGAGCTTTGAATGCTCTTTCAAATTCCGTTGAGTTGCCCCACAGTATAAGGCCATAATTGAGTACAGATGACACATAACCGTGATAGGCGCTTAGGGAAGTTTGAACAGAAGAAGTCTGTCTTAACCTACGTAAGGCAAAAACGAATTTATTAATTTTTTTGCAAATCATGTCAATTTGATCTTTCCAATTTAATTTAGCATCAATCATTAAACCTAAGAATTTGGTACTATGCACTTTTTCTATAGGGATTTGATTGTAGTTTATATTTAAGGTAGGTAGTTTTGAATTAGTTGTCTCAAATTGAATTAATTTTGTTTTATCAATATTCACATTTAGATTATTTTCATTTAGCCATGTAATTATGTCAAGAATCGAGTCATTAATGTCATTTTCAAAATTAATATTATCATTGCATTGAATTGTAATAGTAGTATCGTCAGCAAATAGTATGCATCCGTGTGAAATTGCTCTTGGCAAGTCATTAATGTACAATAAGAAAAGCAAGGGTCCCAATATGCTCCCTTGGGGAACCCCACTATTGATAAATCTCCATGAAGACCTAAAAGTTTTTCTCTCTAAATTTTGTATTTTTGTAATTTCTGTGCACTGTTTCCTGTTGCACAAATAGCTCGATAACCAATCGTGTACTTTACCTCTTAAACCATATTTTTCTAGCTTTGCTAAAAGTCTATTATGGTGCACAAAGTCGAAGGCTTTGCTCATATCCAAAAAGACAGAAACCACTTGTTTTTTATTATTAAGACATTCTGACACTTCTTTAACTAAATTAAAACAAGCCAATATTAGCTTATAGTTTTAATAAAAACAGTAGATATAACTAATAATTTTTTTAAACATAATAATTCTCTGAATTTGACTACGGGGGTTTTGTAGGCACTGGATTAATATATGAAAGTCTAATGATATGAGTGTCTTTGGCACCATTAAAACAATTAATAGTTGGACAGGATAGGAACGGGCCACACTAAAGGGGTAACAAGTAGCATCCTGCATCAGGTACTATTAGGTATTACCTGCAAGTAGATAAACTTTATAATAAACTAAGTCCAGTAAGTATTTGTAAAAGAAAAATGAAAACATAGTCGCTACTAGTACAGTTCCTAATGGGAATCTTATAAACTTACATAGAAATAAAAAGTAGGACTTAGTTCCACGTCACAATTATTTTATTGGTGCATCTAATTACCTACTGCATCATTATGCCAAGAAAGCATAAGCGCTACCGATAGGAAATCTCCCTGTGGGGTGCTCAAAATCGCTGTATTAACAAAAAAAGCTGTTGTATTTTGTCTGGTAGGTTTCGGTAGAGGCTCGTTACCACCTACCGGCAAACACGTAAGCGCCAAGCGATAAGCGTGCCGGTGTGGTAAAGTGTGGTACGTAAATTTCCTTTCCAAATTAGTTCAACAACCTCTTCGGCTGGATCGTCACTTACCATCTGGTGAGATCGCAGTGACGTAGCAACTTGTGAGGAATAAAAAAAGTAATGCTGAAGAAGCAACGAAAGACTGTGGTAAGTGCCGAAGGCCATATGCTCTTTGGGTCATAGAGAAGGTAAGTTCCATTATGATCTACATTAAGACGAATTCTGCAACTGTTCATTTGCAACAAAATTACTGTAATTATGTATACGCACATCTCACGAACCTTACAAGGAAATGCTGTTTCTTAAAACAATAATTTGCATTTCAATTCGAGGTTTCGAGTTGGTTAGAGTTATTCGCTTTACACGAGAAACAAAAAGGAGATACTTTGATTCCAAGAGCTTTGAGGTAATCAAAACTAAGATCTTGGGATATCCAGGGAACTCGAATGAAACGGTTTTTTCCACACACTTCCCGCTTCTGTGTTCCCAGTCATGTATAAATCTGAGTGCCTTTATGAGAAGAGTTAGGCGTTACCTAGGCAAGCGCACTCCAACCTAGACCTCATCATTGCTTTCCATCAGGCATGATTGCAGTCAAGCGCAAGCCTGTCAATAATAAATGAAAAATCTTAAAGATTAGACCAAGTCCCGAAAGATGTTAAAATGATGATATTTTATAGTTGGGAATCTGTGTTAGGAATGGTCTTCTCTCAGAATAAGAACGGTTTGAATACTACCTTAGAAAAGGGGCCTTAGGCGTTCTTGCTTATTCTCAAGCATGCAGATGTGCTTGAGAATTCGTAAGAATTTGAAATGTGAAATGATTTATTAAGTTAGCCTCCCAATATCGCAATTTCCATTGATTTGGACTTCTTTTTAGGGTTGCGTACCCAAAGGTTAAAAACGGGACTTATTACTAAGACTTCGCTGTCCGTCCGTCAGTTCATTTGTCTCTTGAACCTTGATAGCTACAGACTTGAAATTTTGTAAAAATGTTGTAAAAAAAAAAACAGATGATGTATTTCTGTTGCCGCTATAACAACAAGTAAAAATGTAATAAATTCGAATTGAGGGGGTTTCCATACAACAAACGTGTTTGTTTTTGCTCGATATTAATAACGGTAGATGCTTCAAATGTTCACAGAATATTTAATTATTAGAAATTAACTAATTCTAAAGCAGCCATTGTGGAATTCGAACCCGCGACCTCTCAACGGAATCCGAGTGCGTGCCACAACGCCAGGGAGGACCCTCTCCTCTGCAAAGGGCAATACCAACCATAAAGTTATTCCTTGGTCTGTGAATTACCAAGTATTTGTAACACAAAACACTTGAAGTAGCATTACATAAGCGAATTATCTATCTAGTTCAAACGAAGATCTGAAGAAAGACCAATCTGACCTCATGCATAGTCATTGGACTCATCTCGACCATATACGGCCGTATTCCACGGAATGCGAAGATATCCAAGTATGGCTCTGACCGGTCGGGGACACATCACAAAAGTTCGTATTTGATTACATTTGACAAAATAGGAAGTAAAGGGTGAAAAAATTAAAAAAAAGGTAGGTAAAGCGCTTACTGTAAAAATTTAACAATTTTTTCACAATTATCTGCAATCTATTTAAATTTGAAAAACTTTACTTTAGCCGAAAATCGAATCGCCTATAAGTACGAGTCGAGTTATCTTGAATATTGCGAGCGAAGCCAGAAACAAAACCTTATAGGTTCTATGATGCTGAAAAGTTTGTTTGTTTTGATTGTTTTGTCTCAGGAACTACTGCTCCGAATTGAAAATTTATATATTTTTTTTGGTATTCCATTTATCGAAGAAGGCTATAAGCTATAATATGTCATCACCGATTTATATCGTTGGTCATCACACTATTGACCAAAAGAAGTGGAGTATCATTGAAATATGAGCCAAAAACGGGAAAAAATGTGCTGTTGTGTGCGCTGGGGTAAACGGCTAAATTAACGCAAGATCTATATGACAATGTGGCCGATTCTGTTGTGCAAAATCTCTAAACTAAACTAATTTAAAATAGTGCTATCCTTTTCAAACTGCTCGCGATGGAAAAGGATAGCACTATTTCAAATTAGTTTAGTTCAGAGATTTTGTACAACAGAATCGACCACAATAACATTTTTTTCTTTAAAAGTAAGAAAACTCCGCAATATGACATGTCTATCTTTGAAGATCGACTCATTATAACGGGATTTGTACAAAACCAAAATTCACCCAAGGCAGTAGCTGTGAGCAAAGTTTTATATATGAAAGGTGACAAATTGACAAACATACAGTCTGTCTGATTGTATATTTGACAGTTTGTCAAACCACTGATCAGTAATCGTGACCCAGGCATCCGCTAAGGGGGTTTTTAAAAATTCAAACTCTATGGCAGTAAAAACGAGAACTCTTGTGGGAAGAATATTTTCTTGACCCTCATCCGCACTAATATCCATTTTATTTTCTTCAAAGTGCGGCTAAATGTGAACAAACCCTTTAAAAAAGTTAGTTGGTAAATCGAGCTATGGCCATTAAACCAAGTTTGTAAGCATGGAATGTAAATACGCCACGGGCTTCAACGTCGGCATTTTATTGTTAATAATACATTATTAATGAAGAATTAGATATTCATACAATTTTTTGTTAGTGTCTTAAATGGTTAAGGATTTGACACTCTTCACTTTATTTGGCTCTTATTTGCAATGGAGGGTTCATTTCTCAACTGCAATTTAGTTGAGCAAATGGTATGGATGTGTCTGTTGCTATTTTTATATTTATAGGCACACCATTTATATGAATTATAATAAGAGGAGGTTTCAGTAGCTGTAGCCATATCGATACGATTTCTCAGATTGCTTTAGGTATGCTTTTGGGACTAAATTCAAAAAGTTTATGCGTCAATGGTATATCCGAATTCCGATCGCAAAATAGAACACGTGCCTTCCGCGCAAACTGTCACTATCATTTTTGAATTTCGTTAGGACCTTTAAAAACTCTAAATAAGTTTTTTTTTTACAGAAAATAGGTACTGTAACACAATGTACTCATCAAACGAACAAACATATGAAGTTGTCGCCGGTCATTCCTAGATGGCGCCATTATGACTTCACATCGCGCTTGAGTTTCATCGCAACAGCAAGATAAGATGTCACCGGCGGCTATCATCGATGATTCAAAATCCAGTGGCATTCTATATGCGGTGCTTCAGCGGATGCTTTCCCTTGGTAGGGAGACGCCGCCGGACTCCGCTGCCATGCGTAACCGCATAGGTTAAGGGACGCGCTTCCTGCTGAAGCTTCCACTTGGTGGGACGCAGCGTGGGACACGTCTTCTATTCTAGTCATGTAACGGATAACGTATAGTAAAGCATCATCATCAACTTCACCAAGCTGTTTCGCTGTTCCACCTCGGCCCGACCTTCTCAGCGTAAGACCTCTACCGACGGCTAGGTTACAATTGGCTGCCAACGTGGGGCAGTGCATGTTACATTTGGCGCCAAACGTGGGGCAGTGCGTGTTACAATTGGCGCTCAACGTACGGCAGTGCGTCTTACATTGACGCACAACGTGGGACCCGTCACTTACAACCTGGCGGAGAACACAGGCAAAGAACACCACAGGCCCAAAGGGTTTACGTCGTAGGATGATCGAACATCGGCGTGGAGCTCCAGGAACAGCTTTGATCCAGGGGGAAGGAGAGAACCAGCACCGTCTAATACGCAAGTCTGATCCTGACTCCAGCAGAATGGGCACCACTTAACCCCAGCATACATCCATATTATCCAGTTTCCTCGTCGGGACGCCTTCGAAAACTGAGGGGGAGACTGTAACACAATGTACTCATCAAACGAACAAACATATGAAGTTGTCGCCGGTCATTCCTAGATGGCGCCACTATGACTTCACATCGCGCTTGAGTTTCATCGCAACAGCAAGATAAGATGTCACCGGCGGCTATCATCGATGATTCGAAATCCAGTGGCATTCTATATGCGGTGCTTCAGCGGATGCTTTCCCTTGGTAGGGAGACGCCGCCGGACTCCGCTGCCATGCGTAACCGCATAGGTTAAGGGACGCGCTTCCTGCTGAAGCTTCCACTTGGTGGGACGCAGCGTGGGACACGTCTTCTATTCTAGTCATGTAACGGATAACGTATAGTAAAGCATCATCATCAACTTCACCAAGCTGTTTCGCTATTCCACTTCGACCTCGACCTTCTCGGCGTATGACCTCTACCGACGGCTTCATTTCAATCGGCTGCCAACGTGGGGCAGTGTATGTTACAATTGACTCCCAACGTGGGGCAGAGTTTGTTACAATTGTACTAATACAGTACTAATTACCAATTGCATTAAAAGGTTTGATTTAATTAGGGGTTTTGTGAACACTTATGCGGTTACTGATAAGTTCCGTATGTAACAAAACTGTTGAAAAGGTCATATACCAATACTACACTAAAGCCATAAGGCTTACTATGCACCTAAGTGCATATTAACATAATTTTTTCGGTAGGTTTAAATAAAAAGAAATATAGTATAGATATTTCAATCCACGAAGTCGCGCCCCACTCTTATAAAAGACAATATATAAAAGACAATCTGGGTGACCGAGCTTCGCTCGGTGGCCAATAGATGGCAGCAGTAGTCATATTTTTATTTATTTTTGGTAAATTCGACATTTTCTAAAAATGAATCTTAGCTAGATCGATTTATCGCCCCCAAATTTCATGAAAATCGTTCGAGCCGTTTCCGAGATCCAGATTATATAGAAATATCTATACAAGAATTGCTCGTTTAAAGGTATAGGATTATATTCACTTTTTTACCAATCCATCTGTAAGTCTTTAGTCGAAGTACATCCTGTAGATATTCAGCATTCAATTAGCCTTCGATGGGAATCTGTTTGTTTACATGAATTTGAAAAGAGCAACCGGTACCAGTCCTAAGTTCCACGCCACATATCTCCGACAGTATCTCGGTGTTTTCATTTAGAATAAATTGATGGAACACGTATCTGTTATAATTCGGCCACTAATTAATAGATGGCGTTAACAATTTCGCAGTAGCAACCCTAATGTTTTTTTTACACTTGCAGCCCTTTTATGTTGAACTACAATACGTTCCCTTTGACGCAGTTTTTTCATTTAAAAAAGGACTTAAATATAGAGATTTATAGACAAGATTGTAATCAGAAAATTTTAAAAAGTAATTATTTATTTACTTTATTTGTTTAGATTTTTTTTCTCCCGTTTTATAAAAATACTGATATTTCAGTGATAAAAAGTGATGAGATAAAATTTCGCCACACTGTCATATGTCAGTTGTCAATGTCATGAAATTGTCATATTGATAAGTGACAAGGTGTGACAAGTGACAACTGACAGAAGTTTCCCGTCTTGTTTATTGTTGTTTTTTTAGGCGTAATAACAAAACTAATTTCCTGGTTTATTCTTGATTACCTACAAGTGTTTCTGTGTATATAGTGTAATGAGTGATTTATTTTTATATAGTTGGTATAAAAATGCGAATCTTATATAAGACTTAAGTGGTGTGAGTCGATTTTGTTCTGAATTGTGTACTTAAATAAATAAAAGAAGAAATTGAATGTAGTTTGTTATTTTCACTAGCACAAGTTTTACTCCTTTTCAGTAACTAAAATTAAATATTTCACATTGTACATGACTTTATTCTGAAAGGGGTAAAACTTGTGTTAAATTGTTTAACCTCAAAAATAAAAAATAAAAATGTATTGGTACCTAAGGAGCTATATATACCCATAGCGAATAGGTTATAGTTATATATTCGAAAAAATTAGTTCGGCCACAATTCGCTTGGAGCGCTAGTTTCCATACTTCCACAATTTTTCTAGAGTGATAACTCTATACCCCTATATACCATACTACTCTATGGTATCTGCATTACGGAGCGATGCGGTGGTCGAGGCATTACGATCCATCGATGCTAGGAACAGATACCTAAACTTCTCCAAAGTACGAGCCTACAAGGGACATTTGCTTGAAAATTGAAATATAGAGTTGGCATTTTCATTTGTTTACACTTGGAACATATATTAAGTAGCCACCAAAAATATTTGTACTGCTGTATTTGTTACATGGTAATTTAGATTATCCTAAAATATGGCTTCTATTAGTACCATTATATCACAAAGTTGCTTTTAACTTTTTTTCTTAAGTCGTTTTTACCTACGTTTCGCCCCGACATCTGACCATCATGAGCAGCTATAGCCAAGTTTACCTTATCTATTCCATTGCTATTGGATCGAGATACTAAGAATAATATGCTGTCATCGATAAGTCATGTGACCAATTGGTCTATTCGATATTATTATTGTGGGTGGATACTACTCTCATCTCTTATAATATACTTAACATGGCTTCATCTGAAAGAGATATTTACTTTTCTTTTTGAATTTCAATAGATATTTCTGTGTAGGTAATTGTTGACTGTCGTATTGGTACTTGGTGCTGTGTCGGTTCTAGAACATAGTAAAGCATTAATGCTCTTAAATGCTCTTATAGGATCGGTCGAATGTTATTTAAGTTCGTAATCGACCTTAGTAAAACAAAGCTTCATACTTTAATTGATTAGTAGCGGCGCTTTTTATTATTTTAACGCGAAACAAATAAGACATGATGAGGTTTATATTGCCTGAAATATGCGTATTTTTAGCTTAATGCTAAGTTCTGCTTGGAACAGGTCTTAAAAGTGTATTGACTACTACTCTTATTAATAATATTGATTTGTTACTTTTGTTGAAAAGTAATTATGTATTATTATAATAACATGATGTTATTTTTGTAAAGTAAACGATACGGATACACTTAAGTAAATGGAACCTCAGCTCTTTAAGAGGTTGTTTAATTGTGTAAAATAAAGTTTAATACTATTTACCATTATACCTACTTAATAGTGTGTATAGCGACAACCTTTATTAAGTTTAGTAAAAGTGTATCCTGTAGCTACGTATTATTAATTGAAGGTATTACGTTACACGTACCAACAAATTAGATCAAATTGTATGTAGTTATGAGGTCATCCGACCTATGACGTATTAGGGTACTTTAATATTTGCATACTTAATTGTTAGTTTCATAAGGTTTGTAGAGTTTATACGTATCTCGATGGCGTACTGCGTACAGGCTATCCCACAAAAGCAATTAATATTTAATTACTTTTAGATTTTATACAATCATACCTAAACTAATTACTTATTCGATATTGAGTAGTAATACCTAGGTAGGTTTTAATTTTTGTAAATTTTAAAATATCAAATACTATAGTAAGTATACTTACTATAGTACAGTATACCAATAGGTATCTAAGAGAAATTTCAAATCTACCATCGCCCCCCCTAAACCACTCCAATGCCACCCATTTTTTTCTGGGCCCCTTAACGCCCCCTTCTAGGTGTCCAACGCCCACGAGGGGACGTTATCGAATATCGCCCACTTTGAGAAAGACTAAGCTAGATCATAGGCCTATCATCATTGGTGTATCTGATAAATGTTTTTCAAAGAAAAAGAACTTACGGTTTAATCTCCAACGCCAAAAGCGATTACAAAATATAGTTGAGATCCTTAGCTTACCGTACTCTATGAGGTATGGGAGTGACATAGTGCCAAGGTTCGTATTAAGAATTTCTTGGTAGAAAAACACGGCCCAGGATTCGAGTTTTGGCCTTCAGTGACATAAAGTTCGCCTTGCTTACCACTAAGTCAAAGAGGGCAATAACAAAGATTTTAGGAAGGAAACAGATCTGTTTCCGCCCGCCTACTCAAGGCTACGAGATGCCGTAACAATCATGGACTTTAATGTGAGAAAAAAAATCTACCGAGTTTATTGCCAGATCTTCTAGGTTCAAATCAGCCGTGCTATTCTGCAAAACAGCGACGAGCGTGCATCTCTGCATCTATGAATTTGTCAGTTGTAATAGGGTACAATTTTGCATGTCAATTTCGGCTCGGCAGCTGTCTGGCAGCTGTTTTAGAGATGGAAATTTTGTAGAATAGCACAGCTGTTCTGGAATTTTGACTTTTGGCAGAGTTTTGACT
Source organism: Coenonympha glycerion (assembly GCA_963855885.1). NCBI lineage: Eukaryota > Metazoa > Arthropoda > Insecta > Lepidoptera > Nymphalidae > Coenonympha > Coenonympha glycerion. Next base: position 11,245,324 of record OY979646.1, read on the forward strand.
TTTCGTAAGTCTCTAAATTATGGCTATGGGGAAAAAGATTTAAAAATCCATCAGTTTAATGGGACTATTAGAAAGATAAAAATAGTCAAGATAGGGCCATCCGAACATTTTACGTAAACGTTCTTCATACAAGAAAATGTAGTGCCATCTGTCGAAACTCCTGCGAAATACATATTTATTTCTTTATATTTTTTTATCTATGTGTCTGTGGTCACCTTGCCTGCAATATTATTATTAATTAAAAAAAAAAGAAATAGATCTTCACCTATCTACCTATACTGACTACTGCCGGGGGGGGTGCAAAATAGTCATTCTTGCTCCCTTAAACTGGCGACATTTTTGTGCGCTGTTCGCCCTGTCTTTATATACAAGTCTGTGCACTATTACCTAGTATTACAAAAGTTATTAAAGACTATCCTAATCAGAACAAAAAATTTAAATCAAGATCTAAGCAAGATGCCAAACAATGCCGCGATAAGACCTAAGACAGCTTTCATAATTAAACCGATTCTCCAATTGTACTCGATTAACTTATTAATGGTCTACCCTTGAATATTATACGACCTATGACAAGCAAGGTTGGCCAAGATAAAAATTGTCGACTAATTGCTTATCCATGCATATCATAAATCTAAACTCTATGGGTAAATCGTTATAATATGCGAAAGTGTGTTTGTTCGTTGGTCTTCAAAATACTAACAACTGAAGATTTTTTTTTGTTGGCGACCTGAGGTTTTGGCTTCGGAAAGTCCATGGTCTTCACGAGAAGTGAATTTTACACACAAATAAAACGAATTTTAAACACAAATAAATCTAATCTTTTTTTAACCGACTTCAAAAAAAGAAAGAGGTTCTGTATTCGACCCGTATGTATGTATGTATGTGTGTATGTATGTATGTATGTATGTATGTTATGTTTGTCCGCGATTATTTAATATTATGTACAATAATAAAATATATAATACACCATAATATTACGTAAGTAATTCTGTGTATTTGTTGATAATATGGTAAAATAGATAAGGACCACAAATATTTGTATGTAAAAGATATTAATTGTACCTACATTTTTATAAAGAAATTTGTTTTATTTATTTAAAATTACACCAAATGCGGCTTCAGATGTGTGGCTCACTCTTGAATATAATAGCACATGAAATTACTATTACAATAGATTTATTTAGTTAATTTGAAGCCCAATAATGTCTGAACGATGTGGATTGACGGCTTGGTGGGATTTCAAAGAAAACTACGAGTATGCTAAGAAATTCATACCTCACCACATATTGTAAGACTTCCTTGAGCGGACAGTTTCTCTGGGAAGGAAAGAGAAATGTACCTCCACTCGGTTACATTTGCAATCCACCATTTTTCTGCATTGCCTCAAAATAATTTAACCTTAAAGTTAACGAAACCACGTGCAAAAGCAAGTCTTCGTAAGTCCGCCCAAAAATAGCGCGCAGCGTTGTTGAGGAGCCGTCGTAGTCTCTACGAACGAAGCAACACGCGGAGACTAGTCAAGGATACCTACGCTTTGTTGTCTTCGGGATTACGTCACAGCACGTGAGATGGTCAGGATTAGGATCGGATCATCTGGTATATAATAGGTCAATTGTGTCTCCAAACACACAGTTTTGTGCGAACTTCAGTTTCGGTTGTATCCGTCCACCGACCGCAAAATGAAATTGGTAATCCTTTAATAAATAATTATTTATTTTGTAATAATTTTAAAAAGTGATCACCAGTGGCCCAGCTAGTACTCATCCACCCCCTAATCGGAGCAGAAGGGCTGTTTCAGGCATGCACCTTTCAAGCTGTCGCAGGCGTTTCACAAATAAATATCGCTTACTTGTCTGTGAAGAAAAACATTTAAGGGGAATCTTGCAATCCAAGAGTTTATGCAGAACTCTTATTATCTCATAAGTATAATGTGAAGCCTAGCGTAGCTCTGTCTAGAAGGGTGAGCACAGCCAAGCCTTCTTCATTCCAAAGACCAGAAATGGGCCGTTAAAAAGGGGTTTAAGACAGTTTTATATTCTCAAAAAAGGTTTTACTAATTAATTCATTATTTTGATTATAAGAAACTCAAATTATTTCGGTCGTAATACATTTACATTCATAATACTTTTACTAAACGTTCATTTAGGCACAACATTTTCAAGTCACAATTTAAAATAATTATGCCTATTTTACGTTGCCATTAAGTAGAGTACATATTGTCATGTAGAGGCACAGGTATGGAGCAACCACCACACTTCGCTCTGTGCCTGTAAACATTAACAATTTCTTTACAGAAAAGCCTATATAATACTTTTTTAACTCATTGGCATATACAAGTTACACAAAAGCTGCATTTATAGCTACATACATCATACTATAGTAAGTATGTAGCCAAAGTCTATTTTACCATCGGTGCTGGTTTCTCCGGATTATAATTTTCGATTAATTGCCTCCACTTTAAATCTTGCATTTTATTTGTCTTTACAGTTAATTGTTGTAGCCTTTATTGCTGTCACCTCTGCAGCGCGCCTAGAGAATCTGCGTTCTTATCTTCCTCCAAACAATAACCAAGGAAGCTTCGGGAATACCGGATTTGGTTCCAACAGCAATGGTTTTAACTCAGGAAACAATGGATTAGGAAGTGGTCTCAACTCTGGAAATGGCCAATCTGGCACCAATGGTTTTGGAACAAATGGTCAAGGTTATAATGGATTTGGATCGAACCAAATCGGCCAAAACGGAAATGGTTTAGGCGCAAATGGCCAAAGCAATGATTATGGATCAAATGGCCAAACTAGCAATGGGTTCGGATCAAACGGCCAAAGCAGCAACGGTCTGGGTTCAAATTCTAATGGAAATGGCCAGACCACTGGTTTTGGTTCAAGCGGTTCCCAAGGTACCAATGGATTCGGTTCTACTGGAGGTAGTTTCGCTGGATCCACCAGTTTAAACCAGTATCTTCCTCCTAATCAAGGCTCTACTGGTTTCGGAAATGGTTTTACAGTTGGAGGATCTTCGATTAAACGTGAGTTTATACAATATTTATTCAACAGTTTATTTTAATTATGTCATAAGTCTACTAAACGACTTGACTGACATTTTAAGAAAAATCATTCAAAAACCTCTTACTAAAAATATTTTTTCATACAACGTTATTTTACATGCACTTGTTTATCATGGAGCCTATTAGGCGACTCAGAGATAGAACTTTTAGTCTGAATAGATTCCCGGTAAAATCCATGATTTCCGTGCTACATTCACTGCTTACAAATAATCCGTTATATTTTCACCGGATTTTTTTCTAGATAAAAAAAAACTAAAGTTTATTATCACCAACAAAATTCCCAAAGTAGCGGTTTATAAATACTTGACATACAAAAATTCTCCCTACCTTTAAAGTTAAATACACGTGCTAATTCTAACAACATTTTCAAGAATAACTAGATAGAAGAACTCAAGTAGTCAATCAAGACTGAAGCCTGATTCTACGTCTCAAGAAATAGAGACATTTTTTTAATAAATGTTTTTTTTTACAGCGGCGTGCCCTTCTTGCGGTACATCACCATTCTCTCAACAATACAACCAAGCTTCATCTTCAGTGCCTAGTACCAGCTACGGAGTCTCTCAGTTTGGTTCCAACGCTGGTTCAAACGATGGATCAAACTTTGGCTCTGGATCATCTGGCACTTTCGGCGGTACCGAGCCTTCTGACTTTGGCTCCACATTTGGTACTACTGGTAACTTAGGATCAAACTCTTTTGGATCGCAAGGGGCTGCTAACAGACAATACTTGCCACCTAGGCCGGCGTCACAGAACCCACCTCAACAGCCTTTCGATGAAAAATACGGTTATTTCTATTAAATGACAATTAAGTTTCTTTATATCACAAATGTGTTCCAATACTTTGTAATTTAACAAATAAATAAATTGTATTATTTTTTCGTATAAATGCTTTTTTGTGTCGATGCCATGAAAACCGTGACTAATAGTTATGAATTATTATTATTGATGATTTTATGATGACGATGATGATAGCCGAAAATCATTTAGTGCTATTGGCTCAGTCAGTTAGTGTATTTTTTAGTGGCTGAACATTCTCATGACACGGAGCTCCTGTCGTTACTTGGTCATAAGCTAACCACGCTTGTTAAGTTCCTATTGAAGGGCATTCCTTCACATTGTAAAAACCATAGAATATCTGGTGGACACTCAGACGTGCTCGTTTACCCACAATATATTTCTCTACCGTATATAACTCCTAAAACAGCCCGAGATTTGACCCCATAATCCCTCGATGAGTAGCTAAATGACACTTGAATTTAGGTACTAATCTATCTATACTTATAATAAAACTGTAAAGGGTCGAATTCTGTACATTGAAGATATTTTGAATTTTTTTGTTGGAGGACACTATTTAGTCGATACTGAATCCAAAACTGTAATTTGTTTAATTTTTGTCTGTCTGTCTGTCTGTCTGTCTGTCTGTCTGTCTGTCTGTCTGTTTCACGACCGCGCATCACGGCTAATCCGCTGGATGGATTTAAATGAAACTTGACATGATTGTAGTTCATACTCCGAGGTAGGACATAGGATACTTTTTGTCCCGGAATTCACCATGGTTTCCCTGGAAGACGGCATCAAAGTCAAAATGTGTATTTAGTTATAATTCATTAACCCGTTGTCCGATTTCATTCATTCTTTCTTTGTTAGAAAGGAGGTTCCTTAAAAATTATTCCACACAAATTTTATCATCATCACTTTTGTAGTTCAGAAATTACAGGCATCAGAACCTTTAGCGATAAGATCATGTAGGTGACTTGAAACTCGGAATGGATAAAGAACCTAGGGCTAAGACGTAGAGCTAAAGTTAGACTGGACTATCCTATAGCCGTAAATAAATAGTCTTAGCAGAAGATTTTGGGTGGTTTAAGATTTTTCACTTTTAGGGTGAACAAAAATCATGAAACTCGCTTCGTTATACCGTATAGCGCCATCTCTACAATTTATGTGGAACTTGAATGTAAAACTCTGAGATAGGTACGTACTACCGAATTTTTTTAGATAATAATTAACTGTCATGTAATTTAGGTACTGTTTCATGACTTTATATTAAGATGGCACTGTTAAGACATGAACCATTACATGAACATATTAAAGTTTTCACTTCTGTCGACATTCCCGGAGTGCCGCCTCTTTTTTTATCATCCGCAATATGGAAAGGGTAAAATAATGGTTCACTGCAAATCCTAACCGACTGAATGTCATAGGTCTTTTTATACGTAAAGAAATATATAGCCATTGCCCATTCGGATATTTTGGATTGTATTGAGATGAAGCAAAGATTTTTAAATGACTCTTATGTTGGGACGGGGAATATTGTTAGTAGAGTATTTTATCCCAGTGGTACCTACCCGGCCGAACCCTGAAAGAAGAGCTCTACCACCAGTACAAATTTTAACATGATTTAATGATTTTTGACATAGTTCGTGGTTCCAGAATAAAAATCACATTGAAAAGGACGATTTTAACTGTCGATATTTCGATACATTGGTACAAGTCGTGGTCACGTAGTGACCACGACCTGTGCCACTGGGTAGAAATATCGACAGTTAAAATCGTCCTTTTGATCCTTCAACTACGTATTAATAAAACTTTATATTATGATTAAGGAAAAGGAGTTTTCAAAATCACCACAAGGTAACCCGTGCGAAGTAAGAACAGGTTTCTGTAGAACATCACACCAGAATCCCGCGAAAAATCAAGGAATTCCAAAAGGAATTACACATTATATGTAAAAAAAAACGCAATTCACGCGGGCGGAGCCGCGGGCAACAGCTAGTTTAAAGAATAAAACAATTAAGCAATTAAACAATTTTAGTGCTGAACTGCCCCCTGATTTTATGGTAGAAAAACGAAGTCATTCATCGCAAATATTACAATCACATACAATATCAAGTTCTCCCTAACTGGTTGAAAAAAATTTCAACAGCAGATTCTGTCGATTACGGATTACGACCACAGAATATAAGCAACCTCAAGACATGCCTCATCCAAACGATTTACTTTTTCGTACAAGCAAACAGTAGCGCCATCTGTAACATATCTATCGGTGGCTACTGAGCATACTACAGCGTGTCCTTACTGTTGGTGGCAAAAATTTTGGCACCGATAAACTGGCGACTTTTTTGCGCCTTCCGCCCCGTCCAGGGTACTACTGCATGTCTATTACGACATAATTTACTGCCGACCGCTTCAATATCGATGGACACGTTTTTCTAACATAATCAGAGAACTGATCAATAAAGTAATCAAACAATTTGCTAACGACGCAAACCTAAGCATTAGGTAAATAAAATATTAATTACTTTAGATACCGAAATTATGCCATCAAACTAATTTTGCAGCTAACAAAAATTTTACGGATCGTTATCAGAACAGGGCTTGCGTCATTTTATCATTGAATTATCTCTGGTTATTATTTTTTAGATACGATCTCGGAATTGGTGCAATGTATTTGGGGAAGGGACTATTCACCTGTTATTATATTTCGCTAAAAACAATTAAAATTATTGCTGAAAAGTTTAACTTGATAATTTTGTCGAAAACTCTACTAAACTTACTTATCATACTTTACTTTCGACTAATTCTAAACTCAGCTATTATTTGTCCAGATAAAGCTATATACAATCAGTATTATACACTATCACAGACTTTACACTATACAATAAACTGCCTTCATCGTCTTGAAGTATAAGATCGATTAATCACGTGTGCATACAGAGCTCTTCAAATCGAAACACAGTACAACCAGCCAGTGAACAACGCTACGTATAGAGTACATTCTGCTTTAATGTGTTTTGTACTGGTGGTCACGTGGTTTTTCTACAGTCGTCAACGCTTAACGCTTATGTTACATTGTCTAGCTCTGCAGCTACCAATCCAACCTATTACCAATTTAGCGATCATTTTCATACATTGGTGCCAATTCTCTAGGGGCTGTTGTATAAAGTCTCTAAACTAAACTAATTTGACCCCTCTGAAAATAGTGCTATCCTTTAAAATGGTGCTACCCTTTGCCATGGGAAAATGCTTCCCATGGAAAAATGTAGCACCATTTTAAGATGTGTCAAATTAATTTAGCTTAGAGATTTTGCACTACAGAAATCTAGTCAGAAGCGCAGGACCGTGCGGGCTGGAAATCATTGCAGGAGGCCTTTGTCCAGCAGTGGACGTCCGTCGGCTGAAACGACGAACGACTACAGAAATGACATCTTTATTGGTCGATCGTTACACTTCTAGCTTATGTCAAAGATTATTAATATTGAGTAGTATTAATAATCCTTGCTTATGTTAAATTAGCAAACTTGGGGCCCAGGACGCACTGTATCTGAGATGGGCAGACGTATCTCTGAACATTAGGTGAACATGTTGCTTGTGTTATCTTTCTTTTGCAAATATAATACATCTGGTACAGTAGGTTAGGTAGGTTTGGTTTTACTATGGGCCTCAAAGAATGCTCAGAAAGCTATACTCGGAATTTCTCCACGTGATCAGAGGAGATCCATAGACGAACCAGAGTCACCGATATAGTTTGACGTATCGCGAAGCTGAATTAACAATGAGCACTTAGCTCTAATGGCGACCCCGCACGGGAAAACGCAGTGTTGGCAGACCTCCGACCAGATGGACTTACGACATTAAGAGAGTCGCGGCAAGGCGCTGGATACAAGTGGCGCAGGACCGTACGGGCTGAAAATCGTCACAGGAGGCCTTTGTCCAGCAGTGGACGTCCGTCGGCTGAAACCATTGACTTATACTCTAGACGGGGCGGACCGCGCGAAAAAATGTCGCCAGTTTATGGGAGCAAAACCCCCTCCGGCGTCAGTAGTAAGCTGTAAGCCTACGCAGTATTTTGCAGGAGTTTCGACACATGACTCTAAATATTCTTGTATGAAGAAGGTTTACGTAAAATGTTCGGATGGGCCTATCTTGACTATTATTATCAATGTCTGAAACGAACGGACAGTTAGGTAAAGTGCTACAAACGCATAACAACGAAAAATTAACTTTATACCACGGGCTTGAATCCCGAACCCCTGAATATGAGCCTAAAGTCACCACTACACTACCACTGTTTGTGCAAAAATCATTTACTCTTACCAAAAACTCCCACGGAAGATCACGTATCAAAGAATCAAGGCTTTTGAGAGCACACACGTAGAACTACCTAATTGGCCTCGATACACGTTGTCGTTACCAAAAGCTCTAGCTCATTAATTGTGCATCTGGTTTTCAAGAACATTATTCAGGTCTTGGTCTTTCCTATTTCTAAATCATCGTGACCAACCTTCAAAGTTGAACTATTAAATGACAATATCTGCAATAACAATTGTTTTACGGTATTCGTTAATAACTCCGATTATTGTCTATTGATGATTTTTAGTTGTATTGAAATTGAAAGAGTTTGGCACCCAATTGGTCCTATTTTTACTATTGACGAAAGGCCTCTCTTACGTACTGAGGTACTTGTCGACAATCGTGCCTGATTGACAGCAATGATGACTGTTGAGGTAGGTTGTAGCGCACTTGTCTAGAAAACGTCTCTTCACTCTCCTCTTGAAAGCACCCAGGTTGCACTTCCACGGAATTTTCCGAGCTAATCTTATCAAAAACGTGGAACAAACCGTGTCATGAGATTTTAAGGAAAATGCCAGATATTCCATGGACTTTTATTCGATAAAAGCCATGTATAACTTTACTTATACTTGTTACTGATCACTAACGAAAATAGTTCTAATTGGTAGAAGTATCAGTGGTATGACTTTTGGCACCCTGAACTCATAAAATGAGGACCAAATACTTCGTGACATTTGGCGACCTTTCAAGGTCTAGGTAGAAGTAGAATGTAATGCACATACAATACACATGGAATGAGCTTATTAGCTAGAAAGTAATGACAACGACACCAATTACACTGGCCCAAGGTTTGCAGAAGCTGCCAAACGATCGCTTAATTGTGCGTTTCATATTTTTTGCTAAATATAAAAGGGCATCGGAATTTTGAGGAGTCACAGTTTAGTTCCACTGTTCGGGTTTACAAACGATTTTGAAAATATAAAGAAATTTAAAAATGTTTCAGTTGGTAAGTAAATCCCGTTTAGTTTTCGCCACTCTTTTTAGGGTTCCGTACAATAAAAAGACTAAAAATAGGATTTTTTTCGTGATTAAGTGATAGTGAAAAATTAGAAGACTTGGCTATTGTAGAAAAAGATCTGATTTCAATTTTTATTAACACTACTTATGTGGATGGATAACATCCATACGCCTAAATTCATGTTTTATTTAGTTTTTCGCAAATGATGGGCTAATGATACATCGTAGGCCTATGGCAATGACTTTTGTACTATACATACGTTTTTTGAACGGCTTACGATTTCTACTATTGCGCCTGGATTTCTCTCTAGGCAATCTTTACATACAAAGTTTATGTCCCTTGCAATTTACACGAATCTTATCTTATATCTTATCTTATACCTTTAAACGAGCAATTCTTGTAAATATCTTTCTATATAATCTGAATCTCGGAAACGGTTCAGACGATGTTCATGAAATTTAGTATACAGTGGATTTTCGGGGTGATAAATCGATCTAGCTAGGATTTATTTTAAGAAAACGTTTATCAAAAAAAATACGCTCATCCAACTAGTGTGGAGTTTATCTTTATAGACGTAAATAGCATGGACAAGTTAATAACATTATATTTGTTCATTCATAGAATTACACTGTACCTATGCTTTTGTCCTCTGGGTTCAATGCAATGATCAGCACCGCTAGCCATATGACATCTTGACGCTAACGCTAAAAAGATAGAAATGGTACGAAATTCAAAAAATATGAAAATTATCGCTAAATAATCACGTGTCTTCGTACATTCTTATACGTTCGAAAGCGATGCAAAATCAATTATAATGACGATGATATAAATGCATCGACGGATATAATATGGCTAGGACTGCTGAATCTAAAACCCATTGCATGGTTCTTTACTCTCTTTTTTCAGGTGATAGCCACGACACTTGTAGCCTTAAACACTGCAGCCCAGCTACCATCAGCGACGTATCTACCAAGTGCAACTTCAGGGCTGAACCCAGGTGCATCCGAAAATCCTGGTGCCAGTGGTTCTTTTAATGGGAACCAATACAATGGTGGAGATAATGGAAATACTCGAGCACAACAAGCGGTTGAGAGAAGTGCTGCTATACTCAGAATTAATAATGAAGCTGATGAAAATGGTATGTCTGATTTTATTTTTGAAAAGATTGATTTTTGAAAAACTGTAAGAGTAAATTCTCGAGTCATAGTACTTGTAACCTAACTCCTGGGAAATGCCTGGAGTGATTTTTATGAAATGTTTTGTCAACATTCAGAAGATCGTTAGTTATTTATCATACCCCTAAATGGCAAAACATTTGCCCGATCAGTTGATCAATCAATAAAATATACAAAATCGAGAAAGAAAAGGTGATCGAGATAAGAAATACAAAATATTAATGATCCTTTGTCTTCTTTGTCTTTAGATTTGGATTTAGGTCTTGTATTCCCTATTGCTTTAATGTTTTCTAGAAGTCTGCATTCAAGTACGAAACTCATTACTTTTAAGCGATCTAATTGATAGAATACTACTCTCGTAGATCTAAAAGTTTGCAAGACGGTCTAATTCGGCCTAATAGTAATGACCATCTACTCAAATATGGATTATAGTTACAGAAAAGATGGGCTCACTGTCGTGGTATCTTCTCACAATAAACATAAAACATCAAACTCTATATTTCAGGTTTCCAATATGCCTACGAAACATCAAACGGCATCCAAGCACAGGAGGCAGGCAACGCCGCTCAAACTCAGGGAGGATTTTCCTACACAGGAGACGATGGTCAAGTCTACACAGTCACCTTCACCGCTGGAGAAAATGGCTTCAGACCCGAAGGAGCTCATCTCCCTGTACCACCTCCTACTCCTGTGGAGATACTGCTGGCTTTGAAGCAAAACGAACAGGATGAGGCTGCTGGGATATTTGATGATGGTAATTATTAATGTTATTTTATTAACTTCACCTAAAACCAAGGATACAATCTTTGGTAGATCAATTAGACATGTCTTTTTTTATACTATATAGGTTTACGCTTGACCACAATCTCACCTGATGGAAAGTGTCGATGTGGTCGAAGATGGAGCGCGCTTACCTAGAAGATGCCTATTCACTCTTTTTTTAAAAGCACCCAGGTCGTAACATGCGGGGAAAACAGATTTCGGGAGATAGTTCCAAACCTTAGCCATGCGTAACAAAAATGAAGAAGCGAATCGCTTCGTGCGTACTGGTGGTATGGCGACGACATAAGGATGAAAGTTCACCCGGTATCTTCCGGTGCGGTGGAAAAATGGTGAGGGAAGAACCAGATCAATTAGCTCCTGAGCACACTCCCCGAAATATATCCTATAAAAAACCGTGTCTGATAGAACTAGCCTTCCAGCTTCCTTTTTCGCAGCCTAGTAAAATCTGAGTGGCTTCAAGAGAAGGGTGAATAATCATTTTTTGCCAGTGGTGTGGCAATAGGGAAATTTCCTTCCAGGCAGGTGTAATGGCTGAGGACTGCTTCTATTTATAGAATGCTCGTCGAAAGCTCTGTCAGTGTGTGCTATTGCGCTGGTTACGCCAACTATCGTCAGCTATCGAAGACTGCTACAATTTTTTAGGCAAGCGCGCTCCATTCTAGACCTCATCATTGCTGTCCATCATACATGATTGAAGTCCGAAGTCAAGAGCAAGCATGTCAATACTAATCAAAAAACCCAGCCATGCAAGTCTATGCAATAAGTATAACGTATTAAATAGCTGATAATATGATTACGGAATCAGGAGGTTTATAGCAGAGCTCGTCAATTGTTACCTTTGGACTCACTTGGGTTTTTGTTTGTAAAGGCTGCATTTCTCTAGACTCATCGTATAATCGTAAATAGTACTCACAACTCATGTAATTCATACAATTCAAAAACTATAAATTCTATACTGTAATACAATATATAGTTTTTTTTTCTTATCATTTACAATGCCTGTAGATTTAACTATTTCTTTGCAATTCTAGGTTTATACCATCCAGAGAAGAACGAAAATGGCAACAAGGCAGGACAAAATGCTGGACAAGGACTTGGGTCTGCTAATCGTCAAGGCAAATACAATTCTAACTCTGGGTATAAGTACTAAATACTCGTAGCGTACATTTTTATTTATTTTTTATTTATTCTCATTCAAGAGCTTTTTGTTATAACAGCACTATGTTTGTGCTAGAAGTTATGAATAAAAAGTACACTATAAACTTCGCAAAGTTGTTTTTGTTTTTTTTACACAATCCACTTTCGATAAACTTAACTTTCATAAAATTAGCATTAAAGGGAACTATAACCAATTTGATTAAAAATATATTTCTTCAGAAAAATCATTCTTTATTCATAGAATAAATAGTCTATTATCTATCCATTAATGGGATGGGTATATCTACACAAGTACGGGGTTTAGTTTATTATCACATTCACGATTTCATACCAAATATGTACGCTAAGTAGTACATAATAAAGCCAAATTTACATTGAGACAGTGGGCACATCAGTGCGAAAGTAGAGTATTAGACAAATAATTAAAATATAGCCTCATCAATAAAATTTTGCTAATATACTCAACAAATTTTCATTTTTCCAATAAAAAGTTCAGGAAAATAACAAATTTAAGTATAAAAGCAAGAATATGAAAGCAGAAACAATTACTAGCGAAATGTTTAGTATTAGTTCGGTCACGAATAGGTAGTCAGCGAGAGGAAGTTATTAGAAAACATTTCGAAAATAGTGTTTCATTTTACCAAAAAGCTCAAAATCTTACTACAATCGTTTAGAGTTTTAAGATTTTTGCTTTTCCCTAATTCCTGAGCACTACATACATCAACGTTATTGGTACTGAAAATCATTTTTGGGCTCATACTCAAAAATCCACAAGACCACACGTAAAAATATTACCATCAAACACTCTCACATATTTCAAAATCATTTGCAATTCAAGTAAATTACCAAACAATGTATGGCTTAGCTCAAATGAATTGCAAACCATTGTAAATTTTTTTCGTAGCGTCTCATATAATTTTATTAGTATCAAAAATGAATTTCAGTATCCATTTGAAAGTAAGCATCTATAGCCTTAAATCTAAATGTAAAAAAAGGCTCAACAGTCAACACGCTCTATGTTACGTCTTAGAATTTGTATGGCTGACGGAATCCCGCTGTCGCTTGCGCACGCGCATAGTTCTGCTGGGGAGCAACACCGCCGCCATATTTAGCGGGGTTGTATGAACCTGGAATTAAAAAATGTTTTTAAATCACTGTTTTAGGGTCATGCAGCTAATATACAGTTATAGCAATATGTATCTTTTTTTTTACAAAATAGTGCTTTACTGTGATCACACCTAATGGAAAGTGAGTTACTCTCAAAAATTTCTTAAATATGCTATTGGTTACTGCCCACAACAGTACGGTACCGCTGACAGCACATTCTCGTAAGTAATGTTGTCGCTTTACATTAGCGCCATTTTACAGTTTTGACAAATTAAAAAGAAGCTTCAGGGCGGAGCCTAAAATTACATGCGTGTCGTCAGTGTTTGCTGATCCTTTATAATATGTTTAATTAATGGACAACAACACTCACTTGTTTTAGAACAGTAAAAATAATATTCTTTGGACCAGACCTTTATAGAAGCAGCAAAAAAAATATCTTATAGGTAAACTACCTAAGTATAACAAAGATTTAAATCGCTAGATGGGCCCTAAGCCTACATTGCGCACATCAAAAACGTCCACAAACATGTCGAGTGAGTGCTCTCAACATGCTATAGTTTCACTTGCGTCAAAGGGAGTGACAACGTGTCACACAAGACAAAAACGTGGACGTTTTTAGAGGTTTAGGCTCATCTAACGATTTAAATCTTTGACCTATAAGATATTTTTCGTTTATAATTTCATTTTCTTTTGATTGACAAAATCAAATTACTTTGACATTGAACAAAATACTTGTAGAAACACTGCTAGAATGAAACGTTGCTTCTTCACGTACAACGAAATAAAATTGAATCTCTATTCTTTGCTTTATAAAAAAAGTTGCAATTAAATTGGCAAATATACGAATGTCATAATCATCCTTGCTAACTACATCATTTTCATTAAAATGATGAATTCGATGGACGAGCTATTAAAATTTTAACGTTGCATTCAACGCAACGGTGAATTAACAAATATTTGCAATGTTACGCAGATTAGACGTTTTACAATACAGGAAAGGTCATCAGTATTATAATGAAAGCTTTTGAGATTTGTAATTTAAGATTATCTTCCTATAACCGTTTGATCATTCCGTAATCCCCCATTATCATTATTTTTAAGATCCTTAATTTTGCCATTAATTAAAATAATTTGTTTAAATGCCTTTTACCAATGATTAAAATACTTTGTTTAAATGTCTTTAAACAAAGTATTTTAATTATTATTGGTAGCAGAACGTATTTGAGTACTACTTAAAGTATTTTAAGTAGGTAGCAGAACGAATGGGAATTCGTTCTCTCTCTAATATATCTCGTCATAAGTAGTTTTGAAGCGTCCCCGGACGCTCTCAATTCTCGAGATTATGCGATTGTGGAAACTTAACTTCCACCAGTTCACATTCATGTCCTCAAAGGTACAGCTGGGTACTCATAAGTAGGTTGCCCGTACATGCGGATTTGACCAGCGTGCTGGGCTACTGAGTGGAGACACGTGCCCAGCCGTGGGACATAAAAATGGTCAAATGTGGATTGGGCTCACACACTGAGGGTTCAGTAATATGGAAGTATAACTAATTCTCAATAGCATTAAACTAATCACCTCTTGCCCACCAAATTCAAAAGCAAGAAAACCACATTTACTGTATGGGAGTTCAACGGAAGAGAATATAGTGACAACTATCACGGTTTATGAGATTCAGCCTGGTAACGGACGGACAGTGGAGTTTTAGTAATAAGATCCCGCTTTTAGGGGTTGATGATGGATAAGTAAGATGAACTCACCGTCATCGATGATACCAGCGGCTTCATCTCGGGCGTTCTGCTCCAGAGCCTTCAGGATCTCCTCAGGGATCGGCGGGACGGTAGGGATGTGCGCTCCCTGGGGTTGGAAACCTCCCTGGCCAGCGGTGTACGACAAGGAGTACACTTGGCCATCGTCACCGGTGAATTGGTAGCCACCCTGGTTCTCGATGCCGTCGGCCTGGAATTCATAAGTTAATCTATTAGACATATTTAATTAGTTTATTAGATCATAGTCTGTGGAGACCCTTCTGTTAGGTAAAGAACGCCTAGCCTATTTATCGATTCTATTGCTTCTAACGAAGAATAACAAAAAAATAACGATGGAATTTACATCTTTGTATTGACCAATAAATTAAAAAAAAAAAAAAAAAGTTACGAGTATTGTAGTAGTCACGTGATCGACCTTAAGTTATTTCCATAAACTAATAGTAGAGCGATAAGTGTTCATGAAAAATGAAAAAAAAAAAACTTTAGCTTGCATGTTAGGTAGAAATAAAGTATCTAAAGTAAAGTATAAGTCTTAGTTCCAAAAATTGTTAATTGCTAAAAATAGTGCACTGCACTGCTATTATCACCCTAAGACATCAGTCTTAAGTTTCATTGGCTCAGTAATTATGTCGGCTAACGGCTTATACAGTGCCTTACCAACCAAAAAAACTCTAATATTATATGTATAGTACATTACTGCTTCATGGTAGAGCTACGGTGGTATAACATCTACCCCGATGAACTCCGCAAGTAGAGTCTTACTTATAGGAAATATTTTATTACTTTCATTAAAATAAATAAATCTTGACTTCCATCTGGGACCTTAATTAGATAAATTAGTTAAATATTTGAGTCTTCTTTATTGATGTGTGAAAAGTATCATCGATCATTTCCATAAAAACAACCTTGAAAAGGACCATTGATTCGATGGAAATAAGCATGTTGAAATAAGAACGGTACTCGAATTTCAAAATACAGTGGCAAAACTGCATATTTGATTATTATATTACGAAATACGTTATCGTAAACAAAACTTTTCATTGATATTGGTTTCCCCACTATTAAAAGGTTAAGTTTTCCTGCCTCGTTTCAGAAAAAATAAATAGTATGAATACTTTACATTCGAAAAATTGGCCTAAGGGGATAGCGAGAGCAAAACAATCAATCAATTTTGTTCCTCTTTCTCCCTTCTGATTGGTCTGCGTTGGTGTTATTCACCTTATTTTTCATGTATACTTTTTCAGAATTATGAAATAGATGAGAAAAGGTGTGGCTCTTAAATATTTTATTTTTTCTTGGGCATCGTATATTGAATTCTTCGCTACATTAAAGTTTATGACTAAGAATCCTTTGCTTCTCTTTGATTTTTAAATGATTTCAAAAGAAAATGTAATTATAGTCAATCATTGTAGAAAATTGTTTGCTATAAATGCTAAAGTCTGGTTTAAGATCCACGCTGATGTTCTATGTTCTTACATACCATTCTATTGTTATTTTGTCCTTCACGTCTCCGTCTGCACCATAATTTAACACCGGGTGTGGCCGTATACAAAATCGCCTTCATCCTTACAACTCTTGCAAGTCATTAGGTGTGTAATTTTAACCGAAATTCCAATGCAATTTAGCCTTAAAGAGGTCCGCAGTTTGATCTATGAAGATGGTACGATAAATCTAAAAATGCTAGGCGTAGTTGACCTTTATGCAATCCTGGCCGGTGCCCTTTCGTCCGGAGATTGTTATTTTGTATCTAGTAAGGTTCGGCTTCAATACACTTCATAATACATGGAGGTTAAATTATTATACGTTGTGTCAAAGTGCAAATGTCTATATGGTCACAGAAATGTGGGAACTGGATAGTTTATATCGAATTTCACTTTACCTTGGAGATATGAAATCACGATAAGAAGTTACGCCTGAGATAAGAACTATATCAACAACTTAAGTTTTCTTTCACAGATCGTTTAAAGTGATAGGTCACTCACTGATGGGTATTTATAGTCAAAAGTTTATATGTGCTGTGTCTAAGTGTGTATGTGTGTTTGTTACTCCTTTACGCTGCAACTACTAAGCCGATTTGGTTGTCAAATGGAGATAGATTACACTAATTAGATAGGCTACTTTTTAACCCGGAAAATTCACGCGTGTGGAGTTGCGGGCGGTCGCCAATTTTAAATCTTTTTTTGTGATGTAGTAGTCTTTTAGTATGAAGAACATTCCTGTTCAATATCAGTCCCGGATTCAGCATGAAAAAATTCTGATTCCTGGTATCCTAGAAATTTACCGATTTCTAGATTCAAGATAAGTAAAAGAAGAAATTTTTCCTTATCAGTTATCACCCTAGTCCATAATATGAGAATGGACAGTTCGTAGTTGCCATGCATATCAATCAGTCTGTAGACTGAACTGAGGTCATTTCAGACACGGATGTTACGAGGACAGTATTTCGAATACTTTCATTCCTGCTTTACATGACTGAAGTTGACATACCTCGCGTCCCGACTCTTCAGCTTTGATGCCGTTTTCAGTTTCGTAGTTGAATCTGTAGGAGTCTTCCTTCACGTCGGAGTCCAGGGCGAGGATCCTAGCGTTCCTTTCGTAAGCAGCCTGTGGTCTGTTGGATTGTTCAGGGTACGGCGCGAAGGCGGCCGCGGCGATGCCGAAGAGCGCGGTGGCGACGACGAACTGAAAATTTCGGAAAAAAATGATTAATCTTATGTTCGTTTTCACCAACGTTAAGAGACACCTAAGCCTTTAGGTGACAGTTGTTGTAAGTGAAAACTGTCACCTATCATCGGCTTAGGAGTTTCTTAAAGTGTTGGTAAAAATGATCATTAATGGCAAAGCGGTTAGTAGACGGAATTTCAACCTGCACCCACTGAGGTATTGTTGTACTTATACTCCTTTGAGTCCTTAAAGATTATTTGGAGAAGCCAGAATATTAGCCAAAAATAAATCTATAAATAGACTTTAGTTATTCATTCAATGAATTTACATCGTCAAGATGCGCATCGTTCAAACCCTTGTTCCTAGAAAGCCGTATTCACACAAGTTCCCTTGATTTAGATAATCTGTTTGAATAACGGCCCACATCAAGTCTAAGACGAACTTTTTGGGATTCCCATAGAATTAAATAATATGATAATACTAATTTAAAAAAGTAGATACGACAAGAATTTACAATGGAAAGCATTTAAGCTGACTAAGTTAACGAGTTGAAACAAATCAAAGTTAACAAGGAAACCGTGAAACTATAGATTTGAATACGATATTAAGTTTATAGTCCAATAGAAAGAAAGAATTTACAGTGAATTATATTACTTTAAAGAAAGATAAGCAACCTGACGAAATATCGCGATTTTGCTACTGTTCCCACGGTAAATCATCCTTCAAATGTATTTTGAGCTTAAAAATAAACGTAACTACCTAGTCATTGTCTTAACATTACCATCACTTTCGACCGTGACCAAAGAATAACACATAAATCACAAATAAGCGCAAGCATTATTGACCTTTTGGCATCTAGAAAAAAGACACATTATCGCATGAAGAAATTTATGGTAATAGGAAATGGAGATTTCAAGTTCGTTCGTCTGGTGAAGCAATGACAGATGGGCGTATTTAAAATCCCATTAAAATATTTTGTATCTAAATGTGCTTTGTTGCCTAACTATGATAGTTTTAAACATTAGGTAATTCATTGTTTCGATAGAAACATTTATATTTTTAACTCGCCGACCCGTCAAATGTTGTTCTGCCATTTAGGGGCTTGAAAAATAGCTTCAGACCTATTCTTGGGCCTACCATATGTAGTCCAAAAAAAATCATAAAAATTAATCTAGCCGTTTCGGAGGAGTGCGGAGAACAAATTTATAAGATTAAAAGTTTAATTATTTTGCTTGATTGCCGTGTTTTGAAGTGGCGGCAGATCAGAATACAGTTTTCACCACCCCTTGTCTTCAAGGGGTGTCGGTTTCGGAAAGAGGGAGGGAGGAGGTATCAGGGATTGAATTTCAGTTTTTTACGATGTTCATCAATAAATGAAAATTTTGTGTTTTTAGGAATAAAGCACACTAAAAGCTTTGATAGGGAAAATATTTATTTTTCACACGGAGATCTACCGCCAAGTTCGGAAAGCAGGTTTGCAGTTTGCACCGAGAAGAACTGGGAGGCTTTCATATCCATTTTTCCACAGTGGCCCCGAATCGAAAAAATGCTGTCAAAATTCAATTTTTTTTGTCCCAGTTTTAATTAAAATATTTTTTTTTGGAAATTTTTTGCTACATTTTAAAACTTTTTATGCGGTGTTACTACAAAAAGTAAAATTATGTTGATAAAAAACTTTGTATAAATATAATGAGTATTTTTTTGTGGTAATATTTGTAGATGGTCATAAAGAAATGTTTGTATAACATACACCACGTGTTAGACATTATTATGCAGGTTATTACGATTTCGGTTTCTAAGCAAACATATTGTACTTACCTACTTAAACCGCAAAAAGTTGAGTAACAGTTAAGTGGGAAATGTAAATATTATTTTGTAAAATTGTAACGTTGCAGTGCAAAATAAAAAATGTATGAAATATTTCCGCGGGAATTGTGGATTTTACCGGGATTAAGAGTGCATTCCCATTCCAAATATTTGTTTTGAAATTAAATAAAATTTATATTGATCATAACATATTTATTTATTTAGATCATGTACGTTGCCGCGTGTTAGCCCTACTAATACTATAAATGCAAAATTAACTTTGTCTACCTGCTTGTTTGTTTGTCTGTCTGTCTGTTACGCTTTCACATCGAACCACTGAACCAATTTTGATAAAATTTGGCACAGGAAAAGGATATAAGCTACTTCTTATCGCAAAAAACACCATGGTTCCCGTGGGATTTAGAAAAATCTAAAATTTTCCATAGCAATATAATAATAGCTATAGATATAGGTAGACTATTGTAGCAAATTTCTTTGACGGAAAGTATAAAGATTGGAAAAGGGAACGGGAACGGAAACACTAAATTTCGGGAAAACCTAAGATTCCCGCGGGATTTGTAGAAACTGAAAATCACGCGTGAGGAGCCGTAGATAATAGCAATAGTAAGTTAAATAATAATTCACTATTTCATAACATATAAAAAACCATGTAAAAAAGATTCTATAATAAAACCAAAACACTTCACAGACAATCACAAAGTTTGATAACTTAATCCAATCGTGAACCGATAGTGCCGCGCCGCGTGACATTTCAATCGATTAACGCGACCGATGATCGATGTATCGTTATTATAATCGATATCAACTCACCAGCTGCATAGTGCAATGTGTTGGAGCGGGTCGGAGGTGAGTTCACAAGTGATGCCACGACACCGGTACACACATTTATATACGCGTCGTGTAGGTTACAAAATAGATTCCACATAATGAAACCACTTTTCCCAATAAATAAATTGAACTTTACAAACTTTTTTTTAAGTTTGCGCAAGCTCTAATTATGTTATCGGACGTTGTCAAAATCGATTTTTGAGACGTATTTTTGTGTTTTTTTTTTTAAATTTCATAACTTAAAAAGAGGCTGTTTCCTTGATAACAAAATGTGCAAACAATTTTAGCGTAGGATTGTTCAGGATATGAACAAAGTACCGATGATTTATTATATGAAAAGGCTTTTTAACTGTTCGACGATTATAGCCGTCTGAAAAACCGATCCCTGTACAGTGCGACAAGGCTATTTTGGCGCGTGGCGCAAGTCTGAACTAACGCCGCTATCTTGTGTTACTGTTTGATAGTTCGCTCTGTCAGTATTTCACTATTGTATGTTATGTTGTTTTTGCTTACTATTAACTATTTTAAACTAAAATTGAAGTAAAATTGAGGAGATTTTATTTTGTGGCTGCCTTTGTTTTGGAACAGCGCCCTCCTTCAAGTGCCAAGAGAGCCTTGTCGGACTGTAGATACATTAAAGAAATATGAATTAGACTCAATAGAACTCTATAAACCTCATCATCTACTGACAAATATTATACTGCAAAACCTACAGAAAATTTAACTCTAACTTCCTTTGATGAAAATTTTAACCGACTTTAGAAAAGGCGGAATAGGGCGAGGTTCTCAATTCGACTGTATTTTTTTTATTAGTTACCTCAGATGTTTCGATTGGGTGTAGTAGGTTATTTTGTTAAAATTTTGTATTATTAGCAGTAGATAAGTAACTGAGTACCTAATGTGCACTTGCTAGAAGATATCGATTGTCTGTAATCTGCACTTAGTTACCTATGGGGTTTTGTTCCTGTTATCCATATGATTTTGTTCCATTTTGATATACAATGAGCGATCGACGACGACAAGTTTCTATGATGATTAGTCATATGGCTAAGGTCCTGATGTTTTTGATATGTTATTTTCTTCAAAATCAGTAGACACCAAAATCCTTCGTTGTGGCCATTGAACCTTGTTGAGCCGAGGTTCAATTTCCATTTCCCAAGTTAGAATTTAAAGATCGGCTTTACCATAAATTATGTTAAACGAGCAAACCCGGCGAACTCCGTTTCGCCACCAGATGGCTTCCTTTTATGTAACATTTTTTAATTTTTTAAATTTCCTGAATTTTCTTTGCTATAAACCTCACGGAGCCCGAGACCTTTCCAACAAATGCAAAACCGTGGAAATCGGTTCGTTCGTTCTGGAGTTATAGCGTCAGGAAGGAAAACCCAACTTATTTTTATAAAGTAGATAATACTTATCCCACGCGTTGTATTTGTGATAGCCCATTGGTTACCTCTGCCTCTCGACGAGTGATCGCGAATTCGAATCCCGGGTACATACTTCTGACTTTTCGGGGCTATGTGTGTTTGTAGAAACCAGACTTAGCGGCGAAGGAAAACATCCGTGAGGAAACCTGCGTGCCTGAATGTTCATATTGTCTCCAAGATATGCGAAGCCAGATAAACCTGCACTAGACCCCGGAAAATCCCAGAACTCCAGATACCTTACGAAAAGTCTCTGAGACCTCCCGGAACCCTCACTCTAATGTGAGTGTGACCAATGATCTTGAAAAACATGGCATAATTTTTTTCAACAACAACTTCTTTTACGTAAAACTCTAAAAGTCCATGGTCATGTTGGTAATGGTATAGGAGCCCATAGAATGTCAAGATCACTTCGACTGAAGAACAATGGTGGTAGTTACATAAGCTATTTGATGTTATCTTGGAAGAATTTAGCATATAAAAGGGCCAGACCTATACTCGTATCACCTATCAAACTTTTAACTAGCTTTTAGGTAATTGTCATCACTGTAGAAGTAAAGGCATTTTAAGAGCTTTACATAATCATGAGTGAGTATGCAATAGATAAGTACAAGTACAAACACAGATAAAAAATTGTAGGTTGAGTCTCATGAATATATTTCCCCCGATTAGCTTTGAGCTCGTTGATGTCTTTACAACGAACACAAGTAAACAACTTAGAAATTAAAAAAAACACAAGTGCCCTGTGGTAAAACGACTTTTTCCAAAAAAATATAGCCTATGTTACTCAGAATGATGTAAGGATTCTAACGATACCCCATATGTCCAAATCTATTCAGCCGTTCAGAAGTTATGGTGGAATAAAGAAACATACATACATACAATTACTCTAAAAAACTCTTTTTTTGGGCGTATAATAATCGGCCAAATACGAGTCGGACTCGTGCACGAAGGGTTCAGTACCCTACAAGGGTTTTGTTTTTTTCCTTTTGAGGTACGGAACCCTGAAAAAGACAACCATGGAGTATTATTATAATAGTATATGGGACACAGGCTCCACTCGTTTTTCATTCTACAATTTGAAGTTCGCTTACTGTCCGGGATAGAGTTTAAACTAGTGTTACCAGCTCTGGCTTTAACCAGCATGTCGAAAGATACTGGAAAATCTTTCCGCGCGTTAATTTAGATTCGCATGTTAGCAAACAAAGCCGCCTTTAAACTTTTTAACCGCAGTTCTGCGCGTTTCAAAAGAAATTTTGTTTGAGTGCCACACGATAAAACTAACTGAAGCTCAGCTAGCCGGTTATATTGTAACCAAACATTAACCATGTTATATATTTTTACTACAACAATTATGCTAGCTTATATAAGCTTTGGAAATACATCTTTGAAACTAAATTGTTTACCTATTTAGGCTTGTAGTTATATTATATTCATTTATTTTTACTTAGTGTAACTTGGTCGCATCTCATCACAATATTTCACTACTTGCCTTGTAATAAAACGGGAAAAGACAGAAATAAACCTCTAATTTCTCATTATAGAGACCAGTGGATATTTTCAGGAAACCGCTTTAAATAGGAACGTGATTTTCCTTATATGTTTCAGTCCAAAACTATGTCCTAAGACCTAGATCATTCGAGAAGATAAGTCAAGCCTAAGGCCTAGCTAGTTTGAGACACAAATTGGTGTTCCCAGGGCGCCTGTCAACATTTCACAACACCGTTTGACCTCTTGCGGTCAATTGATACTAGGTTTATCAAATGACAGCAGGTCTAGCGCATTGCATTACGTCTCAAGAAAATATATCGCGTTCTGAAAATGTTAAACAGACAAAATCTATGTTGTGTAATGAACGTCCGTTTTAAGTTGTATTCTCCATTTTATTTTTAAACTATGTAGTACGGAAGTCCAAATACCTCCCTGCTATGGAAGAGGAACCTTTATCCGTTTGCCTCTGTTAACAATTACAACAAATATGCAGGTCTTCTTGTCATTTTTACTATTTTTCGTCCTGTTTTGAATCCAGCTCAAACTGAGTTGCGACTTAAAGTTTATCTCCTACTGACACTGTAAGCGTCGTATGTGCGATGTCATTTTAGCCGATTTATGTCGATACAAATGTGATATAAACTAAGGGTTTCCTGAGATATAGCGTCTTGTGCTTGCTCTGTAAGAAACCAGATACCTATTGATTTAAATTAAGAGATCATTCTATTTGTTACCATTAGTGAAAACATAGGTATTAAATGAAATATACCTAATCATTTCATTAGTAAATTTTATAAACAGGTATTTGGTATTTATATTTATTAGTATTTCGGGATCTTATTCTATTTACTTAGTTGATTCAACATTATACATACAGACGGACAGACAGAAAAGCAGACGGTTAATAAAGTGGAGATTTTATTGCTCTTGATGAAATACGGGACTCTAAAGAGCTTTCTAAAGTATTATTATTAGTAACCTTTAGCCTTCAGACGAACTTATGAATGCAGTGACTAACTCTTAAAGTCTATACCTAGTGCCCACATACAGTAATAGTCTTAAGGTTACATTCCTTTTTCAATACCGATGGGTCTTCAATAAATTTTTATAGCCCAATTCATTCAGAATAAAATTTTATATTTATTGTTTTTGCGAATAAGTAATGAAGGTACATACGTGTAGTTATATGCTTTTAAGGCTATTAAATGTTACTTTTGAGCCTAAAACCCGGAAAAGCCTCTTTTTATGTACCAATAAAGAACCATCACCAAGAATATTTTCGTATCGCATTTTTGACATATTTAATTTTTTATGCAAGGATCTCTTAAAGTACTAGGTATTATTTATAATAACATACGTTACATGTGTTAAGTTGTGTACAGTATAAGTTTTTGTCACCGACTTTGTCTGTGAAAAATTTTCAGAATTTTTAAAATCGACCGGAAGTCGGAACCTTTCAGTCCAGTTATTTTTGATCTGTTTTATTAGTTTCCCAACCTTTTACTATTTTATTTCAGTTCTTGTTCTCTTCCGGTTTTGTTTCTTTTACTCTTTATTTACAATATTATATTTTCATCCCCGATTTAACCCCAAACTGTTCATCAGTCTTTTAGATACATAATGACTTCGTAGGTATGGACCAGGGTGGTTAAGCCCTTAAGATAAATATCTTGAGTTTATTCTTATTACTTTAATAATATCATTAGTTTTAAACAACCAAAACTCCTTGACTCATAATGCATACATCATTATTAAGATCGTTAAGAGGAATGGTGAATACTCCTTATTTTACATTAAAACCATTTACATTCATATTTTTTTACATTGCATTAAGCGTTAAGCATTTATTTTGTATCTACTTAATTTGTTGTGCCATGTAGTGCCTACTCTGTGAAGTAGCTAAAAGTGCTGTGAAGTAGTTAGGTATGTTTATTTTAATCTACATGACTTGTGTTCTTTTTACTTAGGGTAGGAGTTTCGAACTCGTTAAGGTGTTGCGGCCCTACCAGCCCGCGAAATTCAAATTTTATTTAGTTTTTCGCAAATATTAGACTAACTACACATTTTAGATTTATGGCAATGCATTTTGCGGGCCTACTTTTTATGCATCTACACGTTTTTAATAGAAACATTGTTCTAAAGTTCCCACTCATCTCATATTGGTTCCCGAAAGATAATTTTTTGCAGTTTCCCAGATTTCGAGCTATCGGGAACCAATATGAAGTAAATGAGTATTGTTGAGCAAAGTTTTTGTTAAAAACATGTAGATGCATAAACGTTGTGCCCGCAAAACACATTGCCATTAGCCTTTGATGTATAATTAGCACACTATGAGCGAAAAACTAAATAAAATTTGAATTTTCGCGCCCGGATGGTACCCATCGCCCTTAACAAGATTTAACCCATCTAACTGTGTCTAGCAAGAGTTATACGCAAAGATCACTTCGATTCTATGGAGTGCAATTTAGCGAATTTCTTGAATTGAACGCCCCTCCACTTGTTTAAGTTTTCACGTTGCAAAAATAATATGGTAGAGCGTCGTCCATTTTCAAATTAGACGATGTTACTTGTTGCTTTGGTCATTGACCCTGAAGCCATGGAGTCATAGGGCTAAAAATAATCTCAAAGATATTTTGCAATTATGAGGTGACAGAAGCCCCGGCACATTTTTTCCGCAACACGGAAATGCAGCCAGAATTCTTGATGTTTTTCCATGATGGCAGGACTTGTAAACTGTAGGTATATGTACTTTAATAATTGGTATAAGTTAGTGCTAAGTTTTATTGTAACATTTTCTACAAAAAAAAATTTGGTATTCAGTCATACATTGAAACAGGTGGGTACGCAATCCCAATCAACATGCTTCTTGTAAACGAAGAGCCAAGAATTTAGAACACGTGTATATAAATGTGTGATAAATTATTTATCGCATCTAATAGTCTCGTTATCTGATGTTTATGCTACCTCGATGCTGTTTAAGTTGTTAATTGTTGTTGGTATTGTCGTACAGCGTACTTGTTAATTTTGATTAAGTACACGAATTTATGTTCCTTGTAGTCTTATATAACTACCTCAAACAATATAATGATACAATATATTAATTAATTTTTTGATCTTTATAAATCATTTATTTATTTTGTTCAGAAAGGACATGTACAAGGACATATTCTTATGTCTACATAAGAGGATCTCTTCCAGATGCTCTAGATGTGGGAACAATAAAAACATGATATGCAACAAAAACATGTTATTGGTATATCATAAATCATAGTATCGCTTAAATTGAATTTTTAATTTGATTTCATTTGTTTATTTATGGTCTGAAGTTTGTAAAAATACCACAAAATGAAAAAATCGAAATAAAAAGTAATACTTTATCAAAGCTTAGTAATTCGATTATCTGGCTGGTATACACATAAATGGGTGGAATTGATTACTTTTTGTTTATAAAGTCGAATAAAAATTAACCATCGGTTACTGTATAGAAATATTTTCAATAATTCAACAATATTAACCCGGACGTTCCTAGTAGACGTTCCACATAGACTGGGCATCACAGCCTTGACAAGAGCCCTTTACGCCTTGCCGTATATAAATCAAGATTAATGGTCGCAAATACCACTCAGATATCCTACATGCAATATTACATAAATATTGTATTAGATAAAATGTTGAATGTTTTGCATAATACGAAGAACAACAGCGAATACACCAGAGAATAACCTAATTCTAAAAAAATATGGAATACTATCTAGTTTTTCTAACAAATGCCCGAATTTTTTTAGTTACGTACCTCGAAAGAAAAATAAACCTTTATAGGATAACTTTGTCATCCCTCTATACGACCCTTGCAAGGCCTTGGGGGCCATTTTCACTAAGTGGCTTAGCTTTTTTCTACAGTCTGCCACCTCTATTATATACAACTTTCAGTTACAACTCAAAATCGTGAGGTATCCAAAAAGTAGGTACATTTTTAGAAATTTCACAATTTTGTTCTTACGTTTGCGAATCTCTAAAAATTAAACACACATCTGGTGGATTTTTTTTCAATGTGAGATAATTTTCTAACAATGTTTCTGTCACAGTTTATAGCAAAGTAAAAAATCATACAGAAATTATATGTTATATATACTTAGAATGGACCACCCAAACCTCTATATAAGCTGTTATCATCTCTCCATAAAATGGTTGCAATAATATAAAAACTGGCACTAAAAATGGACCACCCAAACATTCATCAGGTTAAAAATAGCTCGTCGCCGCGTATCAATTTACTGCAGTGTAAACACTCACATTTAACATAAATTTAATAGTTCCAACCTTGGCTGATACCTTACAAAATATCTACTTAAGATATAGAGTGTGGTAACTGGTCACTCAGCTGGTGATAGAAAAACAATAATTAAAATCATTATTAACATGTTTTGCTTTTTATTTGGTAGCTAATGAACCTGATAGCCAGTGGTTCAGATTTGTACAGAAGGTACAAATCTGAACCACTGGGAATTGGGAACAATTGGGAATCTATAGTTCGAATCCCACGCTCTGAGTCTCTGACTTTTTAAAAACTTTGAATGGAGTTTTGTGTTTTGTGTACAAAGGGGGAGAGGCTTTATTTGTTACCCGATTAAGCAAAAAGGAAGGTTATGTTTAGAGCGTGAATTTTCACTTTAAAAAGAGAAAAGGTTATTTTTGTGAAATTGACGCATTATGCATCCAAAATGTTCATAAGAGTGACAAGAGCAGTCGTTTCAGGTATTATGGGCTCTTAAGGGGGATGGGTACCATCCGGGCGCGAAAATTAAAATTTTATTTAGTTTTGGGCTAATTATACACCGTAGGTATTATGGCAATGAGTTATGCGGGCACAACATTGATGCATCCATATGTTTTTAATAAAAACTGCTCAACAATACCCATTTACTTCCCATCATCATACATATTGGTTCCCAATAGCTCGAAATCAGGGAAACTGAGGTGAGTGGGAATTTTCGAGCTAAGTCTCTATTAAAAACATGTAGATGCATATATTATGCCCGCAAAACTCATTGCCATAAACCTACGATGTGTAGTTCTAATATTTGCAAAAAACTAAATAAAATTTTAATTTCGCGGGCTGGTAGGCCCTAAACATCTTAACGTGTGCAACGTGAGTTGTACGCACAGTTACTCACCTCCCGAACTGACCTAAACAACTGAGATTATTGTCGTTCAGTGAGAGTGAAATAAGAACAAGATTTTAAGATAATTTTCACGAATTTCTAATAGTAAAAATTTTTGCTATACAAGGGAATCGAACCCAACAACCCACGATCCACTGACCTACGCGCTAACCTCGATTCGTACAAGGCATGTCTACGTACTAGACTTCTCCTTTTTTTCTATGTAGCGCTTGATTGTGATCACACCTGATGGAAAGTGATGACACAGTCTAAGGTGGAGCGCGCTTGCTTATATGATGTCTATTCACACTTGATATGAAGACGCCCAAGTTGTAAGTGTTGGGCCACTTGCACGTGGCTTTCTGTAGGTACCTAGGTATGTGTAAATTATACAAGCGCATCTTCTTATGGTTACGCAAAGTAATAGATCTCAATAATTACACCTTGGGTGCTAGATCGTATTACCGATTTTGACGTACTCATTGAAATTATGTAATTGAATATCCTAAACGTATATTTTGACGTTGCACGTCTTATGATGGCTAGTTTTATTACTAAAAGACTATTGATCACACGAAAATTATTTTACAAAATTACTGGCAAAACAACCTACAGGTAAGTAAGTTCTGAAAGACGCAGGGTGGTAGCCATCGACGGCCTAGCCTCCCACCGTACCACCGCCCTTAGTCATATATCTACAATCATCACAGAAACCAATCGATTACTCAATCCACAGATATGTGGAACAAAATTTAAAAAAAAAAATGGAAATGATATGTCTGATCGAGAAATTGATCACGTGTCTTATAGAAGACAATTGTCTGTCAAATTCGATCTTTTTTTATTTTGGCTCATATATTTATGCAATGAGCGATGGCCTAGCTTTCGATTGCAATTATAGATTTAAGGGGGATGGGTACCACCCTGGCGCATTATTGAGCAAAATTTTTTAAAAACATAAGTTCACCTATGCTGTATGTTATGCTCGAAAAACTCATTGCCTTGCACGCACAATTTGTAGTTGGTCTAATATTTGCGAAAAACTAAATAAAATTTGAATTTCGCGGTCTTGTAGGGGCATAGGTATTATACTGCCGTGCTATTCTGCAAAAATACCGACGAGCGTGCATTTGTGCATCTATGAATTCGTCAGTTGTAATAGAGTACAATTTTGCATGCCATCTTCGGCTAGGCAGCTGTCTGGCAGCTGTTTCAGAGATGGACATTTTGTAGAATAGCACTGCTGAATATAGGCAATGAGCCTACCGTTTAGCGGTTAAATGGTTTTTCTTAGATGGAACTTATGACGAGATTTTTTTTACACCCTAACAAGTATTTACGCTTACACGCTTAAAAATAATGTGGTGGAGGGGCGTTTATTTTTAAATTAGACGATGTCCACATTATTTATGCAGTTTTGGTATTTGCAGGATGTTTAAAGGACAAGAAAGATCCGTTCCTTTCTCCTATGAATAGAATGATAGAATTATTATGTCTCACAAAACATGTTAGGACTGGGCCTAAGCGTCCTTGCGGCGAATGATTAATGATGATTGCATATGATTATCTCCGTTTATTTGGGCGCAAACCTGCGATGTAGCAACGATATTTGTAACGCGTTGATATAAAACGACAAGCTCAAGTGAGATGTGAACGCGCCTTAATTTCATGGGTTCCTTTTAATTTACGTATTGCATTTGATAATGTTTGTTTTATTTTTTTCTGTCATTAGATTTTTTTTCAGAATCAGAATCATTTATTTAAAGGACGTTTATTTTAAAGGAACGCAAAGAAAATTCGATAATATTAAACGGATTCTGAAATTTTTTGAACAAATTCCTAAAAAATATATTTATTTTTTACTCAATTTTACAAATCTAACCAGCTATTTATACAAGTTACACAGATTTGATTCAATCAAGTATCTAAAAGATAATTCGCACAGCAAAGCGAAGGAGATTCGCTTTGCTTGGTGTGTTTGGAAAATCGCGTTTTTATTTAAAACTAGCTGTTGCACGCGTGAATTACGATTTTCTTACAGATACCGTGGAAATCCTTGATTTTTCGCGGGATTTTTTTTTCCTGTTTGCATGCCATTTGATGCTGCCGCGACTCCACCTCCATTGTTACCTATTAAATTTTATTACTAGGATTGTAACAGATTTTTTTTCTTCCATATAAAAATCTCTTCCCATGATTTTGTTGTCCGGGATATAATATTATGGCCCAAACAAATTAGGTACAGAACCCTAAAGATGTAGAGTGTAGACGATGGTATTTAGATGGACCGTGCTGTGTTTGAACTTTATAATATTGTGCATACTTGACTTTTATGTAATTCGTTGTTAATAATTTCTCGCCGCGGGGCCCCGCTGGTTCTAATGCTTCATTACTTGATTAGTTTTTGTTTAGTTATTTATCAATAGGATTAGGCAGTTTGCGGATGGCTATGTTTTTTACTGGACATAGATAAGGTACCTACTAGTAAATTCAGAATTATGTACTTATTATTATGCGGTACCGAGTTTAAATCCTTTAATTTAATTTAGTAAGAGCTATTTTCAGACAAACCGATTGTACCCAGAAAATTTCAAAACAATCATTCGAGCCTTTCGGAGGAGTTTGGTAACAGGCACACAGAGAGTCGTGAAAATTATTTATTAAAGAAGATAGACTCGTAAGTATGTGAAGCACTAATAAAACGTACATCTCAATCAACAAATCTACATGTTCATTGAAACGTGAAAGTAAAAGTTTGAAAAACAATATTTCCGCACATCATCAAAAATGTAGGTCAAAGTCACGAGACGTTTTGACGGCATCGCTCAACAATGACGTGACTAATCCTAAATGGATGTCGGCTCCGATCCTCGGATGTGGGATAGTTCTCGCCGAATTTAACTGGAGACCTTGCGATGGCAGCGCGCGATTGTCGACTGGTGCTTTCCACTTTGTACTTGGACTTAGTGAATGTATGTTTGTTAGTCTTCAAGGTTTGTGAAAATGCGAATTTTCATAGATTTTTGGCTGACTATTTCTTTAGTTAGTTGTACAAGTAACTATTTTTAATATATAAGATTCTTATTTCGTGTTTGTTAATAAACTACTCTAAAACAGCTCGGCCGTTTGATATGAAATTTTCTGTGTCTGCTCGGTAGGTATGAGAGTAGGTCGTAAGCTATTTTTATATCCTTAATGGAAATCCTAACCTAATGTTTGCCTGGTCATAATATTATAATTATAACATAATATTAAAATAAATCATAGTATTTTAAGAGTAGAATCATCAAGTTCATTCAAAATTGACGTTTTAAAATACTTTTTGACCTATTTAGTAGGCTAAAGGCCTTCTTTAGAGGGCTTTTTTAGTAGGCTTCTTTAGTAGTAGAGTGTAGTGTAGGCTTCTCTTTATAGTAACATATACATGAAGTAGTAGTATAACTGTCTCCGCTATTTTAAAAAGTAAACGTTGGTGAAGATATTTGCAAATTAGACTATTGTAGAACGTATTTGAAGAAGGTTTGGCATGATTTACGCCTGGAGACACACAAATGAGCTTAAAACAGAGAACTGCTCTAGTGGTAATAACAAGAAATGAATTTACGAAGATAAAGTCGTATCTCAGTGACAAACATATAGAAGTCTTAATTCTTAAACAACAAATTTAAAAAGTAAGTTTCACATGTTTTTATATTTTAGACTGCTCTACAAAAATACTTAACTCAAAAACTGCTCTTCAAAATTAACCAGAGCAAAGTGAACGATACCACCCTTTGATGGTATCGTTAGGAATGTCGGTTACGCATTACAATGGATGTTAGCGTAGGATTATACGGTTCAGTACGTAGGTCGGAGGTAGGTGAATCTTCGCGGTAGTGATTTGTATGTACAGACACCTTTGTTATTTATTGCTATGTTCGTTGTAATTGTTATGCTGCCATTTACGAGTACTATTAAAAGCTTCCTTTTACCCTTTGAGATAGCTTGTTAAACTTAGGCATAGACTAGTCAGATAGCTTGTAGCTGTGAGATTTTAGAGTAGAGGAGTTTCATGGTGTGGGCAATCAGAGAAAAAGCAGCGATGTTATGGAATACCTATGGGTTGATTGAATAAAGATTTGAAGTAAGTACGTCTTGTAAGTATTCTGCATACATATATTATGGTAAGAAAGGATAAGAAAGGATTCCCGGTCAGCAGTATCAGCAGAGGAAGCAGAGGCGGATGACCTGGACTAGTAATGTAAGTAAATGAGGCGTTGATACAAAAACAAATTAATATTACAGAAATAATTTTATTTATCAATGTTTTCAATAACACCAATAAACAAAATGAGGAGAAATAATCTTATTTTAGGAACAACACGTTTTATTAAAACTTATAATAATGAGACTAGTATTTTACACATAAGTCTGTTATATAATATGAAAAATAGTAATTTTAGGTATCTTAGCTTAGCCAAACATTAAAAGATTACAACAAAATAACAACAATAACAAGAAAGAATGTAAATAGCGTTGGCGGCCATTAAATAAAATAAAGTTAGCATTTTAGTATAGTTTTTTTATACGAATGTTTCCTAAACATCCTTTTTGAAATGTATTTTAAATAGTCAAATAAATCGGTTTTTCAATACATTACCGTATAAAGTGGCCATAGTATGTAAATGTTCCATCATGAATAATAAATTGAACCTTTATAAGTCAAAAATGTATTGAACAATGTTGTCACTACACGTCTACGGTTTTTTATATGAGTGACAAAAACAGGCTCGATATAAAAACTTATAAAACAAAATCTTTTGAACTTACTCCAAGTACGTAGGTACGTACTGGAATATAAATGTTCTATCCTCAGATATTTAGTAAAAAACTAATGAATCCATAGTTTAGTGATGATAACCTATATCAGCTCCTGAAGTAGCTTGCGCAGGCGCACCGTGGTAGGCTTCTTGCTGGTAGTCTTCGTACTGGTAGTTTTGACCATGCTGATGTTGGTTTTGATAGGAACCTGCGAGAATAAAATCCTATAGCACAGCTTTGTTTAATTATCTATTATTTTTCTACGTTTGCTTATGGAACGAAATTAAAGAAAAGAGTGACTGTTGTCTTCTATAAGTCTACGTGATTTGTTAATCAGATGTCATTTTCGTGGATTTTTTGAAGTTCCAATAGCAAGCGTAAAATGGAATAAATTGACATGGCTACAGTTATAAGTAGATACTTAACTCTTTTAAACTCTACCTGAATTTACTGTAATCAGAAAAGGTCATCAAGTCAAAAGGTATCAAATTACCGCCACCTTATCGGCTTTGAGGATCCCAGTGGCTTCATCTTTACCCTTTTGTTCCAGGGCTTTCAGGGATAAGATGTCGTGTGAGTTCCGTGAATCCCTTCATAGAAGTACCTTTTGTTTTATTAAATTTTTTGGCTAAGTCCAGGATTCTGTCCTACATTAAGGGTTGGCAAGACCCTAGCTTATAAACCTACCAGCATTATTGATTCCAGGGGCCTTATATTTGGCCTTTTGCCCCTTTCTTTATGATCTTTTAGGATAACTTTAAGGATATAGGATGCGTAGCCAAATTAGAACTCCTTGACAGCTATACCTATAAGTATTCGATACTTTTACTAACCCGATCTTATGAGAACTTTATGATACCCAATGATGTTTTTGTAGTTTGGTTCCGTCAGGAAAAACCATCATGCCTCCTATCAACTTACCGTCATCGATGATTCCAGCAGCTTCATCCTTAGCGTTTTGCTCCAGAGACTTCAGGATAGCTTCAGGGATGGGAGGAGGCGTGGGCAGATGAGCCCCAGACGCCCTGAAGCCGTGCTCGTCCGCGATGTAGTTGACCGTGTAGATGTGGCCGTCGTCACCTTTGTAAGAGTACGCGCCTTCTGCTCGGGTACCTTTGTTGACTGAGCCTACTTCTTGGGCTTTGATGCCTGTTAATTAAACACAATGGTTTATCTGTCTACATCTAATACATACTATTAAGATATTATAGTTACTAGGTAGTTACAGAGATTCAGACAATATGCTAAGATGTTATACCCATACGGGAGACCAAAAATTTTAGCAAGTAATGCCGCCAAAAGCAGAATAAGCAGTATGCAAAAATTTTTTACTGAAAATATACACTCATCGTATATTAAAATCTGAGCCGTATATACTAAAAATTTATTTTAGGACTATTGACATAGAGCGTTAAATTGAATGTAGTTAAAAACGCAATACGGTCGACAAGCGTGAAATTAAATTTGCTTTGCGCGATAAGGTTGAAAGATTGTATTTCCTATGTTGAAGTAGGTACATTCAATTTTAACACTTTGAACTAAAAGACGTAAAGTTAATTTTAATTCGTATCACTCAGATGTGAAGACGTGAATAGTAGTATAAATATTTGAAGAAGGTAATGGTTAAGATTGAATGTATTACGAGTTTTAGACAAAGTATATGAAGAAATTTTTAAAACTCACCGTTCTCAGTTTCATACGCATACTGATAGTTGTGTCCATCGCTATCAGAATGATACGCCAGAATCCGAGCATACGCATCCTTTGATGGTCGCTCCTGATACGCTATTTCATGACCACCCAGATCCCCAGCAGCAACAGCACCGTGGTCCGAGTAAACTTGCGATTGGCCAGCGTAATTCTGCTGTTGGTACTCGCCAGCTGATTGGCTAGCGTAACTCGGCTGTTGGTACTCGACAGCTGATTGGTAGGCGTCTGCTGTTTGCGCGTAGTGCTCGGCCTGTGGTTGGCTGAATATGTGGCCAGCTGACGCAGCAGCTATAATGGCGGTAAAAGATGTTATCTGAAATTAAAATTTGCATTATAAAATTTTGTTCTATTATTCGTCTATTTTTAAATAATGTCGTTGGTAAAGATGTATGAAAAAAACTTCACTATTCAAGTTTGATCGTTAGAAGTTGATTGATGAAAATGAGAAACGCCACCAAACGCGTTAGGCACCTATGAGAAAGAACATAATGTAATGGAGAACTCATGGGCACGTGATTTTTATTACGGTTATCATACCCGAATTTCCATTCAGAGGGGCTTGCCCGAAGATCGAATTCCGGACCGCCCCAATTAGGAGAAAAAAAAATTAACCACTGAGTAGGGACATATTATATAAATCTGTGTGAAATACCACTGTTTGCGAAAACATTATGTAGTAGTAAATTCCTCTAAACCACTAAGCAGGGATTAATCCTGCACATTTT
This sequence comes from Coenonympha glycerion, assembly GCA_963855885.1. Lineage (NCBI taxonomy): Eukaryota > Metazoa > Arthropoda > Insecta > Lepidoptera > Nymphalidae > Coenonympha > Coenonympha glycerion. The sequence goes on from OY979646.1 coordinate 11,281,102, forward strand.
CTAATAATTTTTAACTATGTAGGTATTCATTTTAGTTCCTTACTACTCAATTTTGTATTACATAATGAGAGGGAAGTACCTACGTATAATTATAATTATTGTCTTGTTCTAAATAAACACTCATACAAAAATACTTAAAACTAAACGCATCACAATTCACAAACTCTGACACTGGAAATCAAAGTCCTTTTAAAGCTACACAAAATTAAGGATATAACTTCTGAAGAAACTAGTTATTTGATTAAATAATAATTATTATCATTGCAACTATGAACGTACCAATTTCATTTCTGACTATTATAATATCAGTAATGGACGAGACACGAGTGCGTGTAAACCAATTTCTCCTTTGGTTTTTATACTTAAAAGTTTCTATATACGCACGGTCCTATTAAGTCACACTTATTTCGTTACACCACCGACACTGTGGAGTTCGGAATTTCACTCCAAATTGGCATTGTAGAGTTAAGTCCGGCTAGGCGATTGTATATGAAGTAATGTATGAGAATTAACGCTAAATTAACGTATCAAATTAGCGATATAAGAGTATTTTTGAATTTTATTCCATTCCATTCCAGCCATCATCCATGGTACCGAAATGTGTCATAAATTGCTATGGCTCTAGGCTACCACCGCAGTGTCAGATACTCTGTCCGACCACTGAAATAGCATACATCATACAACCTCATTTATTTCCCCACGCTCGAGTAACCAAAATCCCCCCTTGGGCTCCCCTACTACTTGGGATGCTCTACATCTGGCATGAGCAGATTTATAGTTTATTGGTATCAAGCAAAATATACTTTTCCAGATTAAAATAAATAACGGTGACTTTGCAACTTGCAAGATTTGTGGATCTGACTAGAGCGATTTTATAGACAAATTCAAATTATTGGCATTCAGTTTAACTACAGTAATGGTTTAGTCAGTTGTTTTTAATTATACATTTTATCCATTATGATGGTATTTTTTTTTAAGTTTTCTGCTCTTAGTTGTGTGACGTCATTCTAAATAAAACATGGCGAAATACTCGTGATTGTGGACTAGTTATTTTGGGGTAAGCCCATATATCCATGAAAATTGACATTCAAAAGCTTGTATACTTTAATTTATACTTTTTTAACTTTTTCCTTTTTTAAATTTATACTTTTAACTAATCCTTTATAAAGATGACTTATTAAAACTATGTCAACATCGTCTTAAGTCTGAACTAGCAGTGGTTTGACCGCAAGAGGCTGGTTAAGTAACCGCAGTAACGAGATGCGCTCAGTGAATGAATATGTGGAGCACATTTCGGACAGAGCTTAGCGACTACTAGACATGTCCCGATCACTAAAAATAACGCCAGTACCAAATCGTTATAACAATTGGGTATTTGACCCTAATTTTTTATAAATTTATTATAAACTTTCTTGTTTGCCATACTTGTACCTTCTTATTTGAAAACACTGACTGCCAAGACACGGGTTGTTGCCTAGTTTGGGAGTCAAGCAAGACAGGGAGTGTTCAAAGTTGTAACTTTTTTTGGGCTACTTACTAAATTTGTTTCATTTGTTGCTGTTGTTTGTTGTAACTAGAATAAAAATAATGATGTACACTGAAAAAACTAATAAAGTCGTTAATTTAACAAAAAAATATAAGCATCTGAATATTTCTGTTTAGACAGAAATAGCGATATTAAATTCTGACGTACACCTTAATAATGCAACATGATGAATTTGGACCGCAAGTTGAAGCATTGGGGATCATGAACCCAGCATTGGATATTGAGTTAGCTTAAATTACAGTTCTGTCTATTCTATCATTTTCTAAGTCTATACTTTATAACACTTATTTTAAAAAGGTGTACGCAGACCATAACGTTTTATTGCAAAAAAATAAAGTGTTTTACAAAATAATATTAATTAAACCATGACTGTCTATTATTTCAGTGCTCTTAGAAGATTCTCACTTGCAATTTCATAAGAACTCGAACATTGTAATGAGATTAAAGGCTTTGTTTGAACAAGAATGCTTCGCTGGTCACACACTATAAGGATTTAAACATTATAGAATCTAACACACAAACATAATTTTAAATGATACATCGTAAACTAATTTAAGCTACAATTTAACATCTAAATGGATAATTGTCACCTAAATTCAAAATTTATTTAGTTTTTCGCAAATAAAAAACTAACTACATATAAGAGACTTATGATAATAATAACTGTGAAGATACTCGCAATAATATTATTACAGCGATATGTTTTTCATAAAAAATTCTTTTTTAAAAAATCTCCATTCTGCACCTTACACCTAACCTAATAATAAACATCTAAAACAAAAGTTATGTTTGTGGTTGGCCAACAAAAGTACTTCGGTGTAGGTACTTGTAAATTATACTCATAAATTCAATGAACAACAAAGTGATTCGGTATGCGAGTCCGACTCGCAATTGGCCGGTTTTTTTTAAGGAGAAATTCACCTGATACCTACTAAGTATGTTAAGGAGCTATGTTGGATCAATATTTGCTACACAGCAACATACCGCAACACAAAACCGCTCGAGGGTCTTTGTCGCTAGCGTTGAAACCTTCCACCAGTCGTGATCTGAGACAAGTAATTAATTAAAAAATTAAGGTCTAAAACTTACCTGGGGCCTTATTCTGTATCGTTCACTTAGTTAGTTAGTAACCCTAACTGGGTTATTAACTAAGAAAACGAAGGCAAAAATCCTATTTTTGCACAAATTACCAACCTAGGTTGGTATGGTATCATATCAGTATACCGTGCTAGTTGCTATCTTGTACAAAAAGAATACAAAAATAGGAATTTTGCCTCCGTTTTCTTAGTTAATAACCCAGTTTGGGTTACTAACTAACTAAGTGAACGATACAGAATCAGCACACTGCACCGATAATTGAATCAGAAAGCTGTAACTTAAGTCCAAAGACATACCAATAGGGTATTTGACTCCAATTTTTTTATTACTTTATTATAAAGTAGAATAAAAATAATGACGTGCACTGAAAGAACTAATTAAATCGATCAAATAACAAAAAAGTTATAAGCATTTAAAGATTTGTGATAAGACAGAGATAGCAACATGAAATTGTGACGTCACACCTTACCAATGCCATAGTAGCTTCGTGCGGCTTCATACAAATTTTCGTTTTGCGAGAAAGGGATACAAGATCCCCCCACTCCAAAGTTTAAACGCCTGTAACTTTGTAAATCTTCGTTGGATTTTAATATTTCTTTCACTGCACGTTATTATTTTTATCCTAGTTTATAATAAAGTAATATTTTTTTATCAATTCAAAAGTAGTGTAAGACCCAATTGCGTCAGAAATAGGTACCGTACAATCCACCTGATCAAGATTAGATACAAAAGTAATTGTGCACGACAATTCTGTACCTACAATAAATCCGGCGCTCGAAAAATGCCTGCATTGATGTAGGTGTATTGTTTCGAAACACTTAAACAATGCATCAACCTCATCAACAATGGCTCAGACAGTAGAGCTACAAAAGAGGGAGGTTACGCATAGCTTGTCTGCTGATCGTCTGATGTGCCATATGCCAGCAGCGAGGAGCTTTACACCTGACGATACGATACATTGGGATACGATTTATCGTTGGTGTTTTTAGTTTTACTAAACAGGCAATTCAGCCTCAAAATTGGGGGTCCGACGAATTTCTAATTCCAAGAACGAACGGATTATTTGGTAGATGGAAGAACCTCGCGAGTTTGTACGACCTATCAACTATGTGAGTTTGTTCAAGAGATACAGTCTGGTTACTGACGGACGGACGGACGGACCGACGGCGAAGTCTCAGAAATAGGGTCCCGTTTTTTTATCCTTTTGTTATGGTCTACGGAACCCTAAAAATGATGCGTTGCGTTTGAAATCTTAGAAATCGAAGAGATGATAAAGCTGCAGGTTTGATCTGGTGGGAGGCTTCGGCCGTGGTTCGCTAGTTTCCACCATATCGTTGAAAAATGCCACACCATGGTATGGTGCTCAAAATAGCCTTATAATTTCACAAGAAGCAATGTCTCTTTCAAAGAATTTGCTAAACTGCATTCGAAGGCGTTCTCCTCTGTATCTCTGAAGTTTACTGTAATCGAACAATCTAGAATAATTATGATTAATTAGTGTTTATGTATAATTTTCAGTAAAACTAAAACTAACGCTCTAAATAGCATACTTTTCGAGATTTTCATTAATTCACCCAAAAACAAGCTATTCGTTATCAAAAGCAAAAGCATTATTTTATACATAAGTAGGGACTTTGTTCAAGGAATAAAATTGATTCTATTAACGTTTTTCTTCCTTTGGCCAGTTTTATTTAAATTAAGATTACACCAGGTCTCCGAAAAAAAAACAAATTGTCGTTGCTGTCAGTAACTTTACCCCAATAAAGCACATACTCCTGTCTCATTCTCATATATCAGACCCAACCTAATTATGTATCTCAATGGAACCACAGTGTAGGACAGTATATCTTAAAACTGTGAGGGAACACTGCAAGAACAATGAGTTGTAGCTAGTAAGAACATGGCGCAGTAATTTGTAAGCAGTTTGAGATCGCTAATTATGTATGCGATGTCGGAAATTATGATTGCATTGTGATGGAATGGATCTTAATTTTTGTACAATAGCTGTAATTATAGCGGACGTACTGCCGTTCAGTGAACGATTGGATTCACCTTTACTTTTGATGTTTTTAACTACAAATCAAATCCAACAAATCCCACAGCAACCAAAGATTTTCCGGGATAAACAATGAGTAAGTGGATTAATCCAGAATATAATCTATGTCCATTCCAAATTCATACAATCGGTTCAGTAGTTCCGACTTGAAGGAGTATTTCTCCATTCAGCATTTAGACCTTAATTGCACCACCCTAGTTTTTAAACATCTTACCTCTAGTTTTGAAAAATCCTCTTTTTTAGTCCCATGGTTCCCGCAAGATTGGATAAAAGCCGAAATCCACGTGGGTGGAGCCGCGGGTATCCTGTATTATTATTTTCGCTCGTTTTCAAATATTTATAATACTGTTATACATAAAAACAAAATACCTGCGCAAAAATTAATTTTCTAACTGTCATGTCTTTTGGCACAGGCAGTGTTAACGACGTATGCTTGTCTGTAGCCAAAAGTGAGGTAGAATACTATTCAAGAGTTTTAGAGATAAGATAGGAGAATCGTTAAAATAAAATATAAAATAACTTCATGATCACTTCATTGCGTAAATATTGCACTATGTAACACAAAATATAGAGCTAATTCTATGGCACGGGCAGTATTCGCCTAAGAGGCGTCTAAAGCCTTAAACAAGTTCTTAGTTGTGTGTTGGTGCATCCAGTGAGAGTAGGGTTATTGCGAATTATAATATAAAAAAATCATCAAAATAATAATAATCACTTTATTGCGTAAACATTGACACAAGACTTAGAGCTAATTCGATGGCACGGCAGTGTTCGTCTAGAAGGCGAATGGTTGTAAAATGGAGAGGAGCAATGTCTTGGTGCATCCAATGACAGTAGGGTTAATGCGAATTATAATATAAGAATTTATTCAAATGATAGTAATCACTTTATTTCGTAAACATTGCACTATACAAGACTTAAGAGGTAATTCGATGGCACGGGCAGTGTTCGTCTAGAAGGCGTATGGTTGTCTGAAGCCTGGAGCGACGTACTGTCGCGGGGTAGTGTACTGGCGGGCGGCGAATACTCCCGACTCGTATTTACCGTCGCGGTAGCTACCTGTGGGTATGAAAAGCAGAGGTTTAGTTTTGAACATAATATAGACCTTAATTAAAAACACAATTATTGTTTATTTCTAACCTTAGTTGATATGTCTATGGTTTACACTTTGCTGGTCAATGTTGATAAAGAGGCTTATTTTTCGCTTAGAATAATAAATATTATGCAAGGCATCCAAAGGAAGAGTACAAGTAATGTAATGAAAGTGACTGGTTTTGTTAAACCAATCTAGTCATATCTGAAGACAATAAAATATTATTCAGAATAATATTTATGTCAGACGCAATATCAGCACAGACCAGGCCGCCTTACCACCACCTTGTAATAATTTAAAATGTTCATAGTGCATACTATGTTGATATGAAAATGTTGAAACAGTGTTAAAATAGGCCCTAGGTCGACGGACGACACCAAGAGACTAACGTGGAGTCGCTGCCTTCACCAGGCGGCACTAAATCGTGGTGTTTTGCGATCATTTCGGGAAGCTTGTATCCATCAATGAACGTCATTAGACTGGGACGACCCGACGTCTTCGGTAGTGATATTTAATTTAGTATAGTAGGTAAGACCAGGTAGGTACATTAACTCGAGAAGAGAAAGAGAGAATTACTTAACACTAATTAATCGAGAAGAGGTCTTAAATTGAATCGAGAAGAGGTCTTCATTGGTGACATAACGTATTCGGTGCACAAGCTTATTATACGAGCAGATTAGTAGCTGACCAAGCGAAATGTATAAAAATTTTGCCATAATATGTATAAAAATAGCTTACGACCTATAAATATTTCATAAAAATCAGTCAAGCCGTTTCCGAGGAGATTGCTTACAAGCACTGACATAAGAATTTTATACATTAGAGAAGATTATTATTTGAAGCAAGATGATATTTAGGACAGCAAAAGTATTTCTATTGTTGTCGTATATACTTCCGTTATCACAAAAGCATAGTAGGTATTCAACCGCGACGCAGGATATGATTCTGATATTTCAGAGTTCCTCAAAACAGTCACGACTTTGGTTCGTGACTAAAAGATGACACGGCCCATCAAAACGTCAACCTTAACACAAGATGAAATGGGATTCATCTGCTACTACTCGTAAACACACGTAGTAATGCCTTGGGGTTTAATAAATACTTGCTTACCCACATAAAGGACATTGGCAGAAATGTACACAAACTCCACTTTTTTTGTGAGAAAAATCTTTTACCATTGAGTTCAGGCTTGCAAGCCCAATCAAAAAAATATTTTTTTCATTTATAGTTGCATTCATGTTGCATTAGCGTAACCGATGTATGGGCCCACACCATTGTTCTTTCGGGTTCTACATATTATCCTTGAAAAGACAGACATAATGTTGTCGCAGACTCTTTTTTGGAACTTTTAATGGAGAACAATTCCGTCATACATGATCTTTATGTAACTTTGACCGCTTCAGAAACGCACGCAACGATCCACAAAGAGGACAATTATTCCCGTTTTTCCAACATTTTTCATTGATGCTTCGCTGCTATTGGGCTTTCTCCTATTGGAATTCCATAAATTGTAAGACACTAATCATTGGGCTGTGTTGCAAGCAATGGATAATTGAGAAGCTTCTATTTCAAATGTGGGTGCATACGATAATATTATATTAATATGATGCATAGAAAATCTGTTTTAATTGGCATCACATTCAAATACCCATTAATCTTCTAAATAAATTGCTCTTACGATCGGACTGGACTTTGATGATCACAAATTAACTGATTCCATGATAAACGACACTAATTCAGAATGTTGTTTCTTTTATAGAGGTACCGGATATTAGATAGAGGCAAGAAACTGATCAAAAGATCGTATAACTTTAGCCTCTCTTGCTTATTTTCGGTTTCTAGTGCCTTTTGCGACTGTTGGCACGATAAATAACACTCCTGCACTACAACAATATTAGGTAAGTACTGTAAAATTATTTTGATTTTTTGTAAGTATTTATTCTGATGTTCATTGTTGTGTGTGATATCATTTTAATTTTTTTTTGTTCACAACAATGAACAAAATATTTTAAAATTTAAAAAATTACAATTTAATATTTACAAAATATACTTATACACTGTCCAACTGATCATTTATGTAAGTATAACATATTATTGTATTGTATTGTATTGTGTAACTGTGTATGGCATAACTTCAGATTTACTGATCTGATTAATATTTTTTATTTCATTAAAATCAAACTGATTCTTTGGGATACTTAAACTGTGTTTGTTTGTGCGCTTACTATTCCTTATTCAATGAAAATGCTGCCCGACGAGTAAGTAAACGAGCTCTGCGAGACACGGGGGTAAAAGACCGTAATTTTTAACACTAGGCTAGTCCTGAGAAAAACGGGCAGAAACCCCGAATTGACAAATTTGTAACTCGCTCGGGAATCGAACCCTGAACTTCACCCGCACTTCTCTAGACCAACGAGACAGTCAAAATATGTGCCTATCCTAATCCATCGTCAAAATTACAAGACAACCTTGTACAGCCTTATTTGGGGATGTTAGATTATAGAGAACTGCTACTGTATTCTTTATTAGGAGAAAAGATTACAGAGATGGATTGTTAGCATAAAATTACAGTAATAATCACCTTTGAAGATCTTTCTGTGTCATAATAGGAGAACTCGTAATTTTTTATTCAATTAGAAGTATGCATACCTAAATGCTGTTTCATAGCTTAATTTTGACGACCTCCCGCGCACGTCGCAATGAGTTTTACCGTTTCTTTGGCTTACAGTAGTATCAGGTGGCATTATGACACTATGGTACTGATCAGTATCACAGATTTATTGACAAACAAAGTAGAGTGCTTTGTTTATCAATAAATCTGTGTGGATTATTTCGTGTCTGAATAGGAACTTTTGTCCAATGACGAAGCACACTACGCTAAGAGGACAATGGAATGGAATGGCTAAGGAAAGAATGGAGTGTTGAAGTCAATAAAAACAACTAGAGGCTCGTGATTGCTAGCCAATCTCGTGGGATGATTTATATTTTAGTACCAATTAGGGCGTCAAAAACATGTAGGTACCGGGTGTGTTAAGAAGATTCTGACGAATTGAGAACCTCCTCCTTTTTTTGAAGTCGGTTAAAAAATAGGGGTGTGTTAATACCTGATACGAGATTATACATAATACTCTTTCCAAAGTAACAGAGCACGGCGATTAGTCGCCATAATATTGATTTTTTGTAATACTAATTGCTTCCACAATAGTTGTGAAGAATATTCCTTATTTATAATATCTACATTCACCAAGCCACTTTAGAAGCAAAGCGAGATAAAAGATGGCATGCAATATAAATAAAATGAATGAATTTAATAAATAAGCCATTTATTTCCCAAAACTTTTTCCATGCTTTTCTTATGTCGACAACACAATAAATTCACAGTTAAAAAGCTTTTGAAAAAAGACAAAGAAATTTAACACAATATTAAATTAGGCATATAATTTTACATTCATTTGAATTCTACATGTTCTATATAAAACAAAGTTGAGTTAGTAAGACCATTGACTCAAGAACGATTGAACCGATTTTTATTTGTTTTAATAACTATAAAAACATCGTACAAATTTATGAGGAAACACAGTATTATTACATACAGTGAATTTTTCTCCCACAATTGTTACAATTTTGATAATATTAATGAAAATCTCCAGAATGAAATGACTAATTTTCGATTCTGAGACGTTACGAGGTGAGACAGTGAGTTACAGTTGTGCATACATTTTCTGGTAAAAGCCTTTCACATGACATATACAAGCAAAGATTTAAATCGCTAGATGAGCCCAGCCTACATTGCGCACATCAAAAACACCCACAAACATGCTGACTGAGTGCTATCAGCATGCTGTAGTAGCACTTGTGACAGAGAGTGACAACGTGTGTTAAGGGTTCATCTAGCCACTTAAATCTTTGGGTACAAGCTCGAAAAGCGTATATTTCCTTAGCAGCAGTAAAACCCGATGTTTATGAAGACTTACCATCGTCGAAGATACCAGCAGCCTCGTCTCTGGCGTTCTCCTGGAGAGCCTTAACGATGGCCTCAGGGATCGGGGGCGACGTGGGAAAGTGGGCGCCCTGGGCTTGGAAACCGTTGACGTCGGCGGTGTACCTCACGCTGTACACTTGCCCGTCGTCTCCAGTGTAGGAGTACCCTCCAGCGGCCTGGATCCCGTTGGCTTCGCGACCGGTCTCTTCGGCTTGGATGCCTGGAAATAAAGGAAGGATTTCAAGCTGAGTCGCATAGGTACAATAAGAGCGGTTTCGCACTTAATCCGATCCGAATTATATTCGGTGTAAAAATGTATACCGAAATCGATTTCGGACGTAGTACCTACTATAGAAATAGTTCTACCACTACCTACTCCAGACTGTATTTTCACGTGTTCGGATCTGCAGTAATATTGTTAGACTTTTTACAATAGGTAGACATAGAAACATGGCGATTGCTCGTTCCATAATTAAATGGAATAAAATTCAAACATACGTACATACGTCACAGAAAGCTGCGGATAACTCAAATGCAATGAAATTAAAAAAATACATCTGCGCGGAAGTCAAGTGATCAACTTAGCGATCGGATATGCCTCTCTTACAATTTTTGAATTTTCGTTTATTTGAGCGATCGAATGGCTTCTGGGTTTATCGTTATGTCACATGGTTTCTCTCCGGGGCAGTTCGAGTCTATGTGGGTAGTAAATCCTGAGGTATATGTCAGTTACCAACAAGCCGAATGACACACACTAGAAATTCATCATTCTCCGTGTCATAAGCCCAGTGGTATCCCAATTCGTTCTGGTCTGACACGGATCTGGGTACAGCGGCGTTCCTCTCCAAGGCGGCTCTTGGTCTCTCGGGGTAGTAAATCCTGGGATGTACCTATTTTAGTTACCACCAAGCCGAATGACAGACACTACTCGTAGAAACTCACCATTCTCCGTGTCATAAGCCCAGTGGTATCCCAGCTCGTTCTGGTCTGACACGGATCTGAGTACAGCTGCGTTCCTCTCCAAGGCGGCTCTTGGTCTCTCCGGGTAGTAAATCCTGAGATGTACCTATTTTAGTTACCACCAAGCCGAATGACACACACTAGAAACTCACCATTCTCCGTGTCATAAGCCCAGTGGTATCCCAGCTCGTTCTGGTCTGACACGGATCTGAGCACAGCGGCGTTCCTCTCCAATGCGGCTCTTGGTCTCTCCGGGTAGTAGGTCCTGGCATACTGGGGAGGCACCACAGGAGCCACGTATCCGGGCAGGGATGCCGCGGCGCATACGCTTACGAGGGCTGCTAGGATGATCTAGGAACGGGAAGAAGGTTTTCCTTAGTTCCTGGATTGTAGCCACGATTGTAAGCGTGGTGGATTTCGTTGAGTTAAAATTTCCGAAGGAACGTTTTTGAGGATTAAAAGAAGCATATTATTTATTCGTGTTAATTAATCGTGGTAATCAAACGTATCTCCTATTTTCAGACAAATCGATTTACTAGTTAGAACATAAAGTAGTAAAGAACATCCAAACACATACACGTTATTGGAAAAACAATATTATGTAGTTATGTATTATGTCGTTATAATATACCGATAAATAGGCGTAAGATAAACACAAAAATATTACTTAAAAAAACTGTAGATACGAATAAAGAGAATAAGCTCTTGAGCCTTCGATGCCAATAACCATCAACTACTTGGATAGACACTTCACGCTGCTATAATTCACTTGGTCAATCCAATTTTGGCACTTATCTATGGTACTTTCATCCTCAGAATGAGAGAAGTCCATACTATATAAGTGCGAGTTAGTAGACTTCACACACCTTTTAGAGTTTTACTTTTGGATTTTTACTTTCGATGTTTTTTTTCACCACATAGACAAATAATATTTTATTTAATCGCGGTCGGCGTAAGACTGGAAAACAATGTGTATCGAAATTATCCAGTCAGCGGTATTCGCTACCATAGCTCAATTGGAAGAGCGGCCACTCGCGACAGGTGGTGGTCACGAGTTCGAATCCCGTTGGCAGCGTTAATTTTGATACACTTTTCATTTATAAATAATATTTAGTTATAAATCCGAAAAGCCGATAAAAATGTATGCTCGAGGCACGAACTTCAGAATTCCAACTATGATGCCAAAATATTAACCATACCACTGTCACTGCTTTCTTTATACTTCAGCTCAATATGAGAATTTTTCCGAACAGATACTTAAAACACTCTATAATCACAAAATTAGAACCCCCGTAATTGCAAGACACTTCACGATCGGCAATTTCGTAACGAATATAATTAGGTCGTGAGGACGTACCAGTTTCATGTTGCTGCTTGGAGTCCTGGAGGTGGAATGATGCAGCCTGGCTCCAGAGCCGCTTATATACTGCTGCCATCAGCGCTGCCAATGTCAAGGTCGAGGAGTAGGATCTCGAGAGATGAGCGACAGAGTTGCGGCACACCGAGCTAGTTCACGCCATGAGAAAGCTCGATTTTAGGACGAAACACTTGTATAATACAGTCTTACGTGAAGGCATCTTAATTTTTTACTGTTTTACCGTTTGATTAGTATACTTAGTTTTTTAAAAAGTTGCTTATCAGCTACTGTGCTATTCTGGATAAATACATCATCAACGTAGTTATATCTTAGACACTGATTGGCTAATGCTTGAATCGGTAGGGCATGAATATATTTTGAAACACCACATGCTAATATTTGCCAATAATTTATGGGTTCTTAAAAATTTGTTTACCCATCTCTCAAAAAACCCATAATATTATTATTGTTTAGGATGAATGTTCTCGTATAATCACAGAAGTCATGTAGGTCCTTGATATTATTGATATTTTTGTAGGCAAATGAAAGTCACTGAGCTCAGTGTATCACGAACATATTATGCAGATGATAAAAATGTTTGCGCCAATTCAGTTCATAGTATTCAAAAAACTTCGCTAGATCAAAACAAACTGTATAATTAGCATTAAAGTTTAGTGCAACAATTGTTTTTAATACAAGGAAGTTCGCATGTCTTTTGCTGATGTCGTAGGTTGGTTTGATATAGGGTTTATTATAGTTGATTTCAAATGGCCGTCAACCAACCTGCAGCCTTAGCCGTGTGACTTAGCTACAATCGTAAAAACCTATCGATGGATGATAGAAAACTTAAAAAAATTTAATGGCATATCGTATAATGACATCGTTTTTAGGGTGCCGACCCAAAGGGTAGAAAACGGAAACCTATAATAATATGACTGAGACTTCGCCGTCCATCCGTCTGTTCGTCTGTTATCAGGCTATATCTCTTGGACCGCGATAGTTACACATTTTCAGAGTGATGATGTAATTTTGTTGCCGCAATAACGAATACTTAAAAATTTAATAAAATGAACATTAATGGGGGCGCCCATACAACAAACGTGATTTTTACTTGTTTTTGGTCGTTGATCCAGTAGACCCATGATTACTCTAGTAAAGTATATAGTAGTACTTAATTAAATGGGCCTTTTGACTTCTGCATTATCTATCTACTTTACGGTAATAATGGTACGGAACCCTTCAAGTGCGATTTCGACTCGTACTTGGGCCATTATTCGGTTTTAGCAATCGCATAAGATATCCAAAAAAAAAATACTTTACCTCCGTAACCGTATTAAACATATAATATTCGGTGCTACCCTATGATAATAACATCAAGATGAGCCCATCTGAAACATTTTACGTAAACCTTCTTCATACACTAAAATGTAGAGCCATGTGTCGAAACTCCTGCGAAATACTGCTTACAGCTTACTACTGACGCCGGAGGGGGTTTTGCTCCCATAAACTGGCGACATTTTTTCGCGCGGTCCGCCGGGTCTATAGTATAGGTGTCTTTGGTGCTACCACTTAAAATGTTTCTAAGTTACGATGGAAGCAACCAAAGAGTATACCTATTAATTATCTTTCTGTAGATCAACAGTAACAAATACACAATTTTTCCGCTAGCTGGGTGCTACACTTACTTTAATTAAAAGTCGAGGTCAAACAATAATTAATTTGTATCACGCGAAATGGTTCGACATATTAACCTTTTCAACACTTGTGACTTACAAATAATTTAGTTGTTACACTTTATAAGACATAGGCTTATAAAAGTAGCTTCTGAAGTTCTGATGATATTTCGGTTTGGGTTTGGAATTCTTTAACATTTTTTTCACTCTACGAGTCGCTTGACTGCGATCTCAAACTCTCCCTAAGCGGCTTCTACACGTCACCATAGCGCAGGAACGCTAAATCACTTGGCGGTACGTCTTTGCTGGTAATGTGGTAAGTATAGCCGCGACCGAAGCCTCCCCCCAGACCAGATCAGCTGAGTGAATTAAGAAATAATACAAACATAAGTAAGTATAATTTAAAAATTAAAGGCTCATGGCGAGAATCAATCATCTCACTCGAATCCTAAAAAGTTTACCAAGTTTCTGTAATCTGTACCGTACCTATAACTTTAGGTGTACCTAAACAAAAGATGGTAAAACAATTTATCATTATAGCATCAATGTAGAATTTTTAATGGATGCCGCGAAACAAATTCCTTGTACCAATGGTTTTTAAAAAAGACTATTTTATTTTGCTAGAATATTTTCGTTTTGTTTCATCAGAAAACTTGATACCACCAAGACACAAGAATGACCAACATTCTTGTTTCTTGATTTCTCGTTGTTCTATAAAAAATATAGATATAAGTCTATTATGGTTATAGCTACAGAATTAGTGACGTTGTCAGTAACAAACATACAAACTTTCACGTTTATAGCATTGAAAGGATTATTATTTATTAACATATCTTTGTGCGAGTTGCGAGGAACGAATTGATTGTTTATAACGTGCGTCGAATAATAGACAATACGCCCAATCCCAAACACTTCGGTACTTCCTAATGATTCACAGCATCCTTGACACACGCGTGGGAGCACAATGCTAGGACTGTGCCACCTGATGCATCGCTGAACTATTCCCACTAGGCACTAAACTATTAGATGCGTGAGCGATTTTAAGAATTTACGCTTTAAAATGTACTCGGACATCCTTATAACGAAAAATCTGTAGTGATAATGATTCCAATCTATAAGCAGTGATAGCTCAATGGTTCTAGAAGCAGTGATAGCAAAGTGGTTCTGACCTCTGCCTCTCATAAGGAGGTCGCGGGTTTGAATCCTGGGCACTGACTTTTCCGAGTTATGTTCGTTTTTTAGAAAACTAAATATCACTTGCTTAACGGTGAAGGAAAACATCGTGAGGAAACCTGCATGCCTGAGAGTTCACAAAAATGATTCCAATAAAAAAATCATGTAAAATGCTTCGACTACATATAACTTCAAACGTTGCGGACCATGCCAGGACTCTGTCACCTGATGTATCGCTAAATTATTACCACAAAACTATTAGATACGTGGAGGTTTGAAGAATTTACATTTTATAATGTATGTATGGATTGGATATAACTACTAATAACGGTCGAAGAGCTCTGAAGTGAAAATGATCCGAATAAGGAAAAAATCATGTTTCTAACATAAAAAATGTCAGCAAGAGGAAACCATAATATTTACCGCAGAGATCACATAAGTATTTTGAATCGTCCCAAAAACCAGTTGGCAGTTAGTGCTTAGCTCAAACGTAAAACGAAATTCAAAAGAATGAATCAGAGTAATATCCAATACAGCTAAATTGATCACGTGACGTCCGTGCAGACAACTGTCATTCTCACACAGTTTTTGAATTTCATTCCATTTGAGCAATGGAGAGATTTATGTGATCCAAGAGTAGTTTGATGAAAACTTTAATGGAAAAACTATAAACAGACGCATCGTGACTAATTATAATAGCTATTATTACAGATAATGGCTGCGTAGGTGAACCCATTGGACAGACAGACTGACAAATCGAATGAGCTTCACGTTAGATGGCTTATGACAAATTTACGACACAAATAAAATATGTGATTTGATAAACAACAATCGGATGAACAAAATGTTACGGTATACTGTGTTTTCACTGGTACGTTGTGTTTTTATTTACGCGTAGCAATAGATAAAAATAGTCAAGATCCGAACATTTTACGTAAACGTTCTTCATACAAGAAAATGTAGCGCCATCTGTCGAAACTCCTGCGAAATACATGTTTATTTTTTATTTATTTTTATTCACGTGTCTGTGGTCACCTTGCCTGCAATATTATTATTAATTAAAAAAAAGAAAAAAGTCTTTACCTATCTACCTATACTGACTAGGTACTGACGGGGGAGGGTGCAAAATAGTCATTCTTGCTCCCATAAACTCGCGACATTTTTTCGCACTGTTCGCCCTGTCTTTAGTATACAAGTCTGTGCGCGTAGCATATTTTTGACGCTCGCCGGATTCAGTATAGTCTCTTTCTTCAGTTTTTCTTTGTACAATTTTAAATTAAGTTTCTGGTACATAAGTAAATAAATAAATAAATATAATACGCTTTGATTCTGTCTCGCTGATATGAATCCACTTTAATATAAAAATGGTCAAGTGCGAGTTAGGCTCGCGCACTGAGGGTTTCGTACTATCATGGCCAATTTTCAATAGTATTATGGTGGGCAGGGGTGTTTAGTAAACTAAACACCTCTTCTGCATAAATTTTATTCCCGTTCCGTATATCGTTGATTCCAACAGAGCTTACCTCACTAATCCTATATATCCTATACCTTTAAATATATATTATTATATTATTATATATTATATTATTATACCTTTAAACGAGCAATTCTTGTATATATATTTCTATATAATCTGGATCTCGGGAACGGCTCGAACGATTTTCATCAAATTTAGTATGCAGGGGGTTTTGGGGGCGATAAATCGATCTAGCTAGGATTAATTTTTAGAAAATGTCGAATTTACCAAAAAAAAAAATTGACTACTGCTGCCATCTATTGGCCACCGAGCGAAGCTATTTGATATAGCACCCAGATATTTGACAATTAATTAGATTAGGCTTTAGGTCGTGAATCGAATGACTCAGGTCGCAGGAGATAGTCCAACAACCTTGATCCGTATGGAAATGAATCTCCACCGGCCACAGCACAGGCAGTACCTAGCCTAGCTACTGTATAATGATTGACGTGCCATAATTTACATCAAATTCCGCCTTTGTGATGCCTAATGAAGCTCATTCTTATGATTTGATTACCTACATTTACCTATCTTTATAAGTCATCGGCGTAATTACTAATGTGCATAGATCGTAGATGTCTAGTTTAATATGAATGAATAGAAGTATTGCGGAGCTTTGACATGCAAGCAAAATAGAAAAGGCCGTAAAGTTTTGTCTGATTGTAGTAACTCCAATGTTTCAGAAGCATATTTAAAAAATATATGAGTACCTAACCTTATGGATACGGCTTTGCCTGCGTAGATTTTGGTTTTCAGGGATCCGTACCCGAAGGGTAAAAAAAGAACCCTATACTCACTGAGACTTCGCTGTCCGTCCGTCCGTCCGTCTGTCACCAGGCTGTCGCGCCGCCGCTGAGCTATTCAAGTCTATGATATTATAATTTGTATAGTGTGAAATCATGGATCAGTCAATACTCATTATAAATTAAAACAAATGTCTCGTTTTTGAATTCGGTGAGCAGGGGAGTTTAATTTAGTTTGATAATTGGTCCTAGTAGTACGGAACCCTCAGTGCGCGAGCCCGACTCGCACTTGACCAATTTTTTATAAATCCAGAGCTGTACCATATCCATTTCGGAGTGGTCTTGTAACTACCCTATTCCTATGTTAATTAAATATCCGCTCTTGACTTTGAGATAATACAAAAGTTAAATAAATGAGTCTTCGGCTTAAATATACAGCTTCGCAGGCTGTCTAAGTAACAAGGGTGGTTGCCTGAAGCAATACTAAGAGTAATAATAAAACTAAGACAAAGTCATAGTATACCCCCTTGTTCGTGTATTGAAATGAGCGAAGATGGTTCGTGTATTGAAATTCTAATGACCTATAATGACCTATGGAAATAGGCTTAATCGATAAGGTTAACGAAGTATAATCGCATGGTTGAATCCATTTCTTGATATAGAGATGTAAGGTTTTCACCATGAACTTGCAGTCGATCAAGAAAGCCGCGAGACAAATATAAGGGGACGCGGAGCGCTGAGCGCTGAGGTCCGATGTCAGAGTTGAGTTATGGTATACGGACCGATGATGTAGAGCGCTTCACTAAGGTGGTAAAGCCATGTAATAATATTACATTGGTTATGAAATAGAGTGCGTTGGTCGCACGCAAGGCCGTAAAGAGCGATGTTCGAGTGGACAGTGCGCTGAGGCGGCTTATGTGTATGGGCGTCCTCTTAATAAGGTAGAGTGAAGGTGGAGGCTTGAAGTAGAAGGAAGTATTGTTCTGAGATAATATTTTATAATGTTCCACTGGGACATTATATGAACTTGCACAGCGCCGACCGATGGGACTTTGAGCTCATTTAGCGGTCGTACCAAAAATCTTATATTTATTGGCAAGCATGCATTTGAATGGTGCTCTGCCTGAGTCTGACTCTCTAGTACCAATGATCCATGAAATATAATATGAATAAGTTACGATGTGGGTCTCACAATATAATAATAATATAATATAATGAGTCACGGAGCAATCACATTAAAAGGTAAAGTGTGAGCGAAAGACATTATCAAAGATATAATATGAAGGGACGCGGGCTGCCGAGTGCGCCTAAGTCCGAGATGGTATTGGTGCATGACATAAATACTTCTGATGGCTTTGCGTCATGTTGATGGTCATGGCGTGTCTTATGAATAATAAATATTATGAAGTACAGTCGAGTCCAGTGAGGCCCTTCTGAGATGGCTAACACAGTGAATGCCCGTACCGATATGGTATAATACGGGTAAGCGTCCTAAGTGGCGTATCTATCTGTATGACGTCGAGTGTAGTGATGTGTCGCAGCTGGCTGTTGCACTATAAGTAATACGGTAGGCTGCGCCGTCAGTCCTTGATGTTTGCAGAGTGTCTCTTGGTCTCTAATATGCGTGACACCGCGCTTAAGGTGCTGATCTCTTATCCTCACCGGGATAAGAATAACACATAAAATCTGGGGCGGTACAACCGTTAGGGGCGCTCTTGATAGAGTGCTCCATCATCACATCACATAGGTGTAACCTCCACCTTAATGAGGCTGTTTATCTCATATCCCTCCGGGGATGTGAACATAGGTGGACCGCCACCTTGAAGCGGCTAGTCTTACGTCTCTTATGAGAGATAGGGGGGAGAGCTCACCCTTCGGGGCGCCTTCGGGTTCTAGGCGGATGCGGGAGCTCACCATTCTGGGCGAGTGCGGGGCTCAGGATCATCTTTTCCATAAAGATGCCACTATCGAACGCTTACCGAACGCAGTGCTAGGTGTATTGAGGCTTATAGTCGAAGTACGCCGGGCTGTTAGTAGGGTCTTATTCGAACGCTTACCGAACGCAGTGCTAGGAGTATGGAGGCTTATAGTCGAAGTGCGCCGGGCTGCTAGTAGGGCCTACATAGTAAACAATTATGAAGCAAGAACCATGTTATAAGGATCAGACATTGCGTCTGGTCCTATTTTTATCACTTATTAAATTATGGTCTTGGGTTTGGCAGTGGCCGGATCCAGGACCTATTTTTATCACTTGATAAATTCTTATGGCTTTGGGACTAGTGGACTCATGACTTCTGACGCTCTAAAAGGATTTGGGATACTACTATAAACACAACGTATAAAAGGGTCCTACCATTGGATAATCACGTGCCAACCTGAGAAAGATCAATATTTAGATGAATTAAGGAAGTATAGGGTATGTACGCGTTTAACGCCATGTAATCTTCAATCGTCTTTACTCGCTCTTTTGGTTTTAACCAATCACGGGGGCTCCTACCAAGAGCGTACGGTTGGTGGCGACGTTTCGAGGGAGCCACTTCAGTTGGCTATCGACTACCGGCGCGATTGAAATAATTATATCTTCGTTTCCGACAAAACCTATATAAAAACACTAAATTCCAAAATCTGACCTGAACAATTGTGATAACAGTGATTATTCTTCTCTCAAACAATTAATACTTGTGCAAAAAGTGCATTCCGGGGTGACAATACATCGGACCACGTGCCTTTGGACTAGTCAACACCACCTGCCGCAAAATATCCACCTCGCCGACCGCCGTAAGTACCCGTGAGAAGTGAGAACTGATTAGCGAGCAAGACCTTTATATGGAGAAAGAATAACTCCAAACTTAATGATAACATTTTGTTACATTTTTTGGTGCCGAAACCCGGGACGTTTTGTTTATTTCGTATACCTATCAAACAATATAGCTGGTATTTTTCCTTGGAATAATACATATTTTTTCAAAATAGAATATAATTTTATGTATAAATAGAATATAATTTTATGTATCTAATGACAACGTATTAATTTCATAGTGTAATTTGTAAATTGTAATATTCCGCCATATTGCTATGTAGCCAAACCAAATTATAAAGTTGTCTGCATTGTCAACGTATTGCGAGTGGCTAGATGCCTATTCGGTCTTTGTCATTCATTCGTGCATTCCATGTGAACTCTGGCCAAATCAATTGTGAATCATTGGTCTGTGGTTAAATTACTCCGGTCCAATCTCATTATCTACGCCACTCATTCGTGATCACATAGTGATCTGTGTTGATGACTTTAACATATGTTTTAACATAGTCTATGGTTTGTTTACTTACGTAAATGTCAGTTCTGTTCATAATTAATTTGAAACTCGATAAATATTAAATAAGTTTTTAACTTACAAAACGGACAATTCATAGTTTATTATTCAATATTGTCGGCCTCGCGAATAGTGTTATTTGGGTGTATTTGTTAACCAATATGTCCTTATAGCTTAGGTAATGTTTCAGTGCGTATTTGAATCAAAAGAGTACTAAGGTTGTTACGGACCACTCATAAACAAACAATCTATTCGACCATTTACCTATTAATCGGTGTTTATGTGTAATTAACGGACTGTGACAGTGTTACCTTACCTCTTGCCAACTCAAAAAACGATCAATAATTCATGGTAACTTTAATCATTTAAGTTAAGTGAAGATTTATTACAGATCTTGTGTAAGACAAACAATCTATCCTACCGGTGTTTTACTCAGTAATCGACTGTTATTATCTTGTACTTACTAATTCAAATGTACCGCAAGTGAATAACTAGAAGCCAACTACGAGTTTGTTATACATTCTGTATAAACAACTATTCATACCTATTGAAGTCTTACCCAATCAAGTTTGTTTATAATTTGAAAACAAACAATAATACCATAGTTACAGCTGCTCCATGCAATATTCCTTAGCTTGATTGTTGTAACAGTTACTTACTTTTAATAACTATTTATTAATTACCTACTCTTAAAATAGTTGAACTGTCTTGTTGTGGTAATAGTTAGGAGGAATCTACCATACTTAGTGCTGGCTATGCGGTCAATCTTTTAGCATTTCACCATTATCGCTACAATTATGTAAATTATAGAACACAAGTGTCTGTGTTTCAGCAGGTTTTGTGTTAATGAATTAAATAAAAATTCTTTATTCTACTAACTACACCATTTGAACGATTACAAACTCAATTGTTCAAGTAGAATAAAAAGGATACAATATGTCGTTTAACACAAAGCGCGCCACTCGTAGATTAAGTTCTTCGAAACCAAAGACTGCAGGTTTGACTAACTTTACAGTTAACGATTTGCCATCGTTGCGCCGTAAACGTACAGTAGCAATAAACCGTATGTCCAAGGCGTATGAAGTTGGCTTATTAGCCAAAGAGGATGACTCTCAAAGCGATTTGTTTCTTTCATATTGTGATCAAGCTAAGAAAATTGCAAATGATTTTGAGCAGGCGCACTTTGCGATTCTTCAACTGTTAGGCACTACTGATGATAGTGATGATGATGAGGGCCATGACCAATTACGTGCACGTTTTGATGATATCTATTTTAAGGTTATGGGTTTACGCCGTTCGTTTACAAAACTAGAATTAAATTCATCAAATCTTGAAAGCTCTCGGAATCAGTCATCGCTATCAAATGTAAAATTGCCGAAAATTCGTCTTCCTTCATTTTCAGGTGATATAAAAAAATGGCCTGAGTTTTACCATACATTCAACGCACTCATAAATGAATGTGACTCACTCACTGATATCGAAAAATTCCATTATTTACACTCCTCGCTAAGCGGAGACCCTTTGGCTCTTGTCCGTGTGTTTCCTATTACTGGCGAGTACTATTCAGATGCTTATGCAGCTTTGGTAGCGCGTTATCAAGACAAGCGAGAGCTAGCGTTCACCTGCTGGAAGGATCTGTTAAGTGTAAACTTTAAAACACAAAATCCGGTTGATTTTCGTCGCACCTTAGACAGTGTTGATGAGAATTTAAGTATTCTAAAGAAACTGAACCTTCCCGTACAGCACTGGGATTTTGTTATCGTGTATCATATCCTATCAAAACTAGATACCAAGTTACGTCGTGAATTTGAAGAAAAGTGCACAAAGTTGGAATTTCCTAAATATTCACAACTAAAGGACTTTTTACACTCGAAGTGTGAAGCCCTTTTGCGAGATAGTCATTTTAGTGAACATCCCAAAAATTCTAATTTGATGAAGGAGACTTCTAAACCTCCAAATTCCTTTATAAAGCGATCTAACGTAACCCACACTCTATTAACTGATACTATATCAACCGATCATGCATCTACCGAGTTAATTGATCAAAGTAATAAGAGTCCAATCTTCCGGTGCTCATTCTGTACTGAGCCTCATCCTATAACTCAGTGTAAATCATTCCTCTCTAAATCTGTAGATGAACGCCGCGCGATCGCTAAAGAAAAGAGCTGGTGCTTTAATTGCCTTAAGGGATCGCACCTTTTGAAATCATGTGTCAGCATTTTCCGATGCCTCAAATGCAAGTCTAAGCATCACACTTTAATTTGTGATAGAGGCACTGATAATGAAGCAATCTGCGATCCTATCACGACTCAGTCAAAATCTGTTTCCCTTGTGGCAAAATGTTCAGAACCGATCTCAGTTTATAGGGATTTGAAGAACACTACAGTTCTTTTAGCTACTGCAATTATTCAACTACAGGACAATCATGGTAAATATCATTCCTTTCGAGCAATTTTTGACACAGGGAGTCAAAATAATTTTCTTACTCATAGGGCAGCACAATTTTTGAAATTGAATCCAAACCCATGTGACACTAATGTTAATGGCTTAGGTGGTGCTTCGGCGAACATTATAGGCACAATCAATTGTTCTGTCGCCTCCAAAAATCGCCCGTTATTCAATGTCGATATGTATGTCATGCGAACCATTTGTGGGGATCAACCCATTGCAAAAATTCAAACTCAAGGCTGGTCTCACATTGAATCGTTACCATTAGCGGACCCCGGTTTTGACATCCCGGGGCCTATTGATGTTCTATTTGGTGCTGATGTGTTTGCTGATTCAGTGCTAAACGAACACATAAAAGGGGGTGAACATCGACCACTAGCCATCAACTCGTTATTTGGTTGGCTATTATTAGGAAGGACCTCACTCATGTCATCATCATTACTTCAAACCTCCGCAAATTCAGATGACCTGGCTTCTATAGTGCACAAATTTTGGGAACTCGATACAATTCCAACTGCATCCACCCTCACGCCAGAAGAAGTCGCTTGCGAAAATGCTTATGCGGCAGATCATTATCGTGACTCAACAGGAAGATATGGAGTTCGGCTTCCATTCAAAGAGAATGTTGAACCTACCTTCATAGGTTCAAGAGAGGTTGCAGTGAGAAGATTCAAAGCTATCGAACGACGTCTGTCACGCGATCCTATTTTGCATAAGCTATATTCGGATTTTATGGAGGATTATCTCAAATCGGGACATATGTCTCTAGTTTCAGCTAAAGACCTCCATAAAGGCAAATACTATATACCTCACCACTGCGTAATAAAACCAGAGAGTACCACTACTAAGTTACGCGTAGTCTTTGATGCATCTGCGGAAGACTTCAATCGTAAATCGTTAAATAAGTCATTACTTATCGGTCCTAAACTCCAGTCGAACATTGTGGAAGTACTTCTTCATTTTCGTTTACATACTGTCGTCTTTATGGCTGACATACGTCAGATGTATAGACAAATTTTGGTCTCTGATGATCATCGTGACTATCAACGAATCTTGTGGAGATCTGGACCCGATCAAGTACTAAAAGAATATAGACTAAACACAGTTACCTACGGCGTTTCCTCCGCTCCGTTTCTTGCCTGTAGAACTATTAAACAGTTAGCTGATGATGAAGGATTTCAGTTTCCCCTAGCAAAAACTATATTATCCACCGACATATACGTCGACGATGTGGTCACTGGTTGTGACACTCTAGAAGATGCTTTAGAGGCCAAGTCACAGCTTATACAACTGTTCTCGTTAGGCCATTTCCAGCTAAGAAAATGGGCGAGCAACGAACCTGCTTTACTTTCAGATCTGACTCCAGAAGAGCGACTTCTTGATCTCAAGACCTTTTCGGATGATAAGCACCAGACCCTAAAGGTGCTGGGGCTCAAGTGGGATCCAGCTGCTGATGTTTTCTTATTCGATGTTCAATCGTCTACTCGCCTATGTACCAAGCGAGTCATTCTCAGTGAGCTTGCAAAAATATTTGACCCCTTAGGATTCGTCGCACCGCTTACAATTAAGGCTAAGTGTTTAATGCAAAGGCTCTGGATCCTAGGAATTGATTGGGATGAAACCCCGCCTGAGGACGTAATTAGCACCTGGTCAACCCTTTATGAACAGCTCTCTACTCTTCAAAAAGTTTGCATTTGCCTCGTCGCCTCACTATAGATGATGCGACCACTTACGAACTGCATGGATACTGTGACAGTTCAGAACAAGCATACGGAGCCGTTATATACTTAAGGGCTGTAGGTAATGATGGATCAATTCAGACACGACTTTTATGCGCTAAGGCTCGCGTAACCCCGATTAAGAAGATCTCATTACCTCGATTGGAACTTTGCTCGGCAGTTCTACTTGCCGATCTAGCGAAGTTTGTCTTGGACACATATCTCAACAAAATATCTTTTCAAACAGTTCATTTGTGGTCCGATTCGACTGTCGTGCTGTCATGGCTTCGTTCCCATTCTTCCCGCTGGACTACTTTTGTCGCTAACCGTGTAAGTCATATCCAAGATATGTTTTCGGCCGATTTGTGGCACCACGTCGACTCGCCGGACAACCCCGCGGATGTCTGCTCTCGTGGGCAGCTTCCATACGAGCTTCTCCGCAATTCATTGTGGTGGTGCGGTCCGTCCTGGTTGTCGCTACCTTCTGACCAGTGGCCTGTTCCTGCTCAGTTTACATGTGATGAACAGGGTATAAATCAAGAAGAACGAAGATCAGCAACCTTGGTTACTACCAACACTCAAGATCTTCAAGGTCTTCAAGATTCGCCTATCGAATATCTTTTAAAGCGATTTTCATCCTTGAAGAGAATCATACGTATTGTTTCTTACATTCGACGATTTATTCATAATACCAAATTCCCACACGAACGTAAAACAAGTTCATTAACCGAAGCTGAAAATCAAAATTCTTTGTTAGCTATTGTTAAGCTAATACAAGGTTCAGCGTTTTGTAATGAAATTCAACGGTTAAAATTAAAACAAGCCTTAGCGAAGCCCCTTCGGAAACTCAATCCTTTTTTGGACAAGGATGGTATCCTCAGGGTGGGCGGTCGTTTATCCCGTGCTGGCCTCGAATTTGAACAACGACATCCTGCCCTGATTCCTAGTGATCACCCGTTTACCTACAAGTTGATCGAATACATTCATTCTCAATACTGTCATACGGGACATAATACCACCCACTATTTAATCCTGCAACGTTTTTGGATTTTATCAGCAAAACGGGCTATACGAAGATGCCTATCAAGATGCATAAAATGTTTTAAAACTCAGCCTAAGCCTCTGGAACCTTATATGAGTGATCTTCCTGTCTACAGAGTGAATCAAGTCAAACCATTTTCTATAGTCGGGGTGGACTTCGGCGGACCGTTTCGTACTAAAATCGGACGTCATCGCGGCGCTAAACTAGATAAGGCATATCTTTGTTTATTTGTATGCTTGGCCACTAAGGCCGTCCATCTGGAAGTCGTGTCGACACTTTCAACTGACGGTTTTATAGCTGCATTACGACGCTTTGTGGCAAGACGTGGGCGTTGCAGTGCGATTCACGCGGATCGAGGCACAAACTTTGTTGGAGCTAGCAACTATTTAACATTTTTAGAACAAGCTTCCCAAACTGAAAACGTTAAGTTTGTTTTTAACCCCCCTTCGGCGCCACATTTTGGTGGGGTGTGGGAAATTCAGATCAAAGCTGCTAAGTCCCATCTTTACCGGATTGTCGGCACTCAAGTCTTAACATTCGAGGAGCTTACCACTCTGTTTACGCAGATCGAAGCGGTCCTGAATTCACGACCGTTGTGCCCCTTGAGCGCCGATCCAAATGATTTAAATGTCTTAACACCCGGACACTTTTTGACTTTAGAGCCACTCACGACTGTCCCAGACGAGGATTTATCACGAGTAAAACTATACCGTTTAAATCGATGGCAACTCATCCAATCGTTTGTTCAAAATTTCTGGACTCGTTGGAAAAACGAATATTTACATTCCTTGAGTCAGCGTTCTAAATGGACAAAGCTATCTAAACCACTTGACTTAAACGCAATCGTGATCATCAAAGACGACACTCGCTCTCCGTTACAATGGTCAATGGGTAGAGTGATTAAGTTGCATCCGGGTCCTGATGGAATCGTCCGCGTAGCAACGATCAAGACTAAAGATAGTCTTATCACCCGACCTCTTGTTAAGTTATGCCCTCTTCCCATTGATTCAGATAACTAACTCCTTTTAAAATAAGCTTAGTTGTTAAAATGTTGTATTTTTAATTTAATTTGTAATTTTAGTAAAATAGTCATAGTAGATCTAGCTTTAGTCAATACTGTATAGTCGGAAAATACCAGCTGTATTTTGGTGGGCGGTATGTACGCGTTTAACGCCATGTAATCTTCAATCGTCTTTACTCGCTCTTTTGGTTTTAACCAATCACGGGGGCTCCTACCAAGAGCGTACGGTTGGTGGCGACGTTTCGAGGGAGCCACTTCAGTTGGCTATCGACTACCGGCGCGATTGAAATAATTATATCTTCGTTTCCGACAAAACCTATATAAAAACACTAAATTCCAAAATCTGACCTGAACAATTGTGATAACAGTGATTATTCTTCTCTCAAACAATTAATACTTGTGCAAAAAGTGCATTCCGGGGTGACAATACATCGGACCACGTGCCTTTGGACTAGTCAACACCACCTGCCGCAAAATATCCACCTCGCCGACCGCCGTAAGTACCCGTGAGAAGTGAGAACTGATTAGCGAGCAAGACCTTTATATGGAGAAAGAATAACTCCAAACTTAATGATAACATTTTGTTACAGGGTATTTTATAAGTAGGACCTAGTTAAAACAGTTACAGTCTACCAGGATCCCCTAGATGCTTCCCTGGGGATCCTGGTGAACATTTGGTGTCCTTGTGAATAAAACAAGTGTTTATGATGCTATCTAACGAAAGCTCATTAATAAAGCTTTCTATAGTATTAAGGATTATTTACATGAATCAAATCCTTGGGGATGAATGAACTGCTGTAATTATACTAGCTCAATTCGTTTTAAGAGCTTTTGTGAAGTGGTGGTAACAGAAAACAAAACCCGGCTGAGTTTGATGTGGGCTTCTTCTCAGTGCAGGGCGCGTTGGAACCCTCGTAAACTTAGTTTTAAGTCGACTTGGAGTTATCGCCATACAAATGTGACAAATATCATAAGGACCTTTTACAAGAGCCTGTATGTTAGGCCTATGTGAAATAAAGATATTTTTAAATTTTTTTTTGAATTTTTATCACACTGAGCTCGGTCTATCTTCTTCTTCTCATATACACACCAAAATTCTCGTGTTACAGTGTTTGCAACTCCTCTGAAACGTAAATCTGTAAAAAGTAGGTCTGAGAAAATGCCCGTCCGTCGTCCATCCGGACTTCCGATTTGAATTTTTCACAGATATTTATTTTGCCGCAACAACAATACTCACTTAAGAGTCTACTGACCCACGATGTCTCCCATACAAACGTAATACCAAAATCATTTGTAATTCGTGCAAATTTCGATCATGTTGTGGTGTTATTCGGGTTCATATAGTAATAATCTATACTCCTGGCTATATCTGGTTCCGAAATACTTTTGTTAAACGAAATTGTAAACGAAATTAGTTTTGCTTATTTTTATGTCAAAGAGGACATGTTTTCTGGTTATTTGATTTGTAATAAAAACAACACTAGGTATCTCACGTCGCATTAGTTCAGGAGCACAGTTTTTATTGTCCAGATAAAGAATTACACCAGTTAATAAAGAAAGTTACAAGTTTTCATTCATAATTTTTGGTATTATGGAACTCGACCAAAGTTATAAAAATTTTGATCAAAATTGATTATTATTTCGTTTTAAAGAAGTATTTCCAAACAAAATATGGCCAGGAGCATAGATTATTACTATATGAATCCGAATAACACCACAACATGATCCAAATATGCACGAATTACTAATGATTTGGTATTTTGAACGAATGGAGATATTGTAGTTCACAGGCCCCTTAAAGTTTAGGTGGAGTAATTGCGGATAGTAGCAGCATTGAGAACCAATAAATGGGTGTTTCATCCTATATGCTATTTCGATTTACT
The DNA here is from genome assembly GCA_963855885.1 of Coenonympha glycerion. Lineage (NCBI taxonomy): Eukaryota > Metazoa > Arthropoda > Insecta > Lepidoptera > Nymphalidae > Coenonympha > Coenonympha glycerion. The sequence goes on from OY979646.1 coordinate 11,309,722, forward strand.
CAATAGGGCCCAAAATGTGGGTCATATAGCAATCCTAATCCGCTTAACACGTTTCAACCAGCGCCACTTCTGTGTATAATAGCTAATAACTGACTTTAGACCGTTTTTCGCATCAAACTTAATGGGAGTTTACGAAACAACACGTCAAAATTGCTGTACCTTCTTCGGTGTGAATGTTACAGATGTATATTATTGCAACTGGGGTTAATGTTGACCTATATAGGATAATCATGATTATTATATATGTGTAGGCTTTTGATACGATGCTTGTTTTATTATAGTTGTTAATAGGCAGTGTTAACCATAGAGTAATTAATAGTAGTCTTTTTATATTTACACACACATTTTTTTATAAATTACTAGCAAACGCGGCGAACTCCGTTTCGCCACCAGATGGCTCTCCCGCTAAAAAGATTTTCCGCTTTTCTGTTGAAATTTTTCCTGAATTTTCTTTGCTATAAACCTCACGGAGCTCGAGACCTTTCCAACGAATGCAAAACCGTGGAAATCGGTTCGTGCGTTCTGGAGTTATAGCGTCAGGAAGGAAAACCCGACTTATTTTTATATAGTAGATTTATTTATTTATAGTGTATCAAAATTATCGCTGCCAACAGGACTTGAACCCGTCTCCCCAGCCACAGATTTTACCCCCAGCTATCGCGGCTGGGTCCTCTGCCAATTAAGCTATGGGACCGCTGACCCGTTAATTTCGATACACATTGTTTTCAGTCATAGATAGACTGCGGAGTCATCTATTGGGAAACTACGGTTTCAATCCAACACTCGGTTTACGTAGGGATACTATCTCAGGGTCAGGCAAGGTGTAGTATTTTTATCCTTTGAGCACAAATCTACAAAGAACAATCAAAAACATCGTGAATAAATAATAATTATCTATAATTATCTAAATTAGTTAACCACGCGTTATTGTTGGTACGTCATTTTCAATCCAAGTGGGCGTAAGCCTTTATGTCTCTCTCTATGTTTGCTACAGTAGGGTGTGCTGTAGTACTACCACATACTACGCACTTTTTAGTACATTCGTTTCAACCGACGGACGTCCACTGCTGGACAAAGGCCTCCTGCAATGATTTCCAGTCCGCACGGTCCTGCGCTACTTAACTGTATCCAGCGCCTTCCCGCGACTCTTTTAATGTCGTCAGTCCATCTGGTCGGAGGCCTGCCAACACTGCGCTTTCCTGTGCGGGGTCGCCATTCCAGCACTTTGGGTCCCCAACGTCCGTCGGTCCTACGAGCTATGTGTCCCGCCTATTGCCACTTCAGCTTCGCGATACGTTGAGCTGTGCGGTGACTCTGGTTCGTCTACAGATCTCCTGATTTCTGATTTGATCCCGCAGAGAAACCAGGTTTTAGTACATTAATCACGCGTTATTGAGGGAACTTCAATTATGAACTAGTCTGGTGGGAGGCTTCGGCCGAGGCTAGTTACCACCCTACCAGCAAAGATTCATCGCCAAGAGATTGATGGTGTGCGTAGAAACCGATTAGGGTGAATTACTAACCATACATGCAACGTAAGATGTTTTATGGAATTTCTTTTATGCCTTGGGTTACGTTGATAAAGTTTTAGTAAGGATTCATTATCTTTTCTAGCAATAATTATAGTCTATATTACTCAAGGTGAATGTAGCTTTCTAATGGTGAAAAAAAATAAAAGCGGCATAGTTGTTTTGAGTTTATTCATTACAAACATACACACACAAAAAAATAAATCTTTCATTTTTATAATATTAGTGTGGATGTAGATAAGAAATTTGTAATGGCGAACGCGCACATTTTAAAACTCACAACAGGTGGACGGATGACATCTAAACAGTAGCTGCGAATCGCTGTCTCCAAGTAGCACGAGATTGTGGTTCTTGGCGATTCTTTTAGGAGACCTATTTCCAAAAATCGCGCCTATAGGTTGTAAGTTGTAATGGTCTACGGGTGGATGGGAGAAATCTTGCATTTGACCATTTAACATTATGTACTTCCATTTCACAGTAATAAGGCGGCAACTCGAAGGTGTGTGAAGCGCGCCAACCCGCACTTGGCCAGCGTGGTGGGCTATGGACAAAACTCTCTCAGTCTGAGAGTAGACCCGTGCCCAGCAGTGGGACATAAAAAGGGGTTGAGATGATGAAGGCGTCAAATCCAGAAGTCATATCAGCAGAAGATGGCTAGTTTTGACGCAGCTTCGGGTCGTATATCGGGCCCGCCTGTGTATTGCAAAACGTAGCGTTATGTTAACACAGCCTAATAAATGTTAACTTTAATATTGCGAGTGCGCTGCCAGTGCTGCCATCCCGATGTTATTTATGAGGTGACTAATTTAAATTGATCTGAAGTATCATCGGCTGCGAAAATCAAGTGAAAACTTTTTTATCTATAGACCCGGCGGACCGCGCGAAAAAATATCGCCAGTTTATGGGAGCAAAACTCCCTCCGGCGTCAGTAGTAAGCTGTAAGCCTACGCAGTATTTCGTAGGAGTTTCGACACATGGCTCTACATTTTCTTGTATGAAGAAGGTTTACGTAAAATGTTCGGATGGGCTCATCTTGATGTTATTATCATAGCGCGTTTGGCATTTTTTGATGCTGTTGCCGTCACCAGTCACCACTATATACCTACAAAAGCTTTGGAAAAAACCACTGAACTCGTGATATGGTTACTGTTATCAACACCTCTTTAAATAAAAGTTTTCTCTTCTGTCGCCACTTCCGGAATGCCGCTGTTTATTTTTTAGGGTACCGTTCCTCTTTTGAGGGACAGAACCTTAAAAAGATAAGAAAACTGAACTTTATAAGATCACTTTGTTGCCCTTTGTCTTATTAAAGATTATATCGATATCGACATTTTTGGAATAGTGTAAGTAAAATGGCCCAACGTCCAATTTAATGTTCCGCATGAGTTAGCGGTTCGTATCGTAGAAAAAAAGTTTCGTGGGAGTTTGAATGCCATCAATCTTGATTTTTGTACAATTGGATACTTTACGGCCCGCTACTGGGTAGAGATCTCTTTTCAAAATGAAAATGATTTAGCCATAACCCAACACCTTTATCAAATAGGTACACAAAAGGCATGTTTCCCTTTTCCTTAAAAAAATACGAAAAATTTACTAGCACGCGTTTTCGTCCATAAAAATCTAGTAACAAAATCAAAAAATATACCCACTTGCTTCGAGAATAATGGAGTATAAAAGATAGATTAAGCTGGGAGATGAAAACCTAAGTACCACAATTTTTTTTATTTGTAATAAAATAATAGAATATCGGGCTGCCTGTACTTAGGCACACCTTACACCTACCGTATCGTATTATAGCTACCTACTACCTTTTCCATGTAATCTAATATTAGATCTCCGCCACTCAACTATTATGAGTGAAATTTATTAATTCGTGACCGAGAGTGCTCTTCTGCTATATAACTGGGCTCCTCGATAAAATTATGGGTGTAGTAATAAAATATACGAAGTTAGTACGGGTAACATTTAAGTTTAAACCATCCCATTCCCAAATTATTTTAACCTCCATCACGTTTTGTGGGAGTGCTCTTCATACAAGGACCTCCGGTGCGTACCTATTGCTGTATTGGATAGTTCGCGAAGTTTCTGGCCCAGTTTACTATAAGGATCTCGTGGATTCAGCGGAAAGCTATGGAAGTTCACGCACGGTAAATGTAATGGTAAAAACTTGAAAGCCCTTGCCATGATGCGACCAGAGTGTGCGGTAGCCCTTAAAATGTTACAATATTTTTATATATATTTTGTTTTTTTTTGTTATATTTTGGAGAGTGTGCTCAGGAACTCCACAACCTTGTACCTCCTTCACCTTTGTACCACAGAACCGCAAGACGTCGAGAGAAGTGGCATCCTTATGTGGTTGATGTCCAGCGTACGAGAAAGAAACGTTTTTCTTCCACGTTTCTGATACGAACCGCTAAGGTGTGGAATACCCTTCCAGCTTCCGTGTTCCCAGCCAAGTACAATCTGGGTGCCTTCAAGAGGAGAGTGAATAGGCATTTTCTAGGCAAGCGCGCTCCATCCTAGACCTCATCATTTCTGCCCATCGGACATGATTGTGGTCAAGCGTAAGCCTATCAATCGTAAAAAAAAAATCCTGTTAGGTCTGGTCTGGCGGCAGGCTTCGGCCGCGGCTATTTACCTCTCACCCTACCAGCAAAGACCCGGCCAAGCGGTTTAGCGTTCTGGCGCGATGCTGTGTAGAAACCCCTTCCAAGTTAGTACGATGACATCTTCGGCTGCATCGTCACGTGATCGCAGTCAACTACTAGCTTGTAGTGTAAACAAAGGGTTGGCTTAGAGTGTGCAGTAGCCTTAAAGTGACTCGTGATAGGAATCGAACCCCCGACCTCTCATTCGAATCTGCGCTCGTGCCAGAAAGTTCGTCGAATGTTGAATAGTTTCAAATTGCAGTTATTTTTCAGGAATTTTTTTGTATCCATCAATGTCAAATAAAGTCCACGCATAACACCTCTACAATATCACCAGGACGCCGGGGCCCGGCTTAATAATACACGTAGATCGTCGATACCGGCACGAGGACGCCGGGGTCCGCACCGCTCCGGGCGACTTAAAACCAAATTTTGATCATGTTAGAGTTTATTTTTCTTTGAACAACTTGTGGCCATAGAGAACTATAATATACTAGCTGATGCCCGCGACTTCGTCCACGTGGGATAAAAACTATTCTATCTTTTAAGTTGGACCAAATGACAGATATTCACAATAAATAAATAAGATAAGATTGATTTCTAAATAACTATTGATTAAGTTTGCGGTATATTGGTACCTACTCCTACTCGTACACGCTTAATTAACATGAAATGTATATCACGTTAAGTGATTCAATCAGTTAAATACGTTAAATAAAACTAATTTGCATTTTGACCGCATAAAGAGCTTACGAGTTATTGTCCATCTATGACATTTAGGTCTATAGTTATCTATAGTTCATAGTTAATAGTTATCTATTATAGTTAAACGCAAATAATAATAAACAGCCCGCACATCCGCATTACCAGAGTGGAATTTATTAAATTAATAACAACGCATCGAGTTTTGAAATAATCCCTCGAGACAACATAAACTTGAAACTTGAAATTAATATAACAACATTTTTAAAGTCTTTTTTTCATAATTGTTTAAAGATAACGAATTTTAAATTTGTAAAATATGTTAACCTATTAAATTTGTGAAACCTAATTAATCCATTCTATCGCTCATAAGTATTAATATCTGGTTGACCGAGCTTCGCTCGGTAAACTCACCGGCATATTTAGCGGAACATAAAAAAAAGGTTTGATATCAGTATCATATAAAGTTGCTGGCTGGTTTATACGTTATTTAATTTAAAAAGAAATATTTTCAAATTAAGAAAAAAACTGAACATCACATTTTATGCAATTGTTTTAATTTTATTCAAATACACATTATCTGGAACGAACTTCGGGTATTTCTTCCTTCTGAGTTTGATTTAAGATTTCATTGAAATACTGTTTTTTGTTAGTTTTTTTTAATCGCGTATCTTTCTGGAGTTGATGACTGAATTATGCCTGACTTAGCCCCAACGGAGATTGCCAGGGCACTCGAAATGCGAAGAAATGATCAAACCTACAGAGTGATATCCAGAGGTCTTCGTCGACCAGTTTCAACGATCCATCGCAGTATCCAACGGTTCAGGGAGACCGGTACTTATGTGAGAAGAGCAGGACAAGGCAGAAAAAGACGCACTTCGAGTAGGGATGATCGTTTCATTCGGCTTCGTGTACGTAGGAACCCCCGTTTGACGGCCGTCCAAGCCCGACATGAGTTAGAAGCAGTGCGGGGTGTAACCGTAAGTGAGCGTACGGTACGAAGAAGGCTAGAAGAAGCTGGTTTGGGTTCATTTGTGCCCGCCAAGGCTCCAAGGCTCGAGGTAAATCATCGCAGAAACAGGTTAACTTTTGCTCAGGAACATCGACTTTGGAACGCGGACCAATGGAGTAAGGTATTGTTTAGTGATGAGTGCAGAATTCTCTTAAATCAAATTGACGGCAGGCAAAGAATATACAGACGCAAAGGAGAACGATACATTCAGACAAATTTTGAAACTACAGTTGCATACGGTGGTGGATCAATAATGGTTTGGGCGGGCATTTGTTTGGGAGCTCGCACAGATTTGGTAGTGATTGACAGAGGGAGTCTGACTGCAGACTGCTATATCAGAGAAGTTTTAGAAGAAAATGTCGTACCGTTTGCCCCATATATCGGTGACGATTTTGTTTTTATGCAGGATAATGCTCTGCCGCATACCGCTCGGGTAACTCAAGCTTATCTTAATGATATGAATATCACTGTTATGGAGTGGCCGGCGAGATCACCGGATATGAACCCAATAGAGCACGTTTGGGACTCGCTGAAAAGAAAAGTTAAGTCCAGAATTCCAGCTCCTGCCAACGTGGGAGAACTGCGAATCGCCGTAGTTGAGGAATGGCGGAGACTATCCCAGGAGACCATCGATAACATCATTCTCAGTATGCCTAGACGGGTAGAAACTTTAATAAGAGCACGTGGAGGAAATATGCGATATTAATCACCATTTTTCTAATTTAATTAATTGTAATTTTAATATTAAATTTCACTTTTCCAGGTTACATGAAAAGTTCAAAAATGTACCATTTTTCACAAATAGCCTTAACTCGCAAAATCTGTTCTTAATGTGATCTCATTTTAAGTAAAAACAAATGAAACTTTAAATAACAAAAGAAGTGTAGTAAGTAGATTTTAAAATAAAACCATATTTTTTTAATTATGGACCTTTTTTTATGTTCCGCTAAATATGCCGGCGAGTTTAGTTTAACTACTGGATAATAGATGGCAGCAGAAGTGCTTCGCTCGGTAGTTTAACTACTGACTAATAGATGGCAGCAGAAGTCATATTTTTATTATTATTTTTTTGGTAAATTCGACATTTTCTAAAAATGAATCCTAGCTAGATCGATTTATCGCCCCCAAAACCCCCTGTATACTAAATTTCATGAAAATCGTTGAAGCCGTTGCCGAGATCAAGATTATATAGAAATATATATATATACAAGAATTGCTCGTTTAAAGGTATAGGATATACAAGGTTGTGACATTCAAGAGATGGGCTGAGTTGATCTAATAAACCTATAATTTGTCTGTGTCCAAGTTACAAGTTATTCGAATTTATTGGTCATTGTGATCAGAATTCAACAGGTTTAAATACTAAAAAATAGAAAAAAGTAAAGATTAAAGGGGGCTCCCATACAACAAACGTGGTTTTTTTCATGCCTGATTTTAAGACTACTTTTGCTTCGCTTTCAAATGAAATTCAAAAATTGTATGAGAATGCGCGGATGTCAAATTAACCTGGAAATTTAGGTGTAAAGTCCAAAAGGACCCACCGTCCATGTTTGAAATTATTATAATTATGAACGGGAATAACCCTTTTGTTTATTAAATGATAGTAACGAAGCCTTTGCATAAAATAATGCCTTATTATTGAACATTCTGATGATCGTATGATACACAACAAGAATTCAACATCAACATTGTAAGTAGCCTCCATGCCCTTCCTTATTTTGTAAAACTAATTATTAAATTAACGGTTTTCATAAGTAATAACCGGGTAATAAAATTCTGATGACACGTTCGCCAGTATAATATTGAAAGAACAAATTGCACAACTATAAATTGTCAGAAAAAAATCATAAAACTAAATTACGCATCTGCCTTCGATTCCTTAATTGCAACCTTATAAGGTTTACCGAAGTTAAATAAGCGTAAAATTAAATAGCAATTTATTATAACTCTTTATCCTGAAATCAAAGAGCAAAATAAGCAGTAATACAACAGTTTAAAGATATAGTATCAATACAATGGCCTTTCGCGTTTCCCCAAAAAAAACTTTGAGGAAGCGTTTCCGTCGAAGAACACCCTCTTGACTGACGACTTCCGAAAAATACTTTGAAATGGAAGAAGAGAATAAAGGCCGACCCCATGTAAATTCATCACTTCCTATTAGTGCAAAAATACCACCTAATCACGCTGTCTGCAGGTTTTTGTGAAAACAAAATAATATATGTAGCTTCACATAGGCATAACTTACAAGCACTTATGACTTAGCACTTAAAGTCAATACGATATTTGTGATTATTTGGTGATAACTAAGTATACAATCATTATAGGAGTAATGGTCTTTTACTATGGGTCTCATAAGAAGGCTCAGAGTCACTCAGCGGGCGATGGAAAGAGCTATGCTCGGAGTTTCTCTACGTGATCAAATCAGAAATGAGGAGATTCGTAGACGAACCAGAGTCACCGACATAGCTCAACGTATCGCGAAGCTGAAGTGGCAATGGGCGGGGCACATAGCTCGTAGGACCGACGGACGTTGGGGACCCAAAGTGCTGGAATGGCGATCCCGCAGGGGAAAGCGCAGTGTTGGCAGACCTCCGACCAGATGGACTGACGACATTAAAAGAGTCGCGGGAAGGCGCTGGATACAAGTGGCGCAGGACCGTGCAGGCTGGAAATCATTGCAGGAGGCCTATGTCCAGCAGTGGACGTCCGTCGGCTGAAACGAACGAAGTATACGAGGGTTCCAACACGCCTTGCACTAAGAAGAAGCCCTCAACAAACTCAGCCGGCTTTTGTTTATCACCATTTTGCAATAGCTATTATAATAATTAATTGAGCTAATATAATTATTTACAGCAGCTCACTATCACTCTCAAGGATTTGATTAATATATCTAAATAATCCTTAATGCTTTAAGCTTTTTCAATATTGCCTTATTTGTATTCATCCATGCTTATTAATCATAGGTGCTATTATTTGAAGTTCAAAAGTCTTGCGCTTATCTTTAATGCAAGCCAACCTTGACATCTCAATCTTCAGTTATTAATTTCAAGTATCGTATAAGATCTATTGTTTTACTCAGATAGAATTCAAGATTACTTGTGACAAAAGAATAGGTTATTAATATGTTATCGATTCGCCCGACATTGTTATTTCTTACTCGTAAATAGTTAAATTAGGGGCAACGTTGTCATGACATCAATTTATCCTATACCTTTAAACGAGCAATTCTTGTATATATATTTCTATATAATCTGGATCTCGGAAAGGGCTGCACCGATTTTCATGAAATTTAGTATACAAGGGGTTTTGGGGGCGATAAATCGATCTAGCTAGGATTAATTTTTTTAAATGTCGTATTTACCAATAAAAAAAATATTATTGTCTATTCCTGACATCTATTGGCAAAAAGTTATTACAGTAATTTTCTGCTGCCATCTATTGGTGAGTGGCTGTGATATTACCAAGCAAAGCTTGATCAACCAGGTATAATCATTTACTTCATATTTTTTCCCGATAGCTTGAAATCTGGGAAACTACATGACATCTATTAGCGAATAGTGAAACGAATTTTAATGACCGCGGCCGGCATTTGTTTTAACGAGAATAATATTATAATGCTAAAGGTAAAATATGACTTCTCCCGACATCTATTGGCGAGAAGTTATATTAATTTTTTTATAGAGTCAACGAACTGGGCGCGAAAATTCAAATTTTATTTAGTTTTCTGGTTTAGTAGGCTTATACATCCTATGTTTATATAGTTTATACACAACATTTATGCATCTCATATTTGTAATCAAAACTGTGCTCAACAATACTCATTTACCTCATATTGTTTCTCGATATATTGAAAACTAGGAAACAACGTGTCATCTATTGGCCAATAGCAATACTATTATAATGGCCCAGGCATCTAACTGTTTTAACGACACAATAAATATGACTCTTTCTGCTGACATTCTATTGACGAGAAGTACTTAATACTAATTTTTTTTATGGAGTCAACGAATTGGGCGCGAAAATTCAAATTTTATTTAGTTTTTGCTAATAGTGGGCTTATAATTATACATCGTAAGTTTATGGCAATGAGTTTTGCGGGCACAACATTAAAAGGGGCAAGGTGGTATTCTCTCGTTCAAAGCTAGCTCCATTCGAAATAATGGGCCTTTGAAATTGGTTTTTAATCGTAGTTTCCCAATATCAAAATTATCGTGCCATCCACAGAGCAAGATAATCCATGGCACAATTGGCAGGGCACTCAGCCGCGATAGCTAGGGGGTACGGGTTCAAGTCCCGTTGGCAGCGATAATTTTAAACACTCGAAATAAAATAACTTACGTAATTGGTTGATGTAATGTAAAAAATTAAGTATTAGTATAATATATAAATATTGAACTAATTACTCTCGTGATTTTTATTTAAGGAGCACACCACGGGTGTGCTCGCGAAATTCAAATTTTTTGTGGTTTTTCGCGATTTTTAACCTAATAAGACATAATAGGCTTATGGCAGTCAAATTGCGATAATCCCAATATCTTCTTTACGTATTTATATAAAAATCTCTGCTCGAAAGTGTCGAGTTAAAGAAATTAGTCCGAGATTTGCGAGTTACTCACATAAAACTCGATACTCGGACTAATTTCCTAGAACATTTTTATGCAAAGATTTTTATATAATCATGCAAAGACGATACTGCCATTCTCACAAATGCGTAATTAGCGAACAAATTGCAAAAAAACAATGAAAATTTTGAATTTCGCGGGCAGAGTCGTTGATTTCGCCTTAACCATACTTACGAGTTCATATTTTTTTTTATTATTATGTCGATAAGATCGAAAAATATTTTTTCATATTTCATCATTACATTAGTACCTATGTAATTCATATTTAAATATAGTTTCTACTCCAAATTACAATTTACAAAAAAAAGGTCATCCAGGTACTTTTTAATAATAAGTACCTATAGGGGTATGTAAAATAGTTTGCGTCCTGTTCTCAAACCTACCTATTATACACATTTTTTATATAAAAATTGGTCAAGCCTTTTGCTTTACTCGAGAATTTAAAATTTATAAGAAAGTGCGCTAATAGATATGAATGGAAGAATTTTTTGCACTCCACGGGAAGGGGGACTATTAATAAATTAGGTACTTCATATCCATTGAACCGTGATAGTAACCTGCTATAATTGTCGATGGTTGGACCCAAATCTTTGTAGAAAATTACAAATATTTGATTAGGTTGGTACATAGTATGTAAAATGAAATTCCGCCACTAGCTTTTAATCTTTTGTAGTAGGAACCTAGGTACATTAGAATTGAAACTTTATAACAAACATATTATTATATCTAACCAGACTCATGGACTATTCTAGTTAAAGTATAGAACTATAGACTATTCTTCATTACCATATAAAGCTAAAAGATCAGAACCTTGAGCAGCGACAGAGCCCTCTGTTTTTTTTGATCTGTTGCATCATGACAGCTCAATTGTTTCCGACTACTCGTACACAATTTCTAATAAATATGCAACAGTTTATAATACAAGTCTTCACGTTGAATTACAGTGGATTATGCCGGAATCCTTATATTCAATGTGAATATCACTCTGACATTATAGTGATGAGTACCTCGTCTTTAGTAGCCTATAATATTAACTCGCTGCGGGCGCGTGAATTTTGGTTTTTCACAAATCCCGCGGAAAACTAGACATCTCAGGATCCGGTGGACTGCGCGAAAAAATGTTGCCAATTTAATGGTTTCAAAAAGTTTGTTTTGAAGCCCCCCTTGTTTATAGGGGGTTTCGGGGGCGATAAATTGATCTAGATCATTTTTAAAAAACGCCGTGTTTAGATACTAAAAAAATAATCGAGTGTGACAGACGGACGGACGGACGGACGGAGAAAGTCTCACCATAAGGGTTCCATTTTTACCATTTTGGTATGGAACCCTAAAAATGAGCAAAGCACGGTCATCCTGATATTATGATAAAAAATGTGGTAGAGCTGAATACCCTAACTTCTACAGCCAACCCAGTTAGAATAGGGACAACCCTCCACCACCCATGGCCCAATCAACCTCGCGGTTTTGGGGGCCGAATCGCGGGAGGGCGCCCGTTCGGTACTTGCTCTTGGCGTGTTCCCGGGGCGCCTTCTTGACTCCCTACAAGTTGTTTCCTCTCGCTCCTTGTCCCTATGTGCTCACTCTCCCCATTCTGGGGCAGGACGATACAAAAACGGACTCGCCTCGCGTCGTCGCTGTCCGTAGCAAATAAGTCTCTGTGTCACTCCAAGCCGCTCCGCCTCTTATGCCATGCGTGCGCGAACTCCCGTAGCTTTCCGAAGTTGGCCGCCGAACCCACGAGATCCTGATAATAAACTGGGCCAGAAACTTCGCATACGATCCCGTCCAGCAGTACCGCACCGGAGGTCCTCGTATAAGGGACACCCAGTTAGAATAGAAAAATCTTCATTTCATATAGGCCTAGCATACAGAAAACGCGCCTTGCCGCTGAGAAGAAGCCCTCAAATTCAACTGCAAGCTAGCCCTGCCTGCTTGTAATCTTGATGATATTATTCAAGACGCCATAGTTTTATCAGCGTTTAAAATACTGACAGCACTTGCCCCGGGATTCCAAAAACAAAACAGCGAAACAAAGGTCACAGAAAATGAAAGTTCATTGTCCATATAAGTACGTCTTCAGACCTGTAATTCTCAACCATAGAATGTGAGTTACATCACTATTCGACCTACAATCTTATTAGAAGTTAGACTGTCAAACTATATGCGTCTCTTTCTAAAAGGCTGTTTACACTTCCCGAGATATGTACGATACGATTTTGTAAGGGGAAATTATTGTATGAAATTTTTTATTATGTCAAGTTTTTGCAAGCTACGATCTGGATTTCTCCTAAACAGTGTAGCACAAGTTCGTATATTTACTCTTTTAATCAGTTTGCTACTGTGAAGTTTCTCCCTTCACCTGTGGATTTAAGAAACCAAATGGTTTTTTATTAAATTGCAAGCTATTGCTTGCTTGTAATCTAGTGATGACGTAACTGTGTTGTAAAGAAACGTCATAGCAATTATTGGTAAGAAACTTTTAACTCGGTTTTTCGGAAACTTTTTTAATTCGGTTGCTATACAGAAGACTAGGCCTTGATGGTTTATCATTCAAACTGGCCTATGCCGGGATCTGCCACCGACTGACCTCTTGCGAAATGCTACAAGTAGGTTGTCATAAAATAGCGATGATAAAAAATAAGAATAATTTATTAAGACAAAACTTACAAATGTGGCTTACTATCTAAGGTCACTAAAGTAAGATCGCAATGGCGTGTATTTGATACACAAAAGCGCGAATACTTGGCCTTTTCTAGTATGGAGGTCACTAACCACAGCCATAACCTACCACCAGATCAGCCAATTAGCCAATGGGCCAATTTAGAAATTATAAACATTGAAGTGGCCCGTGGCGGGAATCGAACCGGTGAGCTTCCACTCGAATCCAAGTGCGCTACTGCGCCAGGAAGGTCATCAAACACCGTATAACAGTATTTTAGGAAATAACATTTAGATGCTGTGGAACCTATTACTTAACTGGAACCTAATGAAAAAGTCGAATCCGTATCGGTAGATGTAAATACAATCCAAGTATGAAATAAACAGAAAGAGAAGAGCAGACGTATGATATTACATACTTTAAACTTTACTATACTATAAAAGCGAGTCTTCTGTCAGTTACATACTTATTTACTAAACAACAGCTTGAGTGAATTTTACGATCGACTACAGGCTTTTATCTTGAACAATGAGCTGAAGATGAAATCGTGTTAACTTGAGTAAATAACCAATGTTCCTACACAGCATCACACAGGAATGCTCCGTCACTCGGAACCGAACCCGGGACCTCTCTACCAACTGTTTGAGGTGGTCGAAAAAAATTAAAAAGCTTTTCAGAAAAGAATATCACGTACCTACACAGATTTTAATCACGTATTAATAATATTACAAACATAGATCATGTTTTGGGGGTGTGAGGGTTTGTGGGTTCGTTGTCACCTACAAACTTTAATGGGGGTACGTGAACCCAAAAGTTTGAGAAATCCTAGAGCATTATCTATCTCCATTAAAAATACAGCCATAAATCGGCTCAATAATTGCAGCGTAAAGGAGTAACAAACATACATAAGATACACACCTACACACAAACAAACTTACTTATCGCCTTTAGCACAGAATCCCTATCCCTATCCCTATATCCTTATCCCTTCTTTCCCTCCTAATATTTTATAAATGCGAAAGTAACTCTGTCTGTTTGTCAGTCTGGCTGTTACGCTTGCACGCTAAACCACTGAACCAATCTTGATGAAGTTTGGAACATAGATGGAATAGAGCTTGGGAAAGGACATAGGCTACTTTTTATCCCAAAAAATATCACGTGTTCCCGTGAGATTTCGATAGATTCAAAACTTGCTATAGCAGTATATATTATAGCTAGAGATTATTATAGCAAATTTCTTTGAAAGTAGATATGACGGCACAGACTTATATGCTAAAGACAGGGCGAACAGCGCTAAAAAATTTCGCCAGTTTATGGGTGTCATTAGTACCAACAGCATAAGGCCACGCGGTAGTTCGCTCAGTTTTCGCTGTTTGCTTGTACGAAGAAGGTTTACGTAAAATGTTCGGATCGGCCTATTTTTACTATTTTTATCTACTTATGACGGTAAGAAAAGTGAGCGGAAACGGGAACACTATTAATCCCGAGGAAATCCACGATTCCCACGGAATTTCTAAAAACCAAAATACACGCGGGCGGAGCCTCGAGCAAGAGCTAGTATAAAATATTAGTGTGAATATGTATTAGTGCAATGTGATGTTACGTAGATAGGTACAAACTAACCCAGAAGCATCAGAGAAGACCTAATTGAACTTAAAAATCTGATAAATAGTAAGTCATTAGTTAATCGAGATGGCTTTTATGTGAACCTTGACTTCACATTCTATAGGTGTGGTGCAAGTTATAGGATACAATGATTTATTGTTAAGGGTTGTAATTTTTTTTAATTTACAATTTAGGTACTTCTTTTGTGACCTCTGCCTCCTTACAAAAGGTCCAGGGTTTGTCATCTCAAGGGTGTGTTAAGCCTGCCAAGCCTCATTTTATCACCATGATCGGCTTTAAAGTCCCCTCGTTTTGAAAAGAGACCCATATCCTTAAAATAAAGTAGAGCTACGTAAGTAACTTGCGTTCGCGCAGATTACAGTAAAGTCAAAGAGAGAATAATGTCTCCTATGGTTTAAGACTTGTACACAGTCCCAATAAAAATAAAAATAAACTTTATATAAACGGTCTCGTAGATATTCCCTAATATATTATATAGCCTATGTTCTCTATTTTCTTACTTAAAATAAGAGTGCAGTTCTGACAAATTATGGTATCGTCTCTTTTGATGGGTTACATTATGAGACTTAAGCTGATACTTCACGTTTGTTACTTATTTAATTAAGTCTTCCCTTTTTTCAGTACAGCATTATATTTATTATTAATTCAAATCACACAACTATAACTTATACATAGGAATCGACAATTATAATACTAGAACAGACTTCAGTGGATCCGTAACTAAAAGACTGCCTAACTCGCATGTTTTATACCACACCCTAAAAATGTAACAGTTTATGATTGCTCCTCGTTTGAACCCGATGCACTCAAGTTGAGGTTTATTGCAATAATCTGTTTAATTGATGCCACTTGTTTATTTTGGACGCCTTTTACTTTAAAATTTAGGTCAGAAACTTGCACGTCTATGGTTCAAGGCCGAAATTAATAACCTATCTGATACGGATTTGTCCTTCCAGAGATAGTTTGGCATAACTTGTATGGAGCTTATGTCCTATCTCAGATAGGGTAAATCCGGATCGGATCGGATTAGATTTCCACCTAGAGATTACATACTGGGCAACAGCCGTAGCAATATGACATGCACCTATATCGATTCGATTCGGCTTCATCAATCACGTGACTATAATTATTGTATTTTATTTTAGCCGTAGCGTAACGTACAGTACCCGGCGATAAAAATTGCACATCGATCTTTGGAAAGAGACAATCGGCTAATTGCGGCTTCGTCGGCTTCGTAGAGCGTTATCTCTGTGCGACAGAGAAAACGCTCTACGAAGCCGAAATTAACCGATTGTCTCTTTCCAAAGGTCGATGTGCAATATTTATTGACGGGTACTGTATAAATTTTTGCATCGCAATATTAGTTCACCCCTACAAGCACAAAGTATAGCTTGACCGCTATAAACTTGGCCCTCCCATGGTCTGCGGGACGAGGGGCAAGTATGCGATTGGCTATACACGATACGATGTAATGAATCGCATCTTGAGAATTCGCCGATGGTATTTTCTTGAGTATGTATCATTATCCACGTCGCAAGATTAATATTATCGTGTGTAGCGTAATTCACGTCAGTCACTGAAAGCTGGTTAGTTGAGCGCACTGATCCCTATTCTATGGATCCACAGTGAATAGAGATCAGTGGTTGAGTAGCTCACGCCCCGCGTCCCGCAGACCATGAGAGGGCCAAGTTTATAGCGGTCTAGCTATAATATATAGATACCTACTTACTAATTTAAATGTTAGGTATTTAATAAGTATACCTAGCCACGAAAACTTTGAGATCCAGAACCTCAGACCCTTTTGAATATGACTAATCGCATAACCACTGAGCAATCACAGTTTGTGGTCAGAAGTAGTCATAAAATCATAATATAGGTGCCTACCTATAATATTGGTCAACAGTAGATAACAAGTATGCCTAACATTGTAATTCTGTTACTACGCCAATACACACGCAGGTACATAAAATTTTAATGGCTCAAATGTTAGCACAATTCCCAAAGGTCGTGGGTTCAGTTCCGCCCAGTTATTTGTTGCTATGACCAAACTAAAGAAAGGGAAATACGAGTACGTAGTGAAAAGCTAAAATACTGAAACTTAGGTAGGTACACGACACAATATCTAAATAGCAACTGACCAAATCTTGTCAAACTCGCACACTGAGGGTTCCATACTTCGAAACAATCACTTTTGTTAACGAACTGTATGACATCCCTAAAAACTGCTGGTTCACTATCAATGAAAAGGGAATATTGAAAATAATGTAAGGTTAGTTGATATCATAGTTAGGGTTGCAATTTTTTTATTGAAAATAAAATAAAATAATTGGCACTTCTTATATCACGTTAATGTGTTTTAAGGATCAAGTTAAAAGGTTAACTTTCAAGCAATAAGTAGTTGCAGAACCACGAGAAAAAGCTAGTGTCACACATTAAGTCATCAACAATGTAAATGTGGAGTAGGCAATGGTTGTGTCTATGTGCGTTACATTTTATGAGTCATAACTTCTAAATGTTAATAAATTCTTGTCCTGAATATGCCCGTACAAATCTTCGTGAAGGCTTCTCAATGGCTCCGAAATCATTAAAAACGGTTTATCGATTCGTCTCATACGTCCTTACCTATGTAAAGTTATGAATCGCGACTCCGCCCTTAGCCATATGACTTATCTACGACCGTCATAGAAACATTTCGATCTTAATCCGTATCTAAATGGAATGGAATTCAAAAAATGTTCATCCGAAGTATAGTTTTATTTTACTGACTATTCATAAGAGCCTGTAAGTAAGGCCTATATGAAATAAAATCACTTAATTTTTGATTCCTAAAGACAACTGTCATTCTCATACATTTTTCGAATTCTGTACCATATAGTATACCTGTAATCGACAGGTTTCTATGACGATTGTAGATACGTCATGTGGCTAAGGCTGCTGTAGTTCAATCGCTAATTGTTAGCTACTTCCGCTAAGTTTTCATTTATGATTTTATTACCGTTGACCTATGCAATAGGTACCTGAGTACATACTAAACCTTAAATTAATTATTTTTATTCAAGCATCAATCGAAAAACTAAAAATTATCTATACTGTTTTAAAATATTCATATCACTTCCTAATACTTATATTCCAGTATTACGTTAGAGATTTAAATAATGCTTCAAATAATATTTTTTCAAATGTATCGTAATTAAACTTAACGTTTATAGTTTTTAATCAAAGATCGACAATGATATGAATGAATTATGATATATTATGAAGTAATATGCATATAAACAATTACAACTACTGCAGTCAGCTTTCTATCTTGTACTTCTATTATACTTTGGTCTTAATAATGTTTATTAATAAAATAATATCTACTATGATATACATTAATATACACATATTGCAAGTAACGACTGACTGTGTTTATACGGACAAACACTTTATTCGGATACATGCTTAGATAGGTACCTTACCTAGGATTCATCTATTTAATGCTTTTTACACCACAAGTTATAACTTTGCTTATACGTATAATGCGAATTCAATAAAATTATTGGATATAATTTGAAGTTTAAGGAAACAAAGGAAAAATCTCTTAATCGTTTTCTCATGACCGAGGGTCGTGGCCATCTGTAAGACTAGTTTTGGGATTAAGACTTACTAGGTGGTTCTTGAGTCTCGTGGAGCGAGCTTTTGATGTACGCGCAGGAGCCTCAACAGATGCTGTCTATCCATCGGGTCGGCCACTTGCTCTACCTCAGCTTTACTTGCAATCCATATGACCAGGCAAAAATCTATTACTGTCGACCTTTTCCACGCCTAAGAATGAAAGCTGCCTGTGAGTGCTGAGATCGACATTAGTGCGATGCGCTGACCATGGGACATCCGACATTTTGCGCCAGCACCACATTTCAAACATGACAATCCTAGAAAGGTCTCTCAAGATTCCACATAGTATGGATATGTGTAGGAAATCAGTGTTCGCATTAGTTGTTGTTAGTTAGCTAAGTAGCACGAAAGAGGTTTCAATTCTCTTATATTTTCTCATTGGATTTGACTGCTACTTTAGGCCAAGCTCTTTATAACTTCCATGACACAATCGCCGGAAGCCGTTAAACGTGCAGACAGACAAATTCGCAGTCAAACCACACTCTCCACTTCTACTCTGAGCAATTGGTCAGCCAGTCCCTTGTTTAGATACAGCTATTAAGGCAGTATCATCCTCAAAAAGATGAAGATTATACGCTGTATTACGTGTGTATTGTACGTTGTACGCTGGCCACCTATACTTTGATATGTCCAGCTAACGAACAATAAATAGGAGCAAAAGATAAAATTAGCATGTAACAGTGATTATATCGCTTTCTAAAAATGGTCATACAATTGATTATGTATTGTATCATCGTATGACTATAAAATTATCTAACTTTTTAACAACGATATTGTCTTTAACATTGGCGAATGACTTGCAGTTTAGGACATAGCGTCTCCCTCGCATAGGAGACGCATCGGGCACATCAGGTGCTGGAGGGTAAATGACCTCCGGCCTCCATAAGTTATTGCCTGAATGAGATGGCCGTAAGGGGCCGTCTATTGCCCAAAGCATAGACATAAAACAGTTCAGTAGATGTTGCCTATAGATGGTTTAGGAAGCGTCCAGGCTGCCGACGGTGATGGAGTCTGCTGCTGAGGAATCGAGTCAAGAGGCCGAGGAATCTGGCTTGAACGCGATCAGAGTACCAAAGTGAATCCTGTACTCCTGCCAGCAGGTCCATCTAGCAATCAGGTTTTAGTGGGTGTGTTGCGGCTCCTGCGGGTGGTGGTAGAAGCCGCAAGCTGCTGAGCACTCGCGACGTGAAGTGATAAATGAAACACCGAACAAAGTTTAACTCAGATGTACGATTTTATTCAAACTTTGACACGTGTTACATCATTCGCGATTCGCCGAGTACTAACTGTAATTCCAACTCGCTGCTCGCAGGCAGGCAAAAGTGCTTATGTTGCACTAATCGCTACAATCTTCCCCTCTTACAAAAAAAATTTTTTGGGAAAGTTTCATCAAAAACGGTTAAGCCAATAATTATTCTTACACAGAAAACTCATAACATTCGCAAGTCGATATGCGTTATACAAAGTAGGTACGTGCTACGTTTGCTATTTCTTTCGTTACAATCTACTTACAATTGAATCGCTTATAACGCATTTTAGGTAGGTTCTCTAAGTGACAATGATAGGTATGCTACGTTCTTATTACACTTACGTTTCACATTACATTGCAAAATACGATTTGCGTGTTACTTAGGGTTTAATACAGTTCATCAAAAATATAGCGTTAATTATAATAGAAAATTTTGATAGAAAATTAATTACAATGTTACGAAATAAAATGTAAAGTAAAAATATAATGATGTAAAATGTAAACTTAATTAAAATAAATTTGTAAACATATATCTATCTTTTATTAATATTACCTTAGCTATATATAATTTTGGGTGTCACCGGTTGTGGTGCAGTTGTAGGTTTGTCGGTTGCCTCTAACTTGATGACTGGAATTGCCCCAGCTTGGGTCAATTTGCGCTCAAATTGCTTTCCGATCCATCCTTTAAAATTTCTCCGACAGTGAAGAACGAATATATAGAACATCACAATGCACAATAGTACGACTATTACGATCAATATAATTTCTAATTTTTTATAAGTGTTGTTCGTAACAACCTCGTTCGTATTGGTTTGGCTCTGTTCCACAACCACTTTTTCCTTGTTTTGTTGATTTCCCATTATAGAGAGTTAAATTTTTAATTATTAATATTATGCAGTAAGTACAGTACACCTTTACGTGTCGAATGGTAATGACGAATAATCTTTTAACAGATTTTATCTTATAACTAAATCTAGTATAAAAATGTTAAAATTTTTACATAAAATCTTATAAGTAGGTTGAAGTATACGTGTCAATTTTGCTGATAAGTATTATTGTTAATTGAACCGTACAGGCATTTTGCTAATTCTGCCACTGCGAGTTACTTTATGCGTTGGTTGCATATCCAAAGGCTTAGGGTTGCTACTAACGGTATGTTTTTTAATTATTGGTGTCTCAGTTTTATCGACGACAGTTTCTTCCAAAATATAAGCAGGTTTTAATCTATCAATGGATACATACGTTTCTCTTTCGGGCAACTGAATTTTATACACTTTCTCCCGCCTACTTAAAACCTTATAAGGGCCATTATAAGTAGGTTGGAGTGGTTTTCGCACCAAATCGCATCTAACAAAAACTTTATCACACGTTAGTAGGTCTTGATGTACAAATAATTTTCGCGAGTCCTTGTTTTTCCTAGTAACGGGTTTTAAATTCTTAATTATTGCTTTTAGTTTACAGACGTAATTATCGTCTCCTATCGTGTTATCGTCTACGCTGTTATCATAAAATTCTCCAGGTAACCTAATGCTAGTACCGTAAACGAGTTCAGCAGTACTAACGTTTGTGTCAACCCTAACTGCGGCTCGTAGCCCCAATAGTGCAGTGGGTAATTCTTGTACCCATGAATCTGATAATAAAAGACGTGTGGTCAGCGAATTTTTTAAGGATTTGTGGAAACGTTCCACGATGCCGTTCCCTTGAGGATGATAAGCAGTGGTACGGAATTGTTTGACTCCTAAGAGGTACATAAGATGCGTAAAAACTTTGCTTTGAAAATTTTTTGCTAAATCGCTGGTTAAACGTTTAGGACAACCGAAACGAACTACCCAGTGTTCATAGAAAACTTTAGCTACTGTTTCAGCTGTCATCTCTTTGATCGGAACGACTTCTGGCCAGCGCGTAAAACGATCTATCATAGTTACGCAATACCTGTAACCCTCGGGAGATGTTCTTATAGGCCCGATGCAGTCTATGTGCACGTGCTCGAGGCGTCCTGCTGGTTCAAAAGAGCCCAAACCCGAAACTGTGTGCCGTTGCACTTTTGCACGTTGACAAGCTATGCAAGTCTTAGCCCAATTCCGTATATCCTTATTCATACCAACCCAAAAATATCTATCACCAACCATTTTATTAGTTGCGCGGATACCCGGGTGACTTAAGTTGTGAATCGAATTAAATGCAACGCGTCTAAAACTTTCAGGTAGGTATGGACGTGCCTTGTTAGTGGACATTTCGCAATCAACATAATACTCGGTACCTGGTAACATAATACGTTTGAATTGCATTTTGTTTTTCAACTCGGTCAATTCTGCGTCATGACTTTGTACACGTGCAAGTTCTTCGAAATCTATAGCCGTGGGACACGTTATCTCCTCTATACGGGATAAGGTGTCGGCCACTACGTTATCACTTCCACTAATGTGTCGTATGTCTGTTGTGAACTCGCTAATGAACATGATCTGTCTAGCGCGTCTAGGTAGCTCCTTATCGCACCCTATTTTACTGAATGCAAAAGTAAGAGGTTTATGGTCGGTATACACAATTACATTACGACCTTCTATTAAATATCTGAAGTGCGCTATCGCAGAATATATACTTAAAAGTTCTTTATCATATACACAGTATTTTCGTTGAGCGCCAGATAACTTTTTCGAAAAGAAAGCAATAGGTTTCCACGTGTTACCTTCTTTCTGCTGAAGTGCTGCCCCCAAACTAAATTCCGAGGCATCCGTAACCAAAGCCAGCTCTTTATCCGCTGCCGGATAGGACAACGTTGCTGCTTGACTTAAGCTCTTTTTACACTCTTCGAACTGCGCGATCGCCTTCTCCGTCCAAGAGATGGGTGACTTATCATTTCTCTTGGTGTTGGTCAAGTAGCGATCCAATTCAGACTGATGGTTTGCTGCGTGAGGTATATGAGGTCTATAAAAATTTAACATACCTAAAAATCTTCGCAGCTGGTCCACCGTTGTTGGTCTCGGAAACTCCATGATAGCCTTGACTTTTTCGTCGAGGGGACGAATTCCTTCCGTCGACACCTCGTGACCTAAAAATTCTAGCTTAGTCTGTTCGAAAATGCATTTAGACAAATTAATAGTAATACCAAATTTCTCTAGTCTACTAAATACTTCCTGTAAGTGCTTTCTATGCTCTTCAATATTGTCACTAGCGATAATAATATCGTCTATGTAAACAAAAAGAAAATTATGATCGGGAAAAACGCTATGACACATAAATCGTTGAAAAGTCTGCGCTGCGTTTCTTAAACCAAACGGCATACGCGGGAATTCGAAAAGACCGAAAGGCGTTATTACAGCGGTTTTTTCAATGTCGCTTTCGCTTACCGGGATGCAATTATATGCCCTATTTATGTCTAGGCGCGAATAAATTTTCTTCCCCGCGAGCGCGTACGTAAAATCGCGTAACCTTGGGACTGGGTATTTATCAGGCTTAGTGATCGAATTTAATCTCCTATAGTCTCCACAAGGCCTTATTTGACCATTTTTCTTTGGAACTATGTGTAGAGGGCTGGCCCACGCACTTTTGCTAGGCCTGCAAATTCCCAATTCGCACATGAGTCGAAACTCCTCCTTAGCCTTCGCATACTGGTCGGGAGGCAAAGGTCGAGCCCGACATTGCACCGGCGCGCCGACGGTTTCTATATAATGGTACACACTATGTAATGTAATGTAATGGTACACACAGGTGCAGCCCCAAAAAACTTTTCCGTTTCCTCTGACGAAACACTAAAGCGTATGCGTTAGGCATTGTCTGCCTAAAAAAAAAGTTGTCAACTCACTTGCAAAATCTATGAACAGTTAATTGCATAACTCCAATGTCTAAGACATCTTGATAAAAACCAGAGAATTTGTTCAAATCACGTAGTGCAAAAATAGTGGAACAGTTTCCGAAAAGTTACCCACTTACTCGTAGTTGAAATAATTAGATGGTCCTTGAACCAGTTGCGAAAGATTGAAGATTTGACTAAGAAAGGATGGAACGGGACGGATTTTATCGGCATACCTTACATATTTACTTGTATTGAAAGCATTACCTAATGAGGTTTCTTCACAAATAAACTATCTCGCCATAAATCTTAACTAACATTGTTAAAATAATATTTGTGTCTTATTACTCAATGACGCCCTCCAGCGTTAGCTATATGACTTATCTGCGATCGCCCAAATGGAAAGAAATTAAAAAAATGTACGTAAATGACAGTTGTCTTTGATAAGTCACGTGATCAATTTAGCGATATAATTTTATAATTTTCAGGTTTCTGCTAAGATCGCAGATAAGTAATATGCTAAGGCTTTATAACAGCTTAATTCGTCATGACGGCAATAATGACGTTATGCTCTAAATAATCTCAAAGGGTAGGTATCTGCTGATTTTAAATAACACGGACAAACTAGACAGATCGATCTTCCGGGCAGAACTAGACACTTGCAATGCTTTGGTGATATTATTTTGTTCATATTATAAACCTGTCACCACTTTACTACTTACAAAAAAATTGGTCAAGTGCGAGTCAGGCTCATACACTGAAGGTCCCGTAAGGTCAAGAGTCTTGACCTTACGGGACCTTCAGTTCTTGACTCAAGACCAATCGCAATCAGTGGTCGAATTGAACTTTTTCACGAACCGGAACGCTGTACCTTCAGTGCTATTATTTTTTTGGACTTTTGTACGAACATCTCAATTATTTAAAAACCAGAGTTTGGAACGCTCTGAGAATAATTTTCACGAAACGGAACGCTGATTTCGCGAACCGGAACGGTGATTTCACGAACCGGAACGCCGTTCCAGTGCTCGAATTGGACCGGAACGAACCGGAACGCCGTTCCGGTGCGTTCCGGTCCAATTCGAGCACTGATCGCAATAGTATGTCCACCCAATTCAAAAACGAGCAAGTAAATCACGTTTGTTGCGCGGGAGTCTCTTTAATTTTTTTTAGTATTTCTTGTTATAGCAGCAACAGAATTGCATCGCCCGTGAATATTTCAACTTCCAAATATCACGGCATATTTGGCGATTTTGAGATAGATGCCGCCTGGTGATAGACGGACGGACTCAGTAATAGAGTCCCGTTTTACAATTTGTGTACGGTACCCTAAAAATGGATAAGACCAAACTATTACATACAATTATAAATAAATGTAACATCCATCATCGATCAAAAGAAGCATGCCAATCAGTCCGCTCGATAAAAATTATAAAAGTATTAATTGCACAATTATTCGTGTAGGGGGAATCGTTTAATTGCAAGCGTCTTCAATCTTTTGCCAATGTCGCACCTAGCACGCCGGTCTAAATACTAAATACACCAATTAATATCACTGCAACCATTTGCAAATAACTTCAGAGTCACATCATTGTAGTGCAAGAGCTGTAAGCAGTAAATAGTAGAGCCATACATACTCGTCCGACTATCTTTAGGACAGAATATCATTTTATCAGGTGCGTAATTTAAAACTGATTTTACTGAGTCCGCTCGGATGGCTGATTCTTGCAAGATGCAGGGTCAGATATATTCTGCCGTGGAACAACTCATTAGTCATTAATACGTTTCCGAATGAACGAATCATTACTGCGTTTCCGTTTAGTCTGTCCGAATAATTAAAAATTCATTTTATTTTTGGCAATTTTTATACAATAAGACGAAGCAAACTGAACTTTTCATGATGTGTTAGGATAAACTGTGTGCACTGTAAGTGCAGTGCAACGAATGATACTGCAAATTGCAATGCGAGGGCCTGTGATGTTTTGCTTTTGCATCACAAACGTAAATTTTGAGGATAATTAAATAAAAAATAATTCGGTCATCAAAGTCACTTTTATTTATCTCTTGGGGTCAGGCAACTCCACTTTTCAAGTTACTACGTCGTCCCGATCTTCTAATCCAAAATTCGTAACAGTGCCGTTACACGAGTTACATTAGGTTACCGTCTTGCTCGTTACGTCAAAAAATATGCTATCCTTCTGCTTCTAATTTCTCTCTTTAGGGGACAGATGAGAGAAATTAGTCAATATTTTTTGGTATGACTGAAGCTTCCCTCTAGCAAGAGAGAAGATGCTTGTCTATGTAACTGTAAGATGTTACTGAAGTTATTCGATGTACGTTTTAACTTCAGCCGGTTAGTGGCAAATTAACGGGGTCTTTTCCCTGTTTCTAGCAATTTCTCTTCTTTTCCAACCCGGTTTAAATCATGAATAAGTATATTTTTGCATCGAAAAAAATATATGTTGTAGATACATTCTCTATCTAGTACTCAAAGTTAAAATAAATGATTAAAGCTAAACTTTTCTCGATCATAAAAAAAAATGAAGAAATATCGATTTTGACTATTTATTCCACTTTGTGCCTAAAGTTTTTAACTTAATTTAAAAAAATATATATGAAAATAAAGCGGAGTGAATTTATCAGCGTTTCGTGTAAAAAAAAATTTTTTGTAATCAAGCATAGCTCTAGGTTATTTTTCAACGAATACGGTCACCCGTAGTGGTAGATTCCATACTTTAGAAGTAGTGCATTCTTTACAAGTGTGCCATCTCCTTCCAGTGGTACATTTGTGAACGGGATAGTCCTATTGTACCACCGTCTCCCAAACTACAGCGCATGAGTAACAGCAGGCTAAATTCACAAACGTATCTATCTGAGCTTCACGTGAAGGGACCCGAGATTCGTATGCTGTGCTGTTATCAATCTCAGTATAAAACCGCTGCGGATGCTCTCCTAGACATCATTTCACTATCAGCTTCCATAACAAACACATCCGATCTCAAAACAGTCATGAAAATTGTTAGTATATTGTCACGTTATTTTAATAGATCTAATAGTTATATTAGATCTATTAAAATAAATAATAATTGCCAAATTCTTGATAAACATTATAACATGTTATTAAGTGTCACTTGAAATTATTAATTTCTTTCCTCCTTATTTGTGTCTTGTGTATTTTCAAATAAAAAAGAGTTGTGAAAAATGCATTTGTGTGCATGTGTATACTAGGGGTAGGCCGTAGGACTCTTCTTACGGAGTTCAATCAGCAGTGTCAGTTATTCTACCGTGAAGCAGAATAAATGTATTACTGTGTTGTGGTTTGCTGACATGATTACAAAGGACATGATTACCGGACATGATTACTCTGGGCAAAGGGAGACTCAAAATAGAAAGTCTCAGGAATGATGAGGGTACCGCAGTGATACGTACGATATTGCAACGTAGAGCCGTAAGCCGCACTGCCAGTGTGACTTTGTACCAATCGTGGACATACGCACAGACGGAACATGCCAATCGTTGGATACGTTTTAGTATTTACCTCCTAAAGAAATTTCCAACCACTACTGCCGTGCTATTCTGTAAAAATACTTAAAGCAGCAAAGAGCGTCCATCTATGCATCTATGAATTTATCAGTTGTAATAGAGTACAATTTTGCATGCCATCTTCGGCTTGGCAGCTGTCTGGCAGCTGTTTCAGAGATGGACATTTTGTAGAATAGCACTGCTGTACTCTACATATATTGTGCTGTGTCACATGAATCCAACGATTTGATGTCGATGTATTTGTGCGATAATTGTACGATTGAGGCATAAGTAACACAGTATCGTTATTCCTCAGCATCGGTCCAATACATATTCTTAGAGAATGCATCTCTCCATTTTCTCGCGTTACTGTCTCTAATTTCCAAAGTTATAAGTAGTACCTATCATTAATTTGTTTTGTTTGTATTTTTTTTTAATTTCAGCTAATCACCCTAACGTTCGCTTCCATAGCCACAGCAGCGAGGTTAGACACCTACCTACCACCCAAAGGAGCCAAAAGTATAAACACAGACCTCCAAACGCCTTACGGACCCGAAGAGTCAGGCCCATACGTCAGCCAGTCCCGAAATAATCCCAGTCAGTCCCAAAATTACGAAAACAAAGGCCAGAACTTTGGTAGCCAAACAAACTATGCAAATCAAGGCCAGAATTTCGCTGGTCAAGACCAAAACTACGCTAGTCAGGCCCAAAATTACGCGAGTCAGGCCCAGATATTGAGATACGAGAATGAAATTGATGATCAAGGATGGCATTATGCGTATGAAACTAGTGATGGGACCAAAGCTGAACAAGATGGTGAGTGAAACTTTTTCAAGTTTTTTATTTTAAGTTTTTATGTCTAAAATAGTTTTTTGTGAGCTTTACGAATATGTCGCGTCTTAAAAATCCAACTTGTTTATCCTATCTCTGAACGGCAAAGGCTACGTAGTACGTTCAATGACGAAGTAGGTAATCCATCCAATCCATGAAGACGCGCCTTACTCCTTCCTAACTCCGATTTGAAATTGCGATTTTGAAAGAGTGAGGCTCGTCTTCATAAATTAAGCTTCCTTTATTTTCTTACTTATCTGATACAAAAATGATAAAGTTTGAACGTATTTATCTCAGGAACTACTAATTCGAATGGAAAAATTATTTTCGTTTTGGATAGTCAATTAATTGAGAAAGGCTATATAGGCTATATGAGAGACGAATAGAAACGGAGAAAATTGTTCCTTTTGCAGAGCTTTCATTGCGTGCGCGACGTAAACGGTTAAAGTTACGCAAAAATTACATACTTTACTAGGTATTACAAAGACATTGTTCTTCTTTAAAAGTTCTAAAGAAAAGTCCACTACACCACAATTATATGTGTGTTGCCTTGACTCATTATAAAGGGTTATGTCAACACAGCTGTTTAGTATTTTAAGAACAACAATAACTGGAAACTGTAGGTACTTACTCTCCAAGTGCAGAAGAAGTTAAATAAATCAATATTTCTTAATGCTAAAGTATCAATAATCCATGAATTAAGGCTAATCCCTCGCACAATCATAATGTCAAAGATACGTTTACAAGTGTACCATTGCGAATCAAACTCTTGCATTACAGCTATCTAGGTACACTTGATTTTATTACATCACGTAATGATGATCGAAAGCTTTCCCAACGCAACAATTTATATGCCTAGGGAACATACCTAGGTTTCCCTCAGTTGCAATAGCAAAATGGCTGAGACATATACATTAATACGAGACTCTTGCGAAGTTTTGAGTGGTGGTATTAAGACGGGATAGGTCTTTGGTTTCAAACAACTATCGATCTCATACATTCTTGAATTTCTTTCCATTCTTTTTCATGAATCGAAAAAATATATATCATCATATTATTGATACAGCTGGTGCTATGATGGTATGTTGTGTAGCCACGATTTTGTAGTCAGTAAACCACTACAGTGCCAACTGCCAATCCGTCAATGCTACTTGAATACGCCCTAATAGCGTAAAAAAGTGTAAAGCAGACAAGTATTACGAATTCCCAAATTGAGCTTATTCTCTGTAAAGTTAAATTTCTACATGCATTGATAATTATCACTGTTGTTTATGGTTCGTCATAAATTGCTGCTTTACCAAGTCAAACGAAAGTAAGATTTTGTGGCGAACCTTCAATGATTAAATTAATAGCCTATGAGCTCGTCCTATGAGGTCACTGAGTGATCATCACTAAGATACATAATTATGGCCTCTGTGTCAGAAATCAAAACCTGGAGCTCCTGCAACTCCAGAGAGTGAGAGCAATAATCATCAAAGTGTATGAATAATTCAATTTCGCTATCGAAAAATATCACAATACTGTTTACCTGCCTCTTTACCTCGACCTACGTGACTCGACCTTTAGCCAAAGTTTACATCCTTACTCTATCATGAACGAGTTTATCCTTTAATATAGATTTACAGTTTATATTTTCCATCGTCAAGGTAGAACTAAATGTACGCTCAGAGTTTTAGTTACGAAACTAATTTGGCAAGATTCTAAAAACCGTTAATCTTTTAGCCATATTTTTATTAGCCATCATCAGACAAACTTTCTCAGTGTGTAAAAAGTCGTAACCAAGAAAATACTCTCGTTAACTTAGTCTTAAGTCGTGATTTGAAGTTATTTTGAAACTATATACTCGTAACTTACTTGTTATAAAACTTAACTACTTACCTAAACTTACTATAAACTAACTTATTATAAAATCTTACCTTGTTGTAAAATCTTATACATTTGCATGCAAAGGATTTGCTAATTTTCGATAATCTTGTGCTGTTTAACACGAGCTTATGCTTGTTCCTGAGATTAATTGTATTGAGGTCGCATTTCTTCGTAAACTTATTAATATTCTTCTAACATAAATTATATTTTCATAAATAATATATTGACCATGTATCGTCATAATATTAAATTCTTTAAATTTATCTCTGAGGGACTCTCTTGGACCTATTCTATAAATAGCACGAACATCACATCTGCAGCCCAAATATGGTGTCAATGTCAGCAGCATTATCCCGTAATAATGAACCATATGATATAATGCTGTGGAAATAACTAAAATACACCAGTCTAGCAGTCTGAATATCGGTCAGGATTAACTTCCAAATGTCAAAGTTGTACAAATAAATAAGTAGTAGTTTCAAATAAATAAATTGTACTTCTGAAGTAAATCTATATATATGACAGGAAATGTTTGATATTTTTTTGTATGCAACATTAAATTCCGGATATGAAAAACAAATCCCTTGTGCCAATGGTTCTTAAAAAAAGGCTATTTTATTTTTCTAGAATATTTTGTAATTGATTCATGAGAAAACTTGATACGAGCTTTGGTCATTTTTCTTTGATTTAAATTTCAGGTCGCATCATTCCCGGCCTCCAACCCGAAGAAGGTTCCGTGGCTGTAACAGGTTCATTCTCATACGTCGGTGACAACGGCCAGACCTACACCGTGACCTACACGGCTGACGAGAATGGTTTCCGTCCAACCGGCGACCATCTCCCCACCCCGCCGCCCATACCCGATGAGATCTTGAGGAGCTTGCAGTCCACCTCGCATAGTGGAGACGGTAATCATTTCCGCTATCCGCGGCGCTACAGCCCCTGGTGTGTGCCTTGACCTCCTCCACAATATTCCTCCACTTATCGCGGGCCTTCGACGCCCAGCGCCAGTTGGTGTATTTACCCATGGTCCTTAAGTCTTCCTCCACGCCATCAGCCCAACGCTTTTTGCTATCTTTTGGTCTTTTTTGTTGGGGGATCCGCTTGGTCATGATTTTCACGGCCCTATAGCATTTTTTTTCATTTTTGAAAATGGAAACCCTTATTTTTCACTAAAGCTTGTATAAAAATTCTTTTCAAAAGTCTTAAAATACACTGTAAGGACTAACGCCTGAAACTTATCCGTGGGCCATTCCATTTTGAACCGATCGATCGATACGATTAGAATAGTCACAGAAGTCTGTGCGTGGCTTAAATCGGAACTAATGCAATTTAATTGTAACTGTAACCTAGCTTGCATTCTTTATTTTATTTTTTTAGTATTTAACGGGTTGGCTCAAGTAGCCGCGAAATTCAAGTTTTATTTAGTTTTTCCCTAATAAAAAAGTTTTATGGAAAACTTTACAATGCATTTATTATTGTGTATAAATTTTATGCTCACAAGACTCATTTTAACATAATCATATTAAGTCCACTATTTTCGAAAAATTAAATAAAATTTGAATTAGCCTAGCCTAGTATTAGGCTTACATATCTACCAAAATGGTAAAAATGGCCTTCCTCTATTCCTAAAAGGAAATAAGGCAAATATGTCTCCCTGCATAATGAGTACTTATTTTGGTATTTAATTGATGTCGATTAAACTAGTTTTCATTTTCAGGACACTACGACAGCCAGAAAAGCAGCTACGACGCTGACGCAGTGGGTTACTAAAATAATATTATAGCTAAGTATTTACAAGGTATTCACGGCTATCACCGATATCCCACCAAACTTTTGGAATAATTAAAATAAAGTTTAGAACTAAAACTATTTTCATCAAATAGTTTTTACAAACAAACTTAAATTTTTTCCATAAACCCTTCAAAATTTTCAAGTAGGTACTATAGGGAATTTTCGTCATCAATATTATTGGTGATACGAGCGAAAGTCATCTTGTTACTGTAACAAATCCAAATGTACAACTAAATTCGAAACATAATGTTAATAATATTTATGTTTAACTAATATACACAAATTTTGTGGTCGATTGTACATTAATTTTATATAATAATACCTAATTATATTATAATAGGTCCATCAAGGCCAGTAATTTTAGGACACTGCCAAGAAATTTAATTTTAAATAAAATAATTATTGTAAATAAAAAATTGTACATTTTCTGCCTATTATTTATTTAAAAATGAATTATTTTTATTACTCTTTGAGTTGCTCTTGAGCTTGTATCATAACCGCTAATTACACTTTATTTAACAATTGAACTTGATAGTTAAACTTTAACAATTAATTTTGACAGATTCCCAATAAAGAAATTGACACAACATTAAATAATAATAAATTCGATAGATAAAGTTTATCTGGCAATTGTGAAACAGGCCCTGTTTATTATTAAAAAAAATAAGAAATTCTTAATATTCCTTAAAATTGTATTAATTATGTGGAAAAATACTTGCGCCTTTATTTATTACAAGAGCAAAGCATACGGTAAAAAAATTTTCTTCAACAAAGGGTAAGGTTACATTTGAGAATAATGCTTGTCTGATTGTGTAAGAAGAAAACATATTCATAGTTATCGCAATCGCTTGGCAGAATAAGTAAACGATTACGATAACGATAAATACGTTTTTCTCTTATATACAATCTAGGGGCGGTTTAAATAGGCCGTGTTTCTCCACTACACCTGCACTAATAACCGATCCCAAAACGCTAATGGGTGGGTTAATCAAATTTATAATAAGTACAGGGTTATAAAAAAAATATACAAAAACTCTTTATTTCATACAAAAAATGTTATTTCTGTATAGTGACATTACACTGTTGCGGTTTCGCGAACCGCCCCACTGCGATTCGTGCCGTTGCCATTTTCCAATGTTACATTACAGAGTAGGAACAAAGTACAGTATCTCAGTAAAATATTAAATATTTAACATTTCTCAAAATATCGAGTAAAAAAAGTCGTAGAACAAAAGTAGTTAAGTAGTTTTAATGTAAACAAATACAGGCCGAGAGCGATTTGGTATTTTTTATAACCCTGTATAAGTATTGAGCGTTAATCTTTTGCGGTGTAAGCATGCAACAAATCTTTTTTTTATTTAATGTTACAAAGCATTACATATACAAAAATAAATAATATAAATAATATAATATAATAAATCTCATGCACTAACAAACCACTAAAGTTTAAAATGAAGTGATTCAAATCTCGAACGCTTCCACGAATGACATCATGATAATTGAACTTTTTACCATCGTATAGACCTTGCACATACAAATGACTACAGGCGCTATGTCTTTAACAATTCGTTACAATTCGTTTATTATTCGCTTTGGTACTGATATGTAATCAAAATATCTACTGTTTACATCTGCTTGTGATCTTTGTATCTCTAAAGTGTCCACAACCAACGCAACTGTAACTCAGGGTTAGCCCGTTTTGCACATTTTTAACAATATCAAATCACAGATTGGATGTGTTTTGGACATTGAGAGTAATAGTCAAGATAGGCCCATCCGAACATTTTACGTAAATCTTCTTCATACAAGAAAATGTACAGCCTTGTGTCGAAACTCCTACGGAATACTGCGTAGGCTTACAGCTTACTACTGACGCCGGGGGTTGCTCCCATAAACTGGCGACATTTTTTCGCGCGGTCCGCCCCGTCTAGAGTATACGTCAATGGTTTTGGATAAGAACTTCGATGATTACGTCATCAAGGCTGACTGACTAAATGCACACAACTTTGATAAGTACATACATAAGTACAAACTTTATAACACTTCCAATAATACCTCTAACTAAAATCAACAATTTACATTGTGATCATTCTTGGATTGGATTTTTACATAGTTAGTACCTACTTGACTGCGATCTCACGTGTTGGTAAGTGATGATGCAGCCGAAGATGTTAACGTACTAACTTGGAAGGGGTAAGTAAATTCAACCCCCAACGGTTTCTACACAGCATCGCACCGGAACGCTAAATCGCTTGGCGGCACGTCTTTGCTGGTAGCTAGCCACGGCCGAAGCCTCCCACCAGACCAGACCTGAGCCACTTTAGAAATTATAAAATTCCAAAGTAGGCGTGGCGGAAATCGAACCCGCGATCTCCCACTCGAATCCGAGCGCGCGTCCCCTGCGCCAGGGAGGTCGTCAAAAACAATTCTACAATCTGACAGTTCACACCTTTGCATTACAAATATAATATTATTGTATAGTGTATCCCAGGACTTTACATTGCAAATTGCAATATTACACATAAGTTACAAGGAGATAAATTTTTAAAATTTTGCCTTAAAAATTAGTGCCAGGGAAACATTATCGCAGCCAGCCATTTTCTACTGAATCTTTATCAGTTCTGTGAAAATATTTAAATAATTATTATCAGACTGATAAGCGAACTACACACGAATGCACTTTTTAACAGCACCAGCCACATAGTGCTTGACCATGACCATGCTGCAGGGATATCCAATACTAAAATCTATATAAATATAGTTATAGAGAGAGCAAAATACAATTTAGTTCTTTTGGGAGTTTTCTCTATTCTGATTGGTTTCCACATTCGTGTCATTTTCATTTGGTTTCTTAAATTTTCAAGCTAGTCTTCTAATAATGGATGTCGGTAATTCTGTTATTTTTTCAAAATTCTATTATATTCTATTCTTTACAGACTATATTTGTCGTACTTGGGGGTAAAATTCTCGCTACGCTCTATATTTTACACAAAGGATAGTAGCAAAGGATTCTATTTAAGAATCCTTTACTTCGCAAACGAAATTCGACGCTGGCTACTTACCTATTTATACTTACAGATTTCTTTCTGCAGTTTCGTAATTATGATAGTATTCCAAAAATCATTTTTAAACTGTATTATCCTTATACGGTATGAGTATGAATGACTGAGTTTTAAGAGGAAAATCTAATATAAATACAGTATCCTGCCTATTGTAGTTATATTATGACACAATATATAACGCTATATAATCATTAATTAGTACTTACTGCTTGTTTGATTTATCCCATTGACGTAAGTCAAGGTGCAGTTCTATGGATTATCCCAATTATGACTAACGATTCTATAAGACCTGATAAATCATTCATTGGAACATAGCAGATGATTGAAAGCACCTTCCAGCTTCCTATCAGAAGAGGAACAAAACTGAATCTGTTAGAAATATATAAATTAATTCAATCTTTTGCTAAAATACGATAGGTACGGGTACCTATACTGCCGTCACTATGGGACATCCGAATATCCGAGAAAAAGCTCGGCGCTATTCGGCTCTATCCGGCGCTACATGAAAATGAAAAAAAAAATAAGAATTCAGAATAATTATGATGTTACCTGTGGATGTTACCATGCATCCAAATGAAATGAGATTTCCCACAAACAAACAGGTTGCAAGTTAAAAAATAAAAACTTGTAAAAATACCAATACACATCAATCTATTTAAAACAGTCTGCGGATTCAATTTATAGATAAAGCTCGTGACTAAATTGAAATTGAAAGTTACAGACCGTTACATTACAGTAATGTTTCATAGATACGTGGTACTTCGTACGAGTATACTGAATCGGTCATTGAGAGCGCGTTTACAATTTGTCGGATCGAAAATTGGAGGTTCCCGAAGCGTCTCATAAACTGAATAGTACAATTTATATTAACTGAACAATGGATATGATGATGAAGGAGGAGTTAATCGTTCAAAAATTTTGACTAAGTTAACTTGGCAAATATAGTTAAAAGGTGAAGAAGATCTAGCTAGTTAGTCATTCTCATATTTTGTCTTTGACTATGTTTATGATGATGATTAAGTTTCAGAGCGACTTCCTTCTGATTTTAGATTCTCCAATTACATAAAATTCATGAATACGTTGATGATTTAATACGTTAATACGTTTTTATCGAATTTTAGTTCGAGTTTTTATTCGTTATCAAACACTAATCTTTGGTATCTACTCGTATACACAAGTACACCTATTCTCTATTCATCTGTTTTTACCGTTTATGATTTGGAAAAAAAGTCACACAATTTTTACTACATTAAATTCGTCCGAATAGGGGCCTCTGTGAGGTATTACTATATCTTAGCAATACCACACACACATTATATTGTCGGTGGTATCACTATGTTTTAATTTGAAAGTCACTATAAACTAACAACTGAGTAAATGAGACTCTTTCTGTGTGATTAGCGCAGTGAAGCGCGTCGCCTAATATTGCAATGCAAGGTTATCAAAAAACACATTGCAAGTGATTTGGGCAGACGTAGGCACTTAGCATCAGCTGAATGTCTTAGTCGTCTCATCATTTCATATAAAAATACAAGTACTAATTGCATATTAAAATAATCGACACGATTTTATGTAAACGGGTGTTTTCACGAAATTGGCGGCCGAACCCGACCGGCGCGGGCGCAAGTTCATGCACCATGATGCTTATTGCTTAGTATGTTCTCAGCTGTGTAAATGTGCGATTGTGTGTGTGACCATGAGAGTGGGCCTGCTCGTTGGTCTGTTGTGGCTGCTCGAATTTGGCAATTGTGGCCAGGTTTGTTATTCTTAATAAGCTTTGGGAACTTTTCAAACTTTTTTTAATTGAAAACAAAAAAATAAAGAGAAAAAAATCCATCCAGCCGTTTGGAAGATACGTGGTCATAAAGAAATTTACATACATACATACATACATACAAGATACGCGCGAAAAAACATAACCCTTCTTGCAGTCGGGTAAAAAGGCTACTGAAAATAGAAAATGAAAATAAACGAATTTTTCGATACCTATAAACTGTAAGAATAATAGATTTATTACCACAATATCATATTATATACAATACTTAAAAATAAATCTAAACTAATATTATTAAAATTGTAATAAAATTATAATTAAAAAAAACATTAAAATTACTATTTCGTTCTTATGGTTATTAGTTTTTTTCACTTGTTTTTTTTTAAATTAGTTTAGATTTAATTTTAATTAAAAATAATTAAATTTAAAACGTAATAATTGACATATCTTTCCAGCTAAAGAAGCCCTATTTTTAATAGTAACTAGGTATATTACATTTTAAAGTCTACTGGACAATTAAAAACTTTTTTAATACAGCTGCAGTGGTTCTCTTTTTCGTTTCTTATGCGCATGTCTAGGATTGGAATGCTCTCCCAGAATCTATGTTCCAGAATTCGTAAAATCCGTATAAAAAGGCCTTGGTACCTAAGCGCTCTCCATCTTCGAACTCACAATCACATTCCATCAGGTAAAATTGTGGTGTACCTAATCCAGGAAAAAAAGGACGCCTTGAGTGCCCGGTGAATAATATTTATAATGGACACACAATATACATCGGTGATAATGGATCAAATAGTTACAATTTCGTACCTACTCTCTTTACCTAGTACCTAGTTAGATCTGGACCATAGATATGCTTTTTAAATTAGTTTATTTAAGTAATTAAAAGCCAATATTTAGGTACGTGACAGCCTGTATTTGGTATTTACTTAAATGAAATGCCTATATACCTATGTGGAAAATAAAGGATTTTGGAAAATAGAAGCAATTTACGACGGAACGAAAATATTTATCAAAATGTTCGAAAATATTTTTTCTTGACGAATGAGTAAATAACGTATGTCATTCAAAATAAACAACAATGACATTATTTAACACAAAAGTGGCGTAACTCGAGGAGTTTACAAACTCAGGGGCATTATACACATATTCGTATGACACAACAACAATAGCGTAAATATAATGGATGCAAATCTTTTTGGCCTCCGTTGTATCATAATGTTACGATATAACTACCTTCTCAAAGTATTGTAAAAAATCTGTAGTAGGTAATAGTAAGGATGTTGTTGGTATAAATCTTTTGGGTTGGAATGTTGTTCTTACCAAAACCAACTCAAAAAAGAATAAGCAAACGATCTGTCGAACGGACCGTAAAAAATTGATCCGTAAAGGCTTTTTTGGTTGTATCAAAGAGTCCAATTAATGATTTCTGTACAATGAATTTGGGACACGTAACACATTGAAAGAGGGTTCTGTATGTCTGGCTGCTACAGTACCTATTGAACTGCGTGAAATGATATTATGTTTCTTAATTAGGTACAACTTTACTATGAGTTTAACCAAATACTGGACGATAATAAATGTAAATTATTACTCATTAATGCAGTGAATAATTAGTGTCAAAATAATGACTATTACATAAATATTTACGATAAATTTAAATAAAATATGCGGATCGAATATGTGTGTATATTCCCTGTACAGGTATACTGACTTCAGTACATTGTATTATCTATCTAAGTCCTAATGACCTGAATGATTGTGGCATACGCTAATCTGGGATAAAGCATAAGACAATTACATTTAATTAATCATATTTTATTCTAGTAGATTTTTATACTTTACAAGTTTACTCATTCTATGCCTTGTATTATCTAGATATATTTCATAAGGTTTTTACTCATTTCTATGCAAAGAAAAGTGGTTTTCGCCATGAAGAGCCGGTCGCGAGCACAGATCTCTGATAGTAATTCGTAGACAAGATGACGTTGCAGAGTTTCTTGCTCGTTCTTCTCAGTGCAAAACTGGTTTCAGCACGTGGCTCTAGATTCTGATATTGCATAAGTGTCTGTTTAGGCCTATGTGAAAGAATATTTTTTTGTTTTTCGCCTCTACAAACTAGAGCAAAACGTGGAACGAAGTTTAAAAATAAATTTCAGGGACCAGATAACATAGATAATAATAATTGGATTAAAATTGAATAACTTTTTATATATTATTACCCCTTGACCCCTAAGACCTTGTTATATTAACATTGTTATCTTTGCGAAAACCAAAAATAATTTTAAAGATAACCTTTCCAAGACTGTGCCTACCGGACTATACCTACGATGCACTGCCCGTTTGAAGTTTAGAGTTAGTAAGAAATTAAAAAATTAAATCTATATTATTAATAATAGACCTATTATTAATAATATAGATTAAATTTAAAAAAAAACGAACTTTTTAAAGAGTTTTTTTTTTAAACGTGCTATCCTCTAGAACTACAGAGGGGCTATTAACGTAACGTTTTACACACTGAGTTTCACATCAATGCAAGAAAAAGAAAAAATAATTAACACTGAAAAATAAACTTAACGTTTATTGATTAGAGTGTAAAATGCAGTTAGAGTGCATTTATATAAATGCCATCATCTTTTTAAACATTTCACATCACAAAATGTAGCCGACACGTTAGGTGAATAGCCCCTCAGGTGAGAATAATTGAAAAACTCTTTTTACGTTGAATAATAAATGTAATAAATAATGTAATAAATAAATAGTGGACAACATCACAAATACATTGCTCTGATCCCTTAGTAAGTAGCTTATGCACTTGTGTTAAGGAAATCAGAAACAACGAAGGTACCACAACACCCAGACCCGAGATAATGTAGAAAACTTATTTTTCGACATTGCCCCGGCCGGGGATCGAACCCGGAACCTCAGAGATGGCGGCGCCTTGAAAACCGGCACGCTAACCACTCAACCACGGAGGTCGTCAATGTGGAGGTTCATTCATGTGCCAAGAGAGCCTTGTCGGACTGTATGGCGGATTTGTTATTTTTTAAAACTTCTAAAAATTAGTCCACGACACCACATGTCTATCTTTTAAGGTAGACCCATTATAACCAATGTTCCAATGAACCAATGTTCACGCGGGGCGGAGCGTCTGGCAATAGCTAGTTTTAAATATACAAAAAATAGGGTTGGTACAGGTTTTTTACGAATTTCGAGCTAACTCGCATCGCACAAACAAATTGAATTCCTCCATACATTTACAATATGTTCACATTTATAAAATTTACAATATGTTTTGTGCTAACCCCTCAGGGCGGTAGAGAATTCAGGGTTATCCCGTAAAATTTCTTACCACACAGGAACAAAGCATGTGAAAGGGGTATTGAACTCCCCCACGATGGCTAGAAATAAAACTCTATTTACGTTTGTTTGTTATAATAATAAGCATTTTCAATATAGCTTTCAGTAGGTATAAGTTTAAACTAAAACGCGGTTTCTAAGTATATCGGCGAAAGCATGTTAAGCAGCGGCAGTAGAATAGAACAGAATAGAGTAGAAATAAGAACAGAAAATTCTTTATAAGGAAATAGTGGACGATCCATTCTAATACCAAAACATTTTTCCTGTTGAAAATCAACCGAACGCTATTCTCCAATAATACGTACCTATTATTTGAGGATGACGATTTAAGTGTTCCTTAGCTTTTTGAAGAGTCTTTGACCCAAATTAGATTGCTAAAATAGTCCAAGCTAATGGCAGCCCCACGGGCCCGCAGGCCACATGGCTTTTCAAAGAAACATCAGCGATCGTAAATCCTATTTTAGAAAGCTAACAAACCTGTTAAATCAAGGGTCGACCTAAATTTTAACCTGTTTATGGGTAATGGGTTTAATACTGTAATTACTGAAAATTGATGAATGCAGCATTTTTGTTTGTACCCCTATACCTATGGTAAAACAAAGTTTGCCGCGTAAGGTAGTCTCTGCAAAATTCTCGTTTTAGTGTTTGTAAAAAACTCCTTCTGAGAGTAGGGTGTTAACTATTTTTCACACTCCTAAGTGAGAAATAAAAATTGGTAAAGTGCGAGTCGGCCTCGCGCACTGAGGGTTCCGTATCTACTATCAAGCCCCAATCTTAATAATATTAAAGTAAAGAAACACCCCTGCCTAACAAATTCAAAAACCAACAAAAACATCATATTTGTTGTATTGGGAGCCCCCTTTAATTTTTTATTTTATTTTAATTATTTAAGTATTTTTTTCTGCAATATATATCTAAATTATAATATATTATGTAAAAAATTTAAGCGTCTACCTGTTACCGTTACCAACATATAGCAAAACAAGCAAAATATCACTTTTGTTGTATGGGAGCCCCCTTAAATATTTACTTTATTCGAATTTTCAGTATTTTGTTGCTATAGTCGCTATAGCAACCTACAACAGAAATACATCATCTGTGGAAATTCCAAGTCTGTAGCTATCGCGGTTCAAGAGATACAGCCTGGTGACAGACGGACGGACGGACGGACGGACGGACGGCGAAGTCTCAGTAATAGGGTTCCGTTTTTACCCTTCGGGTACGGAACCCTAAAAATATGGCAAAACAACTTTTACCGCGTCAGCAATTATACCGATAAATTAATCTTTACAAATCCACAGATGAAATCGACCTCTACTATAAAGTATCTAACGCAGCATCGCAACGACAACAAGAATATAACCATAAAGCTGATGGTGCACTTCGACAAGGTCCTCACGAGGAAGCTGGTGATGGAGCACAAAATCAAAACACGCAAACGACTGAAGTTGATCACCCACAGGATACTGGAAGACGCTAAGAATTACTTCAAGCATCCGAGTATGAATCAAACGGTTAACTTCATACTACTGGATACAAGGTAAATCAGCTAAAACCTGACATTACAATAAAACTTATTTTATTTCAATCACTTTACGAATCTTGCCCGCGTGGTGCTAAGAATACTGCATTTCCGCGTTGAACAGCTAGGCTGATACGTTGCGCAAAAATGAGAAAGCCCTTTTGTCACCAGTTGTGGCTATTAACCGCGGGGAAAGTTCTCGAAGGATTTTTTTTTTGCACCATGACTCCATGTCCCCAGGGTCTCCACGGCAAATGGGACAAATATGTAACTTTCTAATAGAGAGGCATAATTGCGACGCTTACCGGATTCAGCAATAAACGAAGGAGCAACAAACATATACGCGTACACAAATTTACGAAGTTTCGCCTTCACGATATTAGTATGATGTGATACCATATATAGTCTGATATATAGTCTGATATAGTCTGATATTAGTATGATGTGGTATCACATCATACTAATATCAGACTATATCAGACTATATATACATACTAATATCAGACTGCAGACACAGCCATGAGAAATATCGATTCTATTTCTACAACCGCTAAAGTTTTACAGAACTAAGAGAGGGAATTGACTGAAATAACGATGACATTTATTTGAAATTTCAGGTTCTTAAGAGACAGTAAGAACTCTTTAAGCAACGAGAACGCCAAGGAGTATCTAAAGAACTATTGCGACTGGCAGGCCAAGAAGAAGATAGGAGCAAAGATGTTGTTCTATTCTGTTCTGTTAACCGGAATGGATCTATTCCATGTGAAGAATGGCAAGGAAAGTCGGACAAGCACAGGTGACTTTCCACTAGAATTAGGTACTTCTGCCAATTGGCATCTTAGATCAACGAGTGGCAAAGTAGCTTTGGGCGGGGCATATAGCTCGCAGAACCCACAGTGTTAACAGCTGGAAGTTCACCCTGAATAATATTTCAGTACTATTAAGTTGTATACTCAAATATCTCTTCATCATGACGTCTACCTCCCATGCAAAGGGCAGGCCCTTTCCTCATGATCAAATTTTAATGCTTCTTAAAATTTATCCCCTCTTATAGGTAAACCGCTATAAATTAGGGGTTCCAAGGTTCTTAAATGAAGAACCCGCGAAGGGACGCACAGTATTGCTTTCTAGGACCATCCGGTGGACTGAAGATAATTATAGTCATAAAGATATAATCAACAGTAAATCTGTTATTACTTATATTAAAACTAATTCTCGCTGCTTATATTTTCAGGTCGGAGCTACACCAGAGGCGCTTGTCACGTGAAAAAAAGCTGTGCACTAATAGAATGGGATCCAAAGCTAATTGGATTCTTGCTAGCGCATGAAATCGGACACAGGTAATTTCAGAATTATTGTGGGATAAAGAGTTACCTGGTAATCCAGGGTTGAAGCTATATATCTTCCAGACAAATCAATTTTTGGCACGAAGGTAAAGAGTAACCTGTAAATTCAGGGTTGAAGCTATATCCATTCCAGACAAATCAATTTGTGGTACATACTTAAAAATACGAAACAAACATTCTCCACTATACTATACTTACGACTTATTCGTAATACATAGTAGAACACCCGAGGTTTCGTTCACGTAACTTCATTTTGAATTTTCCAAAAATTCTATCTTAGCAGATGCATTGTTCCGTCTTTATTGATAGGTTATTGGAAGATGATAACTGATAATGAAATCTGTGCGCTAAATAGCCCAATTCTAAGTTATTTGAACTATGCATGTTAATCACCTTTTCCAGTTTCTATTTTGAGATTCACTTTTCAGTCTGGGCATGAGACACGACGGACCTCCTCACAACGGCTGCAGGGAGCAAACCCACATCATGGCGACTCGGTACGAGCCATGGCGGCACCCGAGGTCCTGGTCATCTTGCAGCTACAACACCCTCAAGCAGTTCTTGACTAAGTACGTATTCAACATCTTCATGAGAAGGCTATCAACGTCAAACTGATGAGCACAACCTCATCTTAGAGAGGGATTTTAGTGTTTCGGTGAGGACAGATCGGAGAATTTCGGTTTCGCCGTCAGACGCTCACTTTTGGAGGCCTTCTGTAAGGATTTTCCAACCAAAGATTCCTAGGATTTTCATACCAAAGATATCATATTCACACACAATTTAATTCGACGGATTTAACGTAATGGAACGAAATTCAAAAGAAAGGTAAAAATATTTGTTCTAAAAATCTGCTACTTGAAAATAATCTGTGTTCGCGCGGAGTCGCTGGCGCCAGGAGGCGTAAGATCGTGGTTTGCCGGCCATTTCAGGAGACGTTAGGTCCAATAGTGAACGTCCATCGGCTGAAATGACGACGAAGACGTAATAGGGTTCGGAATTATATTTTCTATAAACCATTTGTATTTGATCGGCTTAATTTTCTGTCAATAAATTGTGTTAAATTTTTTTTTCAGGGACCACCTGTCCTGGTGTGTCAAGAACGAAAGTGTGCGGGGAGTTACGTTCAAGTACTTCCAATGACAAAGAATACTTAGCCATCTGTGATATAGACCTAGTTTTTATAAATATAGTTAGCGGATTATAGTTTTTATGATTAAACGGATCAGTTATATTGTTTAGCAATAGTTTAGTTGATATACCATAGTTTAGGACTTTGCTACCTCGTTTCTAATACGTACCTACCGCTAAGGTCTGTAACTTCTGTAAGTAATAACTAATACCACTAAATAATGTAATTCCTTTGTATGTCTATGTAATGTGTATGTAACGTAATGTCTGGACCTCAGGATCCGGCTGTGCCACCTTCACCTGCACCTTCGAATACACACAGATTGAATAGGTAGGCATCTTCCAGGAAAGGACGTTCCACCTTAGGTTATATCATTACC
Source organism: Coenonympha glycerion (assembly GCA_963855885.1). NCBI lineage: Eukaryota > Metazoa > Arthropoda > Insecta > Lepidoptera > Nymphalidae > Coenonympha > Coenonympha glycerion. Next base: position 11,353,798 of record OY979646.1, read on the forward strand.
TTCTATCCATTTTGGTAAAGAGGAACTCTCAATACAGCTACTTAAATAATGCTATACCTAGCTATTTCCTGTCTGAAATATTTATGTTATGTAGTTTTCTAGTCATTTTTCATCTAACTGAATACGTGAGCATTTATGACTGAAAAAGTTTTGTAAACCACTTTTGCCATATTTTTAATGTATAAAATATTATGCTTGTCTTAATAAGTCGTCTATTCAGTTTATCTGAATTGATATTATTAGGATATAATAGTTAATAAGCACTAAATTTATGATAGCATCGTCGATATTATTGATAAAATAAAATTTAACTCTTAATAAAAATGTCTTTTTATTTGTATACCACAACAAAAAAAGTACAAACCCTTCGACATTATAATAAAGAAGGTAGCGAAACGCCTGTTATAACAAAGTTACTAGATTCTATGAGAGCGTTTTTGCTGCCAATATATAAATAGGCGCCTTTCATCAAAAAATTACTCAAGGTCACCAGTCAGATATACATTCTTTGCCACTTTTCTGTAAATGGCAACAGCTAGAAAATACATTATACACTTTGTCATGAGAGAGAACAATTGTGCATATCTCCCACGTGCCAAACAAATCTTTCCGTGGAGACTAGCCACTAGCTAGAACATTATTTTTTAAATTGGATCAGCAGCCGTAGAAGACCTATTTATTTCAATTCGATGCATTACATAAACGAAAAACGATTGGAATGGATGCAATGGTCTGGTCTGGTGGGAGCGTCGCCCTGAGCTAACTACCACCCTACTAGCAAAGACATACTGCTAAACGATTCACAGCGTTCCAGTGCGATACTGTGTAGCATCCTGTACCATCTTCGGCTGTATCATCACTTACCATCAAGTGAGATTGCAGTCAAGTACTAACTGAGTTTGTAAAGAAAACTAATTCTGGACCACCGAAGATAAAAGTGGTGGTCAAAAGTGGTGCCTAACTGGCTTTTCACAGGCATCGTACCTGTTATCCTTTTCAAACAAAACTTTTGTATTAATGCACCAGAGGCGTTTATTTATAAAACAATAAATTAAATAAATTCTTTCCCTGCACGTTCTTAAACAATAAAAACGAAAATTACACATAAATTCAGGTCACGCGCATCCATCTGTATCCATCTAACTATAGAACGTAGGTATAACACATGAAGTTTGTTTGTTTACCCAATCTATTTTTCGTATTCATTATATCCCGCGGTAGGCGAATAAGATGAAAGGATGCATTTCTTCTAGCCTTCCAGCCATCGTGTTCCTAACTAAGTACAATCTAGGTGCCACTCATTACTGCTTTCAATGGTAGGCATGATTTTTGTTGTGTCTCTAAAATATGCCTTTCTACAATAACAAAAAACTTTTTTAAAGCTCCTTTTTCCATGTCCTAGAGCGTTCCTCGAAGCGACTACTTATATAAGCCCTTTACTTATCAGACGGAAACTTAATACTTAAGTACCTCTCATTCATTCATCGAAATTCCTATACCTTTAAACGAGCAATTCTTGTATATATATTTCTATATAATCTGGATCTCGAAAACGGCTCTAACGATTTTCATGAAATTTAGTATACAGGGGGTTTTGGGTTCGATCTAGCTAGGATTCATTTTAAAAATCAAAAAAAAAAATAAAAATATGACTACTGGTGCCATCTATTTGCCACCGAGCGAAGCTCGGTCACCCAGATATTATATTATTATCTTAGAAAAATTTTATTCAGACATTATTAGCATTCCATTCAAAACAACTATAACGGAACAAACTGAGCCAAAAAAGACGCGTAGCCGCAGGCAAAAGCTAGTCAGAAATAAAATACTTACTATATTAGTATTCGGGTGATACACAAAACTGAAAGTCTGTCCGTCCATTACGCGAAAGTTGCACTTATTTAATGCAAGTAAAAGTGATGTTGCGCCGTGCTTGCTGTGTAATTTATTGTTTTCTTTGCATTTGGAAAAGCTGATTGATGCTTCTGAGTATAATTTTGATACCTACACCTACACAATTTTCCAACACTATCGTGGAGATGTGATCTCGCATCGATCATCATCATCATCGATCTCTACGATTTCGTATTGTGAAGTCAACATGTCCCGACATCTTCAGGAGATGGGACGAAACGTGCGTCGAAGAAAGTGTTGGAAAAGTGTGTGTGGTGTTTCATGTGGGCAGTTTTCCTGGATATTGTACCATACAGAATCTTTTGAAGTTGCGGATTATAGCAAAACAAATGAATCTGTTCTACTACTTAATTATGGATTTTGCAAAATAACGCCTGTTTCAATTCAATATTGTCGCTTTTTTTCCGTCTTCCCAAACGCAGTTGCCTAATTAGTACCATAATAAGGTAGTGAGAGCAATAAGTCACAAGAAGTTTCCAGGGAACCTTCGTGAAATTGTGTCTCTAAAATGTCTCGAAAGCAAAGACACCTATACTATAGACCCGGCGGACCGCGCGAAAAAATGTCGCCAGTTTATGGGAGCAAAACCCCCTCCGGCGTCAGTAGTAAGCTGTAAGCCTACGTAGTATTTCGCAAGAGTTTCGACACATGGCGCTACATTTTTTTGTATGAAGAAGGTTTACGTAAAATGTTCGGATGGGCTCATCTTGATGTTATAATCATAGCTCGAAAGTCAACCAAAAGCAATATATTCACTCTGGAACGGTGTGAATATGACAAATAAAAGTTCACAAAAGTCACCGCCACTGTTTATCAGGTGAACTATTAACGTGTCCCAGTGACCTGGCGTGGAACAAAGGCGCAGTCGACACATCCATTGTGCGGGTAATGGGTGTTACACTAATTCAGACCGCCATCATTACCAGAGACAATGGAAGCCGTGCTGTGTTCACACCGGAGAAAGCACCTACACGTAGCGTTGCCAGACGTCCTGATAAAGCCGGACATAAAAGACCGACAAGGCTCTCTTGGAACTTGAATGACATTGATAGGAGCCTGAAGAGCGTAGTTGTAGGATAAAGGCAGCCAACGAATAAATCTCCTCAATTTTAGTTGATAACAATCCTAAACAATGCCAAATACTTGCAACATACTGACAGTATATGCTGACAGAGCGAAGAGTGAATGGACATCTTCTAGGTAAGCGCGCTCCATCTTCGACCACATCGTCACTTTCCTTCAGGTGAGATTGTGGTCAAACGCAAACCTAAGGATAATAAAATAAAAAACTATCATACAGTGTCACAAGGTAGCGGTGTTAGTTCCGATTTTGGCTACGCGCCAATATAGCTATAAAGTTTGGCGAAAATAACCGGTCAAGTGCGAGTAGGACTACAAAAAATATGCAATTCTTCTGTAAAATAATAATTATTTTAACAATTAAACTTTATGTAAACGAACAAATAATTCAAAAAATAGCGACCGAAAGAACGCACAATCAAGCAAGGAGACAAGCAGACGAGCAGACAAACAAATGATAAGCAGAGGAGCAGCACTAGCATACAAGTTGAGAAGCGCTATTGACGGAGACTTGAATGACTATGATTTCAAGTACAGTGCGACAAGCTACAAGGCTATTTTGGCGCGTGGCCAAAATCGGAACTAACGCCGCTATCTTGTGGTACTATATTTTGATAGTTCGCTCTGTCGGTATATCGCTTTGTATGTTGTGTTGTTATTGCTTAGTATTAACTAAAATAAAACTAAAATTGAAGTAAACTTGAGGAGATTTTATTTTCTGGCTGCCTTTGTACTAAAACAGTGACAATGTCATTCAAGTGCCAAGAGAGCCTTGTCGGACTATAAGTACTTGTATAATTTATACTCGTCATTCAATCATCTCGTCATTCTAATGTCAAAATTGCAACAAAAAAGTGCCACGTCCTTTCTCTTGTCAAGATTTGCTCCAATAAGTAGGCATAAGTAGTAGTAAGTAGGTACATTGTGGTACAGATAACAGACTATAGTTAAATATCCGTGTATTGGGAGAAAGGTCTCATTAACAATGGTTGGCACACCACGTGTGACATATCGGATAGATCTCTGCTATTCTATGGAACGGAAACAGCCATGGAGATGCTTCATGAAGCATTAATTTTTTAGAGAATTTTTACAAAAAATAAGAAATCAAAAGTAAACGCTAGCAGTTTTGCAGAATAGCACGGCAGGATTAAGTTTCAGGGGGGTTTTTCAAGAAAGTACATGAATATTTGACAAAAATATATATTTATTTGAAAAGAAATGTGAAAAATTACGGTAAGTCTGGCAGTAGGTTGTAAGCTATTATTTATATCCCTCAATGCCAAATCAACGTTTACCGGTCTGCTAGTATTTATCGATAGCTAGACCGCTATAAACTTGGCCCTCCCATGGTCTGCGGGACGCGGGACGTGAGCTACTCAACCACTGATCTCTATTCTATGGATTAAACATTCTATACAATTCAGGCTAGGTTCACTGTGGATCTATAGAATAGAGATCAGTGCGCTCAACTAATCAGCTGTCAGTGACTGACTTGAATGTACGTGAATGACGTGTAGCGTACACACGATAATATTAATCTTGCGACGTGGATGATACATACTCAAGAAAATACCATAGGCGAATTCTCAAGATGCGAGTCATTACATCGTATCGTGTATAGCCAATCGCACACCCGCCCCGCGTCCCACAGACCATGGGAGGGCCAAGTTTATAGCGGTCAAGCTATAATATTCTGCACATTTTGGGGGTTTCAACCCCCTAACCCCCCCCCCCCCCCCTGGCTACGCCCATGCAATGAACAATGGTGTATAAAAATTGTACCCATCGTTATTGTAGTTGTTGCTAAATCTGCCCACTGATTGGCCGATTTTGCCATTTATTTATTTTTAAGTCAATCAGCAAACAGAATAAGTTTATTATTACGATAATGATACGTTTCTCTTACACAATTGCGTAACTATGTTTGCGTTCTCATTTGATACATTCGTAATATATTTCCTGCATATTTGACTATTCTGTGTTGAGTGTCGCGCATCGACCTACACCTGTTTAATAATCCTTCAAGCAATAGTAATTTAGTGAAAACTGGATTACAATAAAAATTCATCGACTCTACGCCTTCCGTAGCGTTAACGCCACTGCGTGTGAGACGGAACTCTTGATGCAGAAACATTTTCACTGTTTCTCCCGACTTCAGAGGAAGCTGATTCCTATTGTATTCCGATTTCCAATCAAGTAATGAAACTGAGATAGTTTAAATCACTCATTCAACTGCCGAGGATTTTTTCTAATGACTATTATCTCGCCTATTTTCTAGATCTCTTTATCTTTTCTGTAATGTTTATCTCTTTATCTTTTCTGTAATGTTTTTTTTTGGTATGGGTAAAATCTCTGAGTATGGGCTAAATCGTTAATCACTTCTTTAACATGTATGTTTTCTATAGACATATTATATGTGAACATTCTATAGACATAAGCCACAAAGTGGTGAGTTAGGTTGACATATTATATCCGATCGCAAAACAGTGACTTAATCACGTGACATTCTCACAGACAACTGTCATTCTGATTTTTAGGGTTCCGTAGCCAAAATCTGAAATTTGGTACCTAGAACTATATAAGGTCATGAAGGTGCACTAAGAACGGGATTTCCGAAATTCACATTTTAAAGGGTAAAAATCATACATTTAAGAGATTTTCCCATACAAAATTAAAATTTTCTTCGTTGTTCCAGCTACTCCGGAAAAACTTAAAGTCGTAGACATCTGAAATTTGGTACCAAGGTTGATATTTAGTCATGAAGGTGCACTAAGAACGGGATTTCCGAAATTCACATTTTAAAGGGTAAAAATCATACATTTAAAAGATTTTCCCATACAAAAGTTAAATTTTCTTCGTTGTCCCAGCTACTCCGGAAGAACTAAAAGTCGTAGAGATCTGAAATTTAGTACCTAGGTTGATATTACGTCATGAAGGTGCACTAAGAACGGGATTTCCGAAATTCACATTTTAAAGGGTAAAAATCATTACATTTAAGGGACTTTCCCACTAACTACAGGAACTTTTATATTATTACTAGCTGTTGCCCGCGGCTCCGCCCGCGTGCAGTTCGTTTTTTTTACAAAAATGTTTCCCGTGGAATTTCTTAATTTCTCCCAAGATAAATGAGTGGTCCCTGGGTTCGATGGACCCGTAAAGGAGTCTTCTTCCAATCTCTCCTGTCAACGTGCTATCTTCTTTCACACAATTTACCTATATCTTCTTTGGTCTTCCTCTACTTATAACACTCTGTCGAAATCGCTTATGTTACTCAATTCGCATGGAGTAAGACAGAGTGGGGCGTGTCATCGTGGATTGTAATATCTATACTAACCAAACTTATCTTATTCTGAGATGATACCAACGCCCAGATATTGTAATTAAGCATTCTGATGCGCTGCTGTGTACGTAGCAACCAGTTCCTGCTACTTACAGGTTATCTTGTATAGTTATACCTAGTTGCACGATCAATAGGACGATTTAAACTGTCGATATTTCGACCCCGTTTTGATTGTGCTACGTAGATAAGTAGCTATAGGTTTTTTTAAACATCCCACGGGTGCTCTCAAATTTTTCAGGATGAAAAGTATCTTAAATGTTGACCGGGCATATATATAAAGTAGGATCATAAAATTTCATTTAAATCCGTTACTTGAAAGACGCCTGCTAACTGTTTTTGTAATGTTTTCTTTCCCGCGGGAACTCGATTGGATTAATAAGTTTAACTATATATATATATATATATATATTGTTAAAGAGGCAACATAAGGTATCAGCATAACAAATTTTACTAAATTAAGTTCATTAGTTGTTGTTTACAAAGCTGTTAAATTAATTGCAGTTTTTTAACTATCCCACGGGAACTCTTTATTTTACCGGGATGAAAAGTATCCTATATGTTGACCAGGGACATAAGCTACCACCACACAAAATTTCATTGGAATCGGTCCAGCCGTTCCAAAGATTAGCCCGTACAAACAGACAGACAAACAGACAAACAGACAAACAGAGAAACAAAAAATTTGAAAAAAATTTAAATTAGTTCTATTTCACTTCTTACATCCCCCTGACTCCGTTTTTAGCATTTTTTTTATTTGTACAGAAATTCGACCTCTACAGATTTATTATATGTATTGATTGATGTTACTTGCTGCTACGGAACCCTTCATGGGCGAGTCCGACTCGCACTTGGCTGCTTTTTTTTATTTTTATTTCATTCCATTACCGTATCATTATCAGAAAAGGAATAAATAATTCATATGTGATATGACTAGGTACTCAGCAACTGTGGTCATATGACTTATTTAAATTCCAAAAAACTAACTTCTAACAACATCACCCTGGACCGCGCGAAAAAATGTCACCAGTGCAACGGTGGCATAAATGGTTGTTTTGTCACCAACAGTAGGTAAGACCACGCAGTGGTTCGCTCAGCAGCCTCCTAATGAGAATTAATCCTAGAATTTTGACAGATGGCGCTACTGTTTGCGTTTACGAAAAAGGTTTACGAAAATCGTTCATGTGCCCGTATCCTGAGGTTTCTTATCGGTGCTACTAACTAATCTTACAGCTAGTTTAATAGTATATGCGGGTGATGAAACCTAATAGGTTTCATAATTTACTTGGCGCTCAAACATGAACGCTTTTACCTGTTGAGTCAATTACAACAATGCAATTTGCAATTATTTCAAATTCGCAAGCGATCGTTACGGTTTAATCCTAACCCTCCCTTCTAAACAGCGGTCCAAATGGCCTGCACCCGGCGCAGTCGCGAACCGCGGAACGACGCGAACTGCCGCTAGGCAAACGCTGACATCTCTATTTTATAAACAAATACAAAATAACAAAAACATTTAAAAATTTAATAACTTGAACGAATATTTTTTTATAAAAAAATTATGTGTGCATAAATCCAACGTAAAACCTCTTTACTTCATTTAAAGTTTAAAAAAAAAGTTAACGCGGGAAAACTTTTTTTTTAAATCTTCATTTCGTATCGCCGCGGGAAAGTTGTTTGAAAAACTATGATCTCAAAAATATTTCTAATGATGAGATATGAATGAATTACTAAATTAGGTATGCAGTAGAGCAATTAAAATCGTAAGAAGAGAGAGAAATAGTTCTTGAGATAAAACATGACGTGACCCAGTTAGATGTTAGATGTTTTTTTTTTGCTGAAGTGAACAATGGTGATGGTTTGGAATCGAGTGCTTTTGATCGCAGCTTTTTCATCGTTTGTTGAAGTCAATAGCGTTCAACTGTTCCAAGATGATGTAAGTAAAATTACTTTTGTATTATTAAACTAACTTATTTGAAAGAAATACTAGTTATATCATCTATATACTAATATTATAAAACTGAAGATTTTGTTTGTTTGTTTGTATTTTTGTTTGTTTGAATGCGCTAATTTCAGAAACTGCTGGTCCGGTTCTTTTTTTGCAAAGTCTATTTATCGAGTAAGGCTGTAGTAATATCACGTTATAAATAAAAATAATAATAGAAAAAGGTTACAAAAATGGGAAAAATTATTCCTTTTTGAGAGCTTCCGTTGCTTGTGCTGCGTAAACGATTTAAGTTACGCAAAAATCATCCACGACGGAATGGTTCTCTTTTAAAAGTTTTAAAAAAAGTAAACTTGTCCAAAGTTGACTCATTATAACGGGGTATTAAAAACCAAAATTTACGCGGGCGGAACCGCTGGCAACAGCTAGTACTAAATAAAAAAATCTGGGGGAAGGAGCGGGCTGGGTTACCACCATAAGGGTTCCATTTATACCATTTTGGTACGGAACCTTAAACATATCGATCTTCTTTTTATTCGATCTCAAGTTTTTATTCATTGTAGGTACTTAGCATGTGTATCTACCTGGATACCTACTATTTTTTTTAAATTTTCTATAGGTCAAGTTAATAATCACAGCGTTCTCAATGAATATGTATGGTGAGATTTTCTTCCTATTATTTAATTCCACGTAGAAATGCTAATCAATATTAATAGTACAGGTTAGGTTAGTATAGTATCTTAGTATAGTACAAGAAAACGATCAAGGGCGAACCGAGGGTTCCGTGTAGTTCTGTACCGACGTCATATTTTAGATGCACCTTTTCAGTTTTTATGTTTTCACTTTTTTGCGAGTTTGTAAATTTAATAATTGCAAGTTTGAAAACTGTGTAGATTTAGCGAATAACGAAGCTAAAAAAGAAAAAAAAGCTAAAAAAGAAAAATGTGTCACATGTGTGTGTGTGTGTCATTTTTATCACAGTAATGCTACTGTGATAAAAATGACACACACATACACATGTGACACATTTACAATTAATGCATTATAAACCTTTTTTGAAACTGCGTTTCATTGGGTAAAAATATGGTAAGGTATAATAAACAAATTATTTAGGTGTTTTAATAGATAGAGCCACGTTAATGGTTTTGTACACCTTTGTACCCGATGAGCTAGGTTTACAGGCTATAAGAACGCCCAACATAGACAGCACCTACGCCTTACTTCGGTTCCGCTTTTTTAGTTACGGAACCCTAAAAGAGTCTATTTTCTCTACAAATAAGACTTAATATAAAATAACATAATAAAAAATACTTTTTAGAAGATTCAGTAAAAATAATAATTTCCAAGGTAAATATTTGTAATGCTAAAATTACAACCCGAAAAAAACAGGTTCAACACGAGTAAGAACATCCAAACCAGATTTTATTTTTTATAGTTTTGGTTGCTCAATATATTATTAGATTGATAGTTTATTTACAAATGTTTTTATTTTTAACCTCAACGAAAACGTGTTTTTAACAAAAGGAAAATGCGACCGACTGACTGACTGATGTATCAATGCACAGCTAAAAGTCCTGGACGAATCGAGCTCAACTTATGGCCCCTCTACATACTGGCCCAGCGTTGGGCCAGCGAGATGACCATGCGATGATTGAAACGCAACGCCACAATACTGACATTCAGTTGTAATCTTTTAGTTATTCGAGATGGACGTGGATGCATTAGCCCAAATTCAACCGCGTTCGAGCATGCAATGTCATGGATGAGCCAGACGCGTGCCGCCATTGTTGACTTATTTACCTTTGATGTGCGAACGAAAAACCGACATCGTAGCAACTAGCATTCCCGTCGTGTATACCTACTGTAAAATGGGCCACGTGTAGATGCGTACCGCCACGGATCCGTCTTAAGTGGGCCAACATGTAAAGCCAGCATAAGCATGAGGCCCCAAGCTCGTTACTCCATGTGCTAGCAGCTAGTGTATAGTTAAGTAGACGCTTTACATGATGTCCAGCGCTGGACCAATAAGATTGCCATGCATTGGTTGAAACTCAACTAGACGTTATGCGACGACGACATCAATTGTGATCTCTTAATTATTCGAGATGAACGTTATACTATCCGACACCACTGCGCCCTTCACAAGGTGTGGTCCATCTTCGTGGGCTAGCATGATGGCCCATTATGTAGAGGGGCATTATAAGTTCTAAATAGGTGACTAGTCACGGTAAAAAAATTTGAGATGGCATATTTCGACATATCGTGCATAGTGTGCGCCGCATTGAAATCTCGCTAACCTTGTCCTTCCATAATGCATCGAAGTCGATGCACTCTTTATCTATCAGGGCTTTCAAAGTGTCAAGATACGATTAGCTGATTTATTAAGAGGATACCTAATCCAATAACAGAGATCGATTTAAATTTCTGTCTGCACCAAACAAATACACAAAAAATATTCCCAAAAAGTCTGCGACAGGAGTGTGCATTGAACATACGATATAAACTATACTATGTATTATTATAATATGCCAAGCATGCACACAAAAACACGCAAAGCTCGTTTAAGAATTCAGGTAAAAAACATAGATAGGTATTTGTGTAAAAAAATAACAAACTAAGTACCTACGTCTTATAAGAATAATTCATGACTACTTTTGCTGCAGAAATGAGAGACTTTCGTTCGTAGAGATACCTAAGGGTACTTATGCACCAGAGATGTTCTAAATAATAGGTCTATAATTCAAAATGTATAGGTATAACGCGAAATGTGCTAAAACGCGCATGCTCTTGCGAGTAGGTAAGTCCGAAAAGTCCAAAATATCCTGGATTCAAACTCCATAAAGTCCGAAACATCCGGGATTCAAACTTCGAAATGTCCGAGATTCAAACTCCGTGAAGTCCAAAATATCCGGGATTTAACCTACGAAAAGTCCAACATATATGAGATTCTAACTCCCGTTCCCTTGAAGACAGGCAATGCTTTGAATTGTACGATAAGATTATTTAAATCCTAAATTACCAGTGCCGAGATTCGAATTTATAACCTCCCACATCAACTGTGTTATCCATCATCAGCCTATGAGAATCAGAAACGAGCAGGATATTATAAAACTTCCCATTTCCCTAGCAACACAGCGCGTGGGTCACTTGATACTTCGGTATAGTTCTCGTTTCCTTCGCCGGAGTTCAAGGCTAGACACATAACAATGAGGAACCCGCTGTTGGGTCATAAGCAAATTATTCGGTAACTCAAAACAGTCGTAGGGCCTTGAACTGTGCTAAATGTCGCTCTTTTGATAAACTAGCTGTTGCTCGCGACATTGTTTGGAAGAAATATAGAATTAATGAAATAAAATTGATGAAATCTTCAAGTACTTGTAATATATAGGTCATAGTAAAATCAGCTCTTAAAAATACATACTTTTAAAATCTATTAAGTGCACCTACTGAGATTACAAAAAATACGCGCCCTATAAACAACTTAGAACTGAGTGAGCAACGTAGAGGAATTGCGCTCCGCATTGAGCTCCGCAGTCCACCCGTGCCAGAATGTCATGAATTTATGTCTCAGAAAAACAAATGCAAGGTTCAACAGTAAAAATCAAGATCGTACGTAGCGTGCGCCGCAATTGAAATGGCATCTCGCTCTAACGTTGGCTATTCAAAAATCGATATGCAAACATTATTTACATTTGTAATAATTAATATTGTTTAAGAGTACGAGTACTTAATAGAATGAAATGGTTTTAGTACAAATGAACGGAATATTCATAAATTAAAGAATTTTGTATACACTTATCTTTACTTCACATCCAAAGTATGAAATGAAGATTACAATCAAATGCAGTTCAGCTTTTCGCAATATATTCTCGTCATAGACGCTACTATGGGAACCATATGCAAACGCATACTAATATTATATGTTGACCATGATAATATTAAAGGAACGTGGATATCGTAAAAATATTCAAATAGGTTCTTATAGCTGCCTGTTCTGAGGGGAGATATTAGGTTCGAAATTCGAATCCCGGATTTCCTCTGACTTCTATTTTTTTCAAGGGATTATCCGAGCAAAGTATGTATGGATATATATATTTTTTTCCATTTCCATCTTTTTTCGTATCGCAATAAGTCACAAGCTGCATGTTTAGTCGTAAGTGCGACAGAGAGTGCAACACTCGGTCTATTTACCTATTTTATTGCACCGCGGGCAGCGAGATATTAAGCCGTTCCGTCCGTCCGCCGTCTGTATGTCCGTCTGTCAGCCTGTCACTACCACCAGTCTCTTGAACCAGACAGTTGAAATTTTCACATTATATTTCTGTTGTGCTATAACAACAAAATACTAAAAACCAGAATAAAATAAATATTTAAGTGGCCTCCCATACAACGAACCTGATGTTTTACACGTTTTGATTTTGGCGGGCAGAGGCGTTAAGTCTACTTTAATACTAGGTATTGGAAATTGGTCTTTATACGGAACCGAGCCTGACTCGCACTTGAGCAATTTTTTACATTTCGTAGAAGATGCAGGCTTTTTTTTCTACTCCATAATTACGGAGTACTTAATATTTCAAGTAGGAGTAGTTGGTAGTAGCGAATAGCTTGTGTTTTATTAATTGAACAGATAGTAAACATTAAACATATTATGTCAAGGAGCGTTTGAACTAATATTATACTGGTTCTTTGACCTTATACGCGTAATAAATAGAACAAATCACTATTACGGTATTGAGGTCAGAGAAAACAATGATTAAATTATTTATTATGCATTCTTAAAGCATAATCGATTAGGTAATATGTAAATCAGGAAATATCGATCTATTATGGTCTCTTAGATCATTTTATATGGATATAATCATCACACTTATATTATGAAGGCGAAAGTTTATGTATATGTGTGTGTGTGTGTATATATTTGTTACTCCTTCGCGCCGCAACTATACTGAATCATTTGACTGAAATTTGGAATGGAGATAGATTATACCCTGGATTACAACGTAGGCTAATTTTTATACCAGAAAAATTCATGGTCTAATATAGAAATTAATAGCCCACTAATTATTAATTAATTTTGTTTCATGAAAGACAAATCGGTGATGCAAACGAGGTGATCCCAATTCACTGCAAGTTCTAGGATTACGTAAACGATGATATCTTTAACAAGTAACAACTCAATCTTAATGTAATCTTGACAATAGTGACATTATTTAGTGATCGTGCCTAGCGTGTGCTGCAATGGGTGTGGAGCTTTTGCTAAAAGAACACTTAATTTGTATGAACGCTTTCCCATACATAAATCGCATATTTAAACGCTTTTTACTGATGTGTCATACCGACAACAGCTTAACTCTAAGCTCATACGTTAATTTTAGCTCTAACGTTCGTTTTTCGTGATTTGTCAGGCGCAGAGCCGTTTATTTCACCTTAAGAGCACAAAAATTAAAATTTTATTCAGTTTTTCGCTAATAGTGGACTAATTATACATCCTAGGTTTATGGCAGTGAGTTTTGTGGGCACAACATTTATGCATTTGCATGTTTTTAATGAAAACTCTGCTCAACAGTACTCATTTACTTCATATTGGTTCCCGATAGCTACTGGAAATTATCTATCGGGAACCAATATGAGGTAAGTTAGAATTTCCGAACAAAATTTCTATTAAAACACGTAGATGCATAAATATTATGCCCGCAAAATTCATTGCCATAGGTATACTTAATTTGAATTTCACGGGCTGGAAGGACCAAAACACCTTAATAGTTAAAACGTTCCGAGAGGTTTCCGAACTGTTAATCTTAAATCTCTCGTTAAACAAAACAACGTGATGCCATTACGTACAGAGATGGGGTTCGTGACTTTTTAATGGCCGCTTTAAATGCAAAAATCTTACAAGTCGTGGAAAATATTTGGCAACTTTAGAAAAGTATATTCTTAATTTAACTACTTAAATTTAATGTCAAGTACCGTCGCTCAACTCTCCTATGTAGTAAAATCAATATGTTATCATCATCAATAACGAAGGCTTTGGCTTTGTTGTGAAGGCAAAGGCTTTGTCTTGAGTGACTGACTGACAGGCAAGCAACAGCCCAAATGGCAGAATAGAAACTTTCAGGGAAGATTGTTTGTGAAACCTAACCGCGTGCTTAGAAAGGCTGTTTTAAAATTCTACCCCTAAGGAGTTTAAATAAGGGATTTAGGTTTGTATGAAAGTCTGTCATTTTTCAAGTAAGGTTCATAAAAAATGTTATAGGGATTTTGGAAATTTCACCCCTCACTCTCTAAAAACGGGGTTGAAACTAAAAAACGCTTTGTCCCGAATGAGTGACTTTTGGACAAGCTACAGCCTAAATGACGGAACGCAGACACATGACATTTTCAGAGAATATTCCTTAAACACCCTAGATGTAGATACTAAGAAAGGATTTTTTTAAGTCTACCGCAAAGGGAGTTAAATAAGGGATTTAATATTGAGATGTATGGAAAACCGTCAATTTCCTTCCGTCCAGCTGTGCTATTCTACAAAATGAAATAGCTGCCAGACAGCTGCCAACCCGAATATGGCATGCGAAATTGTACTCTATTACAACTGAAAAATTCATAGATGCATAGATGTACGCTCGTCGCTGTTTTGCAGAATAGCACGGCAGAGTACATGTCTATTGTTCGCAGTTCGCACCAATATTGTAACTGGAAGCGCGAACGACAACCAATAAAAAACCTATGCTTGAAATTTATGCTTGAAACCTTTGGGGTTGCGACAAAGAGTGTACCTACATAATAATATATTAGTAATTTATCCGTCCTTTCATTTATTTTTGAAGATAATATTCTTAGGTATCATTCTGTTATAAAAATAACTCTGAGAATGCGAAAGGGACTTCGTTAGAATGCGGTTCGCACGGCTGAACCCTGAGCGAGCATGACTTGATTGAGCAAGTTACTCGTACAAGCCACGCGAGCTTTGTTTTCATTTCGCGCCGCCAATAACTTAACTATTGTGCTAATACCTAAAGTCTAAACCTGGCTAACCCACGCCATATTGCTTATGCTTACAACCTGTGCAGAGTTCATTTATAAAGGTTATTCTAGCTTGAAATTCCAACGTTATGGCAACGAAACACATATTATACCTAGCACCTAACGGGTTATAGCCACTTTGATTGCTCATTTGCCATTTTTCGTCAGTTAAAATAATTGGTCAAGTACGAGTCGGGCTCGCGCACAGGAAGTTCCGTACAAACACATCTGTAAGTTACATAAAAACCAAAATACCTCTGCCCATCCAAATTCAAAAACGAGCAAAACCCCTGTTTGTTGTACGGGATACTTTTTTATTTTAATTTTATAATTTATTTTTAAGCGTCTACCTGTTGCCATTATCAATATCGAGCAAAAACAAGCAATAAAATCACATTTGTTTTATATGGGAGCCCCCTAAAATATTTATTAAATTCTACTTTTTAGTATTTGTTTTTAAAGCAGCAACGAAAGAAATACATCATCTATGAAAATAATTTCAACTGTCTAACTATCACGATTCAAGAGGTAAAGCTGGTGACAGACGGACGGAAGGCGAAATCTTAGTAATAAAGTACCGTTTTTACCCTTTGGGTGCAGATTTACAGAACCTTAAAAACGTATGGTTGGGACATAATATGGCTAGGACACCAACTGGCCCTGCTTTCATTGTGATGGAGTGGTTAAAAATTAAAATGCTAAGGTACTTATTAATTATACTCGTAAATATTATTATCAATATCCAGTTCCATTAGTATTAAAATAACTAAACCTTGGCATTTAATTTTTAGATCATTTTCTACCATCTCCAAATGTATTATTAACGCCAAAAATACTATTTTAAGTCGTTTAACTAGTTTGTGGTATTTTAGTGAGTTAGGCCCGGTTTCCACCAACCCGGAGCGGAGCGGAGCTATGTTTGAGTAACTAATCAGATTTTGTCATTTCGACAATTCCTCTCCCCTTAGTTTCGGGGATGTCAAAATGGCGAAATCTGATTGGTTACACAAACACAGCTTCGCTTTGGTGGAAACCGGGCCTAAGTTACATCTAAAATGTCATAATACAAACTTATAGACATAAAATAATATTTAATTACTTAGTATTTCCCGTCATAAAACAAAATATAGGTCAGAACGCAAAATTGTGATATTATTACAATAGACGAAAATCATTCAATGGAGGAAATCGAATTTATTGCATCA
Organism: Coenonympha glycerion; assembly: GCA_963855885.1. Taxonomy (NCBI): domain Eukaryota; kingdom Metazoa; phylum Arthropoda; class Insecta; order Lepidoptera; family Nymphalidae; genus Coenonympha; species Coenonympha glycerion. Next base: position 11,370,302 of record OY979646.1, read on the forward strand.
TTTAGGTAAAAATAATACCTATACTAATTTTTATTATTCGAAACTAGCCTGAGAAATTTTTAAACGTTACCTGCCGGGAGCGCGGTAACTATAAAAGTGCATCCCTTATTCCCGTCAATGGGCCAGCTGCGGAATAATTTTAGAGAGGGCAAGTAATGGTATGCATTATGCAATTATGCATTACACATTATCTGTCTTTAAAAAATGTCGGGACACACCTTCGTAATGTATGTGACTTAATACGTTGCAGCAATTTAAATGACAACCTGTGTATCAATCTTTAAAAAACTGTATCAATGTCAAAACGTGATATTCAAGCATTGTGATTGGTCAATTTGTTGTGGGCTTCTTCTCAGTGCAGGGCGCGTTGGAACCCTCGTAAACTTAGTTTTAAGTCGACTTGGAGTTATCGCCATACAAATGTGACAAATATCATAAGGACCATTTACAAGCGCCTTTATATTAGGCCTATGTGAAATAAAGATATTTCATTTCAATACCTGTGTTTTGACATTGATACAGTTATTTAACGATTGATACATTTTTAGCCGATCGCCCTGCTGTATACTAGAATTATTTTTTACATTCGGCCCGTAGAGCAGAAGCTTTCGTCAAGCAACTATTTACGCGCTCATTCAATGCATTTCTCATAGCAACCGTCACATGCCGTTAGGCTGATCACAAATATGTAAATCTGTAAGTGTGTACTTTTGTATGTTTGTTACTCCTTCACGAATCACGCCGAAACTAATGAACCGATTAGGCTGAAATTTGCCATACAGATAAATTATTACATTACCTATTTTTATTGCAAAATGAATTATGGTTCCCACGGGATTACTGTAAACGTTTCAACAAGTGTGAAATAAAGATATTTTGAATTTTGCATATCAAGCGACGATCTACGCAACCAAAACTGACCACCGACGTTGTGTGTCCCGACACTTACGTATCAGTCTCTAATTACGCATTGTAAATGAAATTCCATTATCACTTTTGAATTTTGATACAGCTTTCTAGATACATCAGCCGGTAGCCGATAGTGTAGGAAGCTGTTACCTTTATCAGATACTACCGACGTTGTGTGTCCCGACATTTATGCCTCAGCCTCTAATTACGCATTGTAAAAGAAATTCCAATATCACTTTTGATACAGCTTTCTAGATGGTAGACGGTAGCGTAGGAAGTAACTTGTGGCAGATGTAAATTATATCTCGTCATCTCATCTCGGAACAATCGTGGCGTATCGGACATCGGTAGCGTGGAGAGTGGACATAGCAATTTCTAATTTGAAGCTCATAATATTCAGGTGATATTATTTTAGAAGGTGCTATGGGCAAATTTACAGTTTTCAACGTTATTTGTTTATTAAATGTAAAAGTAAATAACCTTTTGATTTGGGGTGATGATAGGTATAATTAATTCAAAAGGATCCACCTTTTGAATCGAGTAATTATATTAATAAATTATAATAATATAGGCAATATTTTTTTGTATTGGTCTTGAATATATTTACCTACTACAGGATGCCGTGAACTTTATTTTACACACTTAGGGATAGATAGAATTTACAAGAAACGTTTCTTAGAAAATTGCTAAGTCATAATAGTACCATACTACCTAATTAAGTAATTACATACATCATTCAGCCCGATTCATCCAGTGGATTAAAATGAGTGTTAATAAATAATTAAATAGTAATGGATTTCAAAATCCCCCTGTATACTTTAGTACCTACCTAGATTTCTTTCTCACAACTTTACATTTTCTTAGATAAAAATATTTTATTTATATGTAAGAAAAGGTAAAATCTTCAGGCAAAAACGTTTGAGAGTTAGGTATAAGAAATGAAAACTGAGCATTGAGCAAAAAACAGTTTTTTACGTTTTCTTCATACATTCAGTTAAAAAATAAGAGAGAAAATTTAATCGATTAACTTGAATTATTAGATACTGCATTAAAACTACCAATGAAGTGTCTCAGTGGTCTGATGTTTAGGATGTACGACTGTGGATTACGAGTTTTGGGTTTGATGATGAATTTTAAATCCTAATGCGTTGACTTTATTATTTTAAGGTAGGTATTATGACTATAAAATTCGGTCACTTTTTAAATTCCTATATTATTAAGTATTTTGCAATGTTTTAAATCCTCTCTAAAATGAAAGCTTATGTTTAGTTATTTATTTTATTTGCAATATAAATTACTGAATGGTAACTGGTTATAGTGACATAAAATATAATGGCAAAATATCTTAAAATAGACAAGAATTAGGTATGTGAACTCTATTTTACACAATTTGGAATAGATTTTTCAAAAATCGTTGAGAGGGTGACTGAATTTTAATATTAGCTAGATACGTAAGTACATGCCACAATTAAGCCTGATTATTCCAAAATATTAGGTGAGATTGACTTTAAATGAGGCTGAATTTCAAAATTTCAATAACTTTATTCTAACTACAAAAAGACAAAACTGTTATTTCTACCTTCCAAAAAAGCCGTTTTCACTAAAGACGACACGCTTTTAAAGTGAAATTATTTCAATAATGCTTTAACCGCTATTTGCTAACCACAATGATGTTTTTACAAGAGCGATGACGCTGTTTTTATGACGCTAATTCTTATTGAACCGGAATATTGAACTGTGGTTATCGTTACGCCGATAATTTAAGCTTTTTTTAAGCTAGACTTATGGTTATTTATGAGTTTAATTTCTATCGTTGAAGTTGAAGCCTTGACCGCGACCGATTTTTTTCGATAACCATGATAATATGTTTTTCCACATGTTTTTCTTATACAAGAAAGTAGATACATTTTTAGTAAAAACTTTTCTTCAATATTCCCATTCACCTCATATTGGATGCCGAAAGAATATTTTCTGCAGTTTCTCAGATTTGTAACAAGTAAAAATCGCATAAAACAATCGTTTACGCCGATAAGCTAGCAAGTCACTTAACTAGGGAATTACCTAGTCGCGGCCGAACACTTTAATGTACGAGTACCTAGCCGAAATACGAAGTTGCTTGTAACCATCTTGTAACAAAACAGTTAAGGTTGTCAACTTAGTAGAGTCACAGAATACCATAATGTAGAGTGCATTGCTGTATGTATAATCCCCTTATCAATACCATCTCGGCAGGAAACTGGTTCAGCGTCTATTGTGTGACTATTGTGTAACAGAAAGTTTATCGATGTGACTCCGCGTAGTTCTCAGCTCTATCTCAGCAAAGATAGCGCTGTGAAAGACACGCACAATGTGGGTCAGAAGTTAATAATGCGTTGGATTAAAATGGTACTGTGATTGGAAGTTGTATGAAATAATCACTATTGTCGCTAAATAATAAATATTATGTTTGCAACATACTATGTGATAACCTAAAATAACGTTCAATGCATGTACGGAATTGTCATTTCCACTCGTCTCTTAATTGTTGACTCAACAAATTGACCATCCATGGACTCGTGAAGGAATGGCATACTTTCTGCACTAGTATCGAAATGTATTTTTATTGTTTTGTGACTGTCGACAGTGGAGCAGCGAGCGTGTGAACACCTAACGTGACAAACAGAGCATGGACAATGTCAAGAGTGGAAAAATTTGGAAATTGCTATTTTTTGTGCATCTAAAAATATTCCACTATATTTATCTAACCCAAAAGCAGAGCTTTCTTCGAACAGAAAACATGGTTTATTTATAAAAAATAATGTACTCACATAATAGGGATACCAGCAGTACCTACCTATTGCCTAGTAGTTACTTTGGTCGAAACAACAAGAATGAAGAAGACTACGAGAAAGTATCTAGGATTTTATTATGATACGCTTATAAAGATGTAAATGGAATGAAGTTCCAAATTGTATAAAAATGATCGCTAAATTGGTCACCGCGCATTCTTATAATTTTTTTTTGTATTAAGATCGAAAGCGATGCAAAAACAATCTTTAATAATCGACCAAGTATGAGTTGGAATCATTTATTATCATTATCATCAGTGAACATTTTAGCTTGACGACCTCCGTGGCGCAGTGGACGCACGCTCGGATTCGAGTGGGAGGTCGCGGGTTCGATTCCCGCCACGGGCCACTTTGGAATTTTATAATTTCTAAATTGGCTCAGGTCTGGTCTGGTGGGAGGCTTTGGCCGTGGCTTGTTACCACCCTACCAGCAAAGACGTACCGCCAAGCGATTAAGCGTTCCGGTATGATGCTGTGTAGAAACCGTTGGGGGTGACTTAACTTACCCCTTCCAAGTTAGTACGCTAACATCTTCGACTGCATCATCTCTTACCATCAGGTGAGATCGCAGTCAAGTACTAACTTGTACCTATAGCATAAAAAAAGCTGTCTAGCCGTGACAGGTTCAAGAGTAACAGCCTGATGACAGACGGACGGACGGACAGTAGGACGGACGGTGAAGTCTGAGTAATAGCGTCCCGTTTTTACCCTTTGGGTACGGAACTCTTGTAACGCATGGGTATTAATATGTAGAGGTGTGTTGCGGGTGTCCAAAACTATTAAAGCGTATAGGATTCTACATATAAAAAGGCGGGTGTCCAAAACTATTAAAGCGTATAGGATCCGACATATAAAAATGCGGGTGTCCAAAACTATTAAAGCGTATAGGATCCGACATAATATAAAAAGGCGGGTGTCCAAAACTATTAAAGCGTATAGGATCCGACATATAAAAATGCGGGTGTCCAAAACTATTAAAGCGTATAGGATCCGACATATAAAAATGCGGGTGTCCAAAACTATTAAAGCGTATAGGATCCGACATATAAAAATGCGGGTGTCCAAAACTATTAAAGCGTATAGGATCCGACATATAAAAATGCGGGTGCCCTGAACTATTAAAGCGTATATAGGATCTGACATATCAAAATTTCCTGTGCCTCTGTTGACACTTGACGGCAGCATTTTGAACTAGTCTCCAAGCAAGCAAAGCTATCTAAAAAATAATATAATTTCGGTATAGCTGTAATTGTTGACAAAACTATACGGTGTCGTGTGCAGAAGCGCTCTGCTGGGCGGGCAAATTGTTTTGAACTTTGTTTGCTAACTCATTATCATCAACAACCTGACGGTTTAGTTCTGAAGAGATTTCTGAGATCATCTCCTTGGCTTAGAGGCGCGCTCTGATTCGATTGGGAGGTCGGGGGTTCGATTTCAGCCCCGAGCCTCTTCAAAATGGTATAATTTCTAAAATCGCTCATTGGAGGCCGTGGCTAGTTACCACCATGTTACCACCCAACCAGCAAAGACCAAGCGATTGAGCGTTCCGGCGCAATGCCGTGAAGTAACCGGAGGCGTTTACTTATCCCTTCCAAGTTAGTACGATAACATCTAGCTGGAACATGTTGAATTGTAAGGTTCTACCCTCACCACAGTTTAAAGATAATATCTGGGTAACCGAGCTTCGCTCGGTAGTATAACTACTGGCTAATAGATGGCAGCAGGAGTCATATTTTTATTTTTTTTGGTGAATTCGACATTTTCTAAAAAGAATCCTACCTAGATTGATTTATCGCCCCCAAAACCTCCTGTATACTAAATTTCCTGAAAATCGTTCGAGCCGTTTCCGAGATCCAGATTATATAGAAATATATATACATATATACAAGAATTGCTCGTTTAAAGGTATAGGATTCTATATCCTACACTGTGCCCGCACTATACACTACATTAAAGCTTTATGAGCTTGGTAAAATAGATAAATCCTCAGATTATCCTGTTTGTATGACCTGAGGATATAAGTCGTATAGATAAAGCGAATGGCTAAGAGCGTTACCTAGCCTAGCAAGTATCTTATTAAGGAGCATGACACCACAGGTGTGTCCGCGAAATTCAATTTTTTTGTGGTTTTTAGCGATTTTTAAGCTTATAAGATGTAATAGGTTTAAGGCAGTCAAATTGCGATAATCCCAAGATCATCTTCACGTATTTATATAAAAATCTCTGCTTGAAAGTGTCGAGTTAAAGAAATTAATCCGAGATTTGCGAGTTGCTCACTTAAAACTCTTTAACTACTGGGACTAATTTCCTAGGATAAACATTTTTATGCAAAATTTTTGATTTAAACATGTAAAGAAGTGCCATTCTCGCAAAATGACTGCCACAAGCCTATTTTGTGTAATTAGCGTACAAATTGCAAAAAACCATGAAAATTTTGAATTTCGCGGGCAGACCTGTTGAGTTCGCCTTAAGTAGGTATTAGTCTTAGTAGTCTTGTTAGTAGTTGTAAGTATTAGTAGTCTTAGTAAGGATTAGTAGCTTTTTCCTAAGAAAATAAACAAGATGTTTCCGAGAAACAAATTATTAATCCACGCTGGTGAGATTGTCAAAGCAAAAACGTAAAAAATGCGATTATAAGTGTGCGTGTCCACGAGGCGTGTGATCGCGGCTCGGAAGAGCGAGGAAACGTCGCATTCCTATTAGCGAATAGCGATATAAAGCTGCGTGCACACCGAGTTCATTAATTAATTACTGCATCATAATTTTGTTATATCTACAACAGGTATATATCGCCAGTAACACCACCGCGAGGAACCTAGAAGAGTTCACCATAATTTTCATCAAGGGCATACCATTCTGAGACGCGTGTCCGGCGGCGGGACATAAAAAGGTGTTGAGACATGTCATATTCCATAGAGAATGACATATCCGATCACTAAACAGATCGCTTGACTCAAGCGCAGAATTTTTTGAATTTAGTTCCATAAGCGTACCAATAGCAATCTTAGAAAAGGAATAAATAAGTCATATGGCTGCAACTTACAAACTACTACTATCAAAAGTTTATTAATTAATTACGTGAGTATTATAATATTAAACAAGAAGGAAATAATCATAGACCATCTAAAACGGGTTTCCTTAATTTTGTGATACTATAAGGCCATTGTTTATTTCCTACTTTATTCTTACTTCTGTTTCTGTATATACGTTTGTCCATGAAATAAATAATAATATGAACGAATACCCTAATGTGCATACAATAATTTTAAAACACGTTTTAACACGAAAATGTTCATAAAATAAATAATCATTGTTTTACGTGTACTTTATAATGTCGAGTGAATTAATTTGTGAGCATACGTTACGTACGAAAGGCTATGTACGCTGACGTGATTATTGGGCAAAGTGAGACTTAATAATAACACCTGTGCTTAAGAATTACTAAATTCTCAGGACGATGAGCGGATCGTATGATATTGCACCGCAATGTCGTGGCATAAGAACTTAAATGGGTTTTTCCCATTTAAAAAATTTGCCGTGCCTAAAGAAATTTTCACTTCAAAAATATATAACCATTGTGCATGTCTCTACTCTCGATCTTTCTGAGTACAGAATAAATAAATAAACAAAAACAACAAATCGAGGTGTGCCACCGGCCTCTCGCTGCACATCTGCAACTGCAAGCGACGGGTGTCATTGACCGCTGGCCGCGTAAGGAAACCTGTCCACCGGACATTATAACAAGTCAACAGTCAGTTACATAATTATTCAGCCGCGGAGGCTTTTTGTAACGGATCGCTATATTATACATACTTGAGTTAAAAACAATAATGAGTCTATAACAATATAAAATAATGCATGCGTCATATATGTAAAATTACTATTTAAGAAACAAAATTGTGAACTTTTGAGAATATAAAGCTTATGCGAGGAAAATTGAGATATAATATGTCGACGAGAGTATTATATTGATCGATATATATATTGCAATGAAAATGTATTAAATTGAGCGTTGTCTTCGATAAGTCACGTGATCAATTTGTCGATCGGATATTTCATTCCAGTTTTTGAATTTTGCTCTATTGGCAGGACAGATTAATTTGTTCTGCTATAATACGCTACTTGAAAAGATTTTGTATAGTACAATATGCAGGAACACTACCCTCATGAAACACCACACACAAATTTCTAACACTTTCTTCGACGCACGTTTCGTCCCGACACCGGTACATCCTCAGGAGATGTTGAATTCACAATGCGAAATCGTAGAGATTTCGCATTACCATACAGAATCTTTTCAAGTAGTTCAAGTTTTTTCTTTTTATAGCAAAACAAATTAATCTGTCCTGCTAATTATGGATTTCCGCAAAATAACGCTTTACTTCCATTCAATATTTGTTCTATTAATCAGCTGATATAGAATTAGCGATCGACAGTTTTGTGTGACGCTCGTAAATATCTCGTCATTCGTTTTATAAAAAATCGTTTTTAGGGTTCCGTGAAAAGGGTAGAAAACGGGATCCTATTCGTCCGGTCCGTCTGTCACCAGGTTCTACTCTCTTGAACCGTGATGGTTAGATAGTTAAAATTTTCACACATGATCACAGACTTGTATACTAAAGACAGGGCGAACAGAGCGAAAAAATTTCGCCAGTTTAAGGGAGCAAGAATGACTATTTTACACCCTCCCCCGTCACTAGTCAGCATAGGTAGATAGGTAAAAAACTATTTCTTTTTTTTTGAATTAATAATAATATTGCAGGCAAGGTGACCACAGACACAAAGATAAAAAAATATAAAAAATAAACATGTATTTCGCAGGAGTTTCGACAGATGGCGCTACATTTTCTTGTATGAAGGACGTTTACGTAAAATGTTCGGATGAACCTATCTTGACTATTTTTATCTATTCACATGATGCAGTATTTATGTTGCTGCTATAAAAAAATATATATTAAAGGGGGCTCGCATACACCATATTGATTTTTTTGCCGTTTTATGGTACGGACTCCTTTGTGTGCGGGTCCGACACGCACTTGGCTGGTTTTAGGGTTCCATACCAAAAGGAAAAAAATGGAACCCTTATTTTTGTCAGTGCGAGTTTTTGACAAAACAAGATACCAGCTAGACATTTAAATGATAGAAGTTCTAATCATTCATAATAAGCAAATGTTTCGCAAAGCAGTCTTCAGTATATTATTAAGTTATCAGCTAGCAGGTCCTAATTAAACAGTTTTATTATATTTAATTTAGATAAGGATAAAATTTACCTGCAGTAGTTAGCTTGAGTAATGTCCGTCTCAGTTACCACATACGACGTATCCATTTCTGATTGTTATCTTCGGGCCTTGACCAATTTGCATCTTCATCGGAAGCAGACTTCGTTATTTTTTATTCGTTATGCGGCTACGCTGTATTTGTCCAAATTTATGTGAGCAAATAACAAACATTCTATCCACACTTGGTGCTATGTGCCAAATATTGCCAATACCTACGTGTCCTTTGAAGTGTGCTAAAAACCGACAAGAGGACGGGTACGCATATTTGCTATTCGCGCTTATGCGTTACTCGTGCAAATAAAGCAAATATAGACGAATGAACCGCCCACACTTGGTCGTATGCGGCCGAATAACGCGAATAACGAATATCAAATAACGAAAAGTGGTGCCACCAACGAAAGTGGTGGCAGTAACGTATGGTATAATAATAATTGCTGACTTGTCTGGATTATTAGTTATTACCAACCCCCAACACAGAAAGACGGGTGTTATTTGACGTCATTGTCTGTATGTGTGTCTGTCTGTGGTATTGTAGCTCTCAATCGGATGGACTGGTCTTGATGCGGTTTTTTAAAAGCCAGTGTCTTTGCGGTGGTCCTTAGCTATGTTTGATTAATATGAGTCCAGCAGTGTAAGAGTACTATCAGCTCTTTTCCAAAATGATGTAGGCATTTTTGTTGTATGATAAACAAAAGTTTTCAGAACGTACGAAAGTGTAAGGAAATTAAACCTTGTAGGTAAGTAATATTTCAATTTTATTATGTATTTTTTTTTATATTATATAAGTTTTTTTTAATAATATCAATACTTAAAATTAAATCTAAACTACTTAATATAATATAATCTATAATTTGAAAAAAGAGAAGTGAAAAAAAAATAATTATATATTAATTTACATTGGTTATAACTTATATCGGTAATTATAATTTTACTAAGCAACAAGAACTAAGATTTTCAATAGCATTCAATGCATTCAATGTGTATCTGAGACCGAACGCCATTATACAAACTAGTATTTTCGTGGACTAGTTTTAGGTACAATTTGTTTGTAGGCCTTAAAGACCTCGGCATACTCATTCACCGCGACAAGACATACGCTTTTACATTTAGATGGTCTAATCCAGTCTTTCTCAAAGTGGGCGATAACGCCCCCTTGTGGGCGTTGGATACCTAGAAGGGGGCGTTATGGGCGTAAAAAAATGGGGGGCATTGGAGTGGTTTAGGGGGCGATGGTAGATTTGTAATTCCTTTTAGATACCTATTGGCATACTATAGTAAATATACTTACTTTATATTTTAAAATTTACAAAAATCTAAAAAATATAAGTACTACTACTCATTATCGAATAATGTGTTTGTATGAATATGATGGTATAAAATCTAAAAATAATTAAATATAGGTTTCGTGGGATAGCCTGTATGCAGTACGCAATCTACAAGCATTTGTCAAATAACGCATTTGATGCAATTGGGTACCAATCAACTGGTTGATTGACCTAAATTAATTAAATCACCATAACTAAATTAAAGTAAGGAAATTGTGGTTTTAAGTTTTTTAAGAGTGTATTAAGCGCTGAAAAATAATTGATTTTCAAAAGGGGCGGTAAAGAAATAAGTTTGAGAATCTCTGGTCTAATCTAACAAAATTGGTTAAGTTCGAGTCGTGTCCGCGTACTGAGGGTTCCAAACACCCCTGCCCACCAAATTCAAAAACGAGCAAAAAATCACGCTCGTTTAGTGAGAGGCCCCCTTAAAATTATAATTTTGTTTTGATTTAACTATTTATTTTAAAGTAAATATATAAAACCAAATATATATTTGGTTATATATATTAAAGTAAATATATAAAACCAAATATATATTTGGTTATATATATTTACTTATTATTTTACGGAATAAAAAGTAGCCTAGGTATGCCCCGTCTCAAGCTCTTTCATCAAGATTAGTTGAGTGACTGGTTTAGGCGTGAAAAGGTAACAGACAGACAGATAGATAAGATAGATTTTCGCATTTATAATAATATTAGTAGATTATAAAATCTACTGATAAGAAACCTCAGGATATGGGCAAAACCTTTTTCGTACAAGCAAACAGTAGCGCCATCTGTCAAAATTATATAGGTGACAGCTGAGCGACTACACTGCGGCGCCGTGGATTTACTGTAGGTGGCAAAACAAGCATTTTTGCCACCGATAAACAGCCAATTTGTTTTCTGTTATACTAGACATGTACCCTGAACAGGCTCCAGTATACATATTATTGTCTATTACTAAACCATGCGAGGAATTCAACCCATAGCCTCTATAACTAAATCAGTATAGATAATTCTACTTGTGTAGGTAAATTTTCGTTCAAATTTACATAAAATATTCAAGCGAACCAAATTCCAAGTAGTTTGACTTGGTCCAGTTATTACAGAGTTTCGTAAATAACTAAACAGTTAAAGTATTTACCTTGGTAACAATCGTTGCGTTCCATCGATCTAAAAAACTAATTTTGCAACTGTTTTGCATTTTGTAATTGACATTGGAATAAGTTTTCTAACGGTTTTCAGTTTTTAACAAGAACAGGTATATAGGCCTATTTTTATAGACTTTGTAAGTAGGTATATATAGCATAGATTATTACTATATGAATCCGAACAACACCACACCATGATCGAAATTTGCACAAATAACAAATGATTTTGGTATTACGAATGTATGGGAGACATCGTGGGTAAGCGGACTCTTAATACCTAATTCATCATTTATTCCGATTTATTTAATGTCAAAAACAAATCGCAAAGTGTGTGATTACATATTTAATGAAATAATGTATAAGTAAGAAGAACATCTTACATCTAATTATTTTTTGTATTAAAGTTGTTTCTTTATATATTTTAAATTATGCTGAAAGCTTTGGATGCTTGATTGCTATCCCTACTTGTACGCGTAGGCCGAGTTTTGTGCCTATCTCCAGTAAAATTTGTTGTTTATTCTGTTTATGAATAGCTTATGGAAATCAAGTGATTCTATAGAGCGTTTGACACACCTTGTGTACAAGTAGCAACACACTTCTTCAACGACTCTGCCCGCAAAATTCAAAATTTTCATGGTTTTTTGCAATTGGTTCGCTAATTACACATCAGAGGTTTATAGCAGTCAATTTGCGAGAATGGCAGTATCATCTTTTTACATATCAAAATCTTTGCATAAAAATGTGTATCCTAGGAAATTAGTCCGAGTATCGAGTTTTATGTGAGTAACTCGCAAATCTCGGACTCATTTCTTTAAACCTACACTTTCATTTTTATATAAACACGTGAAGACGATACTGGAATTCCCGCAATTTGACTGCCATACGCCTATTAAGTATGTCTTATATTAGCTAAGCTTAAAAATCGCGAAAAACCACACAAAATTTGAATTTCGCGGGCACACCCGTGGTGTGTTCCTTAATGCTAGTTTACGATATTGAATTATTGACCTTGTCATCTGTTAACATGACACGCGTAATATGTTTGTACAAGTTTTTACCGCAAATGTATGTGCGTGCACATCAATCATTATACTACATTCACTTTGCTAGTTACGTAGCATTTGGTGGTAGTAAGTAAGTAAGTAAGTAATTCTTTATTTGCTCAAAAACATGGTCAAAATAGGTGGAAGAGTACACAATTGGAAGCCGAATGTTTTTTACCCACATACGGGTATGCAAATGTTACAATTTAATTTTTTTTTTTGGCATGCAATTTATTTTACTCACAAACCAGACAATCAACATAAAATAATCTTCATGCAGTGACATTTTATTGGTCATATCAAAATTTTCAATGACGCCTTCTCGTCATAAAAAATTATAGAATAATAATAATAGATAAAAATAGTCAAGATAGGCTCATCCGAACATTTTAAGTAAACGTTCTTCATAAAAGAAAATGTAGCGACATCTGTCTAAACTCCTGCGAAATACATGTTTATTTTTTTTTTTTTTTATCTATGTGTCTGTAGTAACCTTGCCTGCAATATTATTATTAATTCAAAAAAAAAAGAAATAGGTCTTTACCTATCTACCTATACTGACTACTGCTGGGGGGGTGCAAAATAGTCATTCTTGCTCCCTTAAACTGGCGACATTTTTTCGCGCTGTTCGCCCTGTCTTTAGTATACAAGTCTGTGATAATAATACTAATAATCATTATCACTTAATTATGTCCCGAATAATTATAAAACAAATGTCAATAAGTACTTATAATATAATCAATACCCATAGCATGTCAAAGTAAATACTTATTAGTTTTTATTTTTGTCATTAAAATATTGAATCGATTTTGATGATTCTTTTTTTTATTAAAAAGCTGACGCTTCTCGTGTGGTCCCATTACAATTTAGTCAAGTTCTGATAATGGTAACCATGACAAAACCATTTAAGTCTTAAATTTTTAGGTAGTGATAGACCAGAGCCAAAAAAGTAGCCATGTTTAGTCCAGGGTGTTTAGTCTACCGCCATAATCGATAAAAATAGTAAAGATAGGCCGATCCGAACATTTTAAATAAACCTTCTTCATACAAGCTAACAGTAGGTAGTATCATCTGTCACAATACAAGCCGCCGCCGCTGACCGCGTGGCCTTATTCTGTTTTTACTAATGACACCCTCTTTAGTATACAAGTCTGTGATCTCCATTCAAAATTTCGGCCAAATCTCTACTTTTTGCTTGAAAGAGTAACAAGCAGCTATACATCCTTACAAACTTTCTTACAATTAGTAAGGATTTGGCTATTAGCATTACGAACCTATACATCGATAGCAGTTGAAAAACTTTCGCCGTGTAGTTACACTAACATTTTACAATACAAACATTTCAACTCATGAATATTAACAATGCCGTCTGTGCGTCCGCGTCGTTCCGTTACGGATTTCATCACTTCATCATTGCACTCGGTCTAACCACGTGGAACAATCAAACCGTGCTCTGTTATTATAATTCACTAATTTAGTGTTAGCCAATCATACAATATAAAAAAAACCGGCCAAGTGCGAGTCGGACTCGCGCACCGAGGGTTCCATACCATAAAAGAAGTAAAACATTGATAGAATCACTTTGGTTCATGAATTTACGAGTATAATTTACATTGTAGGTACTTATGTTGGCAAACCGCAAACGTAACTTTGTAATTGGCGGATTATTGTTATTATCAAAAAAAGTATATTAGTCAGCGAGTTGATTTTATTTTTCCTGTAAAATATACGTTACCTTCTATTGATCATAATTATTTCAGATTTTTCGGCCCATAAACTTCGGAGATAAGGGGGGGGGAACGGTATTTTTTTTGACAGTTTGCCCAATAAATCAAAAACTATCGAGCATCAAAATAAATAAAAATCTGTTTTGGACTACACAAGTAACGCCCTTTCTAATGAAACCCCACTCAATATTGTTATCTCATTATGAAATTTCAATACCCCCGTTTTCCCCCCTTTTTAAATAAAAATAAAAACAATTTTCAAATTTTTACGATTGCTATGACGTCGCGTCACTATTTCCTATAACTATTCTAAATTTCAGGTCGATAGCTTGAATAGTTACTGAAATAATCGAGTGTGACAGACGGACGGACGGACGGACGGACGGACGGACGGACGGACGGACGGAGAAAGTCTCACCATAAGGGTTCCATTTTTACCATTTTGGTATGGAACCCTAAAAAGATTCCGACGAATTGAGAACCTCCTCCTTTTTTTGAAGTCGGTTAAAAAAGAGGCAGATATGGGACAAGCGCACGCGTTTTGAGGACTCAATAAAGTTCTAATTGTAACTTTCGTGATTCTGTGTCGAGCGCAAGCTCAAGCATGTCGCACCGTTGGTTCAAACGTCGGCAGTTCGGCACGGAATTCAAACGCGGTTTACTATGAACGTAACGTATCTTGGTGATCTGTGGTGTTAGCATAGCTCGTAGCTCGTAGCGAGTGTCACATAGCTCGTAGAACCGACGGACGCTGGGGATCCAAGGTGCTGGAATGGCGACCCCGCACGGGAAAGCGCAGTGTTGGCAGGCCTCCGACCAGATGGACTGACGACATTAAGGTGTTGCGGCCCTACCAGACCGCGAAATTCAAATTTTATTTAGTTTTTCGCAAATATTAGACTAATTACACATTTTAGATTAATGGCAATGCATTTTGCGGCCCTACTTTTTAGGAATCTACATGTTTTCAATATAAACTTTGCTTGAAAAGTTCCCACTCATCTCATATTGGTTCCCGAAAGATAATTTTTTGCAGTTTCAAAGATTTCGAGCTATCGGGAACCAACATGAAGTAAATGACTATTGTTGAGCAGAGTTTTTATTAAAAACATGCATATGCATAAATGTTGTGCCCGCAAAACTCATTACAATTAGCCTTCAATGCATAATTAGCCCGCTATGAGCGAAAATAACTAAATAAAATTTGAATTTTCGCACTCAGCTGGTACCCGCCCTGGTCGCCCTTAAAAGAGTCGCGGGAAGGCACTGGATACAAGTAGCGCAGGACCGTGTGGGCTGGAAATCATTGCAGGAGGCCTTTGTCAAGCAGTGGACGTCCGTCGGCTGAAACGAACGAACAAATTGAGTGTTAGCATGAGACATTTTTCGCATGGAACGTTGTGACCACATATTATAGACATTTCAATTAACCCACTGTGTCAAAATCGCTTATGTTTCATTAAATTCGTATGGAGTTTTATACAACTTTTTTGTTTGTCTTATCAAATAGGCATATTTTTGACTTCAATTTTGTAAAAGCAGCCGAAATAGCGAATAGGGTGCTAGTTAATACAAATCCTTGAAAGCTATCCAGCCATATGTACTGCACTGCAATCACCTAATTTCAATTCTCAATTATAAATCTATCAGCAACTAATTTTGAGAATGTCGGCCACTCCTGTATAAATTCCGATTACATTAACATTAATTGTATACCATTTGTCCCGTTTAAGGACTGGGCAAAAACCAATACTTAACTTATTGTATTAATTTCATTTACAACTGCAATTATCTTGACATGAATCAAAAGACTTTCAAGGGTCATTGGTCCACGAATTCAAAGTCCCTGCTACGTAGTGACTAGTGGGCTACGTCGGGTGGTGGGGCTCTTAGGGCAGGCCAGCTTCACATATCACGTGATCGAAGAACTACAGGTAGGCGTCTCGACGTGCTAATTTCAGACGGCCGCCGCCCGCCGGCTACTTTGCTCGCATTACTTCTTGGTCTACTACACGCGTTGCGTGCGCCCGATCGCGAGGCACCCTTAGTACGTCGAATGAGATAAAGTTACGCGATAGAAAGAGACCACAACTTTGCGTTTGTTGCATGTTGTTTACGGAGGCGCGGCAAGGCGCTATTGCGAACTGAATTGCACATTTTGGGCCAGCGCTAGAGACGCTATTGCGGAGTGAGCCTTCTGTACTGTTAGGCACTATTATGTATTCCGTGCTTAGGGACAAACTCCAGAATGTAGTAATCTGCAAGAGAACCAAAGTAACCGACGTAACCAACAAATTAGCGGATTATCGAAATACTTAGCTAACTGTAAAAGCAGTAAATACTGTAACTGCTCTACGATATGCGCAGAAACCAGTCGATCACTGAATTGAAACGATCAAAAATTTGTTCAAGTGCGAGCCGGGCTTGCGCACTGTGGGTTCTGTACTATCAAGATCCTCAACAGTTTTAAAGTAAGCTAAACATTCCTGCTTACCAAATTCAAAAACAAGCAAAAAATTACGTAGTTGCATCGGAGCGGAGAGGAGATCCTTTTAAATATGCATTTTATTTTTAAATTGAATATTTATAACTAAATATTCACTAAAGGACTACAAGGTAGGTACACTATACTGCAGTGCTATTCTACAAAATGATCATCTCTGAAACAGCTGCCAGACAGCTGCCAAGCCGAAGATGGCATGCAAAATTGTACTCTATTACAACTGACAAATTCATAAATGCATAGATGTACGCTCGTCGCTGCTTAAGTATTTTTGCAGAATAGCACGGTTGATAGGAGCTTACTCGGTACTCCAATAATCTACAAACGTTGTCAAACACACGCTTTTCCATCTAAACCGGTTCTTTTCCCCTCCATAAACAAACCGTATTCAGTATTCACTATTCGATGCATTTGACACGGTACGCTTTAGTTTTTGTGCCCATACATGTATTATACAAAAGGGACATTGAATTCATAATATATTGTACCTCTATGGTAGGTTGCAAAACATTGATAAGCCATAGGTACGTTCACATATTATTATTAAGGCCGTAGACGGTTTTTAATTTTTTCTCACTGCGACAGGCAGCATTGCAGAAGAATATAATCGAAATCGACGTTTATTGACCTAAGTTATTACTTACTGAAAACTAGAACCGATATCAAAGAAAAATCTGAGCGTTTTTGACTTATTAGAAGATTAAGAACTACCAATAGGAATTAAACAAAAAAGACGTGTGGCACTCGGAGACTGTCGCGGTAAAGCTATTGCATAGCATTTTTTATCAACTTATTTTTTTTCAAAGGTTATTGTCGTTACGGAATTTCTGGATTCGTTCTCCACGCTCAAGGCCCGCGATAGAGCGGTACACTCCGACCGATTTTGGGAAAAACAGGCCCCCAAACATGTCATTCCCATAACATTCCTTAAATTTCGCTCCAATAGCAATCGTAGAAATAGAAGAGATAACGTAACATAGCCACAACGGTTCAGTAACACACAACACTATATGTATAGGTAATAGTGTGGTGTCAACAGATTATACTCACTTCTTTGATCTGTGTGTCAACAATTAGGGCGTAACAATTACAACAATTACGTCGCGAGGGAGTTGCGACGGTGATTACTAAATACACAAAAACGTTATTAGGAGCCTTATGTAACAGTAAGATTATAGGAGTGTAGATTACACATATTATGGTAAAGTCAGGAAAGAAAAAGACGAATTTTATTTACTCTGCAACGATGCAATTTAGGTTCACAATGAGACCTTTTGTGATCACACGATGTTTTCCAACCTCTGGAATAAGGGAACTCGACTTTTTAGGGTTAAAACCCAAAGAGTAAACATGGGACCCTATTACTAAGACTTCGCTGTCCGTCCGTCTGTCACCAGACTGTATCTAGTGAACCGTGATAGCTACAGACTTGAAATTTTCACGGCCGCTCCCATACAAAATACTTAATAATAAATAGTACATAACATCTGTACTTATTTGACATGTTTTTATGCAAATAAACTTCTCAGAAATAAATTGATTGATTGATTGACATGGTGGAGATTCTTCTCAGTCAGTCCGCAGATAATAATATATAATTCGTACTGAAGCTGGACATCCCGAGTTCGATTCCCGGCACGAACACCAGCACCACGAATGCAGGGCGCGTTCAAAATTCGAACCCTCGTCAACTTAGTTTTATGCCGACTTGTAGTTACCACCATAGATATGCGACAAATATCATATTGACGTTTTACAAGGGCCTGAAGGTTAGGCCTATGTGAAATAAAGATATTTTGACTCAGACTTTGACTTTTACCAGTTTTATAAAATCTGACATTTGACAATTCACTAAATCGAACCCGGAACCTCCTAACTCAATAACACATCACGACTAATGGCCACTCACCATGCCGCTAATTCGTCAACTGTTAAAAACTTCAAACCATTAGGTAGAGTTATTTAGTTAATTAAGGCTAAGTTATGAAGTATTGTCTATTACGTTTGGTTCAATTGAAACAAAAGGAACTATTTATATTCATTTAGGTGGAATAATATGATCACGCAAGCTGTACCTACGTTATAATATAATATCAACATCCTTTTCATTACAACAATAAGTTATTAGTATACATATATAAACTGGCCTTCAAAAGTAAGTATCACACTTTTCAAATTTAATTTTTTAAAATTAGTGTGATACTTACTTTTGCAAGCCAGTGTACAGAGAAAAGTTACAATTTTGAATTCGTATTACTTATTATTATTATTAGTTGTTGTCCACCCGATAACAACAAGTTGTCAAAAAGTCCTAGACAGATTACAGAAGAGCCGAATACTTTTTTGATAGAAGGTATAGATATACCTTATCCCGGAAGAAAATAAACGATTACAATTATTAAAAAAAACCGGCCAAGTGCGAGTCGGACTCGCGCACCGAGGGTTCCACACCATAACAGAAGTTAAACTTTAAAAGAATCACTTTGGTTCATGAATTTACGAGTATAATTTACATGTAGGTACTTTTGTTGGCAAACCGCAAACATAACTTTGTTTTTGCCGGTTTATTGTTATTATCAAAAAAAGTATAATAGTTAGAGAGTTGATTTTATTTTTCCTGTAAAATATACGTTTACTTCTATTGATCATAATTATTTCAGATTTTTCGATCGGTAATCTTCGGAGATAAGGGGGGGGGGGGAACGGTATTTTTTTCGACAGTTTGCCCAATAAATCAAAAACTATCAAGCATAAAAATAAATAAAAATCGGTTTTAGAATACACAAGTAACGCCCTTTGATATGATACCCTACTCAATATTGTTATCTCATTTTGAAATTTTGACGCCCCCCTTTTTTAATAAAAATAAAAAACATTTTCAATTTTTTATGATTGAAATAACGTCGCGCCGCAATTACCTACAACTATTCCAAATTTCAGATCGATAGCTTTAATAGTTACTGAAATAATCGAGTGTGACAGACGGACGGATGGACAGACGGACGGACGGAGAAAGTCTCACCATAAGGGTTCCATTTTTACCATTTTGGTATGGAACCCTAAAAACTGAACACGGAAAAGGCATACTAACAGGCAACAGTCAATTTATTCATCTCAATATGCCATAACTCATAAAAATTAACGCTAAGAATTCATCAAACAATAAACATTTCCTTCCTATATAACTCACGGCTAACAAAGCAATTTTGCATACACGTAACATCTGAAAAATTACACATTCCAACGCCTTTGTGTCTAAATGCAATTAAATTGTAATTAAACGCCAACAAAGGACCGCCAGATAACTGTGACAGATAACGTCACAATATGCGAGATAAAATGCCTGATAGTAATGCGCTTGGATGATAAAAGTTTGCGGTTGCTACCTCTCTTTGATAGCCACTGAGTAATAAGTAATAAGACGTACAGACGGACAGACGATAACCTTACCAGACGGACCACTGAACTGACTGACAGATACCATTGAAGAATTTTTAAATAACAAGGATTCTTGGAACGATAGTGATATGCTTCCATCTCCTCACGAGATACCTTAAAAATATTGTTTCATACTATGTACAAAAAATTGTATACTGAGACATGTTTTGAAAAGAGCAAGTACCGAGTTACTTGCCAGTTCTTCTCGGTGCAAACCTCTACCTGGCGGTAGAGTTTTGACATTTCAGGAGAGCTTATATCTGGGCCTATGTGAAAATAAAGAATTTCATTTCATTTCTTAGCTGAAGAAGGCCAGGAAGAAAAGGAGCTCAGCAGAGGCGTGCAGCTCGGATGGATGGCCTTCAGAAAAGGACAGCCAAGTGCATAAACGCGTTTTTCCTGTCACAGCTAGGGGTTAAAACGCGACTTTCCTCCATCTGCTATCAACGCCTGCTCTTCTACTTTGGACACATAATGCGACGTGGAAACGATAGCTTGGAAAAGCTCATTGTGACGGACAACACCGAGGGGAAAAGATCGAGAGGCCACTCAATAACCGGACGGTCAGACCAGCTGAGAGACTCCAAATGCAAATTTTACACAACTGAAAGACTGACCTCCAATAGAACCCGAGTGGAATTTAATCCGGGCGAGCATACAGTCCCAGGACCACGCTCTCAGCAATGAAGTAGCGACTGAAGAGAGAGAGTAGCAATGCTATCTGCAACGTGGAGACATGGACCCTTACGAAGAAGTAAGTGATATTTCCTAAAGTGGAAATAAGGGGAAGGTCTTTGTAAGGAGTTGAAAATAAAAGCAAAAAAAAACCCCAAGGTCCTCCGTTTTTACTATGATGAAGATTTTTAAGATACAAAGCCTTTCCAAAGGAACAACACCTGAAATTTTAATACAGGTATCTCTACCTATCGTCATGGGAGCATTCGTACAGAAGGGTAGGTACTAAAAGCGTAAATTCCGCACACAATAGCGATCATAATGTCAGATGCAATTGGTTACCTTGGCAATTGAAGTGAAGGAACATTGTGACACCTATTCATAATCCGTCACGCTCGGTTCTGATGGTATCACGCTTGACGGGCTGACAACACGATTTGAATATTGATAGATGGCTTTAAGATCGCTTTTTTTATAAGCCATGATTTTCTATAGCAATTTGACGCTTGATTACCCTATTTATTTTCATAACAATATCGACATTCGAAAGTTGTGCTTAAAATTTGTATCCTTTTTTATAGACAGAAGATAAAGGGGAAACGAAGGGGTTTTAGAAGGCCCACTGCCTGTTCTTTCAAGGAATCTGCTGGCGGGAGCACGGGATTCACTGTCGTATTCACCGCGCTCCGTACAGGTCTCGACCAGCCACCTCGCCGCAGGTCCTATCATTGTCGGCAATCTGGCCGCTGCCGAAACCGTCTAAAAGGCGCTCCTGTATTTTTGCGCGCCACCTCCTGACCTGTCTATGTTTAGATTCCCCGCCCCCCTTTTTAGGAATCCATACCAAAATGGTAAAAATGGAACCCTTATAGTGAGACTTTCTCCGTCCGTCCGTCCGTCCGTCCGTCCGTCTGTCACACTCAATTATTTCAGTAACTATTCAAGCTAGCGACTTGAAATTTAGAATAGTTATAGGTAATAGTGACCCGACGTCATAACAATCGTAAAAATTTGAAAATTGTTTTTATTTTTATTTAAAAAGGGGGGAAAACCGGGTCGAGGAAAATTTCAAAATGAGATAACAATATTGAGTGGGGTATCATATGAAAGGGCGTTACTTGTGTATTTTAAAACTAATTTTTATTTATTTTTAAGCCTGATAGTTTTTGATTTCTTGGGCAAACTGTCGAAAAAAATACCGTTCCCCCCCCCCCCTTATCTCCGAAGTTTACCAATCGAAAAATCTGAAATAATTATGATCAATAGAAGTTAACGTATATTTTACAGGAAAAATAAAATCAACTCGCTGACTTATATACTTTTTTTGATAATAACAATAATCCGCCAAAAACAAAGTTACGTTTGCGGTTTGCCAACAAAAGTTCCTACATGTAAATTATACTCGTAAATGCATGAACAAAAGTGATTCTTTCAATGTTTTACTTCTTTCATGGTATGGAACCCTCGGTGCGCGAGTCCGACTCGCACTTGGCCGGTTTTTTTTAATATATAATTGGACCCCCCTATATCATTGCACCCCCCTATTTCAGCAGCCCATTTTCTCAGTTACCACTTTGAGCAAATAGGTTCTCTACTCGTATATCTGATGGTGATGGTTCATATTGCTTTGGTTGAAGCCATTGTGTTGACGAAAACTAACACAGGCGGGCTTGCACTGATTCCTAGCCATTCACATTATTCACATTCAATTCCTCAAAAACACATTAAAGAATTATAGACTGTGCTAAAGGCGAGAAATTGTACACATGAATAGTTTGTTCCCTTGGCCGCATTCTCGGTAAGGTACCTAAACAACAGGATAATATCACTAAAGTTCTTTACTTTTGTCCCATTATACGTTGACATTCGTCCACGGGATATATTCGTCGTAACGAAATATGGAAACATTATACCCCCTTGTAGAATGTACAGTTCGTTTTTGATCGAGTAAAGGGGTTCTATGGTTTTGACGACCTCCCTGGCGCAGGAGATGCACGCTCGGATTCGAGTCGAGGGAGGGAGGTCGCGGGTTCGATTCCCGCCCACTTAGAATTTTATAATGTCTAAATTGGCTCAGGTCTGGTCTGGTGGGAGGCTTCAGCCGTAGCTAGTTACCACCCTACCAGCAAAGACGTGCCACCAAACGATTTAGCGTTCCGGTGCGATGCTGTGTAGAAACAGTTGGGGTGACTTCACTTACCCCTTCCAAGTTAGTTCGTTAACATCTTCGGCTGCATCATCACTTACCATCAGGTGAGATCGCAGTCAAGTACTAACTTGTATACCTAGTGTAAAAAAAAGACCTCTTTCATATCACTATAGTTATACTCGTAGGTGGTTAATTTTGTTCTTGTGAAACGTTGAGAGAGTTCCTGCTATGCCGGTGATACATTTCATCTTTCGTTTCGCATAATGAGACCGCCTGCAAATGATCCAAGAGATCGCAGCTTCTGTAAAACAATGAAAGTGTTCGCTACGCCCGGGTTGGCTTTACGTAACGATGGTAAACGAATCGTTCGGATAATTCACTGTTCTCGGATTATTACTGATTGCATTAGTGATAAATGAATTTGATCTGGCTGCAACCTGCAAAATGAGGTTACAAAAAATCAACTGTTGCGTGTGATTTTAGATAGGATTGTTGGTTTGTCTGCGACTGAAAGATTCGGTCATTTCTAAGGATTAATATGTCTTTTTTTTTCACTGTACATGTAAATTCCTACCTCCACCTACTGGCGATCTCAGCAGATGGTAAGTGACGATGCAGCAAAAAATTTTATCGTACTAATTTAAAAGAGGGAAGAAAACCGAAAGAGAACCGAAGGGGAACCTGTGAGGGGCACACATTTCGCCGAAACTTATGTTTATGTATGGTTGCCAATGAGAGGTGTCCATTAGATTTTATCTGAGCCAATTTAAAAATTATAAAATTCCAACATAAGCTATGACTTATTTCGAGCACAGTGGGGCTAGATTGCGATGTTAAAAAAATTAAACAACTTGTTCCACAGAAAGATCAAGTTAAATCAGATCTCACATTGATAATAATACACAGTTTTTCTACATAAAACGTTACCATGCCACATAACGTTAGTATATAATGATTGTCATTAACTCATTAAGATGCTCTGTTGCCATGAAATTACTGGAATATAATATTTTTTGCCATGCGTGCAACTGCAAACACACAGGGTCAAAATAATGAAAATGGCTGCCATGAATGGGTGCGACTTGCGAGATGTAATATTATGCCATCATCTCTATTCATAATCATTTAAATATCAGACTTGCCGCATAAGTATACAACTTTATAAAGCGCAAGTACGGCCTTATGTAAAGCACTGCTCTCACCTTTGGGGTGGAGCAATACTCTATTTGTAATGGATGTAGTTGGCACCTGGTTACCAACTACTTCCATTTGACCGGATCCAAAGGCGGGCAGTACGACTTTTTGACGACCCCAGTCTCATTATTAAGCTGAAGCCTTTAGAACATCGTAGAGAAGTCAGCTGCCTATGTGTGTTCTATCGGTGGAGAGTGCTCTGAATAGCTGTTTAAAGTGATTCCTCTTTCCACTCTTACTGGGCGTAGAAACATGTTCCATCCATTCCACCTGGATGGCTGGCAATCTACGACCACCCGGTACGCCAGATCTTTCTTTCCACGCACATGCAAACTATAGAACTATCTACCAGCAACAGTGTTCCCTCAAAACTATAACCTGGGGCTATTCAAGGGGCGGATAAACAAATTTCTTGGAAGCAACGGCACCACATTTGAAGTTCCTCAGGTGCTGCAAATGTCCATGGGCGGCGGTGATCGCTTACCATCAGGTGACCCGCCCGCTCGTTTGCTCGCATAACTATAAAAAAAGTAATCTAACAGTGGAACTCCGGGAGAATCAACCGAAGTGAAAACTTTTAAAGTGAAACGCGAAATTTTTCGTTCAAAAAATTGTAGAACATTTGAGACTAGAAATATTCCTAACGTACAGGAAGTAGGAAGTTCCCATGTTTAAGATAAGCTGGTAAAATAAATACGGAACAAGACTATAATCATCATGCAGTTTTGACGTCTGTGTAGCACTGGATTTTGGTGCAAAGCTTAAATTAAAAGCGTTTACGCTTTATATTTACTCGTACAAACAAGAAACAAGATCATGGAATTATTTCACTAAAAAACACCAATTTTGAGTTTTTTTTTACAATTATAGACTGTGAAATCCATTTTGCAAATTGCTTTTCCGGAGTTTTACCCGACCTATGTACCTACAATGATATCTAACGCCTTCAGTTTAAGTTTCTTTAAACCAAGCCAGCAATCTGTTCAAGATTTTAGTTCAATAAAACTGCATGCACTTATCCTATACTTACCTTCGAACGAGCAATTCAATTTATAATATAAGTATATATAATCTGAATCTCGGAAACGGCTCGAACGATTTTCATGGAATTTAGTATACGGGGGTTTTGGGGGCGATAAATCGATCTAGCTAAGATTTATTTTTGGAAAATGTCGAATTTACCAAAAAAAATGACTCCTGATGCCATCTATTGGCAAATACAGAAAATACCGAGCAAAGCTCGGTCACCCAGATATTTGTTTATTTAAAAACCAAATAACAAATCTAAATGTTTATTCCTTCACATAGGCCTAACTTACACGCACTTCAGGAGAAGTTTTGTATTGAAAATAACTGGCAAAAAACTCGGCACTAAGAACAAAGTCATTTGGAAGTTCTTTGTCATTTGGAACATCATTTAGTATGTACATAGATAGTAGCTCTGAAAAGAGGTTTGTGTCTGCAGAGATGACTTACGGAATTTCTTAAACTTACACGTTAACATTAGGTATGCAAATAATCCGTCCACGAAGTCGTCTTGTGACTTAGACCAACCATCAGATTCGATTGGGCACTGTCCGTGTGAAAAATGGCCATTGTCAAAAAGTGTCGAGGCCATTTCCCCGCTGTCAGGCGATAATACCGGGTAGAACAATAGATTATTGCCTGCAATTCTAATCGGTAGGCGAGGTAAACGCCTATAGGTCTATCTTCATGTCGATTTTATTGCCTTTATATCCTCCCAACCACAATATAAAGTTATTCCTTGGTCTGTGCTCCCAACCTTGGGATGACATAAATGGTGAAGAGACTTGGACTAAAAAAGTTGCGCATCAGCTCCAAGTTGCACAACGCGTGATGGAAAGAACAATTTTAGGCCTGTCTTCCCCAACAACCCCCACAACAACAGGGCCTGTGTTCCCCAACAAACCCCACAACAACAGGGCCTGTGTTCCCCAACAACCCCAACAACAACAAACAGAACAGAAAGAGAACAAGTGTTACTGACATTGCAAAAAGGGTGTTGTGGTGCAATAAAAAACCAGTCTTCTAGTTATTAACTCAATCATATAAAAGAGAGCTGTAGCCATAATATGACTTATCTATTCCATATTTCATAGGATTGCTGTATATACTTATGGATCGAAATAATAAATATATTATATGTATATATGACAAATGGCACTTGTCTGCGTGGAAATCACGTGATGTATTTTGCGATCGAATATACTCGTAAACTCCCATAAATTTTCAGAATTCGTTCCATAATCGTACCAAAAGGAATTCTAGAAATGGAGTAGATACGAGTAAGTCACATGGCTACAGGATTAATGAAGGAACAGGTAGTGTACAAAGCTAATACATTCAAATTCCAAAAACAAATAGGTTCTAATCAACCAATAGAGACCACTAGTTTAAACATAACTTTGTATTGTTGCAGGAACACAAAATTCAGCTGCTTCAACATTTGTCAGAAACGGAAAAGGTGTTCCTTCTTGGTGCTAACCATAAGGGTAAGTGAATAATATACAAAATCAGTTAACATATATTTTAAACCCGAAAAAATGGTTAGAGTCGTCGTTTTCTATAATTTACATTCTTTCTTTAAAGCCTACCTACAACTTGATACAACTGCAGATATCGCATTAATGAAATATAAAATTGTCTTTTTGCCCTTCCAGATGCAGAATTCCAGATAGCACATATGAAGCGACCAAAGCGTCGAAAGAGATCAATGCTCCACGAAAATGAAGACTTGGCCCATTTGAAAAAGCACCTAAACATTAAACTGAGTCCCAAAAACAGTTTTCTAGACCCACAGTTCCTGTTACTGAAGAGATGGTCCAACGGCACAGAAGCCGGCCTGGATCTACATAACGACGAAGAGTTGGATTTGTGTTACTTTAGGAGTGACCATGCTGCCTTGTATGTCTGTGAGGATCTGGTGAGGATTTTTCCTTCTTAGTAGGACAGATGAATTTGTTTTTCTTTAATCCGCTACTTGAAATGATTCTATAAGTATGAAGGAACGCTGGCCACATGAAACACCACACCCAATTTTCTAACACATTCTTAGACGCACTTGGACATCCTCAGGAGATGTTGACTTCACAATGCGAAATCGTAGAGTCAATCGAACTCTATGTCTCATGTGGGCGGTGTTCCTGCATATTCGACCATACAGATTGTTTTCAAGTACCTAGCGGATTATAGCAAAGCAATTTAATCTGAATCACTGAAATAATTTATTTGTTAGTGTTTATAATCGTAGAGTTTGTAGTCTCCTTAATAGGAGTTAAGTTTGATCAGAAGAAATGGCCATACTTATGACTTTTGGATGCGATTTCTAATATTCGAATTCACAAAATGTATGAGAATGACATGTTCAGTTTCAAAATAGATCACGTGACTTCTTTGCAGAAAAATGTGATTCCCATGCATTTTTGAATTGCGTTCAAAATCAGTTGCGTTAGCAGTATTGGAAATCGAAAACATAGATATGTCGAGTTATCTTAATATATATAAATCACGTGTCACAATGTTTGTCCGCGATGGACTCCTAAACTACTGAACCGATTTAGTTCAAACTTCGTGAATATCTGTCATTTGGTCCGACTTAAAAGATAGAATAGTTTTTATCCCCCGTGGACGAAGTCGCGGGCATCAGCTAGTCTATCTATACTTATAATAAAACTGTAAAGGGTCGAATTCTGTACATTGAAGATATTTTGAAAATTTTGGTTGGAGGACACTATTTAGTCGATACTGAAGCCAAAACTGTAATTTGTTTAATTTTTGTCTGTCTGTCTGTCTGTCTGTCTGTCTGTCTGTCTGTCTGTCTGTTTCACGACCGCGCATCACGGCTAATCCGCTGGATGGATTTAAATGAAACTGGACATGATTACAGTTCATACTCCGAGGTAGGACATAGGATACTTTTTGTCCCGGAATTCATCATGGTTTCCCTGGAAGACGGCATCAAAGTCAAAATGTGTATTTAGTTATAATTCATTAACCCGCTGTCCGATTTCATTCATTTTTTTTTGTTAGAAAGGAGGTTCTTTAAAGATTATTCCGTATAAATTGTATCATCATCACTGTTGTAGTTCAGAAATTATAGACATCAGAACCTTTATCGATGAGTTCAAGTAGGTGACTTGAAACTCGGAATGGACAAGCACCTAGGGCTAGGACGTAAGGGCTCAAGTCAGACTGGAGTAGCCGTAAATAAATATGCTTAGCAGAAGATTTTGTATGGTTTAAGATTTTTCACTTTTAGGGTAAACAAAAATCATGAATTTATCACCACGTTATACCGTATCGCGCCATCTCTACAAATTATGTGGAACTTGAATGTAAAACTTGGAGATAGGTACTACCGATTTTTTGTTAATAATAATTAATTGTCATGTAATGTACTGTTCCTTGAATTAATATTAAGATGGCACTGTTGAGACATGAACAGATTAAAGTTTTCACTTTTGTGGACATTCCCAGAGTGCCACGTCTTTTTTTATCATCCGCAACATGGAAAGAGTAAAATAATGGTTCACAAATATTTTTAACACTCAGGTCTTAACTGGTCCTAACCGATTGACCGTCATAGGTCTTTTTATACGTAAAGAAATATATAGCCATTGCCCATTCTCATACTTGGGATTGTATTGAGATGAAGCAAAGATTTTTAACAGACTCTTATGTTGGGCTGGGGAATATTGTTAGTAGAATATTTTATCCCAGTGGAACCTACCTGGCCGAACTCTGAAAGATTTCTACCACCAGTACAACTTTTCACATGATTTGATAATTTTTGACATATTTCGTGGTTTCAGAATAAAAATCACAATGAAAAGGACGATTTTAACTGTCGATATTTCGATACATTGGTACAAGTCGTGGTCACGTAGTGACCACGACCTGTGCCATTGGGTCGAAATATCGACAGTTAAAATCGTCCTTTTAATCTTTCAACTACGTAATAATGAAACTTTATATTTTTTATTAAAAAAAGGAGTTTTCAAAATCACCACAAGATAACCCGTGCGAAGTAAGAACAAGTTTCTGTACAACATCACACCAGAATCCCGCGAAAATCAAGGATTCTATGTAAAAAAAATCGTAATTCACGCGGGCGGAGCCGCGGGCAACAGCTAGTATATTATAAATCTGTGGTGGCAAACTTTGATGGTTGCAGTCTTGCACTATAACAAGTAACAACACAAGTGACAACCAAAGCCAATTGCGCGAAAGGTTGTGTGTTACTTTATCATAACTACTTGATATACTTGAGTATTATTAATCAATGACTTTGCTTTAATTTCAGAGAGGCGTTGTTAAGTCAAATGATAGTTACTATTTTATACATCCACTGCCAGAAAGATTCCACAGCGAACACATAAAACCACATATCATTGTCAAGAAATCTATTTTTGAATTAAATAATAATAACGATGAAAACGAAGAAAATCTTTGTATCGAAAAACATAATCTCACATTCTTTGAGATTCCCGAAGAAGTCAAAACGTGGACGAAGCACAGAAGAAAACGAGAAATAGCAGCAGACTCAAATAGAAATGGAGATTTAGACAGGTTTAAATTAAATTTAGCTCATAGAAATAAGACTATACAAGATTTTATTGGGAAATTAACTATAGGAGAAAATAGACAAAAAAGAGCTGTGCTACCCGCGATTTTTGTGGAAACAGCCGTGTTCGTAGATAGAGATTTATACAAGCATATGACAATAAACTTTCCAGTGGACACAGAACGGGAGCTGGTCCGATTCGTACTAGCAATGATCAACGCAGTGCAATTGCTGTACCATGACCCGAGTTTGGGCAGACCAGTGAACTTTATATTGAAGAGACTGGAGATACTCCACGAAGACCCAGTGAACTTGAAGCGACCTCACGACATAGATCGGTTCTTGAGCAATTTCTGTACGTGGCAGCGTTTAGAAAATCCACCGGGAGATAACGACCCCTTGCATTGGGACCACGCCTTGATTTTGACTGGATTGGATTTGTACGTCGTTAATAAGAATGGAAAAGTTAGCAGTCAGGTTGTCGGTAAGTTAAAATGAATAGAGATCGCCTCTTATCAATCCAATTAATAATGTACCTACTCTTGCAATTCGGCGGTTATTATTCGTGGAGCAACGATCATTATTCTTTAATCTTAACTCATCTAATGATTGGACGAAATGAGAATGAGAGCGTGACAAATAGCTATACGAAATAAATGTAGACTGGAGGGAGGGTCTTCGAGTAGAATTCTTTTAACAACACTTATTATTCAAAACCCCTGCCCTATAACTGCAATAAGACGTGATAAAACAAAGAGTTCCCGGGGATATGTTTGATCTTTGGTGTAGGTTCCTTGTACACTTTCGAAGGCAGACGCATTTTGAAGGGGGTCAGTATAGAGCTTGCCAAGTGTTTTAGATAAAGTCTTATTTACTCGACATATTTGGTGATGACCCACAGTGATGAAAACCTATTTTTATTGGACAATCGGGTGATATGAGACGCTTGAACCTGACGCAATTTTGTAATGTATGGCTTCGATAGTAATACCAGGCCGGTGACACTCAGTACAAATGACGTGACTTAACTACCTACACTACTACTAAAATGCCGGCCCTATAAGCATTCAATTTGTATGTGTGAGTAAATGTCATCGTAGCCCGTAGGGCTGGCAAAACTCGATGTGTATGTGGCAACGACGCGACCGATGCACAATGCCACGGTGACAACTTGCAGCCCACTGTAAAACATTTGAATTGCGGTACAAATGCAATGCTTTGTTTAGTTATTTCATGAAAACTAATTAATTATATTGCATTGTATTGCATTGCATCTATAATTTTTTTAATTTCTAAGAATAAAATTATAACAGAAATATATATTATTTATTTTCATAAGTACATATAGCTTTTCTCCGCGGCTTCACCCACATGAATTATGGAGTTTCACAAATTCCGTAGGAACTATGGATTATTCGGGATAAGAGCGTAAAGATGTGTTAATCCAAGTTACTCTATCTCTATTCCAATTTGCAGCCAAATCGGTACAGTACCTACCTAGTTGCGGCACGAAAGAGTTACAAACATCCAAACCCACAAGCTTCCATATTAATCATATTAGACAATAGGATATAATGGGATACTTATCAAAATCACTACAAAATAATAATTCATTACAGTTCCTTACCCATATGATTTTTTTATTAAATTGATATAGAAAATTGTCATTTAAAAAGGTATGCTTTTATTTACAATCAGTAGCCCTATGATGATAAAGTTATGAATTTGTGGCAAACCTATTGAAATAACGCACTCGCGAGACAGCGCCCACAGGTACCACCCGACGCGTCGCGCTCGGCGCTCTGGGGTAATACATTGACGGGAGGGTGTGAATGTCCCTTCTTTACGTTAGTAATATTATATATTCGTTGGTAATACTATACATGCATGTTCTCCCGTGTTCGCAGGGCTGGCCCCCGTAGCCGGGATGTGTACAGTCACCAGCAGCTGCACCGTCAATGAGGGCAGACATTTTGAGAGCGTGTACGTCGTCGCTCACGAAATTGGCCACAAGTAAGTGAGATACTCTCGTAATTGTTCTGAATTACAGTAATTTTTATTCGCCATCGATGGCACCGATGGTTGTTAGTTAGTTACGTTTGCCGGTAGACCAGCTGCGGCCGAAGCTAGACCACGTATCACGTGACAGGTTTGCGACTGGTGTAAATTACGATCGTTACTCTACATTACCTAATCCAATCTTAAGCCCAAACAAACCTTTCGTGTTGAGAATCGGATCCAGAATATGCAAGGTTGTGGAATAAATTTTTACCTACCAGCTTTAAAAAAATAACCTTCCTTTCAGTTTAGGAATGCGTCACGATGGCCCACATGCAGACAACGGCTGCGACCCCACCGCCCACATCATGAGCCCCACGCTCGGGAGCGGGAAGATAACCTGGTCCCAGTGCAGTAGGAATTATCTGCAGAAGTTTCTAGAGTAAGTTACGAGAGCTCAGCTCAATAAATCTTCAAATTAGACCCGATTATATATGGCCTCTGAACTTTCAAGATAACGCAGTTATAATAATCTTGCCGGGTGCTAAAAGTCCTAAAGCAGAGCAATAATAATAATAGACTTTTATACTTTGCTGAAATATTGAAATAAAAAATTGCGGTCGAATTTTAACTGAAACAAAATAGGCTACAACTTTAACTTTAAAGAATCATAAGACGCGCCAGACATTCAATTGAAATTAATACACCTGCCCATGTCAAATAATTCAAACAATATTATATGACGCACTGCGCTCATCACCCTGAGTTGGTAACCGGGTGAACTTCACAAGTAAAATCCTACAACCAATAAAATAAGTCTGCATCCGTCCAAAGTAGCATAAGGATTACAAACGTAGTTTAATCATAAATGTTTACATGTTGAGTCATGTTCCATTTACAGCACATCCCAGTCGAGATGCCTTTTAGACCATGGAAACTCGGCAGGACAATTGGACCACAGTGCGGAGGGCATCCTTCCTGGTGAAAGATTTGATGCTGACCAACAGTGTAAGTATTACTGTATGTCTACGAGGGGCGGCTGAAAGTTCTGAGCCTAAGGTACTTGCAGTCGTACTATTTACTCATCCGGTAGGTCACTGCTTGAGCGACATCTGCCCACTATATAAGCGAAATTTCACGTCATTAGCTTCATTACGCTTTGAGTAATTGAACCGTAAACATCACCATGTCTGACTCATCGCTGCAATTAACGAAGATTGAGCATCGCGCCGTCATCAAATTCCTCGTAAAAAAGGGGAAAACAGCAAAAGAAATTTTTGAAGAGACTTCTAGTGTTTACGGGGAATCTGGGCCGTCGTCAGCCACGGTTAAACGATGGACACGCCTATACCAACAAGGCAGAGAGACTCTGCAAGATGACCCCCGCTCGGGACGGCCGAACACCGCAGTCACAGATGAAAACATCGAAAAATGTTGATGACGATGAAGTGAACCACCCTCCCTATAGTCCAGATCTGGCACCTAGCGATTATTTTTTATTTAAAAATTTGAAAAAAGACCTACGGGGACGAAGATTTGGGGATGATGAAGAGATGAAGGCGGCCGTTAATGAACATTTTCTAGCCAAAGACGCGGGTTACTTTTTATCAGGAATACAAGCCCTCTATAAAAGATGTCAAAGGTGCATTGAAGTCCAGAGGGACTATATTGAAAAATAAATTTTATTTAGATTTTTATCTAGACTTTTAATGGCCTAGGCTCAGAACTTTTCAGCCGCCCCTCGTATGTATACATATTTTTTCTTGGCCAAGTGTTTTTACCACACATCCAACGAAATATAGTACTGCAAATGGGCAAACGACACATAAATTAGGGTATTGGAAAATCTTTGGTTTCAGGCGGCACAACTCACAAGGTACTTGGCTATCCACTCAGGAAGATTTTTGTTTCTGCTAACGTTTCAACAAAAAATCAGTTTAGTCCTAAAGCTTTTTTTTATATTTTAGGTATGCTC
Organism: Coenonympha glycerion; assembly: GCA_963855885.1. Classification (NCBI taxonomy): domain Eukaryota; kingdom Metazoa; phylum Arthropoda; class Insecta; order Lepidoptera; family Nymphalidae; genus Coenonympha; species Coenonympha glycerion. The sequence goes on from OY979646.1 coordinate 11,404,064, forward strand.
AAATACGGTCGAGGAAGCAGACATTCAGGCGCGCAGAATTTGGAAGACATTTGCAGAGACCTGCATTGCCAAAGAGAAAGGTATACTTGGACATCGCACCCGGCGCTAGAAGGAACAAAGTGCGGGGACGATATGGTAAGTATATTTTCCGGATGATCCAGCCAATATCAAGTGAAGCCATGCTTCTTGCTGCGAAAGTCTCAACCTCTTTTACAGATATTTATAGTCGGTACTGGTCACAAATCTGAATGAACAGAGTTTGGCTATAGTCTACGAAGCTGTCAAGTACAGCTTTGCAAGCAGAGACCGTTATGGTCTATGGAGCACTTTCAGGCACGCAGGTTTCCTTACAATGTTTTTCATTGCTGCTAATCAAGTCTTATTTCATTGTCACAGACGCGTTTATAACTGCAAAAAATCCGCTAATTCTGATCCTTGCTCAGAATCAATGTACGCCATTAATAAAAGTTAGGTATTTCTAAATACACCTAACATTTGAAACTTCGAAGAGTACGTTAACCAATCAATCTTGCATCAGATCTCTCTTCTGTCATGTAAGAGTTGTCCCATCAGATTATAAGAGTTGGGTATAGATTTTAACATCTCCCGCGCAGATTGAAAATCTTAGCAGAAATCGACCGCGGCCTTGAGCAGATCGGTCGGGAAGACGCTTAGACAATTTGAATTGTCGAAAGGAGGACGTCATTGATTACCTTCACCTCACATTTGTCACCAGTACTGCAGAGGTGGTGAATGCGTGGAGCGCGGTGGTGCGCGTGGTATCGGCGTGTTCGTGGGCAGCGCCAGTTGGGGCCGCTGGTCCAGATGGTCGGAGTGCGCGTCTGCTTGCTTGTTGGATGACGAGCACGCGCCTGCCGCTGCCGGGGTCGCCATAGCTACCAGGAGATGCACTAGACCGAGGTACTCGTCAGACCAGTGTTTGCGGGCAGCTTTTTACTAGTCCAAATGGTCGTCCACTTTATTGCTAGACGACAAACTCATACGTCGACCTCATGTTTGAATTCTAGTCGCTTTGCCAAGCAATTTGAGCTTTCCACTGGCTATAATTATGGGATCAGCTACCATCACCAGTGTTGTAAGAGTATAGTATATCATACTGACCTGTTACAAGAGCCTGTATATTAGGCCTGTGTGAAATAAAGATATTTTGAATTTCGAATTTTTGAATTTTATAAAACCAGCTTATAGAAAGCCGCATTTTTCTAAGTTCATGTAGAATAGAACTCTTTTATTAGAAAGCATTTCTTTCAGTTGATATAATAATGTCGAAACTATACCTTTTAATTAAACTGGTATCCTACTCTCTTTCAGACATGAAAACGGTAAAAATTACTGCCAGGGTCACGACAAGAAGTATCAATCGTGTCACGTCACGGTAAGCTAATCAAAACGCATTCCGATATTTTACAACCCTAATTTAAAGGCATCAACGCTAAGACATACTCGTAGGTAAGCGGCTGTGGATTTCTTGTTTCAGTGTAAAAATGTTCCAAGGATGACAGTGAGGGAGTTCGCCGATCAGATCTGCGTGAGGGCGAGGGATGTGGATCCTGATCTTATTGGGACAGGTTTGCAGAGGATGGACGCTGATGGTATGCATTTTGCTCACAATATGCATTTTTCATAATAATTACGTAACATTTCTGTTATATTAGTACTCAGTAGTACTACTATACAGAAGATGCAATTTACTTCTATCTTCTTAAACAGATGCAAGCAGCGCGTGCGCAGTATGGTGTGACACGCGCGGCGGTGGGTACAAGTCACGCGGGTGGACTCTCCCGGACGGCACTGCGTGTTCCACGCTCTCTCCCAAGTTCTGTATTGCTGGTGTTTGCAGAGTAAGTACTAATATGTATTTGTACCTTAAAAATCTACGTCTGATTACCTTTGCCGATTTACATCTTATTGAAATCAATTGTTTTCTCCATGAAATCATTCATGGTTTATTAGGAGAGGACAGTTTCGTAACATTTGTAATTATGTGCTTAGCTTAGGGTTTTTCTTTCCATTTCAGAAATTCAGTTGCACCGGCAATACAGACACGGAGTTTTCCTTGACGCCAGGAGAATGTGAATGGGAAGCTTTACAAGTGCAAACTGTTACACAGCACACTACCTCGTAAGTGTTTCATATTTTTAAGAATACCTACCCCCTTTTTGATGAATCTAAAAAGGTAAGCTTTTGTCCCAAGTGCCCTGCCTTAGCCCAATTAACGAAAGACACTTCTAGACGCTGCATCTGAAGGAACCTTATTAGTAGCAGCTAGAATCACTGATTGGAACATGTTTGAGCTATTTACAATGCTGTAATGTAGGTTGTAGACACGAGTTTGTCGCCTGATGGAGAATAGCCCTTGAGCCGGGAGATGAATATTTGTGTTCACGATGCAACTCTGTCAGGGAGTTAAAACTACGACCAAGAAATCTTTCTTCTCTCTGTCTGCCTCGACAGACACCGCTGTCCGAGTAGCGCGAGTAGTTCCAGTACTGTTGCCCAACAACACGGGTCCAAGGACGAGGTGAACACCTTGCGACTCCGACATAACCGATGTGCTTCTATGGCACACCGGTATCCGTATCGGATTTCCTACGCTATGCTCATTTAAATCAATAAACTCCTAAATAACAACAAATAATTTCAGTTCGAAGTCGTCAGGCACATGGCGTAGAGCTGTCGGAGCGCAATGGCACCCGAGCAGCGGTTGCCACTACCGATGCGTGTTGGGGGGCTCCGGTCTGCGCCTCGTGAGCTCTGCCTCGCGTCGCACCATACAGTTGTGCCAACCGGATAGAGAGCGAACGCATTTGGTAAGATTATCGGTTTGATTGACAGTTGACTGTCAGTATATCACACAAAGACTCATCACGGCGTTTTGCTGTTATGTATTTATTTTAGTTCTCTATAGACACTTCTAGGATGCAGGCGTTTCGTTAATGATGGAGATAAAAGGAAAATCCTCTAGTCAGGGGAGTTATGCATACTGGTAGGAACCGCTTGTGGTTCGAGCTTTCGACGAAGCAAAACCTTCGCAAATTTTTGAACTCGCGTCGAAATCTTCGTACTTACTAATAAATTTATGAACGGGTGACGCCAACTACCATCTTTTGCTTTAGACTTGTTCCCAAACTGCCGAAGTATCCAGGACTTTTTTGGCTATTAAGTAACAATATCACTATCAATTTCAGGGCTGCAGTCAACTTATGTCGCCGTACCAGTACGCAACGATGGTTTGTTCGAAGTATAAGGAGAGAGTCAGAAGACTTTCTGGCTTGGGCATGCAGATTTCACCAGCACTAGGTAAAGAACGCTGTACTGATGCATCTATTCTTTTTCTCAGAAAACGGCAAATGTCAGAAAGATCCATCAAAAAACTACTAGTATACTAGTAAAAAACTTTTTTTGCACTTGCAAAAAAATAAGGGCTTATCAGCTTTAGAGTGAAGTTGCATAAGCGTAAGTTATTCATTGATTTTGGAAGAAGACCCCATGCTAAAAGTGGCTGCAAATGCCTAACCCTTGATTGGACCTGTCTTTATTGCAAACAATGGCACTTGCTAAACATTAAAATGGATTATAATGATAGCTCACGTTTTCAGAGGACCCTGACCGTCCGTGTCGCATCGCGTGTCAGGACGAGCGTGTGGCGCACCGCTTCTACCTCGTCAACGGAAACGACGGTTGGTTCCCCCTGGGCACATCCTGCGGCAGGGCCAACAACTCTTACTGCGTCAGCGGGAAATGTCTGGTAAGTGCAGACAGAGCTAATCAACAAAATGGATAACCAAGACCGGGCCAAAGGGCCAACGAAATGCTAGCATAGATCCTACCCATTATTGAGATTACGCTTAGTAGAAACAAAAGAGATTGAAGTCAGAGATATTTATTATGACGCCAGACTAAATCTGGTCGCTAAATTTCTTTAACTATATGAATACTTACGCTTTCTCTTGAGTATAACGCGTTTCGTAGGTGACTTTGGCGAATCAACTATGTAGGGGTGTAAGTCTTTACAATGTGTAAAGAGGTGAGGGAAACAAAATTAAATAGTTCCTAGCACATTCTCATTCTATAGGATACCGACAATTAATGATGATTCTATAGGAATGTGATCGGGAATCAGAAAAATGTTCCATAGTTCTGACCAGAAAAATATGACACATAGTAATAAAATTAAATCTACACATATAACCATCATGATCAAAATCAATCAGAATCATTATGCAAAATTAGATAAAAGTTTGTCTTTTCAGGAATTTGGTCCTGACCAAACACCACTATCAGAAATGGTGTTCACGCTGCCTCTACTGAACCGGACCGGCACTAGCGCGGACTCCCGGCGTTCCTCGCGGCATCGACGAAGCTTGTATAGGGACAGGATCACCGTGAAAGCGACTCTGGACAGACAGTACTTGGACGAGATTATTGCAAGGCTCAATTTCACAGGTAACTCTAAACCTAATTACATAAATATCCTGGATAGCTATTGATGCGCCGCATAGCGTGATGTTATATTATAGCCTTTCTCGATAAATGGACAATCCAACAAAAAATGTTTTTCAATTCCTTATCTCATAGTTTGGTGTTTTCTTTACAGATAACACCAAAGGACACATCACATACTTTCAGAGCATTCCCGAGAACATCGACGTCGACTTCCAGAATCCTATACATATCTCACCAGAAGACACTCTTTTGAAGAAAATACCTAAACCTACGTGGGATTAAACAGCCCATACAAAACTGTTTGGGATTACATCGGGAAATATCCATGGGGTTAAATACCTAGTGATGACGAGGGTAAACGCTCGTCTAAAGCTTTTTTAAAAAGAATAACCTTGTTATACAAGGATGGACAGACTATAAAAATCAGTTTTTGAAGTGAACAACTCTTTTGTGGAAATACAAAATGGCGCCGGTCGCCATTGGATCGGTTGAAGATCTGAAGACAAGACAAGACAAGAATTTAAGAACTATAGAATTCTTAGTAATAAATAACTGCCTCTTTCAATGGTGCTCTGGATATTAAGGTTGTGTTTGTAAATATTATAGTTATAGATCAGTAGTATGTTTTATACAAAGTCCTATGAGCTGAGTAATGATCGCATACGAATACTTGTGTCGGTAACTGCAGTTAGTGTGCATGGCAGCCGATATCTAAGATAACTCATAGGACGAATAGTGAATGTAAAGTCAAATTTACGCTTTTTTGCTGACTGTACCTACTGTTTTTGTGATCGTTTTAGTATTTATTTTGTTAGGGTCATTTTTTATATTTTCCTACATTATTATTACATTAAATAAATTTAATACTTTTTCTATTGTTTTACTCTCTACTTAGTCCTCTTGCTTATAGTTCGGCATATACAACTCAAAACCTTCGAAGTTTTTTTATAGACTAGGAGGAACCGAAGGGAGCGAACACTATTTCCACGACGGAACCTCGAGCGGGAGTACGGGATTCACTATCGTATTTACCGAGCTCCCGCCAGGAGAACCACCGAAGTTGCTGATCAATAATGTTATTGTTAAAATAGAAAATAAGACACCTACTTCTAAAAATTAAAAGCTTATAATATAATTTTTTAATGTAATATTTAATAACAACTAAGTTTATCTTATAAATATAAGAATAACACAATATTTACTTAGTTTGGCAAATGCTTGATCGCCGCAGAAAATTTGACAGGATCAGTTAGAAACCATTGCCAGAGTTTCCTCAAGTTTTGCGCATCGCCATTCTGAAACAAGAAGGATCTCATTAAATTCATTATTCATTCATGAGGAATAGATGAATATTACAGATAGAATAGATGAAAATTATGATAGAATCAACATATTCATCTATTTTATCTAAGTATACATACCCAAGCCATAGGAGAGTGCTATTCAGACGTGTTTCGTCGAATTCACGGAATGGGATCTTCGAATTACAGCCCCTAGATTGTGTAAGAAAAACGTACTCATATTCGTTATTGTTGCTGATTGGTTCCCTGATTTACGCCAGCCAATCGGGGGGCAGAATTTGCTAAAGATGAATACGCTTTTCTTACGCAATGAGACCCCGGGTATAGATCGTCTAATCTAAAAATGAACGCCCCTCTACGTGCATGGACGTTGAAAGTAGTAGAGCGGCGTTCATTTTTTCAATTAGAAGATGTCTACGGGCTTTTTGAGTTCTGTGTTTTACTTTTTCTACAGTAGTAAAAGACACACACACACACGACAGTTTCATTTAAGATTGCTATTTATTTATCGCTTTCAAACGAAATTCAATAAACGTACAACACTGATATGTATCTGTGGATTCATGATTACATACGTTTGACAGTTCACTTTTTGTGCCGATTTGAAGCGCCTCCCCCGAGCGTCCACGGTACTAAATGGACATTTGTTGGAAGTGGACCGTCGTTTTGAATGTCATTTGATTTTAGTTCCATAGACGCTCACGCCAGGTTACGCAACAATCAGCGCCAAAATGGCGAAAATCAAGTGTCTTCATTTTTACGTCGACAGTCAGCTATCCAGAGTATATTCTATATACTCTATGGAGATCAGTGACGTGCAATAATGCGAGGAAGTCACGTGATAATTTTAGCGATCGATTTCATGTGCATTTTCATCGTTCCATTTTATAATTGTTAGGCCTTCCGAGGGTTCCAAAATTTAAACTTGCTTTTGAGATGTTATTCGAAAAGCTTACCCGAACGCTAGTGAAGGCATCGCCGAGGCCATGCAGCTTGGCGTCGACACTCCCCATCTGGTGTGTCAGCGCGTGGCTGAGAGCGGACACGCCGCGGTCGTGGCAGTTGGGGCGGTTGGTGCAGCCGTCCCAGAGGTACTTGCGGAGCGGCTTGGCTTGCTTTTTGCTACAAAAAAAAATGGGTATAGTCAAAAATGCTGTCGAATGGCAATTAAGTTAAGGTTCAAAGTCGTATAACATCATAAAACATTGCATCAAAACGGACAATCTCAGTACGAAAAAATCAGAGTGTGACGAACGGACGGATGAAGTTCATTTTTGTCATTTTGGTATGGAACCCTATGGTATTATGCATCTATGAAGTGCACATTTTTTTAATCAAAATTAGATATCGGACTCTTTCTGACATGAAGAATTAGTAAATGAGACATTGAACTAAATCTATCAATTTGTTAGATTCATCTTCCGTAACTCGTCATTTCCGTCCGCCCGTGCGTGCTACTGTGTGCGCGTGCGTGCGTGCGTGCTTGCGTGCGTACGTGTAATATAACCTAATTTAACATGCGGAATTTTATCCTAAACATCCGTGGTTTTCATTAAAAATAGTCATTTCTTCTTCTTCTTAGTCGTAGCCTCATGACTGAAGGTCATGACCGTCTGAGACCGGCTTGTTGATCAAGGCTCGTCAGGTGATGCGGTCTTGAGCCTTGTGGAAAGAACCCTAGATGTTCACACCGGAGGCCTTGTAGATACTGTCTATTCACCGGGTTGGCGCTCTGCCTCTGCTTCGCTTGCCCTCCAGGCGACTATTGCCATACAATTAATGCTACTCAAGGATCATTGTCATAGTAGGAGTTGACTTACATTTCATCCAGTGCCTCTTCCTTCATCCTGCATCCATACCGAATATCATCCTTTAACTGCAGGATATCCCTTTTCATATCGCTGTACAGTTTGACAGGTGCCAGGGAGTCACTGCCCGGCTCTCCGTCCAACACAGCGTAGAGGCTCCTGAGTATCACGTCTGAACTTTCCAAGTCTTTCGCAGCTGCCTCTTGCTCCGTGCATATATCATGCATTGATTTCTGGAAACGAAATGTTTTATAGTGAAAATTACATTTTGCTTCATGGAAAAAATTATTGGTGTGTTTCTGCCTAGAAAATGCTTATCAGTCTTATATCTTTAAAATTTTCAGCCAGACCAGTCAGCGAAATTCAAATTTGATTTAGTTTTTTGCAAATATAAGCATGTTTTGTGAGCATAAAATTTATAAATCTTGAGTGAATGTTACAATATTATGTTCGTACTGTACACTATATACACTCACAATCCTGTCCGCAACAGACTCGGTCTCCTGCAGCAGATACTCCCTGAGGTGCGAGGCGAAGTACAACAGCTGCTCGGCCGAGTGCAGCTCGCGGTACAGCAAGCGGTCCAGAGCGACCGCGCGGCCGAACACGTCTCGAGGGAGCGTTACATGTTCGTACTGTACACTATATACACTCACAATCCTGTCCGCAACAGACTCGGTCTCTTGCAGCAGATACTCCCTGAGGTGCGAGGCGAAGTACAACAGCTGCTCGGCCGAGTGCAGCTCGCGTCGCAGCGCGCGGTACAGCAAGCGGTCCAGAGCGACCGCGCGGCCGAACACGTCTCGAGGGAGCGTTACATGTTCGTACTACACTATATACACTCACAATCCTGTCCGCAACAGACTCGGTCTCTTGCAGCAGATACTCCCTGAGGTGCGAGGCGAAGTACAACAGCTGCTCGGCCGAGTGCAGCTCGCGTCGCAGCGCGCGGTACAGCAAGCGGTCCAGAGCGACCGCGCGGCCGAACACGTCTCGAGGGAGCGTTACATGTTCGTACTGTACACTATATACACTCACAATCCTGTCCGCAACAGACTCTGTCTCCTGCAGCAGATACTCCCTGAGGTGCGAGGCGAAGTACAACAGCTGCTCGGTCGAGTGCAGCTCGCGTCGCAGCGCGCGGTACAGCAAGCGGTCCAGAGCGACCGCGCGGCTGAACACGTCTTGAAGGAATGATAAATCCTTGTAGATTTGTCTGTGAAAAGCAATGTGAGCTAATTTAAACAGTATAAAAGGATGAAATGGAAAAAAATATCCAAGAGTGGTGCTCGCTTGGGAAGGCCGATGTTCAACAGTGGACGTCCGAAGTATATGATGATGATGATGATGATGATATGATCATGTTGCTTATTTTTTTGGACACTCTCCTTAGAGTTAGGTGACATAAATGAAAGAGCCAAAACTTTGAGTATTTTTAGATGTAGGCTCCATGAATGATAAAACAGATTTTATTGTTTACCCCTGCAGCTGTACTCATATCACTTATCGCTCCGATTCCGAAGATAGAATTCGTTCCAGAAACATACCAAAAGCAATAGAATAAAGAAGTCAAATGGGCTAGATGCACTGATAAGAAACCTGAGGATATGGGCATCCAAACAATGTACGTAAACCTTTTTCGTATATGCAAACAGTAGCGCCATCTGACAAAATTCTATAGGTGGCTGTTAAGCGAACTAAATCCGAGTGGCAATACTGCTCGCGACACAACAAGCAATTTTGGCATCGGACAACTGGCGACATTTTTTGCGCCATTTCCAGCGTATTATGTCAATTCCTAGGTGTGTTTAAAAATAAAGAACTCACTCTCTAGCAGCTAATACAGTCCTGGCAATATTCTCCACAGTTAAGTTAGTTCGTCTTTCAACGAAACATTTTGTTGCGTTTTGTATCTGTTGCTCCAAGATGGATTCCTCTTGCTCCAACAGCTTTATTGCACTTTTATGTATTTCCAGCGATCCCTCCTGGCTGGAATTGAAGCATGTCGTTAGTTCCGGAACGATGCTGAGTAGCATGCTTTTTTCTTTATTTCAAAATAAGTGATAGCCTGTGTACCTTTAGTGTAAGTACTCTAGTACCTAAGTCCAAAAAGAGATCACACAAACGTTTTCCAGATGTGGGAATCGAATCCACGACCTCCGACGAAGAGGGCAAGTCATAACCGCTGCGCTATTCAGTCATTTTTCCGGCTTTAGGAGTTACTTAGTAAAATTAATCTTCGGCTGCATTGTTTTACATAAACTTTCGTAAAGTCAAAGATCTTCCAATGTATTCAAATGGTATATAAAGCTTGAAAAACACTTACTATTGACTAGAATGACCACTATCATAGTAGCTATTAATGAGAACCAGCTTCGCTCGTTGTCCGCTCAAGTCTGCTTTTGATTCTATGTACTCCGTAACAGCATATGATAGTCTAAATGAAAATATTTTCAGCTATAAAACATTGGTATATGAAAATTAAAAATATGCAGAAAAGTAGAATAAATACATTAAAAGAAAACAGCACAATCACACTTTATGTTATATATTCTTGTGCAACAGAGTTTTGTAAAAAAATTTCTTTTTAAATGGTTTGAACAATTTTTATGACTTATTAGGTAATATTCCATAGGTCTGAGACTAGAACATAGCTTAGTGCTTACCTATCCTCAATGTTCTTAGCCTCCTTGACAGCATTTCTGACGTCATCATTGGTGGTGTCACCATTGTGCTTGTCAAATTTCAGTGACGTGAACAGATCAAAATGGGACCTGAACAGCTCCTGAGTCTGTTTATATGACTCAAAGGGGCCATATGTAAAGAACCTTTTTGCCAACTCCTGAAATAATTATAAAAAACTTGATTAGACCTTTAATCAATAAATCCATACATAAAATTAAATATGAGATTGTTGGTTTGTTTGTTTGTCCTGCAATCACACCACAAGGGGACAACGGATTAACATCATTTCTAGCAAAGACAGTTAAAGGACACAATAAATAATATAAACAGTGACGTCACTGTTTATATTTTCAAAAGGCACAAAATTATAATGGTAGTTAGAGATCCCTACAGGAAGCCCAAGTCAAGAATACACAGACTGTCAGCTAAGATGAATGATTGTATCATCAGCTTCATACCTTATCAACAGCACAGTTGCCATATACATGCAATGCATCCGCCACAGTATCAATGACGTCATCTGTGACAGCCTGCAGCTGTTTAGCCAACTTCACACATTCCTCCCCGGCTGCTCTCTCATCATTGGCTGCCTGTTTTTGTGCTGCGTTCAGCTTGGTCAGCTCCACGTTGAGTTCTTGGTTTGTTGCTCTGGAATTTTATGATTGGAGGAAATCAGATGAGGAATATAAATGTAACTTCATCGTATTAACATTATTGCAAGTGCGTCAGTTTGTTGGATTAATTTCAGTCTCTGGAAGATACAAGTAGGCCCTTCTCAGTGTGTGCCAATCTTGCCCTTGAACATTTCTCATCAAACTACTTTGTACTTTAACAGTTTCATGGTTGGATAAAATGATAACAACAGTAACAAAATGAAAGTTTCTGTTGGAGTTTTCATTTTTTAGGTTAATTATTGACTCCACATCACATACACTTAAAATTTTGGCTTGATCACTAAAAACTATAAAGAAAATGAAACTTTTTAGTGTTTTTATTTTTAGTACCCGTAGTAGTAGACTAAGGAAGAGCTATAGAACAAATGGGAATCACCCAATTTTTTATAGAAAATCTAAAACCTAGTAATTTGTGGTCTTACACAGGTAGCAGCAGCTTGCGATCCACCCACATAATATGCTATTCAAAACATTAATATTATGATCACTTACTCATTCTGTTTTATCAACTCCTTAAGAACCTCCTCCTGCCTATTCAACATTGCAAGTTTCTCTTTCTGCAACTTAATATCAAGTTTGAGATTCTCCAAGCCGTCCTGGTCTCCTGGTAGACAGATACCTTTATACTCATCTTGAATCTCATGTAGCTCGGTTTCTAAGTCTTCTGATGTTAGAACTTTGCCTTGTTTAACAACCTCTGCATATCTGTAAAATTAAATTCCATAATAATAAAATCTTTATACAACAGCATTGAAGAGAAGAGAAGAGCAGAGGAAGAAACTATTACAAGAGTTCGCATTACATAGCATTATCTCTAACGCATTCTTCTGTGAGGCAGGAAATCATTGGTAGGTATCAATTCTATTGCACAAAATCTCTAAACTAATTTGATGCGTCCAAAAATAGTGCTGTCCTTCTCAAAGTGCTTCCTATGGCAGAGACTGAAGAGAAAATAGTAGAGAATAATTTTGTACAACAGAATTGGCACCATTGTACAGCATTATTGTTGATCCTCTTGATCATTGACTAGAAATGGGATGTTTCTTTAGTTTAAACTGAAATGAATAGAGGTCACAGTTACCTGTATTCTTCCCGAGCAGATAACGCATTGTTTTCATCCAAATTATTGTAAAGCCATCTCAAAACACCAGCATAATCCGGATCACCCAACAACCATTCATACGACTTATCAAAAGTTTCCACGCCCAAATTCTGGAGGAATGAGATGAATTCACTATCTGTTATATTATTTGGCTCATTCATTGTAACTTTTATAGTTTTATAAACTTGGTGGTAGTGGAACGAAATTGTCTTTTACCACTTTTCGTTTCGTTATGAATTATGATTTTGAAATTCAAAAATTGTAAACAATAACAATATTATGTCAAAAGCACAGACCAGGAACGTCAAAAGCACAGATGACAACACATATTATGTCAAAAAGTAAAGACATACCATACTACTCTATGGTAAAGACCGTAAACAACATATATAACAACCTCTATTTTCCCAAGTGACTGGAAGGTTGCTTTAGTTCGTCCGATTCCGAAAATTCCCGAACCCGTTTCGCCTAAGGATCTTAGACCAATAAGTATTTTGTCGTGCTTTTCTAAAATATTAGAGAAAATTGTGTCCTCGCAGATGTCCACATACCTTGAGAAGAACTTAATTTTGCCGGATTTGCAGTCGGGGTTTAGGTCAGGCCGTAGCACCTTAACGGCCTTGCTAGACGTCACCGATAACATTCTTGTGGCACAAGATTCTGGGTTGTGTACCTTGTTGGTTCTCCTTGATTTTTCTAGAGCATTTGACAGCATTAATATTGCCCTCTTACTGTCAAAGTTATCCTATTATGGATTGGGCATTGGTGCTGTTAAATGGTTCGATAGTTATCTATCTGGCAGAACACAGTTTGTAGAAGTAGTACATGAGGACGGAAGGAAAATCAGATCAGCAACTGCTGAAGTTTCCAGAGGTGTTCCGCAGGGTTCAGTGTTGGGTCCGCTGCTCTTTATACTGTATGCCGCTGATGTGGTTCAGCAAATTAAAAACTGCAAGTACCATCTATATGCAGATGACTTGCAACTGTATTATTCTTTTAAGCCTCAGGAGTACCAATCTGCCATCACTCAGGTTAACGATGATCTTAATCGTATTGCCGACTGGTCAGATCGCAATTCTCTTGTTCTGAATCCTACGAAATCTAAGTATATTTTGTTTGGAACTCCAAAACAGGTAAGTAAGGTCAGTATGCAAGGTCAAAATGTCTGTATTAGAGGTATTGACTTAGAGCAAGTGTTCCTGGCACGTAATTTGGGTCTGCTCATGGACTCCAAGCTAAGATTTGAAGACCATATAGCGGAGAAGGTGCGCAATTGCGTTTATCGTCTAAAGATACTTTACAAAGTTCGTAAGTATCTCTCTCAAGAACTTCGTATTCAGCTGGTAGAGGCTTTAGTACTTTCTAAGTTGATTTATGCAGATGTTGTGTATGGGCCACGGCTGTTATGTAGAACTAAACGCCTAATCCAACGCGTGCAGAATGCATGTGCGCGTTTTTGCTTTGATATTCCTCCGAGAAGTCACGTCACCCCCTATTTGAATAATCATAGGTTATTAAGAATGAGATCACGGAGGAAACTGCATCTCGCTGGTTTGCTTTTTGGAGTAATTAAATTGGGTAAGCCTTTTTACCTAGCTCATAAATTGAATTGGGTGGACGATGGTGAAACAGGCCGCCTTCGAAGCTGTCGTAATCGGCTCCGTATTCCACTCCATCGCACGGCTGCTTTTAGGGGCTCTTTTACCTACTCTGCCACAAAATGTTGGAATAATATTCCCCCTCCAATAAAGAATTCTAAAAGCATAGTTTCGTTCAAACTCGAATTAAAAAAATTCCTTCTGGAAAAACAAGTGGAATTTCAAGATCATGTGGCAGAGTACTCTTTTCTGTAGCTTTTATAATATTTATTTATTGGTATGATATGTATTATGTTTAATTATAAATATATATATTATAGTGGTAATAGTATATAGTTAAATACATAATATAACAATAATAATTATAGATATTCTCAGTAGTATGATGTTCGATAAATAGAATAGATTAATTGGGTACGAATTACTTATACTTAATATCAGTAGTAGTAGCAGTAATAATACTTTTTAGTCGCCTTTTGTAGAAGTTTAGTGCTTTAATTTTCTATTTATACCATAGTATATAGCTGTTTACATCCATGTAGTTTCCGTGGCGTCACCTGAATAACGGTTCCGGCTGAAAATCAGCGCTGTATGTTTTTGTGCTTGCACTGGATATACAGCATTATGCTGAGCCTGGACCATTTTTCGGGTTGTGCCATACGTGATAGGTGTATATACTGCTTGTTATGTGTGGCACAATTTGGAAATAAATGTTTTTTCTTTCTTTCTTTCTTTTCTAAAGACACCTTAGCTATCAGAAACAAACGTCAAACTGAGTTTAGATTACCGCTATCGGTATTTTAAAAGTCAAGGCTTATTGACAAACCTAACAACACATTGTAGATTTATTTTGCGAGCCTAATATTTATGCATAGACTATCTACATGTTTTTAACTTTGCTCGAAAGTTCCCACTCATCTCATATTATTTACTGAAAGATATTTTTTTGGAGTTTCGAGCTATCAGGAACCAATATAAAGTATTATTGAGCATAGTTTTTAATAAAAAAAATGTGGATGTATAAATGTTGTACCCGCAAAACTCATTGCTATTAGCCTTCGATGTATAATTATAATTAGCTTCGATGTATATTGTATAACTAAATAAAATTTGAATTTTCACACCCCGATGGTACCCATCCCCCTAGAATGTTCGGTAAACACATAATCGATTCGCTGAAAATTAGAAGAGATTCTGAAATTAGAGACTTGCTTTTTAGGTTAGAAAAATGAACAGTTCCCGTGTGATTTCTAAATTTCAAAATTCCTGCTGGTGATGGCGTAGGCAAAACTTAACCATTAAGGGGCATGCCACGGGTGTGCCCGCAAAATTATTTTTTTTTGTGGTTTTTCGCGATTTTTAAGCTTATAACACATAATAGGCTTAATATGTCAGCAAATCGCTGGAATTCCAGTATCGTCTTCACATGTTTATATAAAAAAGTTAAAGAAATTAGTTCGAGATTTGCGAGTTACTGACTTCAAACCCGATACTCGGACTAATTTTCTAGGAAAGACATTTTTATGCAAGGATTTTGATATAAACAAGTGAAGATGATACTGCCATTCCCGAAAATTGACTGCCATAAGCTTATAATGTGTAACTAGAGTACAAATTGCAAAAAAACCATAAAAATTTTGAATTTCGCGGGCAGTAGTCCACCCTTATTATTTTTATGTAATCTGTGGCTCTGCGATTTTGCGGCACAGTTTAGAATTTTATCATTAACTTTGCATTAGTGACTCCGTTCGAGGCTCCGCTCCATAATCTTCAAAAAGTGGAAATTGTGCATTAAAAAAGCAAACATTTTAATTTCTATTGGGCATCTCCATTACTACTAAAGTACCTATTACGGTATGGAAGCAATCTCCTCATTAAATGACACATAATTGACATTTCACCTAGATATGACTGTTTAGGTAGGTATATATAACTTCATTCATTTTAGTCATAGTATAAAATGGTATATATTCAACGTAGACAGAGAAGAGCTATTCAATGTACTCTGTGGTATCCGTTTAGAAAATTCAATCAATAATTTGTATTTTGTTGCCTCATATTTTCTTTAGAATAATAATTGTAACATGATGAGAAAATTATGTGAAAAAGTAAGTTTTAATTAATAATAGGTACCTACTAAAAAAAACTATTGTAATTTTTTCAAGCCTGTATATTCAAGTTTTAACTTGATACTTAGCAGGACAGATGCTTTAATCCGCTACTTATAGAAATTGTACCATACAGGTACAATTAAAATCTGTGGGTACAATATGCAGGAACACTACCCACATGACAACAGTCAACAACCCTGAGGATGTCCCGGTGTTGGGACGAAACGTGCGTCGAAGAAAGTGTTAGAGAACTTTGTGTGGTGTTTCATGTGAGTTCCTGCATATTGTACCATACAGAATCTTTTCAAGTAGCGGATTATAGCAAAACAAATTAATCTATCCTGCTAAATATGGATTTCCACAAAAACGCCTGCTTCCATTCAATACTTAGGTACTAGGTACTTAGAAAATCAAAGACTAGATACAATTGTATTTGTAACTTGACTACGATTTCTAAATCATACATACATACTAAGTTGGAAGGTAATGTGGTAATAATAAACTCACCCGCACGGCGTAACGGTTTTGTTTTTCTACACAGCATCGCACCGGCTTGGCGGTGCGTCTTTGTTAATAGGTACTAAACTAACTAGCCACGGCTGAAGCCTCCCACTACACCTAGACCGATCTAGAAATTGTTTTTTAAAGTAGGTATTTATATAGCCGTGGTGGAAATCAAACCCGTGACCTCCCTCTCGAAAAGTTTTAATCTTATGTAACGTAACATACCCTACATACTTAATTGCAATCATGGTTCGACAGTCGGCACTAAGTTTCATCCATTTGATTTTTAATATCTAGGCAATCAATGTATCTAGGTATACGTATAGGTAGGCGAGTATGTAGGTAGGTAGGATCATGTGTGGAGTTGAAGGGGGGACTGCCTTTTTCAAGCGTCAAATTATGATATGACATCAAATCAATTGCGCGTTGCGACACAATCCGAGGAAAGGAAGAGTAAACCAATAAAATATAAGTACGTAAGTAGGTAATTGAATCATTATTCAATTGATTCGCCCCTCTGAGTTTCGGCATAGCAGTATTGTTTACCCTCGCACTTGACCGGGCCCCCAGTTCAAGGTCGCGATCTTGTGCGATTATCTCAATTTTATCATTGAGGAATTTTTCTGACAATCATCTTTGAACGAAAGCAAAATTCAGACACTTTGTTCTTAAGTCTTAACACAGATCAGAGAAGTAGGTACCTTATACCTAAGTTTATATTGATAGAGGAAGCGGAAGACATCGGCAAATCGTCTGCGAATGCGAATCGAGTTATATGTAGTACAATTCAATGTCTGTAACCTATTGGTTATTACCAATGACGATTAAGTACCGCGGCTCCGACCTGAATTTAGGTTTTTCGCTATCCCATAGAACGACGGATTTTCCGGGGATAAATGCCTATGAGTTAATCCGGGTTTTAAGCTATGATCTATATTATGTTCCAAATTACAGCCAAATCGATTCAGTAGTTGCGACGGCGTGAAAGAGTAAAAAATCTATCCATCCAAACAGGATAACTTTCGTGTTTATACTATCAGTGGAAAAGTCACGTGATAAATCCGACAACGCTCACTGTATTGTTTGGAACGATTATGAAAAGTTAAGTGTAAAAACTCTATGCATCGAAAAGAACAGACAATAAACTAGGCATTTGCTAAAATAAACATAGACAGTTAGATACTAGGAGCAAACCCTTCTGATTCATGTCAATCAACTTAGTATAGTAACCTGTGACTCTTCATTATACTATCCCATTCGTCAGTTCCCACGATTAAAACTCGCAGGAACTTCTCGTAATAGCTTGTAAGAAGTTACAATCACTTAAAAGACACACAAAGAAGGTATTCCAGTACCAGTGTCCTTATCGTGGGCATTATGGGCGCGGTGGGCGTCTAGGGCTGTTCAATGCGCTTCCGACAACGCTGACCGAGCTTTCTATCCACGCGATGAAGTACAGTTCCATTGTAACAACAGACGAGTTTTTATTGGCAGTTAGGTCTCTTTTAGTGAGGTCGTTATAATTATAACAAAGAAAGAGCTACCGCCCGTGTCACCAGTAGGTACCGGCCAGCAGGGCTAGACCATGTAACATTTAAGCGTTAAGCGTTGATGACTGTAGGAAAACCACGTGACCAGTACAAAGCATATGAAAGCAGAATGTAGGTACTCTATGCGTAGCGTTGCTCACTGGCTGCTGCTACCGCTGTCGCTCGCACGCGAATTAGGTACGCTAAAGTTTGAACAAGTACGTTAGTAATATTATATATTCGTTGGTAGTTGGTACAAGTCTGCGAGAACGCCAGGGAGCGTTCAAATTGTCGTACCTACTCGATTTTCAAAATCCTAATGTTTTCCTTTATTCGGTCACGTGATTTTTCTACAGTGAAGTGGTTTTTTCATACATTTTTATCTACTGTCGTGAACGCTAAACGACTGTTAGTTTGTCTAGTCCCGCGCAGGTCTACTTATCACGTGATCGTGAAACTACATGTACTGAGCTGTCTCGACGTACTAATTTCAGACGTCCGCCGCGCGCCGGATACTTTGCTCGCGTTAGTTCTTGTGCGGTCTATTTCTCGCGCGGCGTGCGAGGCAACCTTAGTACCTACGTCGAATGAGATAAAGTTACGCGATAGAAAGACCACAACTTTGCGTTTGTTGCGTGTTCTTTCCGGAGGCGTGGCCAGGCGCTATTGCTAACTGAATTGCACTTTTTGTGTCAGCGCTAGAGTCGCTATTTTTTAATCAACTTGCGGAGTGAGCCTTCGTACACACAAAGCGCGTCGCTTCTTCATTTCTAATCCATTGTCTTTGCTATAGGTACTTTACTACCCATAACTAATTATTTACCTGAGGTTTGATAAAATGCCTAAAAATTTCATGATTTTGGACAAAATATTATTAAATTAATATTTTTTTTTTGTATAATGGACATGGACTTTCCTTCATAAGTAGAAGCAGGCGACGCAAAGCATGAAGCATCCATCCTCAGCGGCAAAGAGACATCGTCGCGTCGCTAGAAAAACAATAGAGCACGCCCGTCCAAGCCTTTACAGCTGACAAACATTTAAGTTAAGTTCTCGTAGAGCTCTAGGGATGACAAATTAGAGTCCATTATCGCTTACAATTTTGTTTGAAAACGACAAATACCTACCTATGTTTGTCCGAATGCATGCCGTATCAAGTGGAATAGTATAGAATTAATAAGTAGGTACTTCTTAATTCCATGGTCTCTCGTAACTCATGTTCGTGTCTTATAGAATCCTGGTATATTTGTTGGTGATTTATTTTTATACCTATTTTGGGCTCCGTACCTGTTTGTGACTGTAGTTTTACTTCTAAGGATTTGCATACAGTTGAACTACTGGTGAAAACAGTCACATATTTAATATAATTATCATCATAATCAAATAAGTCTACAGACTTCCACAGCTTGACGACCTCCGTGGTTGAGTGGTTAACTTGCCGGTTTTCAAGGCGCCGCCATCTCTGAGGTTCCGGGTTCGATCCCCGGTCGGGGCGATGTAGACAAATAAGTTTTCTACATTGTCTCGGGTCTGGGTGTTGTAGTACCTTTGTTGTTTCTGATTTCCTTAACACAAGTGCATAAGCTACTTACTAAGGGATCGGAGCAATGTATGTGATGTTGTCACTATATATTTATTTATTATTTATTTATTAAACGAAAAAAAAAACAGCTGAATAGCTTATAGCCTTACCAAGTGAGCCCCACTTCCTCAGCCTTCATCCTCCAGCCATATCACAAGTCACCCAAGCCACGTCATTGGTCCAACAACATACTGATAAATAGTTACATAAACAAAAGAGAAACAGTAGACAGTACTTAGTAGAGTAAAGTACCAAACAACTAGCAAGCCGTCAGCAAGTTAGCTGAAAAAGATAAACCGAAAGTCGAGGGGTGAAGTGAAGGGAAGAGTGATTTGTAAGTAATTTGTTACTCAAAGCCGCGATGACTGTATCTTACTTGTGAATACAAGGGATGTAAAGAAATTTATTATATCAGTTTCTTGCTGGCAAGTTTGATAGCTTGATAATCCTTACAGCTGCTTGAAAACTCCGTAATATCTAAAATGAGATAAATGAGTAGATAGTATGCTGTTTCATGTATGACACAGTGTCTCTCCAAAAGCTCTACAATCTAATCAACCCACTTCAAAAAAGGAGGAGGCTCTCAATTCGACTGTATTTTTTGTTTGTTACCTTATAACTTTTGACGGGGTGGATCGATTGTAATGATTTTTTTTTATTAGAAAGCTGACACTTCGTGTGTAGTCTCAGTTCTCATAATGGTATCCATGAGAAAACCATATAAGTCTTAAATTTTTAATTGGAAAAGATGTATTCCACAGTGGTTTGATGAAAGTTGAAGTCGATTTTTTTGTTGAGTAATTAACGTATATCGATGTCAACAGGAAAGCTGTTTTAGTACCGATTTGTCTAGTACCTATGATTTTAAAAATCCAATCGATAAACTCGGACAAAGTATTGAGCATGAACTAAGTACTTAGTTTTTATCAAATAAACATTCAGTTACTTTACTGATTACTCCCCTGTTCAAATGCTTTTAAATTGGATCGCCTACACTAACAAACTGACTCCCTGACACTACGTCACCCTCAACTATTTATCAACCGAATCCTTGTACACAACTGCTATTAATAGATGTAAGGAAATAATAACAAACACAGAACACTACACGTTTACTGACATCCTTAAAATAAAAGAGGCAGTAAAATATTACCGTGTTTTGGTTTGAAGATCGCTTACTCTGAAATATAACCGACCTCCGTGGTTGAGTGGTTAGCGTGCCGGTTTTCAAGGCGCCGCCATCTCTGATGTTCAGGGCCCCAAGTCTGCTAATTTAACATTTTTGGCAATCCAACTGATATCCAATTATAATGCAAAAAACTTCACTTGTCATTCATAGTGATAGACTAATAGTAGGGGAGCCCACGATGCTAAATCGGTAGCAACCGATTGCATTGCAAATATTAGTTGCTAAAATGAAAAAGAAGCCATTTGAAATTTGCTATTTCAGTAGTCAGCATACATCATAATATAACCTGATTTCTTTAGCATCTAATGTTGACAATCCAATAGATCCCCACGACGCTCGAAGAACTACCAAAATCTCCATTTGGGCTCTCCTACTATAAAAGTTTTATAATTGCCGTACGATCGAAATAGTAGACTAGCAAAATCGGTAAATTATAGGTAAATTATAACAATATTGGAGCAATTGAGATGTAATTGTCATAGCAGACTTGAGGCCCCGGGTTCGATCCCTGTTCGGGGCAATGTAGAAAAATAAGTTTTCTACATAGTCTCGGGTCTGGGTGTTGTGGTACCTTCGTTGTTTCTGATTTCGTTAACACAAGTGCATAAGCTACTTACTATGGGATCGGAGCAATGTATGTGATGTTGCCATCTATATTATATTTATATTTATTTATTATATTATAACGTCTCAGCGCAGTGCAGTGCGTCATAAGATATTGCACGAACTTAACGAAAGCTGTGACAAAGTCAAGATGTAGTAAGATAAAATATAGCTAAACTATATAGCCCGGGGCTCCACCCTCGTGAATTTCGCTTTTTCGCTAATCCCGTGGGAACGATTAATTTTTCTGGGATAAAAAGTAGCCTATGTGTTAATCCCAGTTATTAGCTGTCTACGTTTCAAAATTAAGCCAAATCTGTTAAGTAGTTGCGGCATGAAAAATTAACAAAGATCCCCATCCATACTTAGAAACTAAACACTTACAAACAAAATATGATAGGGAAGGCTAGGATGATTCTTTATGTAGCCAAAAATAAATGCTTTAGGTTCTGCGATCGATTTTTTAATCAAATTAACACACTGCGATAACTTTGAGTAATGGAATCTTCGATCAATTTGATTTGAAAATTAAATGGAATCCATTTTATTATTACAATAACACTGAAGTAAAACAAAATAATTTTACTTCTATTCTTATAAGTATTCTGAAGATATAAAACGTACAACATTCCACAATGTTGTCTTCAGCATTCATAGCGCGTATTAAAAAAATTATGTTCATACGTCTACTACTTGGGCACTACTTTTGCCTTGGAAATTCCAAAACCGTGAATGTTTTGTTACAATTCTACTGTTTCTCTCTAATGTGTGCTGTTTCAGTATTCTCCTTCGATTCAAGGATAATCGGAAACTTATCCATAATCAATTACTTCGATTTCATTTTAAATACAGGCATGTCTTTGCTATTTCACGGAAATTACATGAACAAAGTTTTTGCCCTCATTATGATTACAGGGAATGTGTTGCATGAAAATTCTATAAAGATTTCTTTCAAAATGTTCATTGCTCTATTTTGTTTCTTGCTTATACGTTTTGCCACTTGCCTTAAAACTACTCCTTTGACCTGCAACACTTTTTCTTTTTACGTCTATACGCTTATGTTGGTGTCCTCCCTTTTCTGCTTCGGTTCAAGGATTTTGGTTTTCGATATTCTCTTTCATAGAATGAGGTTGATCAGGAAAGCCGTTGAGTCCAAACACTTGAACGTAAATGTCATCGGCGTTAAAAGATTGAGGCATAAGATCGATAACATTAAAAAATGTCTCGAAGTGTACGATTACATAATGCAATACATCGAAAATATGGATCCGGAACTTGAAATTTGGGTAAAATTTAAAACCTGAAATATTTATTTAATTAGTTATTACGAATAATATCTTTCTTCGGTAATGCTATGTTAGGTTCATGTCCATTACTTTAGATTCATCACTGGTCTTGGATGTGACTGGATTGTCTGGACATCTACGGATGTCGCCTGGATTTCAAAGTTATTGATATAATATTATTTATTTGTGAGAGTTTAGTATATAAGTAGATAATATTATTATCATTTACCAGGTTTTCAAAAGTCCCTGCTGAGCAAATCATTGAGATCTGACCAAGAAATATATGTATTTTTATACTATTTTAAATCTCTTATTATTTTACTTTCAGTTATTTTTTACAGTTCTTGCATTTTTCCCAAAGGCGGTCATTTTTATGCGCAATACTATGATACTCATCTTAAATAAGGTATATGCGCCTTAATATTCATTATAAATTTTAAATATATTACAAATACTATATTACAAATATATAGATCTGAAAAATATTACCTAGTTTAAATCTTTAATTTTTCAGGAACTATTAACTTACAAAACTTTATGGGCTTCACTTGGATTGCTCTACACAATCTGCCTAGGAACCTGGCCAATGGTACTGTTTGAGCTGATTAAGAATGAAGTGGACCTCATTAAGGATATTTTATTCAAACAGTTCCTTCGAGATACCGGTATTATAATATAATCTTTAAATAAAATATAGCCCATTTAAACCATGATTAATATTCCCAAATGCCGAACCCAATTCTAAATCCCAATGTGTCTATATCTTCATTCATTTCTTCACTGTTGAACTAATCAGAGTAAATTCTATCCCAGCAAAAACATTTTCATGTAAAATGTTGCCAAGACGAGAACATGTGGCTCACACTATCAAAAAGTTATCAGATCTCATGTAGAGCAAGACTTCTAACTCTACACGCCCTAACTCTATAAATCCTAACTTTATAAACTCTACACTTTAGTCAAAATATATTATGTCTTGGCTGTTTCGGTACCGTCACATGGGTGTAAAGTAAAAATATTATTCACTGACTTTGTACTTTGCTGGGATTTCACTTCTTTTTGTAAGTTGTTTACGACTATATTTTTTATTTGGTTAATTTCCTTTTCTTTGGTGTATTTCTTGAATATCATTGCAAGGTAGATATTTGTCCGAATCAAGTATCCCCCCCCTCTATCATTTAAATGAGTTAACTGAATTAGTTTGATTTAGTTGAATTAACTAAAAATCCTGAAACACGTATTTAATTGTTTATTACAAAGAGTCCCTATATATCAATTTTGAGACCTCTAGCATCAATATTTGCGGTAATTTCATAAAAACTTCCATCCCCTATTTTAAGGGGTTGGGGGGTTAAATTTCCAACTTTTGGAATTTTTTTGTTGGTTGTGTGCTAATACTAGCTTATATACCAAATTTCAGCTTTCTAGGTCTTCAGGAAGTACCTAGGAATTTTGATGATCATCAGTGAGTCAGTCAGTCAGTCAGTCAGTCAGTCAGTGACGAAATTTGGGTTTTTAGACGTCAATAAAATCTAAAGTATAAGACCTATAAAATTGAAACTTTATAGGTTTAATAAGTTCACTGGCGACATCATTTTCCGAGAATTTTGATTATCTGAAATAATTCTGGCCTTAGTTATAAGGGTTTAAAAATACGGCGAAACACTTCGAGAAAAGATAGGTAGTGCCCTCGCGCTTCGCTTGGCTCGTCTTGGCGGGGACACTACCGTGTCCCCAGACTTTGACATAATATAATTATTATATATTTTTAATAAAATGGCCAATGAGCGGGGTATCTTCATAGCTCCAAGACTGTTAAACATTTGCAAGTCACAGGAATCTGCATGTCCTTTCCGAAAACAGAGCAAAATAATCTCAAATGGACGATGATGTTTGATGATGATGTTGTTCTTTCCGTAGATGAATCACTCCGAATGGAAACTCAGCGCGCTCTCCAGCATATCCACCTCCGTCCGTGCCAGTACCGCGTGTGCCGCATGATGCCTATGGGCGTCGGCATCTTGCTTAGTTTCATCAGCCTCTGCATCACCTACGTCATCGTTCTCGTGCAGCTGACACCTGTTAAATGAATCTACTTTATACATATTGGCCTCCACCAGTGTTAGTACCACGTGGGGCTTTGGTATCATGCTCTGCTTCATCAGCCTCTGCATCACTTACATCATCGATTTCATGCAGTTGAAACCATTACATACACATCAGCCTCCATCCGTGTCAGTGCCACGTGTGTCGCATGATGCCGATGGGCATCAGTAACATACTCATCTTCATCAGCTTCTGCATTACTTACATCATCGATCTCGTGCAGCTGACACTCTGTCAAATGAATCCACTTTATACATATTAGCCTCCACCAATGTCAGCATCACGTGGGGCTTTGGTATCATGCTCTGCTTCTTCAGCCTCTGCATCACTTACATCATCAATTTCGTGCAGTTGAAACCATTACATACACATCAGCCTCCATCCGTGTTAGTGCCACGTGTGTCACATGATGCCGAGGGGCAACAGCATCAAACTCAGCTTCATCAGCTTCTGCATCACCTATATCATCGTTCTCGTGCATTTAACACCTGTCAACACAGATTACAACCTGTCAAATGAATTCACTTAATACATATCAGCCTGTGTCAATGTCATTACCATTTGGGGCTTTGGTGTCATGCTCAACTTCATCAGCCTCTGCATCACCGAATCTTCATTTGAATGCAGTTTACAACTTGACACCTTTCAAATAAATGTCGAAGAATGTTCCGTTATTCTTACAAGATCTGGCCAAGGTGTTTACTTCAACAATTACTGCTGATGCTGATTGCTTTAAGACGAATGGTAAAGCAAAATGCGTTTTTAGACGTCTTTTAGGCGATGTTTTTCAGCTAAATTACAGATTAGAGAACTACAGCAATTTTGTGTTATTATAAAGCGTATCTTGAAGTATCTTGTTGTGTCGATATTTTTGGTGATCTTTACTCACTAATCAGAAAATACAATTTAGAAAGTGCTATGACTTGCGTAAGATGAATATCTTAAGATGGTTTTTTTTTTTGGTTTGGCTAATCCGTTTATCATGAATCTTTGCATACATGTTTCTTTATTTTGTATCTTGTTATTCAAAGTCCATTTGTGACAAACAGTATTGCAAAATAGAAGAAAGTCCATTTGTGACAAACAGTATTGCATAAAGAAGTTATATCATAAAAGCTCTTTGGTGCCTACTGTAAATCAAACTCCACTAATAAAGTATTTGCTCACAAAATTAATCAGGCGTTTAGTTACGCATGCAACGTTGCCAGTTCGGCGCAACTCATGCCGCGTTGCCGTTCCGCGCACAGGCATTTTGGCAGTGCGCGCGTGTGTTATGATTTGACATCACAGAGTATTTTTTGTACATTTTGACATTTTGGTACCGTTGTACTGTGTACATGTCGATTGTTGTGTGACTAGGGACTAGGGTTCGATTTCGAAAAAAAGTGAAAAATATATTATTTCTTCTTTTGCTGAGCTGTGCAAATGTGAAACAAGGTGAAAACTTAAAATTTTATGTAAATAAAGAAATATTGTGTTCATGATTTTACGAGTTAAATTTACATATAAGTACTTTTGTTGGCAAACCGCAAACCTAACTTTGTTTTCGGCGGATTATTGTTATTAGCAAAAAAAGTATAATAGTTAGACGGTTGAATTTATTTTTACTGTAAAATATACGTTAACTTCTATTGATCATATTTATTTCAGATTTTTCGAATGCTAAACTTCGGAGATAAGGGGGGGGGAACGGTATTTTTTTCGACAGTTTGCCCAATAAATCAAAAACTATCAGGCATAAAAATAGGTTTTAGGATATACAAGTAACGCCCTTTCATATGATACCCCACTCAATATTGTTATCTCATTTTGAAATTTCGGCGACCCGGTTTTCCCCCCTTTTAAAAAAAAAATAAAAACTATTTTACGATTGCTATGACGTCGCATCACTATATTATCTATAACTATTCTAAATTTCAGATCGATAGCTTGAATAGTTACTGAAATAATCGAGTGTGACAGACGGACGGACAGACGGAGAAAGTCTCACCATAAGGGTTCCTTTTTTACCAAATTGGTATGGAACCCTAAAAATGAACATGTCAAGAAATCGAATTGCCTTACCCCGACACCATCGAATTGTCCTACCCCTAGAGTGTTTTTTTTTTAAACCGGAGGCGCGGAGGGAGTGCATCCCCCGGGCGAGCCGGAGCGGCCGAGGCTGGTCGCCGAAGGCGACCAGCACGCCGGGGCTGCGGAGGTGAGTGTGGGTCATGGGTGCCTGTGCTTTGCTACGCAAGGGCGAAGAGGCGGCACTTCCCGCAGCGCCGGAGACGTCACAATTCCGAATTGGTCCCTATTTTAGAGCTATCTGTCAAAGTAATTATTTAAGTTATCATAATTAACCTCAAAATTTTTGAACTTTAAATATTTATTTCTCGAAAACTATTAAGATTCTACGGGTTTGGCTTGGGGGGATAGACCCCCCCCCACTCCACCCTCCCCTTTACCTCCCTCCCACCCCCCTCCGCTACGGGTCACCAACTAAAGACCACCCTGTTTTTTAATCAATGTTTTGTAATATTTGCTTTTTTGTATAAATATAACCTAGCTAGATATATTTATCGCCCCCGAAACCACCTCCAGTCCAAATTTCATGAAATCGTTTGAGCCGTATTCAAGATACATATAATACGTCCCATACATGTTATAGGGGTTAAACGGGGATAAAATAACGGGGATAAAATAAAAATAAGGTAGGTATTCTATGTATATTTATTTACAATTCGAAAAAAAATGTAGGTATTCTCTTCGTTATTACTCTGTCTGCCCAACTCTGCGAAATTAAATAAATCGCTAAATGCGCCATCTAGCGGTAAGACAACCGAATGCAGTTGCACGCTACATTGAACTGCGGTTTGCCAACAAAAGTACTTATATGTAAATTTAACTCGTAAAATCATGAACACAATATTTCTTTATTTACATAAAATTTTAAGTTTTCACCTTGTTTCACATTTGCACAACGTCTTAAGACGAATGGTCAAGCAAATGACCTTGGGCGTTTGGACGCGGAGCTACCGCCATCTATTTATGATTAGTAGTTCAATGTAGCGTGCAACTGCATTCGGTTGTCTTACCGCTAGATGGCGCATTTAGCGATTTATTTAATTTCGCAGAGTTGGGCAGACAGAGTAATAACGAAGAGAATACCTACATTTTTTTTCGAATTGTAAATAAATATACAAAGAATACCTACCTTATTTTTATTTTATCCCCGTTATTTTATCCCCGTTTAACCCCTATAACATGTATGTCCCGTATTATATGTATCTTGAATACGGCTCAAACGATTTCATGAAATTTGGACTGGGGGTGGTTTCGGGGGCGATAAATATATCTAGCTAGGTTATATTTATACAAAAAAGCAAATATTACAAAACATTGATTAAAAAACAGGGTGGTCTTTAGTTGGTGACCCGTAGCGAAGGGGGGTGGGAGGGAGGTAAAGGGGAGGGTGGAGTGGGGGGGGGGTCTATCCCCCTGAGCCAAACCCGTAGAATCTTAATAGTTTTCGAGAAATAAATATTTAAAGTTCAAAAATTTTGAGGTTAATTATGATAACTTAAATAATTACTTTGACAGATAGCTCTAAAATAGGGACCAATTCGGAATTGTGACGTCTCCGGCGCTGCGGGAAGTGCAGCCTCTTCGCCCTTGCGTAGCAAAGCACAGGCACCCATTACCCACACTCACCTCCGCAGCCCCGGCGTGCTGGTCGCCTTCGGCGACCAGCCTCGGCCGCTCCGGCTCGCCCGGGGGATGCACTCCCTCCGCGCCTCCGGTTTAAAAAAAACACTCTAGGGGTAGGACAAACAAGCCTGCGTGGTGTCGGGGTAAGGCAATTCGATTTCTTGACATGTTCGTTTTTAGGGTTCCATACCAATTTGGTAAAAATGGAACCCTTATGGTGAGACTTTCTCCGTCCGTCCGTCCGTCCGTCCGTCTGTCACACTCGATTATTTCAGTAACTATTCAAGCTATCGATCTGAAATTTAGAATAGTTATAGATAATAGTGACGCGACGTCATAGCAATCGTAAAATTGTTTTTATTTTTCTTTAAAAAGGAAGGGGGGAAAACCGGGTCGCCGAAATTTCAAAATGAGATAACAATATTGAGTGGG
This sequence comes from Coenonympha glycerion, assembly GCA_963855885.1. Taxonomy (NCBI): domain Eukaryota; kingdom Metazoa; phylum Arthropoda; class Insecta; order Lepidoptera; family Nymphalidae; genus Coenonympha; species Coenonympha glycerion. The sequence continues at coordinate 11,432,734 of OY979646.1, forward strand.
GTATCATATGAAAGGGCGTTACTTGTATATCCTAAAACCAATTTTTATTTATTTTTATGCCTGATAGTTTTTGTTTTTTGGGCAAACTGTCGAAAAAAATACCGTTCCCCCCTTATCTCCGAAGTTTAGCATTCGAAAAATCTGAAATAAATATGATCAATAGAAGTTAACGTATATTTTACAGGAAAAATAAATTCAACCGTCTAACTATTATACTTTTTTTGCTAATAACAATAATCCGCCGAAAACAAAGTTAGGTTAGTGGTTTGCCAACAAAAGTACTTATATGTAAATTTAACTCGTAAAATCATGAACACAATATTTCTTTATTTACATAAAATTTTAAGTTTTCACCTTGTTTCACATTTGCACAGCTCACCAAAAGAAGAAATAATATATTTTTCACTTTTTTTTGAAATCGAACCCTAGTCACACAACAATCGACATGTACACAGTACAACGGTACCAAAATGTCAAAATGTACAAAAAATACTCTGTGATGTCAAATCATAACACACGCGCGCACTGCCAAAATGCCTGTGCGCGGAACGGCAACGCGGCATGAGTTGCGCCGAACTGGCAACGTTGCATGCGTAACTAAACGCCTGATTAATTTTTTGAGCAAATACTTTATTAGTGGAGTTTGATTTACAGTAGGCACCAAAGAGCTTTTATGATATAACTTCTATTTTGCAATACTGTTTGTCACAAATGGACCTTGAATAACAAGATACAAAATAAAGAAAATGTATGCAAAGATTCATGATAAACGGATTAGCCAAACCAAAAAAAAAACCATCTTAAGATATTCATCTTACGCAAGTCATAGCACTTTCTAAATTGTATTTTCTGATTAGTGAGTAAAGATCACCAAAAATATCGACACAACAAGATACTTTAAGATACGCTTTATAATAACACAAAATTGCTGTAGTTCTCTAATCTGTAATTTAGCTGAAAAACATCGCCTAAAAGACGTCTAAAAACGCATTTTGCTTTACCATTCGTCTTAAATAAAATGATTCACGATTAAAATCTTAGCTTTGCTAAGTCGTAATAGTAGGATACAATACATGATTTTTATGAAAGTTCGTATTAAAACTTTCTTAAACTTACACGAAGTCAATTTTAACGCCCTTAATATTTTGAAAGTTTTTTATTTCTGCATGCTGTAAAACAAGGCATTTAATTGCAATTGTAACTGCAATCTACTCGCAACATGGAAATTGTTTACGATTTTTTATTTTCTATGTTTGCTAGAGCGTTAGATATTCTTCAACGAAAGTATTCGCAACTATATCTATGATCAAAATTCGTAAAACCTACAGCAGTAGGTAAGTAATACCAATAGGTCGTAACCCGTGGGTAATTGAACTACGTGTACCTATGAATATTAGCAAAGATGTGACTCCATTGTCCCTTATAAAACTGAATGGCATTACAAAAGAATTACTAACCTTTATGAATGGTTACACTGTACACATTTTTGACTCATCAAAAAACACGTTTCAGCATAGGCTTTTGGACCGTTAGCTCAATCTAGATAAGGGAGGTCGATGTACTGGATTTGGCGGCTGACTGATGGCTTTTAGTTAAACGTATGACTATTCTAATTAATGCAAAGATTAATAAAGTATCGCTAAATACAGCACTTGACGGACAGCGAAGTCTTAGTAAAAGGGTCCTGCTTTTATTATATGGATACGGAACCCTAAAAACTGCACCTTCGTGCACGCAGTTCGCTTATAAAGACGTACTTATGCAGTTGCAGACGTACCTACTTATGTATGCAAAGTTTTTTCTTTGCGTGGGTAAGTAGCCAATAGGTACTATGGTGTACATTATTCTGTCATGCTTTAGAGATAAATTAATAATTAATTATTGTAAAACTAAGCCAATGGCGTCAGTCGTGGCGCAAATGAAAGTGGCCCACATTGCTAATGAGCGTAATTTCGCGTTGATTATTATTATTTTAGCAGTCGTCTGCAGTGCTGGGTCAGAGAGGTCATCCAACTTGAACCAAACTGCAAACATCTGGCAGTAATGTATTTATAACTGACTTTTTGTTTCTTTTAAGGATTCCGTACCAAAATTAAATGCCATGGTCCATACGGACCCTGAGCAACTTCGATAGTCATATTAGTTTTAGTATTTTCTTCGTTCTCTCTCTCTCTGCGTCGTAATCCTCATTACTGAGGGTCGTGACCCCTTCCACCGACGACTTTCTTTAGGACAATGTCGCGCCATGTTGCCCTGTTGGCTGCGACGTGTAGAGCATCGTGGACGTTCGTGTCGAGTGCGGTGCGGATTTGATCAGACCAACGCATCGGGCTCCGTCCTCGAGGTCTCTTTCCTTCCATTTTGCCGGTGACAACCATTTTCTTCGTTAATATAATAAATATCTGGGTGATAATAAATTTCATGAAAATCTTTCAAGCGGTTTCCGAGATTCAGATTTTATAGAAATATATTTAACATAATAATAATAAATAAATAAATAAATAGTGGACAACATCACATACATTGCTCCGATCCCATAGTAAGTAGCTTATGCACTTGTGTTAAGGAAATCATAAACACCGAAGGTACCACAACACCCAGACCCGAGACAATGTAGAAAACTTATTTTTCTACATTGCCCCGACCGACGATCGAACCCGGAACCTCAGAGATGGCGGCGCCTTGAAGACCGGCACGCTAACCACTCAACCACGGAGGTCATCAAATAAGAATATATTATGTAAACAAGAATTGCTCGTATAAAGGTATATACTGTTACTGCCACAGTGAAATTACTTAACAATATACGTAAAACAACGTGTCTTAAGTTTTTTTGTTGACTGTACCCAAACGAGTCATTTAGGTACGTGAATGCATTTAGTTGAGTGCATGCATAGGCAGTTATTAGTCATAGGGTTTCCCTTTTTGTTGCCACGTGAAAAAGGCTTTATACCTTACTATTTAATAAGGTAATGCACATTTTGTGCATTACCTTATTAAATAGTGTATATAAGGGCTAATATATCTACCATTGGCTAATACTATGGTTGTACACAGTGTAATGTCACTTTACAGAAATAACATGAGTTATTATTTTTTTGTATAAAATAAATTAATACTGTATTTTGAAAAGTCGTAGAACAAAAGTTGTTAGTAGGTATTAATGTAAACAACTACAGGCCGAGAGCGATTTGGTATTTTTAAAATAACCCTGTATATTCTGGACTAATTACATTCTAGTTTCTAAGTATAAAGCCATAAATAAACATTGCCTTGCGGCTGATGACGTTATACCACGTCATCAATCTTGTTGTCCAAGGGTTATCTACATCAGTGATGAGCCGTCAATCGGTTTATCTAAGCGTGTCAGTGGAACTAATCGATACTACAAGACAATGAGTAAGTAATTAAATTATTGTAATTAAAGTAAGTGCAGAACAAAGTACAGTGTATCCGGGAAAGGTCTAGCGAAAAGAAAGTTTGACTATTTCTTTCTAGCTCTTAATTCTTTTTATTTTTATTCTAAAATAATACTAATAAAATAATAACGTAATTTAATCACCTTTGCACTACGTATTATCTTAAAGTTAAAACCTTTAAAAAACAATATCATGTCATTGCTCTTGAAATCGCCCAATTTATTCACTCACTCAATCTGTATCCTTCTCACGATGATCTCAAATTGGACGTACATCACAGATTTAAATCGCTAGATGAGCCCTAAACCTCCAAAAACGTCCACGTTTGTATCTTGTCTGCGCGACACAATGTCACTCTCTGTCACAACTTACAAGTGAAACTACAGCATGCTGAGAGCACTCACTCAACATGTTAGTGGACGTTTTTGATGGGCGTGTAGCGGTCTTCGGTACCTGACGAAAGATGGCGTAACTAGCGCAATAGCACACGCTGACGGAGCATTCAACGAGCGTTCTATAAATACAACTTCTGACGTCACACGCTCGGATCACAAGCGGTCCCCAGGCAATACACCTGCCTGGAGGGAAATTTCCCTATTGCTCACGGCCCCGCTAAAGGCGCAATGCAGGCTTAGGGCCCATCTTGCGATTTAAATCTTGGACGTACATCAGTATTATCATCGTTGTTGCATCACAGCGGGAATCGATCCCTCGGCTGGCAATGGCATCCTCATTGACGCAACGACATAAACGACGTGAGGCAATGGATCCGAAAATTACGATCAATTTCATTGTTGCCCTTTGGAAACTAGGGCCTCTAGTAGCATCGAATCACACTTCACACTAATATTATAAAGGCGAAAGTTTGTGTGTGTGTATGTTTGTTACTCCTTCACGCCGCAACTACTGAACCGATTTAGCTGAAATTTGGAACATAGATAGCTTTTAACCCGAATTAAAACATAGGCTACTTTTTATCCCTGAAAAATAAAAAGTTTCCATGGGATATTTAAAACCCCTATTTTTCAACAATAATCTGTAACTACACCTATAGGACTCACCTTTAGCAAACTTCCTTGAAGTAAAGGTTTCCTTGAGGTAGGTTTAAAGGTTTTGAGCGGGAACGTGAACAGAACGTTTCCCTCGGGATTTGTGAAAACCCGAATTTTACGCGGGCGGAGCAGCGAGCAAAAGCTAGTACATAATATAGGGTTATTATACAAGGTGTGCGTTAATTCGTAAAGTGTGCCCGCAGCTTAACTTTAAACTTGATCCTAAAAACACATTTACCTGATAAGAAGTTGTCCCAATTATTTTATTTTATTTTCAATATAAAAAATATTATTTCATTGAGAAAAAAAAAATTAGCAACCCTAACTGTGATATCGACAAACCTTATATAATTTTTGTTAGGTATTCCCAGTTCATTGGTAACCAGCAGTTCATTGATATTCTGGATGCCACTTAAAATTTTTTGTACATTTTTGAACTTCCTATAGTTACCTCAGGATAATATGAGCTATTACTTCTTGTGATATTTTTTCACGCATCTACACATCGTTCCCTATTTTCGGCTAATTAGAGCAATTTTTTTTTTTAATCGAAACGTTCTATAACTAACGTATAAGTGTATAATTTATTTAGCTTCTTCTCCGCTCTTTTTAAACCACATTATGCAGGGTTGGCACAAGCACAAGTTTCAAAAAAAGCTCACCCATTTTGAATAAAAGTGAGAAGTAAATAAAATCAAATAGTAATTTGTCAGTAGGTACTTTTATTTCAAATAAATTACTAAGTATAGAAAGATGATAATAATATGACCTAATTATATCAATATTTACAAAAATATAAACTCTACTTACAGCGAGTTCGAAATACTTACTTAGACTTACTATTAAACTGTATACACAATAATTAATCTAACAGCTACACAACTGCTAGATCTTTGTTATAAAATACTTTTTCAGGTATGGCATACTGTATCATTATAGCTAATAATTTTATTAAGATTACATTAATTATTATTATTAATAAGGTTCAGTTTAAAAAATAATCAATATTATAACTAGGTAGGTACTTACTAAAATCACAGTCAATTTTGTATTTACAGAAAAAAATATCATTTTATAAAAACTACATGATTGGAATGACTCGAAACCACTACTAAAACTATTCTTGTAAATATAAAAAACGGTTTGCAAGTTTTGTTTGACAGTCGCAGATTGGATTGACAGTCAAATGCGGTGAGTTGCAAATTCATCAGTGACGGTCTCACATTGTCTATTCTCTACTCACTCTAGCACATTTCTAGTCATTTGTAGACACAAACTATTTTCAACGAAATTGTACATAGCATAATGAACTTTATAATTTCAAATGTACACACAAATTAAATACGAGCAAAGGTCGCGCGTCTCCCGGGGAATATTCGCGCATTCTCGAGAATTCCCCTAGCTACTGCCGACGCCATCTTTGAATTCGGCGAGAAGTAGCGCAATGCGGTGCTAATCGTTTACGAAAAATTTCCTGGAATATTCGAGCATTCCAGCGAATTGTTGCGTCATGCGGCGAAACTGACGCTTCTTTTCCACTCCATTCCGCCACGTTGTAAATTGACCCTACAAGAGCCTAAGAGTCTAGAGCAACTCAAGTTAATCGATGTTCTTTACATGTATTGCGTCTCCGGCAAAACTGCGTCAATTTTCACCTGAGTGAATTTCGATATCGAGTTGGCATTTCACAGAATAGCCCTGCTTGTCGAAAAGGAGTATTATGCTACAATCAAAGTTTCACTAGGATGTAATAACCACTGCTGTGGTTCACTTCACTTCACGTCTCGGGTACAACTACATCAACTGTCACCTGAGTGAATTTAGATATCGATTTGGCATTCAACAGAATAGCCCTGCTTGTCGAAAAGGAGTATTTTGCTAGAATCTAGATGAAGAGTCACTAAGGAGGTGAGGACTGCTGTGGTTCATCGAACACTAGAGTCCTCACAGTATGTTGGCTGTCGGTCATTGCGTTATTTTCCAGATTCTTCGGTCTTCGCTGGAAGTTGTTACAGAGGACCAACACCTGAAACAAGGAACAATTTTTATACACGAATTTTCGGGTTAGAGTACCTATAGTTACATGGCTTTTAGTGTTCCATACCCACGTAGCTCAAAGGAAAAAAATGGAACGCATTTATCATTTTATTAAAAGGATAAACAAAGACACGTAGGTTCGAAGCGGTTTGACTATTCGTTCCTGCAATACGCAATGCAATTGTCTGGAATACACTCCTAGCCACTAAATTCAAATTCAAAAATTTTATTCTTTCACATAGGCCTAACTTACACCACCTCTTTCGGAAAGTAGCACTGCACCGAGAAGAACGGGCAAGAAACACTGTCTTTCCAAACTTAGGAGTTTAACTGGGGTGCCTTCTGATTAGAAGGCACCCCAGTTAAACTCCTAAGTTTTTGATTTTGAATTTGTTTTGTTTTGATTCACTCTTGATTAAGAGTGAATCAAAACTTTCCATCGGGTGTGGTCGCAGTCAAACGCTAGCCTATATTGTTAAACCTAGAACACACTTACTCCAAAACTCACATGTTTGGGATATAACCCCCCGACCCCCTGATAACAGAGAGGTCTGAACCAATAAGCTACGCTTACTATTCGCGTTTTGAGTAACTTCGCCCCTTCGCATAAGGCTCGTAAGCGTAAGCGTACCGTAATGACGCTACGCAAAACAATATGACAATTACGCCTTCTACGACTCGCTGCATTACTGCGTCGTCTGCGGACATGTTTGAAAATGTTCGTGCTCGTACTGCTTTCGTCGTACGCGAGGATTACGCTACGCTTCCGTTTACGAGCCGTGTGCGAAGGGCCTTTAAGTAACACGGGCTAATTAAAGGCCACTGACCCAAGCAAGTGTCTCCAATACTCGTTCAGTATTCCGTACAGAAGCCCCTGAATTAATTTGACCACAATGCGGGATTTAATTAGGCCCCTTGTTTGTTAGTTTATTTCGCTAACGAACAGCGTGTTAAATGGCCAACTGTAGGGAAGGTTTGTTTAACTTACTGTCCTTTAAACAAGTCAAACAAGGTGCGTAAACAGGATGAGAGTGTAAACTTTTTGAATGGCCTTAAAAAGAGGGGATATGTGAGTGTTTTTTAATTACACACACACTCACACGTTGAAAAAATGTGCCTAATGGAAAGACACTCATTTTTAAATAAGACGATGTCTAATTTTAAAATGAAAATAATCGAGTGAGGCGGACGGATGGACGGACGGAGAAAGTCTCACCATAAGGGTTCATTTTTTACCGTTTTGGTATGAAACCCTAAAAGAAGATACGTAACTGTCTAGCATTACTACCAAAAGACAAGCTTCAACCTTACCCATGCGATTTATCTATGGTCATCATAGAAACCTATCGGTCACTATGTGTGTGGAACAAAATGCAAAAACAGTGTGGGAACTACAGTCTTCGATAGGTCACGTGATCGTCTACATACATTTTGTGAATTCCGTTTCACTTAGATATGCAATGAGCAATCTACCTTCTATGGAGGATAAATCATAATAATAAATCAACCGATCGGTCCTATCACTTGTCGGAAAATTTATCCATAGTGTTATTTTTTCGCTGTTTCATCATTTACGGTTCTGAACAAATTTCTTCAATCTTTCTTTAGAAGACGGTGTAAGTTGGAAACTTAAAACTGATTGGAGTAATTCCAGGAATTGTAAAAGTGGTACAAATCATTACAAATGACACTTACAGAGTACAACAAAGTGACAATGCCGATGCCAGCGCCGACCAGCACATCCCACCAGTGGTGTCTGTGGTCTGTGATCCTGGTCAACGAGCAGACAGCCGCGTATGTGATGCAGAGCAGCTGGACCAAAGGGACAAGGAAGACGGTGCGATGGCGCCAGTTGAAGGCCCGCTGTTGGAGGTACCACTGGAACAGAAAAGGCTGCAGTTAGAAAAATTAACTGATGCTTTAATATCGTTACTTTATAAATAGCTGAGGGTAGGGTCTACATTGACGAAATAGAAGGTGACAGTTCAAACGATACTCCGGCGATGGCAATGTTCTAAAAGTGTATCGTGACCTAATCCAAATTTTAAGTATTTGGATTTTTTTTCTGCACTTGTGCTTTGATACCTTGGGTCTCGCCAAAATTATTCTAGTCAGGTATCCTTTAGATAGAAAGAGAATTTGCAAGTCTCAACTAATGATTTCTGCATAGCCATAATTTTGCTTGCATAGTCTTTGCATGGGTGAATTTTGTACAACTCCAAGGAGGAATAATTGAGCGACAGATGCAAAGATAGACGCGCAGGCGAACTAACGTAAAAGTGATCTTTTAAGGATTCAATTTTACTTTTTTCTAAGTGTGTAATCCCATTGATACTTACGGCCATAAAGAATCCACAGTAGACAGACAAGGAGGTGTGCCCTGAAGGAAAGCTGTGGTACGAGTCACTCCGATACCACTTCCCGAACCTCGTAGAAGTGCATTCAAATGTGCTGACCCATTCAGATCTGCGAACAAGGAAGAATTATGTCAATAATTTACCGATTGTAATGGATAATAATAACATAATAGCTAATCTTAACACGATTTAGGCATCTGGATGATATATATATTAGAGAAAGCTCAAACTTTCTCAACGGGCGATGGACGGATCAAATCAGAATTTGGAGATCTATAGATGAACTATAGAGTTACCAACACAGCTCAACGTGTCTTGGGCCATATAACTCGCGGGACAATCTACGATGGGGAATAAAGAGTTCTGGTTGTTGCTGGAATTGCTAAAAAGGAAGTTATTGGATATAAGCAGTGCAAAATTGAGTAGATTCGTTATTCCTTCAAGAGGCGAAGGCGAGCAGTGGACGTCCATCGGCTGATAGTTCAAATCAGAAACATTAAGATAGCGCCCAAAAATCTTACTCACCCATTACAGGTTTTCAATGTATCCGGTTCGCAAATGTCGAAGAAAGTAGGCCTCGGGTTGCCGGTGATGCCCTTCATGACCTCAATGGTCATTAGGTTGAAGAACAACCCGACGACGTAGTTTCTGTACAGAATGGCCGTCTTGCGAGACACGTAGCTCATCTTCGTACGCATCGTGTACGTGGCGTCGAAGAGGATTATTTCAGTGATGAAGATCTGTTAGAAGTAACATTTATGAATAACTTGGTTTTGCCCGTGGCTCCATCTGTGTAAATCGTGGTGTGTGAGGTAATTGTAGATTTTCCGTTCCCATTCCCTTTCCCTATCACAACCCCTATACATACAACTTTTAGATAATTTGCTAAATAGCCAATTTGATTTTTTTTTTATCTCGCTGGAATTGTGGATTTTTCATACATAGAAATACATAATATTTTTATTTAAATTACAAATTTTAGGCAAATTATTTCAGTATTTACACGATGACTGAGTAACAAACATCCAAACCCACAAACTTAAAAATGTTAACTGGATTATAAGAGAAAAGAATTGCAATGGAACGTATCATTAAGTCATTGCCGAAGACCCCCATTATTGTAAAGAATATGAAAAAAAAACATGGGTAAATGTCAGTTGATAATAACGATGTAGATATCGAACTTACAAGTACGAAAGGAAAAAGTATTATCGTAGACACGATGACTTCCATAGACACTGTGTCTCCTTTGAACACGAACGAAAGAGCAGGGTCGTTGCAGTAGAATCCATTCTTGTAGTGAGGTATCACTCCGAACTCGAACAGACCGATTAGAAGTGAAACTATGGACAAAAAACAAAAATATTAAAAGTAAAAAATATCATATAAAAAAAACGAATTTAGTGGAATTTGAATTTTGTATCTTATGTCTCTTTTTGTATTCATGTCTCTAGCTATTGCAACTAGAGCGTTAACAGATCATACGTAACCACGAATACTTCTACTGCTACTACCGTAGACATAACTACATGCTAACATTTAGTAGTCTTATGAATATTGGGATGTTGTGTTTAATGTTTTCATGCTGAAGAGTCAGTAGAATAATTATGTAAGGACTTTTATAAGTGTAAGAACCAAGATGTTAACTATATCCTGCAAAAAACCATTTCATTACTAAAACTTTATTTGTTCTATACCAAATAAATTCTCAAACTAGTTGGTAAGAAATATTTTAGTTTTCATCTATTTATTTGTAAGATAATACCTAATCGTAATTCTGTTACGTGTGAAACACAATACTAAAAGTCTTAGAAAAAAACATAAATGCTTTATCTAATTGAAGTATAATAATTTAAAACAAAATTAAATTCAATTGAAACAATCTTTAATGGAAGTTCGTAACAAAATTTATAACAAGATTACACAAATAAAGTTGATTTATTACGAAAGTTAGAAAGTGGTTAGCACTGAAACCAATTTAAATTGAATCTTTCCACATGTTATTTATATTTGTTCGCGGAAATAAAAAGATAACATCTGTCGACATCTGCGTTATCTTAAATCATAACGCAAAATGCAAATAACTGTATAACATACGTATGAAAGTAATATGTCACCGACGAGATTTCTCCTGTTCTTATTATTTAAAACGGAAACAAACATTTATGTGAGACGGGCTCAGGAGAACCGGAGATCAGCAAAACAAGATAAATGAACCAAAATAATTAGATGTCTTATTATTGTATATTTTTATTTTCTATATTACGCATCCATTTATAATTATAAATATTACAGTAAAAGATTAAAAATTTATAAAATTGATATAAAAATTTAAGCTAAAGCCTCATCGAAGCCAAGGCAGCGAGGCATTGAACCCAAAATGCTGGCAGCATTGCCCCTTGTTAAGTAAATAATAAAAATAAGTTTGGCTATCCAAAGGGGCAATGCTGCCAGCATTTTGGGTTCAATGCCTCGCTGCCTTGGCTTCGATGAGGCTTTAGCTTAAATTTTTATATCAATTTTATTGTATATTGGAGATCGGAGATAATTATACATTACTATCAGTGCCCGCGGACTCCGTTCCGCGTTAGAAATATTTTTTCATCTCACCCGCTCGGAAAAGCGTTTTTTAATACCCGAAATGCGGGCGGAAAATGCTATTATATTCCCTAGGCCGCCAAAGCATTTTCATTTTTCCCAAGGGAGACAAAGTAGTATGAAAATCCCTTCCGGCCCTTGGGCCGAAAAGCATTTCCAACGTCAAACTCGAATTACGTCTCATGTCAATGTCAAAGCTGAAGACTTCTTTTTTTTCTAATAACACATGATACGTTCAGTAAAAAAGTTCGACCTTAGAGTTTGTATAGGTACATTAGTTTTTTTATTTTTACTTTTTCTTAGAATATCAATAAATATAATAACTCCTATTTAGTTTTATTAATTATAAAAGAAATCTAATTAAATCCATGATTTTTCCTCGTTGTTTATGTAATTATTGTTAAAATATTTATAAAATTTTATATTATCTTTGGTTCTTAGAAATTCCTATTTCAGAACGCATTCAAAAAAAAAGTAAAAAAAAAGTTTCTCAATTTTTTTTTCTGGTCTAGTGATAGTTGTCTATGTTTACAATCGTGATTAAATGAAAATACCTAATATTTTTATTACTTTATTCATTATTTTTTGTTTTAACTTTGAAATAAGGTGAGTGATGATTGAATGTTGTTACAGTAAGTGAAATTATTCAGAGTTACCAAAAACAACATTTAACATAAATCGCAATGCCGATCTAAAGTGTTCTTCTGGTGATTTTCCTCGCTGTGGTGAGATGAAAAATTTTGTGTTATGGACGGGCTCAAATTTTTTTGGGTCTCGTGTCGTTGAATGCCTCGCTATGCTCAGGATTCTATTCTTTGAACCCCTCGCTGCGCTCAGGGTTCAACCCTAGAATCCTTCGCCGCTCAGCATTCAAATTTGACACTCGGCCCAAAAATCCACTTTGCGCCCTTGCATAACAAATAACTATTGTCCCGGCCTGTTTGTCCGTTCAGTGTCGTAAGGCCAGTTTCCACTGTTTTCGATGCGGAGCGGAGCTGTGTTTGAGTAACCAATCAGATTGCGTCATTTCGACATCAGTCATCTTTAACTCTACGTTTTAGCTAGAAAACGTTTGTATGGGAAAAAGAAAAGGGCTGTTTTTAGGGTTTTTCCAGTTTTTTTCTCAACTTTTAAACCTTCCCTAGACCTCCACGAACATTTCAAAACCAAGATAAGATACCTAAATCCGTTCAGCTGTTCTCGAGTTTTAGTGAGACTAACGAACAGCTATTCATTATAAGAAGAGAAGATAAATGATTTCAGAGCATAAGGTATAACTTGTTATTAGAGAATACGAGTAGTTTCAAGAGAAACTTGAGTCCGTGGAAACCACTCAAGCACTTTTGTCAAAATAAAATTAATAGGCATAGGTACATATCGCGTGATTTTTATCATCAGTTTTCTGCCATGGCTCGCATTATTATAGAAGATCCTAAAATTAATTTGAAATGAAATGAAATGAAATGAAATGAAATTCTTTATTTCACATAGGCTTAGATATAAGCTCTCATGAAATGTCGAGACTCTACCGCCAGGTTCGGAAAGCAGGTTTGCAATTGCACCGAGAAGAACTGGCAAGAAACTCGGTTTTCATTTTCTCGGAGTTTCAGTTATTTCTAGACTGCTAGTTAGCTTTTAGCTGTAAAAGCATCACGTGTATGGCCGTTGACATCGTTAGCCAATCGGTCCGCGCAAACATCCCAAACACCAACTTCCGCCATTTTCAGTTCAAAGTCAATGTCAAATGGCCAGGATGGTGCAATCTCTCAATTGAGGAGGTCAAAATTTGCGAACAGGAACGTTGTTCTTTTAACTCCTCCGCAACTCCTCCACCATTATCTTGTTGAGATCCTTTGACGTCATACACTAAATAAGTTTCTAAGTGACAAATTTCTTGTCAGCAACACTAGGTATCAAAAGAAAGCATTTTGTTTTGATACCCATGGCCATATTTTGATGTAGAGTGCATTAAAAATAACTAGTCCACCATCTTGGATGTTCGGCCATGTTGGATTTAGAATTACGTAACAAGATTTCAGCTCAATCGTTTGAAGATAATAATCTGCTTCTTAACTAATTTCCAGGATTCTACGCGAACAAAAATACCTTGCGAGTAACATAAAAGCGAGTAGGTTATACCTATATTATAAATTATAAAAGAACAGCAGTAAGTATTGCGTCATAAAGCGATTCTCAGATTTTTTGATGCTTTTATTGTTGAGTTTAATTATTAAGAAACCTATCTATCACTCCAATGGAACGAAATTTAAAAAATATATGGGAATGACAGTTGTCTTCGATAACTCAAGTAATATCAATTTGCGAATACGTCAATATCGTAACGTGACGATCACAGATAAGTCATTATTACCGCGTAATTAATAAAAATATATCAATGTAGGTAAAGCTAAAATGGAGGACTACATCGATATAAATGTATTTAACTTAATGGGACTACTTAACAACTTATTTTGAAAATCCGTGATTTTAGAGTTACATAATCTATGTCCTTAAAAATTGTTAGGTATATGAGCTTTCAGGCATCAAGTAATTTCTATTTCAGGATTTTTATGACGTATAATGCGATTAAGGATCAGGGATAATATTTTTTATTAACTTTCAAATTATATTATCTGTGATTGAACATAGGGGGAACCTACACTGATTCGCTGCAAGTTGCAACTGTTGAAGTAATAATTGGGTTATGCAATTTTGAGCTCAACATCTTCATCCACACCACTTTGGGTCCTATTGCTTTGAGCATAAGATTCATATTTAAATACGTGTACCGCTCTATGGTAAACTAGGCGCATTATGTTAAATAACCGCATCTATGCTATGACTCCAATGGTAAACGGTATAAGGGTGTTTATCAATGTATGGGCACGTGTCGTCGCAGGTTGTACTCGCACGTGGTCCCCAATGTGGACAGGCGGCGATTAGGTGATTGGTGTTGCATCACCGGTGCATCCTCCTCAATTGCTACTATAGCTATTAGGTGCTATTGGGCTATATGCATGCATGTTGTCTTTGTTATTGTTTGCTGTTTAATACCTAATTTTTATCACAAATTAAATAAATACTTAACTAATATAGCTCTAACCTTGAAAAAAGCAACCAATAAGACGATTATTTTGGTATAATATTTCATTGTTATCGTTGTGAAAAAGAGAAAAATTTTAATTAGTGCTTCTACTCGATAACAGATGGCGCTACAAGCAACTTAAAATTATTAACCGTAATCATATTTTATTTTAAGTGTCCATTAAAAGTCCCTAAATCATAATGATAAATGATAATTATATATTAATTAAAGCGCCCTACTATATTTTATATTTACTAATTATGGACTTGGTTATTGACAATATTTAGTACCTATAGCAGCTGCCAGCCGGTTACAGAACGGTTGGTGATTGGCGCCTCATAATGACGTTTAATCGATATTTTAATCGACACCATATATTTCTAGATTGATTAACTTTTTTAGAGTTGTATAATTCGACTGCAAACGATTAAAACTCTTATTTTTTTAAGTAGATACCTGCTTACAATTAGAGATGGAGGTCAGTTCTGATACAATAGTTTCTGTTTTTTCATTTTATTGAAAACTTTAACTGATCCCACAGAAAGGATTTTTTAACTCCTATTACCACAGAGAAGGAAATCACCTCCACTATTTTACAATACCTTTGTATCAAAATACTAATTAGTACACATTTTAGACTAGACATGGATAAATAAAATAATTAAGTAAAGTAATAGATAATTAATTATTATTATTGGTACGTACTCTTAGTGTTTGTTTGTTATAAACATATAAATATTGTCGAGAAAAGAAATATTGCTTCGTAAAAAATGAGTTTTAATTACTTTACGACTGCAGGCGTACACGTTGCACATGTGGGCACATGTCACCTAGAGTGTGACACACGTGGGTTTAATGGTTGTTTTTATTATTATAATAGTATCTTTAAAGGGTAAATCTATTTTTAAATTAGGGTTTACTAGTATACTTAATTAATAGTGGTATACTTAAGTATTACGATAATAAAATATATATATATATATATATAAAATCGTGATTTTCGAGTGTTGTGATTGGTTAAAAACCATGTTTTGACAGTTCTATAATGATTGATTGATACTTATTACGCGATCGAACTTGGATCGAACTTATCTCTAATGACACCTAGAAAATCTATGATCGGAAACTTAGACGGTCATATTGAGTAATTATTGTACTTGGTTTCATTGGTTTACTATTTGTTTTACGAAGATATTTAATCTGCCGTTGTGATAATTTTTTCTGTGGAATAAATAATCTATCTATCTATTACAGCTTATTAATTTTAAACGATAGACCTATAATTCCTAGTAATTTTAACAAAATTAATAAAATAATACATAATACATAAGTAATCACGACCGATATTCGATATTTTCGATATCTTTGATTTATATATCTTGGCAAAAAACTGACTGAAAGATTCAACTGACTTACCGACAAGGAGTAGAGGTATATCAACGCCCAGAAACCACCACAATCTGGTTTTTGCTGGATCATTTGGTGCGTTAATTAGTTGCGACTCTACGTCTTTTCTCTGGAACAAAAAATAATTTAATTAAAAATACGAATATGTTTGAACATTTACTTAATCTGCGGAAACCAAAAGCTCTATCCACTAAAGAAGGCTTTTTTCTATCAAATTATTTCGGAACTATTATATATTAGAGTTAGGATGTACCTGCAGACACAGATTGGTCGAGATTATTGTATTCTATCAGGAATACCTATTCTATTGACTGAAATTGTTAAATAAGTAAAGTATTGTTAAATTGAATAAAATTGTTAAATGCGAGTCGGGCTCACGCACTGAGGGTTCCGTACCATCACGAATATATTCCCATTGTCTATAGTGGGCAGGGGTGTTTAGTTTACTTCAAAATTAAACACCCCTGCCCACTACATCAAAAAAGAGCATTAAAATCACGTTTTTTGTATGGGATCCACCCTTAATGTTTAATTTTATTTTAATTTAAATATTTACTTCTATAGTAAGTACGTATTTTATATATTCTGCGAAAGTTTGAATCGTCTACCTGTTACCGTTATCAATATCGAGCCAAAGCAAGCAAAAAAATGACGTTTGTTGTATGGAAGCCCCCTGTATGTATTTTAATCTAACTTTTAGTGTTTTAACTTTTGGTCTTTTAGTAGTAGTTGCGGGTTCCTTTTTGCCCTTTGGGTACGGAACCCTAAAAATCACCTAAAAAGGTAAAGGTACCAATATTGTGCAATCCATTTCAGTATTCATGCTAGTAGCTACTTGATTAATAACAATGAAACTCCTTAATAGCATTTCTAGTGCTTAAAGAATTCGAGGTGAGAGTAAAGTGCTATCGAGATTCGAGTTACATAAATACATATCGACCGCGGGTATATGTAAGGTCAGGCTAACCTTGGCTCGGTTTGTGTCCTTGCACGCCCTTTTCTAGGACCGTTGACCTTAACCGCTGCCCGCTGGCATTTTGAGTTACGACCCTTTTTGTGGAGGCAAGGTTTATAAGTTATCATTTATCTCCGACAGCACTTTCTAACAGATGAGAGTTAAAAGACAATTTGGTTGGGATTTTAAATCTACAACTATCTTAGTAAAACAGAACTTAATATATTAGTAAGACATTTTAAGACAGAATTTAACTTCTTCGAGATTTCTTACTGACTTTCGTGAAAGAGGACTATCTCGCATAAAAAGATCCTTAACTGTTTAATGTCCATAAATTGGTTTATTAGTTTTAAATAACTTTACATAGGTACTCTTTATTGATTTTAAGAGTGACAAAAAATATAATCCAAAAAAAACTTTTTATTAATAAACAAAACAAATATAATTATCAGTGCAAAAAATTGCTCGGGTGTGAGAAATACATGTAATTTATTGTAGGTTTAAATTTACAAGAAAACTCGTCAAATTATTCAAACTGATAACCTACCTGACGCATGGTTACAGTCTACAATGTAGTACGACAGAGAACACGTCACAATTTAATTACTTTACTACAACCACAACTTGGTAACTAAATTACTATTACGTTCTTACTTCTTAATAATATTTAGGTCAGTTATGCCCTGACGTAGGCAGCTAAGTAATTGGTAATAGGCATTTCCAAAGAAATTTAATGAACACAGGTATTTACCGGAACAGATCCATACGTGACGTACCGCTGCATTTTTCACTATTATTATCCTTTTTCTTCAAGAAATATTGATCATTCGCGAAATTTAAGCAATTTATTTGGAAAAAATACAGACGATTGAGTTGATACCATTTGAATTGTGATCATAAAAACGTAATAACACTAATGATTATTTAAATAAAGAAACAAAGAATAGAAGAAATAGAAACAAACTTTTTAAATAAAAATAAAGAACTTAATGAAATAAAATAAAAATAAAACGCGACAAGTACATCGTCACGCTAATATTGTACGTTATTACTCGTTCTCACATTACGTTTTAAATAAATAGCATACACTGATTTCAATCATGAGGAATAAGATTAAACATCATATCTAATCTTTATGAACCATCGATACGAAATCTGAGGATATGGGCATTCGAACAATTTACGTAAAAAAATTTCGTAGCGCCATCTGTAAATATTCTATAGATGGCTGCTGAGCGAACTACATCGTAGCCTTACCGCTGGTGACAAAACAAGCATTTTTGGCACCGATACACTGGCGACATTTTTTCACGCCGTCCGCCCTGTCCAGGGTATATGTCTATTATTGGAACAGAGTCGCCAAGTATTTGTAGTGATAAATGTACCTAATGCGATATCAGGTCATGCCCACGCCTCGAGGCATTATCCGCTTAGGCTGAATTTGAGATCCTATATTTTTTATAATTTCAGTTTTTCAGTATGATTTGTTAATCCATTTAATCCACACTTTCTCCATTTACATTAATCCACTCTTCCTCCATTTCTTATTTTAGTGTAACACACTCACGTACAGACAACCTAAATGTAAATTATACTCGTAAATTCATGAACAAAAGCGATTCTTTCAATGTTTTACTTATTTTGCAGTATGGAACCCTCGGTGCGCGAGTCCTACTCGTACTTGGCCGGTTTTTTTAGTGTAACTCACTCACGTACAGACAAATTTATTACCTTTATAATATTAGTGTGATAAATTAGTATAGAAATCTTGTTGGTGAGTATATACAAGTACAATAGATTTCTCGATCGCAATGTAGGGACTGACTTCTGACGAATATATCACCATTATCTTGAAAATGAGTAACCGCATATTATTCATATTATGATTAATCTATAGAGTATTTGTTGCAAAACTGGTTGTGCATGCCTAGTGTTTACTATAAAACATTGATAATAATTTAAAATATGACGTTGCAGATTGTAGCTATAGATATGTAACTTTCTTATATCTTGATTTTGAAATATTATGGTTTCATGTGCTTATTTTTAAATATTTATTATAATGTGTAAATGTAAATGTACAGACAGTCATATTATTTAAAAAATTATAAACGTATTGTGCGCAAAAAGGTATTTTTTTTATGTCCGAGAGTAGTTTTCTTCAGAATATCGGTTTGAACCTGTGTTTAAAGTGAACTTTATTTTGTTTATTGATTGTCATTAGTCTGTGTATTTTATTTTTTTAATACAAAAATTATAATAAATATTGAGAGAAATCACATGGGAGAGCGGCTGGTTTTCTCCAAGTGTGGGACATAATAGATAATAATAATGATGACAGTTGTACCTGAACACTATTCCGCCTTAATGTAGCCATCCTCTTCAAGCTTTCTATACTGCGACGAAATGAATTCGAGTTTACCATTTTACAGAACACTAAGTATATCTACAGTCTATTACCTAATAATATAAAAATTGCGTTAGGTTTTGATGACCAAATAAATTTGTACCTGAGTCTTTATTATTGTTATGTAAACTTATTAAAACACACACGATCGTTTTTATTCAAGTCTCAATAGTCAACTAAATTAATATAACATTAAACGAAGGACCTTACGTAGGTTACTTGAACACAATAGTTATTGTTACTAACGGTGATTTTGAGCAATGAGTAATTGCAGGAAAATCCAATGTCCCTTTAGACTTAAGGATTACTGGGTTTGAAATATAGGATGTCTTGAACATGTTAACGACAATTTTATTTATTTATTTTACAGAATGAGTCACAGATTTTACAATAAGTATTAAAATATAAAACACACAATCATAGAAAGGACATGTACAAGGACATCTTATCGCTACAAATGAGGATCATCTATGCATCTATGAATTTGTCAGTTGTAATAGAGTACAAGTTTGCATGCCATATTCGGGTTGGCAGCTGTCTGGCAGCTATTTCATTTTGTAGCATAGCACAGCTGATGCCCTAGATGTGGGAGCAGTTTCAACATGATATGCGGAGTAGACATGATAAAAACAAAATTAAATAAAGATTCCGACGAATTGAGAACCTCCCCCTATTTTTGAAGTCGGTTAAAAAGTATGCATAAATTAAGTACAAATTAAGTATTTTGGGGTTAAAAAGAATAATCTACCTTTGATTCAAGCAGTTTCAGTACATTTCATCAAGATCGGTTGATCATTTGAGCCATTCATGGGGAACCAATACAGAAACATTCACATTACCGAAAAACCCAAAGATATTTTATTAATTTTTTTTTAAAGGCCGATTTGAATTTATTTGCATCGTCGTCAATAAATTAAATTACTTAGCTGATTAGTATCACGTAGCCATACATTTTCCCTCTTTATTCAATTTTTCCTGAATTTCGTAATGGAGGAAAATCAACCACCTTGCTGATACTACTTTATTGAATTGGCATATGAATTCCCAGGTATAAGAAAGACCTTTATAGGTTAGTTCTGATCAACCTTACAAGATACTAATGATACTGGAATGTCTAAATATATTCCTCCATCGTAACTTATACAGGAATATAAGCACAACAATTTCTTATCTCCGGTTATTGTTAAGATAAATTCAAAAGGCATAGAAACTAGAAAGCCATAAATATAAACGCTCAATTCACTCCCAGCACCCTAGCCGGGAAGGCGAAAGGTTATCAATAATCTTTAAAAGGACCGCATTATTCAAAGTAGATAGGTATTAAAGTCATAAATGGTGATAGCACATTAGTATTATACAGATGGCGACTCTGTTGCAAAAATGTTTATCTCTAAACTAAAAGAACGAATCCAAAAATGTTGAGTAAAAGCATGGTGCAATACTCAATAGCTTTGATAAATACAGGTTAAATTGCAACAATAATTCAAAAGAATGGTCCAATTAAAATCTGTGGGTCCAATATCCAACCATAACTACTGACATAAGGTACTGCTCTAATGAGTAAAACAAAATTACCATAGGTCTATGGTTGAGAATAAATTATTATTTATCAAGGCAAGGGCACAAAAAATCAACCGCGCCATTGTAGGAATTATTAATCTTCGGCTTCCTATTGTGTAAAGCTATCCTACTAGAGAAGCATAAATCAAGATCTAAGTATGTATTGGATAATCGTGGGGATTTATTCTTTATCAAATCAGATATCACTTAAAATATAACTAAGCAATGCAGTTGTTACTATACAAGCTATTTTTACAAATAACTATGTCTCATCTTTTCACTTTTAAAAAAGAAATAAAAAATACGACATAATCATCAACTATAAATCATTATTACTTTAATTCCTAAATCACATCGCTTCTAAGCTCTATACATTTTTTTAAATCGATTTCCGTAGACAACCGTTCTTTTTGCTGTTTTGTATTGGTTTTGTAAGGTAATATCTTGGATGTAACTAAAAGGATGAGCCCTTAGTGAGGTCACGCATATATTTTTAGGCTATTTTTAAGTTGTCAAATCTGTAAAATGGCGCTAATCTATGCAACCAACCTTCGACCAACAGCGGAAGTGCTCTCAGCGGTACCGAAGTGTATGACGCGCGCACCATATTTGAGAAATTTTTGGTTTCAACATACGTCACATAGTTCCCGTCCTTTTAGCGTAGCGTATTTCGTCATTGTGTAATATAGTTAATCGCTCGTATCCACGCGGATCACGAATGAAAATATGGATTTAAAAGCTGCGCCATCTAGCGTCGAGTAGCGGCATTTAAAGCAAAGGTGTCTGTAACATTGTTATCGTCGCGTACAAATAAGAATTCATCCGTGGAATTCATCAATTTAATTATATTATCTAAGGCTGTAAATCAATTAGGCCGTCAGTGTTATAATTCTATTTATCTGTGTAATTAATTAGAAAGCGAACTATTTATAAGTTTGGACTAGAAATTCATACGTTAACAATCTGTTCGTTTGTCTTAATAAATTCACTGAGTTACATTTTCTAATTTGCGATGTGCAATCTATCTACGTAAATATTTATAGCTATAGGTGGGAAGTCAGGTCTTTAGATAATTACATTTTAATAATAAATTTAATTAATTATTTACCAACCTAATTAATTTATTACCAATCACATTTATTTATCATACATATAAGAAAGTGAAAGTTTGTAAAAAAGGCATAGTAGGTATATTCAGAATGTTTGTTACAAACAAAACTAAACGGATATTGACGAAGAAAAGCAAAATCAGAATAAAATACATACAAACAGGCTTCGTCTCTAAAAATTCTATTCCTGCTGACAGAACATTGATGAAATTATGAAATTATATACTTAAAAAAAATATAGATATGGACTATAAAAAGGGCCTAAAACTAACCTAACCTATTTAAATAGGTACGTGCACAATGGTTTTGGTTTATAGTAATGTCGTAGCCCGACATAAGATTTGATCACTTCATAATGTGGCCGGCCATTTCATATTGTATATATATAGTTCGTTCGCTTTCATTTTGTCGTGCGGCCGGTTGTGACATCCGCGTCATTCTCAAAGGACATCAAACGACGCGACATCGACCGTACTTGTAACGACAAATTCTAAGCGAAAAGACTATAAACTAAAGCGTAAAGCTGTAGATAGGTAAACTCAAAGACTTCTTTGGGTAAACTGTATTAAATTAAACAAAAAGTACCTACTACCTAGTGTTAAAGTTCTAAATAAATTTTTAAACTAGCCAACGAGCGTTGATGTTTAAAGTGAGTTAGGAATTTCGAGATTTCAGTGCAAATGTACTCGAGTGGCGCCTACCTTATGCGTTAATTCTGAGATACCTATCTCAAAAGGCTTACCTATAAACTAATTATATAATTTCGCAGTACTCATGAGATGACGCACTGTGCCTTCATGGTCTGGGGACGCCGCGACGTCGCCCCATGGTTGCGATGTAACGTATGAATCATTGCAAAGATTTTTTAAAACCTATACCTAGGTATCTGGTATGTTCTAGTAAAAGTTGTAAGTTCGGTAAAGTCTATGATAATCTATTATGATTACTTATTTACTTAATGGTAAATTATGTAACTTCAATATTTGGGATAATAAAAATTGCTTACTTCTTACTTATTGATGTTATAGTAATTACGTAAGTTCTATACTTACCCAGCAAGTTTTAATCATATTGGTTAAACCACCAATTGGTACCACACAAAAAAATAAAAGTTTTGTGTTGAAATTATTTAGTTTAAAAAACTAGTAAGTTAACGTTTTTACCGTAATAACTACAGTAAGTAACATTGGTATTTATGTACGTGCCGAGGATAATAAAGAAGGTGCAATAGAAGATGCCTTTGAT
Organism: Coenonympha glycerion; assembly: GCA_963855885.1. Classification (NCBI taxonomy): domain Eukaryota; kingdom Metazoa; phylum Arthropoda; class Insecta; order Lepidoptera; family Nymphalidae; genus Coenonympha; species Coenonympha glycerion. The sequence continues at coordinate 11,455,965 of OY979646.1, forward strand.
TGATCATAGGGCTATTATATTATAGTGACTAATACTAATAATACTATTATTGACATCTACTCAAGACAGGGCGAAGCGCGCGAAAAAATGTCGCCAGTTTATCGGTGTCATTAGTACCAACAGTATAACTTATAAGGCCACGCGGTAGTTCGCTCTATGGCCAGCGGCAGCGGCAGCAGCGCCACCCACATAGTATTTGACAGTTGGCGCTACTGTTTGCTTGTATGAAAAAGGTTTACGTACCTAAATCGTTCGGATGCCCATATCTTGAGGTTAGTAATCAGTGGACTAAATGTATTATTGATTAATTATTGCATGTATTGGACTAACACCGTTAGTTTTGACATCCTCTCAGTAGGGGGCCGGGTTCAAATCCCAGGCACGCACGTCTGAATATTCAGAATTTTGTGCATTTGTTGAAAATAAAAATCATTTTCTTCTCGGTAAACGCAACAATCATAAGTCGTGGAAAACTTGAAGTAAAGTAAAAGTAAAAGTAAAATATGCTTTATTGTACACCAAAATAAAAACAACAGACGTAGTAGATACAGCATGTACAATAGGCGGCCTTATCGCTAAAATAGCGATCTCTTCCAGGCAACCTTAGGGTAGAGGATATTATAAAAAAATTAAAGAAAGCGGAAGGGGTGTACTAATTAAATAAAGTAAATACACATAATATACGTATGTATATATATATAAATGAAAATACAACAGTAAATAAGAGAGGAATAGACGACAGATAAGTGGAATAAAAAGTAAAAATAAATAAACACACCATAGTAATTATGGTAAACTTTTAGGCATAGGTAGGTACATAGAAGTACCTACCTATGCCTAAAAGTTTACCATAATTTTGTATAAAATAATAGTAAATAACTTTAACAGGACACACATAGCAATCTAGTTTTTTTGAATTTGGCAGGCAGAGGTGTTTTTGTTGAAATTGGTCTTGATAGTGCGGAACCCGGAGCACGACTCGCACTTCACCAAATATTATATATATATTTTTAATTTCGTTCCATTCCTTTTTTTTTTTTATCGTGGGGAATTCTCATGAATACCCAGTCGCCCGGGGGAGCGGCTGGGTTATGCCGGACTCTTACCGGCTAAACCCCACGGTGTTTCCTCCTCGCACCGTATGATGGGAACACGGGAACGCTTGCGCAAACCTCCGCGAACCCGCCGGTGCCCGGCCGCTTGCGCAGCCCCTCCACGAGGTGGAGCATGGAGCTCCCCTCCAACAGCAAGGCCCGCCAGAAACACCTAAGCCGGCCTTACCTCCTTGGCGCCCATCCGTAAGGCAACGGACCCCCCCGGGACCGCCACCCAAGGGCCGTGGGCACGGGTAAGCCGATACCTGCGAAGCTTGCTCCTGCACTTCGCAGGCATCGACCTCCCATACCCCGCGGCGGATCTGATCTTTGGCTCCGCCGCAAACCACCAAACGGCCGCAGAGGACAGGGAGAACGGCAACGACACACCGACACTCCTCTTCCCCTGCGGCCCCGCCGCCGACGCATCTAACGGTGCGCCACCGTTTGGTCGCGGGAGATAGGGCGAGCGGCAACGACACACCGACACGCCTCTCCTCCCGCGACCCCTCCTGGCTGCAGGAGACAGAAAACTCTGTCCCCCGCACCCCTCTTGGACGCATCCAGAGCGGGCCCATCTCCAGGCCCACTCCGAGCGTCCCCTCCTGGATTCCTTTTGGCTTCACCGTGGGGCCCAACCACGGCTACTGAGCCCCCCCATCGCGACAAGATTGGAATCCATCGGGGGGGGTTCGTTCCATTCCTGCTAAATCTGTCGGATCGCAATGTCACATGGCAAAGGTGCCTTTCGATTTCTGTTTAGCCGACAAATACTTACTTCAATATACAAACAAACAAATTACCAAACAAAGTCGGAGGGTAATATAATATATTGTTAAAAACGAAAAAACTAACTAGCTAATATACCTAACTAACATAATAAAACAACACCCTTTAGATAAAAGTCACAGCAATTTACGTCACAGATTTATCAATTTACGAACAAACGTGTGAATTATTAGCTCGGAGCAATTTAGAATTTTCTTTTGGCTGTGTGCCAAGAAAGGAAACATAATTTTGCTATCGCCTCTGTGGCAGTTTATTAAGTACAGTTTATTAATAAACTTCAATAATACATTTTGCAGGCTGCGGACTCTGTATCAAGGTTAACCGATCCTTGTATAATATCGCGTTTACAGTACGACAAGGCTATCTTGGCGCGTGGCGAAAATCGGAACTAACGCTGCGATACTGACGCGACGATTAATAGTTCGCTCTGTTGGTATATCGCTGATGTATGTTGTGTTGCTTTTGCTTAATATTAACTAAAATAAAACTAAAATTGAAGTAAAATTGTGGTGATTTTATTTTCTGGCTGCCTTTGTTCTATAACAGCGCCACTTGACAATGCCATTCAAGTGCCAATAGAGCCTTGTCGGACCAGGAGCTTATGACATGCGACTTATCTATTCTGCATATTTCTAAGGTTGCTTTTGGTACGCTAATGTAACGAAATTAAAAAAGGTATGAGAATGACAACAGCCTGCGTGGAAGTCACGTGGTCAATTTTGCGATCGGATATTTCATTAGGTGTAATCTGTGCAATAAGTCAATTTACATGGAAAATGAAAAATTTGCAAGAAATTTAAAATAGAAATGATCAGTTTATACTAATAACATTATGCGCAGTGTATCAAAAGTCAATATAATATTATTGAATTGAATGTATAATAATGTATTTCAATAAGTAAACAATAAAAAATGCGTTTTCTAATCGTTGCAAAAAATAATTTAAATTATCATTCTCTAAATACTAATATTTTGAATTAGCACAGATTAGTTTATGATAATAAATTATTTTTTTAAAAAATTGAACCGACTTCAAAACCACAAATAGGCATTTTAAAGCGAAAAATAAATTAATATAATTATTATAACCGCTACTACCCACTCATCTATTTTGAAGTCGGTGCCAGCCAATTCAAATAGCGTAAATCTTTATAATAGTGCAAAACTACATCCATAGTATGTAAGTAGTAGTAGTAAGCTTCGCTGGCACCGACTTCAAAATAGATGAGTGGGTAGTAGCGGTTATAATAATTATATTAATTTACTAGCTGACCTGGCAAACGTTGTTTTGCCCTTAAGGATATAAAAAAAAAAAGATAAATTGAGATTTAAGCTATCCTATCTTTTAAGTTAGAGCAAACTGCACTCTGTGTGCGAATTTTATTAAAATCGGTTAAGTGGTTTAGGAGTCCATTGAGGACAAACATTGTGACACGAGATTTATATATATTAAGATTTTTCGCTTTTGAGTGCCTATTTGTGGTTTTGAAGTCGGTTCAATTTTTTTAAAAAATAATTTATTTTACCCTTTTTAGTGCAAAAAAGTTTTTAAAGACAAGCTTTTATGATCTAGTTGCCACGTTTTAACCAAATTTAAAACGGACTATCAAATAAAATCTCCTTCTCTTTTGAAGTCCGATAAAATCTACACTGTACACTATTATACCGATCGCAAGCGATTTACTATTTTCCGTTGAGGAGTTCCGCTCTCCATCTCCGAAGATATTCATTAAATCTCGACGAAATTAAAACGAATCTACCTGTGATGTATGGCCTATCTAACAAAAAAAGAATCATCTAAATCCGTTTTGCCGAACTCGAGATAATCGCGATCAAACTTAAATACAAATATGTCGATCAAACTAAGAACCTCTTATTGTTTTAAGTCGGTTAATATACTAAAACCTTCTCCAGAATGTAACAAATACTTTCCTGAAAACCGCATCAAAATCGGTTCAGCCAAACGTGAAATAATCGCGGACAAACATACATACATACATACATACATACATACATACACACATACATACATACGGGTCGAATACAGAACCTCTTTCTTTTTTTGAAGTCGGTTAAAAAGAAGGTAACTGCGTAATTAGGTCTTAAATATAGCTCTCTCATATATAACCGATATGATCATGGAGATATCAGATAACGAACTTTTATATCGTACAAGAAGTAGAGTATAAAATTTGCGACAAAGATGTTATGATACATATTATCAATGTTATCATCGTAACTGATAACGAGTTACCCTTCAGCAAAGAAGGATACGGCTAATGAGGAAGAAGATAATTTCATCTCATGAAACTAATCACAGCACTCGTATTATTTATATAACGCTCTAGGACTCTAAAGAAAAAAATAGTACTCAGCGCCAAGGGTAACTTTTGATTCTACTGTTAAAGAATTTAGAGGTTGATGTTAACAAAGATAGTTTTGATTCGTTACGTATTTTTAACCGACTTCAAGAAAATTAGGAGGTTATCAATTCGTCGGAATCTTTGAAGAACCGACGTACAAACAATACAAACAAACGCTCTCATATTATTATAGTGAACGGTCAACGGATGTTACGGACATGCACCGTGGTCAGGGTAAATGCAGTAATGGTTTTAAAATGCCATTTTTCATCGTGATCATAGGCTTATAAATCTATGGACGACGGGTGTAATACAAAATTCACGAAAAAAGTGTCCCGAGAAATCCTATAGGTATAAACGAGGAAACATGACTATTTTTATAAACAAACAAACAAAAACATTGTAATTTATGTCTTAAACTATTAACTATACAGCCTAATTTCCAAACACGAGACTGAAGTGCGATTGTATGTCTTTTCGCGTTTTGTATGTCATTCGGTTCGGACACTTTTTAGCGCTGACCCCAAATCCTTGGTTTATAAATCAATGATCGTGATTCATATCTACAAACCACTGCAGAGCAGGTAAGTATTTAGGGATTTCCTTCTTTGAGGTAGAGAGTGACGCATTTTGCTGAACTTGTAGTTTTTCCTGATAAGGTTTTACGGGGCATAGTTTGATCTACTTACTATGGAAATCAAAGAGATTAGAGTGACAACCTCTGCAGCTGTAGACATCTCGTAATATTAGTTTCAGCCGACGGACGTTCACTGGAAACGAATTCATATGTCTGGACAAAGGCCTTGCAATGATTTCCAGCCCACTCGGTCCAGCGCTATCTGTATCCACTATCCAGCGCCTTCACGCGACTCCATCTGGTCGGAGGCCTGCCACTATTGCACATTCCCGTGCGAGGTCGCCATTCCAACACTTTGGGCCCCCAACCCATAACGCCTTATGACTAATTTCTATGATTGCTTTTGGTACGCATTCAAATTTCGAAAATACACGAAAAAAACGCACTGAGGCACTGAGGTTCCGTATATTATTATCGAGATCAATCTATTCTAGTTTTAAGGTAAAGAAAAGATCTACCCGTCAAATTCAAAAACGAGAAAAAAACACGTTTGTTGTATGGGAGTCCCCTTAAATATTTACTTTTTACTGATGATTTCTTGTACCTATTTGTTGTTATAGCGGCAACAGATATACATCATCTGTTTTAAACATCAAATTTCAACTCTCGAACTATCATGGTGCAGGATATACCTACAGCCTAACAGACGGACAGCGGCGTCTTAGTAGTAGGGTCCCATTTTATCCTTTGGGCGACGGAACCCTAAAAATGCATGAGAATGATAGTTAATATCTGTGCGAAAGTCACGTGATCGGATGTGTCACTCAGGCAAAGTTTCACTTTTGTTGTAACAAGTCGGCATGTGAATTATGTTTAATCAATTCTCACGTTTTCCATAAGCAAGCGCTGTGACACACTATAGGTACATTTATTTTTACAAGAAACCTGTTATAAGTATGTTGTGAAAGTTAACTATACAGCCTTATTTCCAAACACGAGACTGAAGTGCGAATTACCTATCCATAACGCAATCAATTATTATTATGATAATATACAAATTAAAATGATAATTAATTAACTATCTAAACTATCTACTATAGAAAGTAAGAGTTCCCAAATATTGAAAGGAACAAAGCATGAGAGTGAAAGAGCGACAAAATATTCACGTATCCACGTGTAACAAAATGGCGAATAAATGCGAGCGAAGCAAGCTCCTAGGATACGGCGACATTTTTTGAATTTTTACAGGACAAGCCACGATAAATGAAGTTTTTTGACCTTATTCGGAAGGAATAAGATCAACGATGATATTATATGTTCCTGGGATGGGAACTAAACTAGCAGTGAATGCGATAGTGGATCCCGTACTCCCGCCAGCGGGTCCGTTGTGAGAACAGCCAGTATTTGGCTGGTGCAAGCTTCACATAAACCATTCGTTTCCTCGTTTCTCCTGTCCTCCTCCTGGTAAGGCATTTTCTGTCTATAAAAAAAAGTTCCTGGGAGAACTGACTGGTTGTCTGTCTGTATACATATTATTCTACCTTCGTAATACATTATATTTCATACATTTTATTCTTCAATAATAATAAACACAATCAGGTACACTTTCATTGTACTGGCAATTTCGCACTTTTATCTATTTTGTTTTTTAAAACTGACCACCCTGATGGACACGCTGTCCCAGCCTACGTCCGTGCCAAGCTTCATTCTTTTATTGTGCGCGGCAATGAGCACTCGACTACAAAAACACGTCTCGTTTTTGTTAATTTAGGTTCAAAGTAAAAAAAAAAATAAGTGTTCAGTGTTAAAACTTGCTTAATTTTCTATACTGATAATGCTTAGACGCTAGTAAAATTTATTATTATAACAAAAATAAAATCAAATCAAATCATATAATTGTGCATTCATCTTCGTCAGACTCCGAGGAAAGAGGGTAAGTGAAAATTAACCTTTTTTCCCAGATATCACATCAACTCAAATATCAATGCCGACGAAAGTGTGTCCAAAAATTGAAATCCTAAGGCATCTCTAAGCTAACTTGGAGGGTATCACATTGAGGTTATCACGAAAGTATAGCATGATGCGCGAAATAGTCCAGGCATCTCTAAGCTAGCTTGGAGGGTATCACGTTGAGGATACCACGAAAGCATAGCATGATGCGTCAATGCTCCTGGAGGTTGACTGCGGGTCAACACGGATTTTAAAAAAACCTCAAAGGACTTTGCGGATACCAACGGGGGACGATGTCGGTGTGGCGCTGTTCTCGGCTTCACTACAAGTGGCTCCGCATGACCTCCCGGACTTTGATCCCGAATTGCTATCGGCGCTCAGTCACAAGAACTATATTAATGGTTAGTCCCGACAGTTGTAAAATTCTAGCCGACCTTCATTGCAAAGAATCAAATAGTTTATTTGATATACTTGCCTGGCTTATGAATAGCCAGTTAAACGTTATAGCCTTTTATCAGTGATAACTATTTCACGACTTAAAAACTAATTTCACGAGGGTACCAACGCGTCGAACTTTTCTAACTATGTACCTACAACAATAATGTTTAGATTTTGTGGTGGAAAATAATTTTACTTACTTTCGAAAATTAATGTTCAGATTGTGTAATGGGATGATAATTTAACTATTAGCTCAAAACTCAATAAGTTAACAATATTATGTATAATGTACCATTAGTCTGAAAGTTTCATTGAAGTGAATTGTTAAATTCTTTCTAAAACTAATAAAAATCTTAAACCACAACGCGTCCTGAACTGAGAAGAAGCTTAAGTATTGACAAATGACATTTTGTTTCGACAAATGACAAGTAATTAAAGTTCACGAACGGGACCAGATGTTTTTTCGGAGAAATAGTTTCGGGCATTATACTAGTTTCAATGGTTACTGATCGTCAGGTGTTGTAAATAAAGAAACCAGCAGGGCGCGGCGGGCGACTTTGCTATCGACACCCACCGCTGGGACAGCGCAATCTCGTTTCTCGAGAAACTAGCTGGCCCCCTCTCGTTACGGCTCGGCCAGCAGGGGGGGCGTGACACACTTGAGTATTGGCGATCAGCCGCGAGGAAGATGCGACGTGGCAGCGAGTCTCCACCAGGTTCATCGACGACGCTAGACATTAAGGTACCTATATGCCAGTTGTCTTCAACATTTTGAAGTTTATTGGTTACATATCACTGACAAGGAATCCGTCACGATCTATAACATGATCTAGAATTTCGGGAGTTATAATAAGTGAAGACTATTTTTTTACTTTCACTAGGTGTACAAATGTACGTACATTCAATAAAATATTTTAATGAATTGAACAAATTAAGGAACTAGCTCCAAAAAATTATTATTACATAATACCATTTTAAAAATCGTACACTAACACAGTGTACCGTCTTACACGTTCACAACAAAGAAAAAGCGACAAATGTCTTTGACAATCGACATTTCTTTTTTGGGTGAGATAATGTGGGAGTGAGTCACTGCATGTTCGATTATAGTTAAGATGTGTCTAACCTCAAAATCTTACGTGGTAAAAGATACATTCTAAATTTAAAGGCGTTGAATGAACTTGTAGTTCAAAATCCTTTGAAATTGATAGTTCATAGAACAGCTTACAAGCGAATACTTAAAAAGGGTTTTATGCCTATGAACTGAAGAATCTTATTTTAAAGTACCGATTCATCCTTGGTAAAATACATAAAGAAGTTGTGACTCATCTCAGATACTTACCGCGGTTTTTTCATGAAGATTTGTTAGGTGTTAGAGTGTTAAAGTTATTTACTACCCTCAAAACATGCTCAGTTTCCTGGTTTTATTTTAATTTCTGACGATATGGCAGTATCGTTACCCAACCGCAAACTATGACGTGAATTATGTAACAATTCAAATTCTGTAAAAAAATTTATACGCTTAACTCGTTGTATCATCTAAGAGTTAAGCTTAATTCCGATTAAAAGTCCTAAAGTCCACTTCTCCAGCTATTAGGTATGGATGGGGTTACACAGAACGTCTGTAGAAACAAAAAATGTAGCCCGTAAGAAAAATTAGACTTTAGACGCAGCTGTTCGTCCATCATCGGTTATCCTATCAGATGGCCAGTGGTTACAAAACATTTTTTAAGTCATCTAACTTCCTTAAACCTAAAAGGTTGAACTAGTGATTCACACGATTTCCCGGTCTAGATGAAGACTAATTCTTTTCATTAGAGGGATTTTTGTTTTTGTAATAATTAACGTTAAGATGAATCGAAATACCTCTTTACAGAGTTGATGGCCATATTTTTCGATACATCTATTTTGATACACATGATTTACATCAGTTGCATAGAGGATATCAAATATCCTCATTTAAACGATTGGGTTAATTGTTTCTTATATGGAAATTAAAGATAATCAAAAGCTGACCAAGAGTTACATCCAGTTAATGGGATTAAGCTACCGCTGTAAAATTATATACTTCAAAGTTATTCAAAGAGTTCAATCCAGTTATTGAATTTATCGCTTCTTGCAATAATGCGAAATGTAATCAATATGAACCCAGACGTCTTAGAAACAGACGCATTCTGAACATTTTGGAACACCAAGTTTACCTTTGCTCTTCTATACATTCTTCTAGAGGTAGAATGCTTCAAAATACTATTATAGACAATGCTTTAGACATACATCGTCTAAGGACCTTTACAACTTTGGATTTTCTTCTTTTACATAAGGTGTCAAAAGACTTACTTCTTATAGTACATTTATTGATGATAAATAAATAAATATGGTCTTTCCCTAGAGAACCACAATTCATAGGAATTACTGGGGGAAGTTCTCTGAAGGCATTAAAAAAAAAAAAAAAAAAAAAAAAAAAAAAAAAAAAGGACATTTTGTTGGAATTTTTAATAATCTATATGTTTCAAAAATTTTGTGTTATTTACAAAGTTTTGTGGCAATACTGCTTTAATAACGACTGAGATCCGTACAATCCGTACATTATAAGTCAACCTCGTAATTTCCAACAGAACAACTTGTTAACGACGTAGCATATGGTACGATTACTTGTTATCATTCGGCATTGAGTTTAATTTCTGCTGATGATTTTGGGTCAAATAAAAAAAAAAAAAAAATATATATATATATATATATATATATTGCGAAAATGAATAGATAAATTAACATCAAACACCACATAGTAGCACACAATATAGTATGCTAACACATTGCTCAATGGGCCTTAATAAGAGTTTATTCATTCCGTAACTTTGCTTTGCTGATCTTGTAACTTTTTTAGCTTTAGGCAGTAGACACAGCACAGAATGAAAACATTAGCATTAGTTAAAGTTAGTATTATTGTTTTTATATAATTCAAGGGAATTATTGAGTTTATACAACGCCAGCTACTACTCAGGGCGAACCAGTTTTAATTATACCATAATCAAAACTGAAGAGAAAGTATAAAAATTTGCCACAGCTTTGAAAAACAAATCGATATGTCGTTTACAAAATCTTAGACCAAGATATATAATAGACAACCTCCTGATAATGTTGAAGCGACCTCATAAGGTCGCCTGCAGGCAGACCACCGTGAGAACGTGTCTGCCGAAGAATATAATCTCTCACGAGAGAGGTCTGCGTTTCAATGTACTCAGCACCAAGTACGCAACACTTCCTCGGCGAGCACGTAGTTTGTTGCTTGACCTCATCAGAAAAGCAGTCTGCTGGTAACAACCATTACGGACGTTACCTAAGTTTTATAACCTCTTATTGAGCGATGATGCTTCTGTCGCAATAGCTCTTTTGCTCTCTAATCATTAATCATTATAATCTATCTAAATATAAATTAAACCTATTTGTAATGTGACTGGTTTATTGATCCAGGAATTGAACGAAAAGATTGTGTTAATTAAATACTTCTGTGGTATAAAGAGGACCTATTTCCTATTATAATAGGAAACAATTTACTATCTGTTAATGTCCATAATTTAACAAAAATTTTCATCTCTAAACATCTACCTGATTGTGTTTATTATTATTGAAGAATAAAATGTATGAAATATAATTGATGATTAAACGAACTTACCTGTAAGTGAAGTTCTATCACAATTATGTGAATACATTTTATTCGAAAATAATAATATAAGGTCCCTCCCATACCCAAAACCCATGAGTATAATACGAAAATTTTGTTAAATATTCTCTAAAGAATGAAGCTTGGCACGGACGTAGGCTGGGACAGCGTGTCCATCAGGGTGGTCAGTTTTAAAAAACAAAATAGATAAAAGTGCGAAATTGCCAGTACAATGAAAGTGTACCTGATTGTGTTTATTATTATTTTCGAATAAAATGTATTCACATAATTGTGATAGAACTTCACTTACAGGTAAGTTCGTTTAATCATCAATTATAGTCTATATACTATAAATAGTACATAGTATGGCACAGAATTGGTTTTCCTCAAGACAAGCACTTGTTAGCAGTTGCCTATTAAAGTTTCTTAGTTAAAATTAATTAAATAATACATACCGGTTCATTTAACGATGACTGTGAGCTAATGTTAACAGCAAAAACCTCTGTGCTTATCGTTGGCCCTATCTTACTCTTACTAACACAATCTAAGGCGCCCATTGCACTTATTCTTCACAAAACTCACGAAAAATTACTATTCTCAGTAATTTGGATTAATAACGAACATTTTTCATTATTTTTACTCACAAACTCAACTAATAATAACTAATTAGTATAAGAAAACACTGATGTTATTACTAACTTGGCCACAATAACTTAAAAATTAGTAACTAAAAATATTTTTAGTCGTAACCTAGTCGTATTTAGTAATATTAAAGAGAGTTTTAACAAAAAACGTGATATTTAAGTGTTCCTACTCGTGATATTGTAGTTAGACTGACTTGACAATTGAGACTTGCGTGTGCGCAGGTCGTTGAGTATAACGCTACTACTGGATGTGGCATTCTCAGGTGCCATTTTTATTTGAGTGATAATAGTTAATATTGTATGATAAAACCTGTAGGTTATTCAGGGTTATATAAAAAATACCATATCGTTTTCTGCCTGTGTTTGTTTACATCAAAACTAACAACTTTTGTTCGACTTTTTTTTTACTTGATATTTTGAGAAATATCAATTAATATTCCATTTTACAGAGATACTCTACTTATTTATAGAGGTAGAGGTACCCACTACCCAAACCATTTTACACGAGCGATACACTATAAATGCAGACCAATGACGAAATACGCTACGATAAGAGGACGGGAACTATATGACGTATGTTGAAACCAAAAACTTCTCAAATATGGCGTCGCGCGTCATAGATTTCGGTACCGCTGACAGCAGATACCGCTGTTGGTCGTATACATTATTAGCGCCATTTTACAGATTTGACAACGTAAAAAATCCGTAAAAACGTTGATTTGCCATTTAGGGATATAAAAAATAGGTTACTCAGAGGAGTTTGGTCACAAACAACGACACGAGAACTTTATATAATATTATATTAGAAGATTAGAAGATTAGGAAAGATAACGTAACTAACTAACGACACTTCCACACCAGCTGTGCAGAAGCATGATTGGATAGCTCAATGCTTTTACGCTAAAACTATTTTTATTTAGTCTGTGTTATTAGTGATAGCATACTGACATAAATAGATTTATTGAAAGCAATTTATATTCGATAACAGCTGTTGATAGTAATAGCTAAATCTAAGTATGCCAGTCTGCTGACCGTAATTGTTCACGCTCGCTTCGCTTGTAGGTATTGTTTTTCCGTCTGTGTTCGTCTGCACCATGGATGTAACATAAAGGATAAGCCCTTAGTGACGTCACGCATATATTTTTAGGGTCCGCCCTGAAGCCGAATTTTTTATGAGTCAAAACTGTAAAATAACTGGCGCTAATGTGTGTGTGTGACCGACAGTGGTATGTGCTGTCAGCGGTACCGAAATGTACGCCGCGCGGCGCCATTATTATTATTATTATTATATGCCTTCCTCTAAAAATTTTTTTTTTTTTTTTTCTCAATATATTTTTCATTTTCATGTCATTTTTTTTTTTTTTTTTTGTCAATTTTTTTTTTCAATTTATTTTTCATTTTCATGTCTTTTTTTTTTTCTTTTATGTCTTTTTAATTTTCATGTCAATGTTTTTTTTTTTTTTTTTTAGAGGTCATCCCATAAGCGGGCAAAGGCCTCCCCCCTTTTCTTCCACGCGGTTTTTTCTCTGGCCAGGCGGGTCCAAAGCACTCCAAGCCCGTCAAAATCCTCTATATCTGTCCGCCAACGTGTGTGCGGCCTGCCTCGACGTCGCGCGATGAATCGTGGGCACCATGTTGTGGTTTCCTTTGTCCATCGGTCATCTGTCAGTCGCATGATGTGGCCGGCCCATGTCCATTTTAATTTTCGCGCCATTCTCAAAACATCAATTGTTTTTGATTTGTCTCTTATGTCTTTTTTCTTTATTCTATCAGCAAGCCTCACTCCTAACATACTTCGTTCCATTTTCCTTTGTGTAATTTTTAATTTTTTAATTTCATTTCTGTTTAAAGCCCAGGTCTGTGATCCATATGTCAGAATTGGAAGTATGCATGTATTGAACACTTTACTCTTTATATTCAATGATATCTTTTTATTTTTAAATATGTATTTAAGACTCCAGTATCTCTTCCACGCACTTAGAGTTCTCTTATTGAGTTCGTCTCCTTGCGCGAGTTTATTGAACGATACTATCTTTCCCAGGTAAGTAAAGCTCTCTACTGTTTCAATGATATTATTGTCTAGTCTTATTGAGACTGGTCTGCCTGTATTAGACATTATTTTGGTTTTGCTCTTATTCATGCACAGTCCCACTTTACCACAGTGATCTTTAAGTTCGTCCATCATTTCCTGTAGCTCTTTTTCACTATTGCTGAAGATTGCTATATCATCTGCAAATCTTATATTACTTAAGTGTCTTCCATTTATTTGTATACCTTTATTTTGCCACTCTAGTTGTGAAAATATATATTCCAGCACAGAATTGAAAAATTTTGGTGATAAGCAGTCTCCCTGCTTTATTCCTCTTTCTATTTTCAGCTGCTGACCTATTTTGTCCAGTTGAATTCTTACTGTGCTATTTTCGTAAATGTATTGTAATATCCTGATATATTTATGTGGTATGCCATCTCTATGTAGTGCTCTCCATAGGTAGCAGTGTTCGATAGAGTCAAAGGCTTTTGTGAAGTCGATAAATGCTATATAGAGTGGTTGTTTGTACTCTTGCACTTTCTCTGTTAGTTGTTGCATAGTATGGAGGTGGTCACATGTACTAAAGCCTTGACGGAACCCTGCCTGCTCAGGAGGTTGTTGAGAGTCCAGTATGGGTGCCAGGCGTGCTAATAATATTTTGTGTCTTGTAAAATGTCTCAAGTATGGCGCGGCGCCATACTTGAGACATTTTTGGCTTAACATACGTCACATGTTTCCTGTCCTCTTAGCGTAGCGTATTTCGTCATTGGTTCAACCTAGGATGAACCGTTTCCATTGAATACGTCATCAACGTTCGCCTTTCGTTTATGATTCACGCACGTGAGACGGCGACTGGTAATGTTAACACACACGGACGGTGGGTATGTGTGTCTTGAGTTATAAGTGTAGGTCACACAGCCTTTTATGAGTCGAATCTTTTACAATTATACTTACATGTGTTTCCTTTGAAGATTGGAATGCGGATCTTGCCTCGACCCCTTTTTAATGCTCAGGCCTTCGGGTCTCCTGACTCTTCTCAGAATACAGATACTCATAAGGCTTCACACACCATCGGGAACATTATAGAGAATGATCAGGCATGCAAGTTTCCGCCAAAAGCGCACTTAAATCCGAAAAGTCAGTAGAAATGTATGTCGGTCATGGATTTGAAATCTGCCCGTAGGTTGTGTAAGAAAAACGTGCTCATCGTTATCGTAATCTTATACAAATTCTGCCCGCTGATTGGTTCCCTGCCTGCCTTGGAGCTCTGATTACGCACTTTTCTGAGTTACCTGCGTAAGTTTGTACTTTGTAGAAACTAATGTTTTAAGTGCGGACCCAAAAATATGAGTCCGAGGTCTTATAATAACAATACTTTTATCTATCTGTGATATCCAGGAGAAGATACGCAAATCCATCTGTGCCGAACATTTCCATTTTACATTTATTATAGGTACATAAGGATGTAGGTACCTACTGATAAGTGGTAAGGTATTGTTATCATCAGCTCATTAATTATAATCTACACATAAACATAGAACAAGTAAAATGCAAATATTTACGAAATGATTGTACAGTTTTTAACGCTTGCAAACGTAAATAATACGCCCAAGATGCTGAAATGGCGGCCATGCACGAAAAAACGCAGTGTCGAAAATTCGAAAAAAGTACGTCCATCAGATGTGTTGACAACTATGATGACGAACTATGACCTATGCCAAACAGGCATCTTTGATCTAGACGCGCAGGCTATCAAACACCGATGTATATTGTACCTACAAACAATCACTGGTAATAGATTACTTGGAACCATAGTTGTAACCTCGTTATCCCTCTGTGTGTGTTACACCTATAGCACAGTTTTATCCTACTATAGTTCCTTCAATGTTAAAAGCTCTTAGGAGTTGTTTGAGGTGATTCCACCTGCCACATTCTCTGGACACCAATTTAAACGAAGAAACAATGTGCTCCAACTACTGATAAAACTCAGAAAACACAGAAAAAAACTCAGAAAACTAAAAGAAAACTCAAGATATGTGCATCCGAACGATTTACATAAACCTTTTTCGTACAAGCAAATAGTAGCGCCATCTGTCAAAATTCTATAGGTGGCAGCTGAGCGAACTACAACGTGGTCTTACTGTAGGTGGCAAAACAATCATTTTTGGCACCGATACACTGTCAATATTTTTTGGCGCCGTCTGCCATGTCCAGGGTAGATGTCTATTGTTCCAACCACAGACTTGTATACTAAAGACAGGGTGAACAGCGCGAAAAAATGTCGCCAATTTATGGGCGTCATTAGTACTTACCAACAGTATAAGGCCACGCGGTAGTTCGGTCAGCGGCGGTATTTTGGCAGATGACGCTACTGTTTGCTTGTATGAAGAAGGTTTACGTAAATTGTTCGGATCGGCCTATCTTTACATATTTTATCTAGTGTTCCAACCCTAAAATCTAGATGGCTGCCAATACACGATCACCCGCGGTATACCCAACACAAATTCTGGGTGGCTGTATATTGTATAGTCTGCGAAATTCATCAGATACTTACTAAAATAATCTCATTGAATTATCGTGACTCAAAACTCGTACTATTTACTTTTGATATCATGAATTAATCATGACTCACCGTCAGTGAGATCAACAGTCTCTTTCTATCTGAAGCATCTGAAGCCTTATCTATTTGGCCGTATAAGATATATGACGCCGATTCTGTTGTGCAAAATCTCTCAATAAAAACCCACATTTTCTTTGCCGCCGTTCTTTTCTTCTTTTACACGAGAATTATTGACATTTATGAGTAAGACGACGTTATAGACGCCAAGTTTACCAAGGGCTCGTAAGTGGCTCGCAATCTTCGCCAAGAGAAAACAATCATATTATAATTTTATCATAGTTACTCATTGTAGATGCAAAATAAATTCTTATAATTTTTACTCCCTGATGTCAGTCGTCACATGATTATCGATTATCGATTGTATTTTTATTTATGGGATTGATGCAAGGCTATCTTGCAATGAAATACAAAAAAAAAAAACATAGAGTCGAATTGAAAACAAAGTTGAAAACTTCCTTCTCTTTTAAGTTGGTTTAAATTAAAACCTCAGGTTAAACCTCATTTTTGTGAACATGCCAAATGCCATGAGTGTAAAAATTGGAATTGCCAAAATAAACCAATAAGAATTCAGATTGGTGTTATCATTGGTGTTATCTAAGTAAATTGGTAATGGACATCCCGGTGATAAAGTCTTATGAGGACCAGGCGGTGGATACTGTGGTTTCAGTACTGAATCGGGCCAAAGAGAAACTGGGAGATCGTCAGACGTTGAAACAACTTGCTGGTAAGCTACTCATACGGAATCACGGAACCATAAGTGTTGAGTGATGCTACCAATTTATTTTTCAATAAGCCTATTCTGCAATAAGCCTATTCTGCAATGTAAATATTTGAAAGATAAAGCTTTATCATGATAAAGCTGAATGAAAAGTGAAGCAATACAGACTTTACCATTTTGATAACAGAATGCTTGAAGCGCAGGTCTCCACCAAAGAAAAAGAGGTAGGCTGAGTCGACGCAACATTTGTGTTATCGGCAAATTGTGTTGGTGGCAATTTGAATCTTTGTTGGGGTTCACAAGTTTTGTAAATAAAAGTCTCTACCAAGGAAAACGTTGCAAACAGCGATGACGGTATTAGTGGCGAGTATTGGTCATAAATTGTGTGGAGCAGCCTCATAAAGGTTCTCCATAAAATTCTCTTTGGACATAAATAAGGCCAGTGTTTTCCAGCAAGCCGCGAAGCCGTGTCTCCACAAGGAAAGGTCGTGTTAAGCAGCCTCAGATGCCCTTTACCCGTGACTGGCGAGGAGTTGATACGCTCCAGCATCGAAAAGAAGTGGAAACTCACCGATACCTTCATGTACACTCTCAATTATACGGGAAGCTCCAAGGATGAGTGCTCTGTGTTTTATTATTTCGAGGTAGTGACATTTATTTCTAGCTTCAAGTTAGGTCAACGCGTTTTTTTTTTATTTAATGTATAAACTAACGTCTAGCTTTGATCAAACCGGATGGATACTTAATTAATTATACAGTCTAATATGTCTAGAAAATGCCTTGCTCACTCGGAGCCTCCACTACCACTTTTTGTGCCGTTGTACCTTTTTTTTTTTTTGTTTACGGGGGGGAAATCTCCACTGAGATATCCAATTAAGATTATGTGGGATTTTTACCCACTAAAACCCCCTCGGACATCCTCAGCGCTCATGTTGGAAACCTCCGGGATCTCATACGAACGCACCGGAGGTTCCCTTGCGCAACGCCCGTTGGGCTCACCTCTGGCTGACCGTTAACATTTGCCACTCTCAGGCAAGGTTAAGGTCAACCACAATGACCCAGGCTATTAAGGGGCCTGGGATTGTTATCTGCGGCGTCTGCGAGAGGGATCAGATCTCTCTCGATCCTTCTCCGCAGCCTCCTTCTTTGTCATAACAACCTCGCAAAAGGCGGATGCTACTTTCCACGCCTCTTCCCCTGTTAGCATAGCCGATACTACAGTTGGCAAGCTTAAATCAGAGCCAATACTGTCTGTCAAAACGAGCCGTTCGTGGTTCCAGGCAGGACACTCCTCCAACGTATGTTGCGCGGTGTCGCACAAGCCCTCACAGTGATGGCATTTGGAAGTTGTACCTACAAGAAACATTAGTCTAAGTAGAAATTGCCGACCAAAACATAATTTGCGCTGAGTACATAGATTTCCTGTTTAATTAATATTGTTAGGGAAAATATAACTCCACAACTTTTTGTCCAGGCAATCTTCAGTCAGCCCACAGCCCTTTACCCGATACCTCAGGCAACTGCATCAGTTTTCTTCCGTATAGAAGACAAGCAAACAGAACCTCCAGAAGTTAGAGGAGTGCCGGTGGTAGGTATATTTATAGAGAACTCCGAAAGCCTTTTCTTCTCTAACGCACTCGGTATGACTTCCAGACTCTCTTCCCGGTGCTACTAAGATCTGATAAGGGGTCTGATTGCGTAAGAAAATTGTATTCATCTTTATCGTAATCATTAGCTAGTTGTGTCCCTCGATTGGCTGACGTAAATCAACGGGCAGAATTTATTAATGATTACGATAACCATGAATACGTTTTTCTTACACAATCTAGGGCTGGTCTGCAGCGGTGCAAGGCCTCATTCGTCACCAGTTGCCACCCTATCGGCTAAAAAGGCGTTTAGGCTTTCTAGGTAATTGTCTGGCCATGTAGTTTACTGTAAGACAACACAGCACGGTACTGAACTACTGAAGATCATAAAGACAAATTTGCGGAAATCCATAATTACTTAGTAGGACATATGATTTGTTTTGCTATAATCCGCTACTTGAATAGATTCAGTATGGTATAATCGTAAAGATCTACGATTTCGCATTGTGAAGTCAACATCTCCTGAGGATGTCCCGGCGTCGGGACGAAACGTGCGTCGAAGAAAGTATTGGAAAATTGTGTCTGGTGTTTTAAATGGACAGTGAGTGAATGAGTATTCTGTAGGTATTAGGACATAAAATGCTTCCTGAATTCTTATGTCCTACAGACTCTTTTCAAGTAGCGGACTATAGCAAAACAAATCAAGCTGTCTTACTTATTTTACTTTCGTTTGTACTACTAATAATGAGCGTTAGGCTTTAGCAACCTCTTTGGGTTATAAACTGTATCTATTTACTAAATACTAATAAATTTATTCATATCTCTGAATGTTTGGATGCGATCTTCGGTCTTTCCCTCCTATCAGTTGAAATTTGCAGCAAACAGTATTGATTGAAAATTGAATTGGATCTTTGTAGATGACATTCAGGATCGAAGGCCACCGCTGGTACCACGACGTGCGGTCCGTGCTGCTGATCCCAGACTCGCTTCTTGGCGTCATTGAGATGAAGAAGAGGCTGTACCGGAGGATTGAACAGATTCGACTGTTTTAGTTCTATCCTGGATTGCAATTCTCAGATAGATCAGGCGCCTGATTGCGTGAGACAAACGTACTCATCGTATTCGTAATCTTTTCGATTGGCTGACGGAAATCAGGGAACCAATGCAGAATTTATATACGATTACGATTACGATGACCACGTTTTTCTTACACAATGTAGGGGCAGGCTTTACTTTGAAGATCTGTGATGTTTTGTAAACAATGATGCCAATTCTGTTAATGATAGGTACAATCAAATGATACAAATTCTCTAATCTAAACTAATTTGACGCGTCTAAAAAGAATTCGATGATGCGCATTTTTTAAAGGATAGAGCTATTTTAAGACGCGTTAAAAATGGTTAGCTTAGAGATTTTGCACTACAGAATTGGCACCAATGTATGCTTGCTAAAACTCAATTAAAAGTACAGGTTTCAATTTCTAATTGTCTTAAGTATTTTGAGTATTTGGAGTTTAGCTGCTAGCACAGACCATAAGCTGCAGACAAAAGCCTAAATGTCTAAATACCTAACTCCAAACTGCAAATACTTTGTTATTTATAACCTTCAGAATAAATGCAATAATTGTAAACGTTGGAGTTATTTCAAAATGAATCACGATAGGTATGTGTTCTTCGAACTAGGATCAGACGCGGATGTGCGGTAATTTATTAAAACGTTTTTATGTATATTAGTTTGGGATCCTTGTAATATTTAGTTAATAGCCAACAAGAGATTTTAAAACCAACATTTTAAAGAACAAAGCAACGCCCGGGGTTACTGGAAGAATGTTGGAATTGGATCGTGGATCGTTAATAAGTTTTAAATGGTAATAATTTTGATATTATCAGAAACAAATATTCAGATTTTTAAAATCTTCTAGGAATCATTTCAGATGACCAATATAGGTGCTGGAATATATTCAGTAGGCAGGGCGTCCTTCAGCGACGCCACATGGAGAGGAAGTACCTACCTCAAATATTGTAGATAGAGCATTTCACTGAAAATGTTACTAATGTATGTTAAATGTTCTTGAATTTATCGAAATTCGTATTGAGAAAGTTCTTGCTAGTAGATGGAACTGGAAATGCAATGGAAATTCTCAATTATTTTATATACCTACGATTATTAACCCAGAAATCAAATAGATCCCGAGAGACGCGTAAAAAGTCACCGACGAGAGCTAGTTTACATAAATATTAGATATGTACGAGTATTATGAAACATTACATCATTAATCCAAAAACTAAAACACAGAAAATCTTTACCGATTTCACTCTCCTAGCCGTCTGTATCTCAAAAAATGCTGTTTTCATAAAATAAAGTAATAATTTAAAGTTTTACGATAGTAATCATCGATAAATAAATTGATAGTAATCAATCTGTGGTATAATATATATTTAAGGTATGTATGGTATATATTTATTTAAGTCAATATAGAATTAATTAATAATCACAGTCCAATTAATAGTTTCGGAGAAATACGCGGACGGCAAATGGCAATATTTCCCACAACATATTATACAGAGTTGATGTCCTCCATTTTATAAGTCGGTTAGTACTACCTAACATACAATAAAATACTTTGTACATGCTTTATATTGTACCTACGTGTATGGAAGTGAAAGTTGTAATACGTTACGCAAACAAGATCGTCGTCTTTATTGTTACCTCGATCTATTTCTAATGAATATGTGTATTTATCGACTTTAATAAAAGAAGTTTCTAGTTTAGCTTTAAAATGTAAATATATTTGCTTTTGCTTAATCATATTCACACCGTTCCGTATTGAATATATTGCTTTTGGTTGAATTTCGAAAACAGTTTTTTTGACCTGGCGGACCAGGGTTAATCGCTAGACCCATAAGTATCGCTGATAGCATTTTGTGCTTAGAATTTCACGTCTACTGGCGAAAACCGCATCAAAATTGGTGCTTTCAGTCACGAGAAAACCTCAAAAAACATGAGTTTGACAAGTAAGCAAGCAAGTTAGTCGGAGCGATAACTCAACTTGCAAACAACCTATCGGATTCGGGTTTTTTTTCCATCGATTGATAGTTTTTGGTGAAATTTTGATGGTCATCACTATCATGGCCATGATATCAGATATGGGCAAAAAACCGTGCGAAGTGTAGGCACTTCTATAGAAGTCAACTTTTGTGAACGGTGTGAATATGCTCTCGATGCCTTCTCTCATAGATACTAGTTTATATTGATCTCATAGCTTCTCTAAATAATATAATGGAAAACTCTTTATATTCATAAAAATTAAAATAGTAAGTAAAATCCATTAGTAACTCTATATGTACTAACGTATGTACTAACGTCGCTGTCCGTATTTATTACTGTGTCACAGGGATCAAAGTTACTCAATGGTAAAAAGTATTTATTTTTTAATTCAAAGGGGTTTTTAATCGAAATAAACATCAATATGTTTATTCTTTCACATAAGCCTCCCTTATGAAATCTTAGACTGACTAAACTCGGAAGTTATGCTCTTCATAATTAGTTCGTTTATTTTAATCATCTTCAAATTAGTTTCAGGGTTGTCCCTTGCGCTACTAAAGTTTATCAATATGTTAGTTTTTCACGTTTCACCAATGAAATACCCGTATTGTCCCAGATTAATATAACCATGACAGTTACTTACTTAATCAGCTACAAGTAAACATGCTCCAAAAAAATCATATATCTGTACATTAAAACAGTTAGGTACTCGTTTTATTTGATATCGATTTAAACTTGATTCCTCTATTGGTTTCCGAGACAAAAGACCATAAAAGGGACTAGGGTATAAAGACATCGAAAAGATCTTTACATTTACATTTCCATTCTTTTTAAGGTTCCATACCAAAATGGTAAAAATGGAACTCTTATGGTGAGACTTTCTCCGTCCTTCCGTTCGTCCGTTTCTCCGTCCGGACATAAGGGTTTCATTTTTACCATTTTAGTATGGAACCCTAAGAACTAGAGATATAAGTAAGATCGAAGGCATTTAATAATAATTAAATCTTACATTACATCAAACAAATCTTCAAAGGGTTCGGTTTCTTTAAACGCACCCATCCTCAAAAACAAAAGATAACATCCCAAGCATTTTATGATAATTAAAATTTATATTACCTATCTAAGGCTCTATCTACAGGCTTTACGATCTACCTGAGAGGTGAGTCACCCTCGGCAAAACGGCAAAACCACGTTTCGCACTAACCGTGGCATAATGACCCAAACCTGTCACTGTCATTCCGCAGCGCTATGCGCGCGCGCACGTCCGCCGAGTTACAACTCACAGCATTACAACAACGTGCGATAATTATAACGATTACTTGAATCTAAAGAAGTGTTTTCTAACCAACTATTTTATTGGAAGTATTTTTGTGAAGTGTTTTAGTGAAACGAAAAGTGTTTTTTGCAAGTTTTGATCGAGTCAAATGTCTTCAGTCCGGTTCGTTGTAGTACCATTATTGTAATTAACATAATATTTAAAACGGAATCTTGTATAAAACCCGTGTCGTTAATGGTTTTAAATGTAATTAATTAGATAAGTGAACGTCAAGAAGTTTGATAA
Organism: Coenonympha glycerion; assembly: GCA_963855885.1. NCBI lineage: Eukaryota > Metazoa > Arthropoda > Insecta > Lepidoptera > Nymphalidae > Coenonympha > Coenonympha glycerion. Next base: position 11,479,040 of record OY979646.1, read on the forward strand.
TTGCGTATTGAGTGCATTATTTACAGTTTAGTTATTCAATAGGTACTAACAAAACATTCGATATTGAAGCCTGGAATTAAAATAAAAGTGTATTATTGTTGTTAAATCTGTGTTGTTTTACATTAATTATATGTAAAAGTGTCCTTTCTGAAGTGTTTTGGTGAAATGGTGCGAACATACAGAGTTAGGGTTGTCAGCTGTTTCAAAATGCCGAAAAGATCGAAAGTGGTGCCCGCCCCTAGTGGGGAGGGGGTGTACACTATCGACATGTCTTCGACTTCTACGTTGGATATTGCGGTAAGTGTACAAACCTAAAATATACAGAAATTGCCTATTATAGTGTAGCGGTCTTCAGTAGATGTCGATAGATGGCGTAACCAGCGCAATAGCACACGCTGACGGAGCTTTCGACGAGCGTTGTATAAATAGAAGTTCTGACGTCACTCGCCCAGGTCACAAGCGGTCCCCAGACATACCACCTGCCTGGCACCTGGAGGGAAATTTCGCTATTGCCTACCAAAACCGGCAAAATAGAAAATAACTTCTCTCATACCACTATCAATGTAAGCTTAAAATTTTGAACCTTATATACCTAGTTTTAAGTATTGTTATGCTTAAAATTATTTATATGCGTACCTTTTTTACCGCAGTTAATTTAATTAGGAATAATTTATATAATGGATGTACTTACTAACCTAAAAAATGATTATTTATTATTAGCTATTTAACCACAGACTTTATGTAGTCTGAGTATTTAACGATTTAAAATTTAAATTCAATATTAGGAACTTAACTTCTATTTATTTATAACCTATTTATTTTTAACATAGAATTTAATAAAATAACTTCATGCACACACTCAGTTCAAAACCAGCAATTGCGCAGAGCCAATAGCAAGTAGAGTCCTACTTTAAATCTAGGTACTATATAAAAATAAGTCGGGTTTTCCTTCCTGACGCTATCTATAACTTCAGAACGCACGAATCGATTTCCACGGTTTTGCATTCGTTGGAAAGGTCTCGGGCTCCGTGAGGTTTATAGCAAAGAAAATTCAGGAAAAACAGAAAAGCGGGAAAATCTTTTTAGCGGGAAAGCCATGTGGCGAAACGGAGTTCGCCGGGTTTGCTAGTTCTACACTAAAATTGGTTGATTAATATCGCGGCAAAATTGATCGACCAATTGCAGCGTAGCTCACTGTTATACCTACTCCGTGTACCTATTCAACGAAGACGTGGGTGTGGATTTTAATTTTTTTTTGAATATTAGTGGATACAGTTAAAAACTGTATCCACGAAAATATAATATGCCTGCGATTTGCGAATGAGAAGATTTAAATTTTACTTCATGACTAACAAACCGAAAGCCATCTGGTGGCGAACTCCGTTTCGCCACCAGATGGCTTTCCCGCTAAAAAGATTTTCCCGCTTTTCTGTTGAAATTTTTCCTGAATTTTCTATGCTATAAACCTTACGGAGCCCGAGACCTTTCCAACGAATGCAAGACCGTGGAAATCGGTTCGTGAGTTCTGGAGTTATAACGTCAGAAATCAGATCAGATGGGAACATTCGTAAACGTGGCGTTTATAGATGTTCCAGCACTAATGTTTAGTCGAGTCGGATGTCAGATAGCAACATAAAATGACACGTCATAAAATGGAAAATACACATGATATTTTGCTAATGAAAAAAACAAAAACTACACCTTTAGATTATAAATCATATTAATAGTATGTTTCATTACAAGTGCGGAAAGGCTGTTATTGCAAAGAGTTCCGACAAATGTCTACCCGAGCCGAGGCGCAGCCGAAAGCGAGGGTTGACAGTCGGAACAAGTTGCAATGACGGTTCCGCACGTGTACTGAACGATTATTTTTAATACAGTTGCGAAAAAATGAAGCAATTTAATAAAATAATAAAAACACAATAAACTCAACTAACTTAACATTTTCTGAAAAACTATTTGCTTTTTTTTTCTCTCCACGCAATTAATTTCGTCGTATGTAGATATGTAGCGACTTTTTGACTTTTCCGGTAAAATGTTCTCCGAAGCATTTTGTGCAATAAACAACTAAACTCGCAAAGAAAATTTCTGAAAAATGGCGCCAACCGTAGAATATAAGCAGTTTTTTTTTCTTCACCCATTCTGGTGATTTAAAAAAAAATAAAAAAAAAATTTGGTCATAGACTAAATAATATTCTGGTACGCAAAGGGAACTATGCCCATACAGCCAAGTCTTCAGTAGAATTTTTTTTATTGATATGATATGAAAATGAAATTTAATGAGATGAAATGAAACCTAACCAAACTCATTCAATCAAATCTGATATTGAAACAAATTAGTAGCTTCTTTTTAGAAATATACGTATTTGCATGAATCATAAAAACTTCTATGAATTTTTTTAGTAAAAACTTCATGGTTGGTTTTTCTTTTTAATAGACATTATTTTGACAGTTGGGAAAGATAACGCACGAGTTCGGGAAAGGTAAAAAAAAAGCACGAGTATGTAATAGCCCACATCCCGAACGCTATACGTCCCTGCAATATGCCACTTTTTGAGCAACTGTATTAAAAAATTCATATACGATCTTTCTTCGATTTTGGCTGACTTGACTGAATAAGTAAATATGGTCCCTTGTATCATCAGTATAGATTTTTAAATGGCTTGACAGTTTAGATACGGTTTTCGTGGTTTTGTTTGCTTTACGGAAGCGACTGCGTGCTCAAGGCTGAGAGCTGTCTTATGTCTACCACGTGTGTACCTACATAGCAGCTGGCCACTTCACATTTTTACATAATTAGGTTAAATAATAAAATAATTGGTCAGGTGCGAGTCTGACTCGCGCACTGAGGGTTCCGTACTACTATAGAAAAAGTGGAACCATAAAATCCTTTTTTTTATCGAACCGCAAACTTAACTTTGTTTTTTGAAGTTTATTGCTAATACCAAAAAAAGTATAAAAGATAGAGAGTTCATTTTATTTTTCCCGTAAAATATACATTGATCCCTATTATTCATAATTATTTCAGAATTTTCGATTGGTAAACTTCGGAGATAATTGGGAACGGTATTTTTTTCGACTGTTTGCTCAATAAATCAAAAACTATCGGGCATAAAAATAAATAAAAATCGGTTTTAGAATACACAAGTAACGCCCTTTCATATGATACCCCACTCAATATTGTTGTCTCATTTTGAAATTTCGACGACCCGGTTTTCCCCCTTTTTAAATAAAAATAAAAACGATTTTTTATGATTGCACTGACGGCGGGACATCATTATCTACAACTATTCCAAATTTCAAACCGATATCTTGAATAGTTACTGAAATAAAATGCCGTGACAGACAGATAGACAGACGGACGGACAAAGTGATCATATTAGGGGTTCCTTTTATTTCTTTTGAGTTACGGAACCCTATAAAAATATATACCTCAACGGGCCATTTACGTGTTATATATATAAAAGAAATTAAAGGAAATTAACAGAGACATTATAACTGAATCTGACTGACGGGCTTGCTTGGCTGACAGTGACTAGCGTGGCTGATTGGGATTTTCTTCCAGAATAGTTGTATAAAAAATACCTGAAACCTTAGGGGTCGTTCGAGGAAAAGGAATCCTTCATACAGCTAGTTAATGACTTTTCTAATTATTTCATTAAATCACTTGTGCTTATCTCGATAGAAAATAAAAAAGTGCAAGGGAAAATTCTCTGTTAGTTTTCCACAGACATAGGTTATAACTAAAATATAATAATTAATCAATTTAGTAGAATTTTACAGACGGACGTCAAGAATTGAGAGCCTAGACTCTAATATTTATGTATAGTGCTTTAATTGTTTATTATCATTTGTTTATTACATACTTGAAGCTAAATATAGTTCGGGCTGTGGATATTAATGTTTTTCCACCTCTCGGTGTTAATAATGGCCTATTAAATTATGCATTTTATTGTGACGCCTTTACAATGTTATGCTATCGTGCCCTTCGTAAATAGATTCAAAGAGGTACTAGATAAGGGCAAGTACCTAACAGCATTTTGCCCTTGGGAAAGGAGCAATCTCTCTAACCTTGTACCTACAAGATAGGTACGTGTGAATTATAAATCTTAAGAGCCTGGTATTACGAATGTATGGGAGACATCGTGGGTAAGCAGTCTCTTAAGGTTGCTGGCGCCATCATTTCTTTTTTGTTTGCGTGTACGATTGTAGGTGTATGCAAAATATTAAACCATTGTGTACTTGTGTAGGTACGAGTACATTCATAGCATGTTTTTATTTAATCATAGTTGTACTTATAATAATTGTATAGTAGGTATAATATATATGCATAAATAAGTGGTTTTTGTTGGTTTATCTTTAAATCACGCATCACGAAGCAACTGAACAAAAGATCGAAGATTAACTTTACGAGGTAACCTTACCTACCTATTTATAATTTTTAACCGACTTCAAAAAAGGAGGAGGTTCTCAATTCGTCGGCATCTTTTTTTTTTATGTATGTTCACCGATTACTCGAAGACGTGTGAACCGATTTGGAAAATTCTTTTTTTGTTTGAAAGGGTATACTTCTAAGTTGGTCCCATTTTTTTTTTGGTTAGGATCTGATGATGGGATCCTGGAGAAGTCGAGGGAACTTTTCAAATTTTATATGGACACTTGAAACAATTTGAGTATTATTTAAAGAGTAATATTTTCCAAGTTTTCCTATAGTCATCAGGTCAGGATCTGATCATGGGATCTTGGTGAAATCGAGGGAACTCTTCAAATTTTGCTAATATACTTGAAGCGATTTGGGTATTTTTTATAGTGACTAGTGCATTTGCTTGCAGATGCTGACTTAATGACTATAGTCATCAAGTCAGGTTCTGATGATAGGATCTCGGAAAAATTGAGGGAACTCTTCAGATTTTACACTTCAAGCGATTTGGGCATTTTTTTCAATGCCCTGCGCATTTGTTGTTTTCCACTAAAAAGTAAAAAATAAAATGGAAAATTCTTTTCAAAAAATCCGACTTCAAATGCCACTACAAAGAGTGAAATTATTTTTCAATGTAGGTACACCAATTCGAAGTCGGGCAATTCGTACTATCATAGTCCTTCATATTAATCGCCCGACTTCGAATTGGTGTACCTACATTGAAAAATTATTTCACTCTTTGTAGTGGCATTTGAAGTCGGTTTTTTTTTAAAGAATTTTTCATTTTATCTAGACACGCGGCAGCGTGTCAAGCCAAGTTCAAGCAAAGGAACTGGCTAGCCAGCGCCAAGAGTAAGTTTACACGAACCACTTGGTGCCACTTTTGACCCTTCTATAACTCAAAACCTATTTAACGTAAACACATAAAACTACGTGTGTTTAATTATATCCATAAGATCATATAGAAGCCCAATTTTCATGAAGCTAGCTCAAACAGTTATAAAGATATGAAGGTCAAAAAGTCGTTAAAATTCATACTGACTGACATATAGTACAAAAACCTAACCTACTTCCAGATGACCTAGAAGGATGAAATTTGGAATCCAGCTCGGTAACTGTGTGTAAGCGTAGGAAAAAATCAAAAAATAAAGAAAAGTCAAAAATTAAGGGGTGTTCCCATACAAACTGACATATAGTACCTAAATCTTACCTATACTTCCAGATGACCTAGAAAGATGAAATTTAAAATACAGCTTGGTAAGTGTGTGTAAGCAAAGGAAAAAATTAGAAAATAAAAAAAGTCAAAAAATAAGGGGTGTTCCCATACAAACTAACATATAGTACAAAAACCTAACCTACTTCCAGATGACCTGGAAGGATGAAATTTGGAATCCAGCTCGGTAACTGTGTGTAAGCGTAGGAAAAAATAAAAAAATAAAGAAAAGTCAAAAAATAAGGGGTGTTCCCATACAAACTGAAATATAGTACCTAAATCTAACCTATACTTCCAGATGACCTAGAAAGATAAAATTTGAAATCCAGCTTAATAAGTGTGTGTAAGCGTAGGAAAAAATCAGAAAATAAAAAAAAGTCAAAAAATAAGGGGTGTCCCCATACAAACTAACATAAAGTACAAAAACCTAACCTACTTCCAGATGACCTGGAAGGATGAAATTTGGAATCCAGCTCGGTAACTGTGTGTAAGCGTAGGAAAAAATCAAAAAATAAAGAAAAGTCAAAAAATAAGGGGTGTCCCCATACTAACTGACATATAGTACCTAAATCTAACCTACTTGCAGATGATCTAGAAAGATGAAATTTGAAATCCAGCACGGTGATTGTGTGTAAACGTAGAAAAAAAATCAGAAAATAAAAAAAAGTCAAAAAATAAGGGGTGTCCCCATACAAACTGACATATAGTGCCTAAACCTAACCTACTTCCAGATGACCTAGAAAAATGAAATTTGAAATCCAGCGTAGTAATTGTGTGTAAGCGTAGCAAAAAATCAGAAAATGAAAAAAAGTCAAAAAATAAGGGGTGTCCCCATACAAACTGACATATAGTACCTAAACCTAACCTACTTCCAGATGACCTAGAAAAATGAAATTTGAAATCCAGCTTGGTAATTGTGTGTAAGCGTAGGAAAAAATCGGAAAATAAAAAAAAGGCAAAAAATAAGGTGTGTTCCCATACAAACTGACATATTATAGTACCTAAACCTAACCTACTTCCAGATGACCTAGAAAGATAAAATTTGAAATCCAGCACGGTAATTGTGTGTAAGTGTAGTAAAAAATCAAAAAATAAAAAAAAAATAAAAAATAAGGGGTGTCCCCATACAAACTGACTTATAGTACCTAAACCTAACCTACTTCCAGATGACCTAGAAAGATGAAATTTGAAATCCAGCACGGTAATTGTGTGTAAGCGTAGTAAAATATCAGAAAATAAAAAAAGACAAAAAATAAGGGGTGTCCCCATACAAACTGACATATAGTACCTAAACTTGACCTACTTCTAGATGACCTAGAAGGATGAAATTTGGAATCCAGCTCGTTAATTGTGTGTAAACGTAGGAAAAAATCAAAAAATAAAAAAGTCAAAAAAATAAAAAATAAGCGGTGTCCTCATACAAAAAACTTGAAATACGCGCTAAAGAACCAGGTTCTTCGTGCCTTAACCAATAATAGTATAAAAGTGAAGTACATATATATGAGATTCAATGAATAAATAAATACTTTATACAACTCGTTCGCTATAAGTTTGCCGCTGTCAACTGTCACGCGTTTAGCGTTGTCTCAGCCACTCAGTTCTAGTTCCAGTAAGAAAACGCTATACTGACATCATTTGACAGCAGCAAACTTATGTTGTACTAGCTGACCCGGCGAACTTCGTTCCGTCTAACAGTTGATTCTTTAATTTGGACATTGCAACATTAGGTACTTACTTTATTTTTCTATTTTATTTATTATCACTATTATCTCTAACATTCAAGACAATGTGGTCGATTCTGTTGTGCAAAATCTCCAAACTAAACTAATTTAAAATAGTGCTATCCTTTTCCATCGCGAGCAGTTTGAAAAGGATAGCACTATTTTAAATTAGTTTAGTTTAGAGATTTTGCACAACAGAATCGGCCACAGTGTAGAAAATAGTATAAAAAAGAAAACCACGCAGCGGAAACGCAAGAAAAAGCTTTAAACTCAATACCTGCCTAGTTTTCTTTACAAAAAGTAATGATATCCCACCAAAAACATAAATGTAAAAAAAGGGGAGCCAAGTTTTGGTTTCTTTTCTATTATGACAACTAAATGCTTAATAAACTACAATAGCTAGGTACTTACAATAATATTGTATTCGTAGCAATAAATAAATCAGAAAATGCTATAAATCAGCGAGTCAGTAAGTTGGATATCTATTTGCTTACAATAACGTTAATTTATCACTTTAACCCAAAGACTTTTTACCTACATAGAAGTCTTTACTTTAACCGCAAACACACAATAGTAGCAGGCTGCTAACCAATAATAGCCACACTGGATTTTCCTGGTAGGTACATTCCAGCTATGAATTTCTACACGACTGCCCAAAAAAGGAGTGTAATGTTTTTAGGGTTCATGAATGTCTGTGAGTTTCATTATTCCACCATTACTTCTGAACGGCTGAACAAATTTGGACATACATACTCGTATTATGGGGTAGGTATCGTTAGAATCCTTACATCATTCCGAGTAACACAGGCTTTATTTTTTTGAAAAAAAAAAATCGTTTTTCAGAGGCCAGTCGTGTTTTTTAATTGTTTAAATTATTTACTTGTTTTATTTTATTTTAAGTTGGTACCTAGTCTTAACTCACAGGCGCTTATGTAGAGTCAGTAAATTATTACACTTGTTTAATAGTGATAACAATTTCACATTTACTTCTATTTTTAAAGTCGGTCAATAAACGATATAAAGGTCATTTAACTCAACATTTTGCACAACCTCTGAAACGCTCAAAATTCCAAAATATTTAACATGGCTCTTGAATACCAAAATAACTTAAGTTCCTTGAACGCTTAAAACATTCTGGTTGTATCCTCAAAGGGATTCCCAACACAATCATCCAAGGTATTTCCTACAAAGCCTTCGTACCTTTATGTGATCCATTAACCTGAAATGCACTTTATGTCAGGGAAATAAAAACCATATTCCTATGAATTTATAGTAACAAACGCAGGTAGAATAAACTGGAGGTCAATAAGAAATGGGCCTTATCATGTTGGATATAGGAGCTAACTAAAAAGCTTTAACAGTTCCTTTTTTATTCGAAGTTATTTTTAAATGACGTGAAATAAAGCTGTTAAGTCAAGGAACCTAAAGAATAGCATCAGGCACGTCCCGCACGTCCTATCAGATAGCTTGGATCCCTAAAAAGGGAGATGTTCCTTAGAATAATGATAATTTGGTTAACTTGATGGTAATAATTTTCTAAAGAAATAAAACCGAAAATTGCTATAGCAGCTTAGCTATAGGTAGATCTATAGCAAACTCCCTTGAAATTAGGTATGAACAGGTTGAAATAACTAAAATCGCCAAGTGCGAGTCGGACTCGCACACCTAGGATTCCGTACTACATTAGAAAAGTAAAACCATAATGTGACCATAATAATCTTTATTTTAAAGAACCGCAATTTTGTTTTTGCGGTTAATTGTTAATACCAATTAAAGTTTAAATTCAGAAATGATTTTAATTTTTAGTAAAGTTGACGTAAAATTGTCTAAAGGGCTCATCCTCAGGTTCACATCGGTCTTAAAATAAATAATAATATAATAGTTACTTGAATTTTTTAGACATAGTGACATTCTATTAGCGACATCGCTATATTCAGCGATATAGAATGCCAAAAATGTACGAGATTGACGTTAGGTTACGCTATGCCATAGCGTTAGCTAATGTCAAACCCATACATCTTGGACTTTTCTATTCGTGACATCGCTAAATTAGAATGCCACTTTGTCTACAGGCTCACCAGTAGAATTTCAGTTTGTCTAGGCCCTCTGGACCCATAACTGTAGCTCGTAGTAAAACGATGCGTGACGTGACGATAGCATTGTGACTGTGACTGTGACAGCGTGACAGGATGTGCATTGTTATATTTGTTACTGTGAATTTTATGTTTTGTATATCTATTAGGTTTTTATCGTTGTATGTTATGTATTGCATAATTCAATCTACGAAGACGCGCCCCACTCCCTTCTAAATTCTAAAGCGATTGTAAAAGAGTCTTGATTTTTGGATAGAAATACCTAATTTAACTTTTCATTATGAAATTTCATTAGTTTTTCGCTAATTCTCATTCTCAGAAACTTTACCATGATATCATTACGAAAATACATGACGTTTGAAAGTACTAATTGTCGTTATAGTTTTTAAGGTCACAGGCTTACAGGTCACTAAAAATCGCTTTAAATAACCGTTTAGCCCAGTACAGAGTGCTCTTGCAAAAATCGAGGTTGTAAGTCTTGCAAAATGTATATATTATGTATTCCCAAAGAGTCTTATATCAATCTGACCTCTTATCTCATATTAGGTAATCTCTCCAATTTATAAGTACGAGTAGCTGCTTAGTACATTCCTAAGTACACCACTTCACCAACATTTTAAGCGGCACCAATAGATACAAATATCAAGATACGCCCATCCGAACATTTTACGTAAACCTTCTTCATACAAGAAAATGTTGCGCCATCTGTGGAAACTCCAGCGAAAAACTTTTTTTTTTATCTATGTCTGTGGTCACCTTGCCTGCAATGCTGCACAGGTTGTAGAGGTAACCTTGTCCGGGAATCGGACGTACTTCCCGTTTTAATCGTATAAATTAATGGTAAAAAAGTTAGTGGCATACCGATATAATTTATATGTATTTTTACTTACAATTCAGAATTCATCAGTAATCGCTAAACATTTACTTTAATAAAATATGAGTAAATAAAAAACTTTTATGTTAAAAATACATTTTATTTTTAGTATAGATGAGTTTATATGAGGTCAGTACCTGTATATAGGTATTATGAAATTGCGGTACAGCTGATTCTTTTAGCTTTCGCAGTCTAGCTTTTGAGATAACAAAATCCTCGTCACTAAAATGAGCAGAGCATACTCTTGGGTTTTTAGTGGGCTTAAAATAAGGCTGATTTTCTTGTGCCCTGATAATGCGACTCCAAATCTCTTCACGTATGGGATCCCTTGGAAATCTGTAATAATACTTTCCTGAATGATTTTACTTTTGACCACGAGCAAGTACTACACATATTGAATTCAGCTTGTTAGTAATTATGAAAAATAATACTTTATGAAATAATGACCAACTTCCACTGGCAGGATTCTTTTTTCAAATACAATGAAATGTTGCTTGCACATATACCTAAAACTTAGTCGATTCACAGTAAAAAAATGCTATGGATTTTTGTGCAGAACTCAAGCTTGACTAAAAAAACTATAAAATATTTTTACATTTAAAATCGGTTCCATGTATCCTAATAGAGTTTGCCTGTATCTCTTAGTTATAAAAGCACCTAAAATACCAAGATGTTCTTGGACGGAAAATGTTGGGTATTTCTGTCATTAAAATTAATAGCGCTTGTTCCACTACTTATTAACTTTATATTTTGTCTAATATTAAATCTTACTTCTCTTCGACTAATATTGTTTTGAAGAAAAACGTGGAACATTGAAAAGCCTCACAGCGAGCAACAGCTGATTGTTAATAAATACAGAAGTAAAAAGCACGCCTATAAAAAATAATCATGCAGATATAAAAATGACGTCTTTACAAAGTCACTTCGAAAATGGCAGTTCGGTACTAATTATTGAATATCAAAATAACTTTCTTTAAAATAACTATTTATATTATTTATATGCAAGAACAATACAATATGTGTGATCTTATAATATTTATGTGGTTATAATTACTATTGCATTGCCATTTACAATTGGTAAGTACATAATAATTTAATTCCAACAAACTCATGTAATATTACTAGATGTTACTTACCGATGATACGTTATCCCATGCTCCTTTTTAAATTTAAAACTGCAATTTTTGCAGCCTTTTACAATGCAATTAGGCATTTTGATGTTTTTTAATTAAATTTCCCACTAAGATATATTCCATTTTCCCGCTACTAAGAATCTATTATGGCGGAAACCGTCTCTATGGAAACGTGCTGTTAGCGTCATTATCTGTGGCGGGGACCGCGGTCTACTGACTACTGACGCCAGGGGAGGTGAAAATAGTCATTCTTGCTCCCTTAAACTGGCGACATTTTTTCGTGCGGTCCGCCAGGTCTATAGTATAGGTGTCTTTGGCGGCACCTAAGCCCTTAGGTGACAGTTGTTGTAAGTGAAAACTGTCACCTATCGCCTTAGGCGTTTCTTAAAGTGTTGGTGGAAACGATTGTAACCTTACGTAGTTTGAAAATTATTACAATTTACAATTGTGGATTTTACATAAAAAAATATTCTAGATTCTTGTGGGTGTTAAGTATGAGTGTATGTATGTATATCACACGTACAGAAAGCTAACACGCGATGTTTCGCGTGACTAGAGCCCGCACTCAGGAATATTACTTATAGATTTTACTTGCATTCTTGAGACTTAACCAACATAAGTATGCGTGGGTTACCTTTTGTGTCAATCTAACAATGTATAATGTACATACACATTACATATCTCCTTGATATGTAATGTGTTAGCCTTGTTAATTTAAAAATAATAGTTAACTACAGTAACTTATTTCTCTTGTTACCTACATCATAGCACAGTTAAGACAGAGCCACTCCCTTGATATGCGAGCTGGTAGAACCTAAGTAGAGTCCCTTTCATGAAAGAAGTCCCGCGGCAAAAACATGAACTAAAATCGACTGCTGACGAATAACGAGTGCGTGTGAGAGGGCAACATTAATAAATAATAATGTGATTAGCCGTGTCTGCAGGACTTATTTCATGGAAAGGACCTTATGTGCCTCTATAGATGTATGAAACCATTAGGAACACAGACGTCATCGAAGGAGTTTAAGGGGGATGGGTACTATCGCAAAAATTCAAATTTTATTTAGTTTTTCGCTAATAAATAATGCGTTTATTTATACATCGTAGACTTAGGGAAATGTGTTTTGCGAGCATAACAGAGAGATCGCTCGCTCACAGAGGATTCCGAACCACTACAACACAAAACCATGAATCTTTTTGCGTGTCGAAGTTCGAACCGCAAAGTTAACTTTATTTTATGAGGATTATCTATTGTTTTACCAAAAAGAATACCTACTCTACTCCAATTATTAATTCGGTGCAGTGACTCCAATAAATCTTCTATGTTTCGCTTAAATAACTTTATAATACAGTTGCTCAAAAAGTGGCGTATTGCAGGGACGTATAGCGTTCGGGATGTGGGCTATTACATACTCGTGCTTTTTTTTACCTTTCCCGAACTCGTGCGTTATCTTTCCCAACTGTCAAAATAATGTCTATTAAAAAGAAAAACCAACCATGAAGTTTTTACTAAAAAAATTCATAGAAGTTTTTATGATTCATGCAAATACGTATATTTCTAAAAAGAAGCTACTAATTTGTTTCAATATCAGATTTCATTGAATGAGTTTGGTCAGGTTTCATTTCATCTCATTAAATTTCATTTTCATTTCATATCAATAAAAAAAATTCTACTGAAGACTTGGCTGTATGGGCATAGTTCCCTTTGCGTACCAGAATATTATTTAGTCTATGACCAAATTTTTTTTTATTTTTTTTAAATCACCAAAATGGGTGAAGGAAAAAATAAACTGCTTATATTCTACGGTTGGCGCCATTTTTCAGAAATTTTCTTTGCGAGTTTAGTTGTTTGTTGCACAAAATGCTTCGGAGAACATTTTACCGAAAAAGTCAAAAAGTCGCTACATATCTACATACGACGAATTTATTGCGTGGAGAGAAGAGAAAAAAGCAAATAGTTTTTCAGAAAATGTAAAGTTAGTTGAGTTTATTGTGTTTTTATTATTTTATTAAATTGCTTCATTTTTTCGCAACTGTATTAAAAATAATCGTTCAGTACACGTGCGGAACCGTCATTGCAACTTGTTCCGACTGTCAACCCTCGCTTTCGGCTGCGCCTCGGCTCGGGTAGACATTAATTGTCGGAACTCTTTGCAATAACAGCCTTTCCGCACTTGTAATGAAACATACTATTACCTAACATTTGGAAATGTCATTTTACTGCATCGAAGCCAGAGTTTAGATAGAGAGTGTTCCATATGTGGGTATTTTCATAATTAATAAAACAGTTCTGTCAGGTAATAAAACAGGCCGACGAGCCGGTGTTTTATTGTCGCTCCGCTTAATAATCAATATAATAATTAATAAAGAGAGTAAAGATAAAGAGAGTAGGTAGATTAGATTATATTTATCCAGGAAATTAATTCTTATTAAAGGTTTGGAGAGAAAGGAGGAGGGATCGGTATATTTTATGACATTTTGCGCAATAAATCCAAAACTATTAGGCATAAAAATAAATTGAGGGTACGGAAATCTTAAAAATAATAAATCATAATAATTTATTAGAGGTGGTCATGGGCATGTCATGGGAACCCGCACAACGTTCCAAACTTTAAAATTAATATAATGATATGGATTTTTAAAGCTGTGATGTCCTATCCTATTGTTGTTTTTTATCTGCGTTGAATTTTAAAAGGTTTTTCTGTAATCCTTTCTGAGAAGCACAGGCTATTAATACATGGTTGTGTGATGTGTCATAAATATTGAGATCAAACTTGCCTTTTTTATCACATTCGTATTTACAGTGCGACAAGGCTATTTTGGCGCGTGGCCAAAGTCTGAACTAACGCCGCTATCTTGTGCTACTGTTTAATAGTTCGCTCTGTCAGTATATCACTATTGTATGTTATGTTTTTTTTGCTTACTATTAACTATTTTAAACTAAAATTAAAGTAAAATTGAGGATATTTTATTTTATGGCTGCCTTTGTTTTGCAACAGCGCCCTCCTTCAAGTGCCAAGTGAGCCTTGTCGGACTGTAGTGTATATCTGTTCAAAAATAATAGATAATTATATTATTAATAAATTAAGTACATTATTCAGAGATCAAAGAGCTCTATGATTAATCCAAAAACACTACTACATATTTTTAAACAACGCCATCTATTTAAAGATAGATTTACTAAATTTATCAACGCCATCTGTTATCGAGTAGACATAATTGTAGTATGTATAAGTTAAGTTTATGCGTTTTATATTGCTAGCAACAAGTACCTAAAAATTGTATTAACGTTTCCAAAATAATTAATTATTATTGACTAAAAATATGTTTATGTATATTCTACCTATACCTACAATATTATAGTATGCAATCGCATGGCAAATATACAGGCTGTTTATTTTTTAAGTTGATTTAAAAAAAATTAAAATTACTGTCTGCCGCTACAAGATTGATAATATAATTTTCTCAACCACTTCTTGACGTAAGATAATAATTAACTCTACAGATTTAAATAATTAAAAGATACCAATCAAAGTTTCGATTAAGTAACGCCTCTGAGAAAAGTTGCAGCGTGAGAAATCGGATTATCCATTTATAGCGATTAATTAATAGCAGTATGAATAAGTTAATTTTATATTATGTATATTGGGTATCATAACCTTTTCAATTTGACCGCAGAATACCATAATATTACCTTGATTTGACTACAATTGTTTTTAAGGTTTTCTTATAACATCAATTATTTTGTCTATGTTACGAGAATTTGCCCCCTATATTTTTTTGGAAAAAAGTCATTTTAACACTGGCATTCGTGTTTTTAATTTAACTGCTTTTAAAACTAGATAACATAAAAATTTCATAAGTTTTAACTACAATAGAATACGTCTTGTAGGGGAAATTCTTTTGTACCTTTGAATGGATGTTAATGAGTTTTGTTATTTCGCAACGATCTTTCCTAACGCGATAACATTACTAACTTATCGTCCGACTGTTTTTATTTTTAAGCATTATTGACAATAACCTGAGTGTTAGGCGTATTTTAGCATCATTATCATCATCATCATGTCGCTGACGTTCACTGTATTGTTTAACTTTTATAGGCATTTTCCAACAGTTATCTTTTGGGTTAAGTTTGGGCTTATGATCAAGCGTTAAGATTATGGGTGAATTATTTATTTTTCCCAGCCAATAGATGGACTATGTTGCTATTTCTATTTCTTTATACCTAGATCTTTACTAGAATTGTCTTCATCTTCTTTTGCGGGGATTTTAGTTAGGTGGTATAAAAAAAACTCCTTAAATGTTCAATTTATCTAGCTATATACAAAAAATAAGTTATATTGTTTATTAATGTGTGATTCAAGATAAAACAACGAACAAATAGATTTTGATGCGTAAGGTTGTAACTTGTATGTTTATTGATTTACGATTAAATCGTCAATTGAAATCGTATCCATGGAAAGTTATTTTATTATTGTAACCATCATTCTATTGAATATGGGCTTAAGACGTTATTTGTGTTTAAGCTTTATGAGGTTAAGTTTACTTTAAAGTTTAGTCAAGTTGTTCTTAAGTGATTGGTTTGTTTTTGTTATCGCTTTATAAATATAAAACGTGTCAAGCAGTCTGTCTGTTTGGACTAATCTAAAAATACACTTAACGGCTTTTATCTACGGCTTTAAGAATAAGCTGGGACGAACCGTTAACTGAATGCGTTACTTTGAGTCATGTAAATAATTATTCGTCTTAAACGATTTATTTATGTAAAGAAGTGCGGAGTTGCGTAATTACGATGTGTAAAACCTTATCTTCTTTCGATTACGTAGCCTCACCAATGTATAGTTTATTATAATGTACTTATTTGAATTTTTAATCCTATTAGGAACTATTTTAACTTCATCTTTTTAAAGTTTTTATTTATTTGTACATTAAAATAGTAAAAAAATAATTTGATATTCGAAGTTATGAGCTAATTGTATGAGAATGACATAACGTTACATACGATACGTAATAAATGTAGAGAAGTTGGATTAAAAATATTTATTTTATTCAAAATCGTTTAGTTACTAATTTCACATCTTTTCGTATTATTTAGTATATAATATGATCGCCAACTTATGAACAATATGCTTTTTTTACTAAAATAGCTATTGAAATAATAAGTGTACCTACCTATTTCTAGTTAAAAAAAATTGTCCACCCTAAGGGACAAATATTAAATCTAGATAATATAATATAGATATCACAAAACATACATCGCAAACGTAACTCTAACAAACAAGTTGCCATGCAACCTTCCAGTACTCAGGTGCAATTTGTAACAAAACCTTTTAGGTACCGGCCAATAAATTTTCTTACCGTAACAATGTTGTCAGCAGATTACTGAAATGTAACTTAACTCTAACTCTACTTATTGTTAACACCGACCGACATCCGTGCCTATACGAGTACATTTTTGTATGTACCTAAATAGCGGTGTATACCAATTGGAACGCTAAACGCAGTTCGTACCTACACAGTACACTGTGTAATCCAACTTCCAAGTCAGTCTTCAGTGTTGTAGCGAGGAGCACGCTGTATATACGCGGGTGCGACGCGAGCGCGCCAAAACACGAGAGACGACGATTTTGAATTTCGAACTCGAGCTTTGAATTTGTTTTAACCTTTTTGATTGTGCGTTATTTTTTTTTGTGGAAACATCTCGAAGAAGAATCGATTTTTAAATATCGATTTTGAATTTTTTTTTTAAGTTTTTTTTTTTTAATTTATATTGGAAAGGATACTGGCTTTTTTGGATTTATTTTTGTTGCATTGTGACGTTTAAGTTGTGTTGAGTGATAATAAAATATTGTTGAGATGAAAATGTTTTCGAATTAAACAACAGCCGCTAACGGATCGAAAGTTTTGGTGAGTTTATTTTTTATTTATTAAAATCATTATGAATTCAATGGATAAAATTAAAATCTTGAAAATTAATATTTATTTTGTAATTATATCGTTTGTACAAATAATTTTTAATAAATGCAGCTACCTTGGCCAAAAAATAAGTAGGTAATGGCTATCCAAAGGGGCAATGCTGCCAGTATCTTGGGTTCAATGCCTCGCTGCGTTTAAATTTTTATTATAATTTTATAAAATTAAATAAATCGCCATATTATTATTTAATTAATTAATATTTTTTTTTATCTAAATAATATGATCAATGGATTATCACCACATTCAATTTGTTTGTTTATAAATCACCATATTTTTGACCATAGATACGCCATCGGGCATGGAGATGTATAATAATACCTACAAGTGTGTACGAGATACTATACCTACCTAGGTATTGCACACAGTAGAGATATGAAAGAATATCAAAATACATTAATTACCTTCCAAGAATATTAATGTCATTTATTTTTTATAACAATGAATAATTACTGAATTTCTTCTATTTTTTCTATCGAACAAGACTGAAACACACATAAAAATTATATCTTAAAATCTAAATAATATTAAGAAATTTTAATAAAATATCCTTGATAATTAAAAATATTGTCAGTTTTTCTAATTGGATTTTTAATTCGAAATTTATGACTAGAGTAAGCACCCACACGAAGTTAGGTAAGCACTACTATTTGCGAAAGATGTTTCGATCGACGAAAAACTTATATTTATAGCCACGTCAAGATTAAAATAATTAAAAATTCAGCTGGTTTAATCCTACGACCCCATCGTATAAGGCAAGAATTTTGACCTCTTTCTGGTATGTGTCATCAATTAACCGGACTTTCTCTTCCAAAAGATCCTGTTGAAAGGATAATAAAAATGTTCACAAAAAATCCCCCAAGGTTGGTTTTATCTTCATTGCGAAACATCCTCTTTTCAATGATTCAGTCGGTACTAAAATAAGAAATGAACAGATCAAAAATCGCTCTACGATAAAATAATTGAGATGAAAATTGCGAGGAAAAGTGCGAGTATTAATAATAAAATTCTGTCCATCTATTTGTTGCCGACTCTTAGCCATAAATACTGGATTAATTTTGTACATGACCGGGAGTCAAACCGAGGACCCAATGACCCACAGTCGCGATCATAGCGATCCGTGTAACGTAGCAGTTTGCTACGTTTGCAATAAATATAAATTGTCTTAATAGTAAAACGAAGCAAATATATAGAAATACTAGCTGACCTGGCAAACGTTGTTTTGCCCTTAGGTGTAATAAAAAATAGATAAATTGAGATTTAAACTATCCTATCTCTCAAGTTGGATCGAACTGCACATGGTGTGCGAATTTTATTATAATCGGTTAAGTGGTTTAGGAGTCCATTGAGGACAAACATTGTGACACGAGATTTATATATATTAAGATGAAGTACTCGAGTACCTATATTTTAAATAAATAAATAATATTTTTTTATTTTAATTATTTTCTCATAAATATTTAAAATAAATCCTCGTTTTGCTTGAATTATATTATTTTGATTCATAATAAAATAAAATAAAATAAAATAAAAATAGCCTTTATTTCGAAAGCAGTTGAGACATGTCGTACAAATTTCGTTATGTTATATTCCTTGCAAAATGTCTTTAAAGTACAGTCAAAAAATTGCAATTTAAAATGATCCATAGATTATGTTTTAATAGATTAAAAATATAATGTTTTAGTTATAAAATGTCTCGAGTTTCGAATTGCCTATTGGCAAAGGCCTCCTCTAGCTGTTTCCACTGTGTCCTGTCGTGTGCAACCCTGCGCCAATTTGGTCCCGCAGTCGGTCTTAAATCTCATCTTCCCATCTCCTGAATTTTGAAATTTAGATTCATAAATGGCAGATTAAGATGCCACCTAGTTTGTATTATTACAATTGTAATAAACTTGAACCTAAGTCACCCTATAACCCTACGTTGTATAGGAAAACGTTAATATTATTAAATCGCGTGCCGTGTAGCCATAGCGATAACTTCCCATAACACAGATTCCTCTTTTGATAACGAAACATTTATTACCATTTACCATAACGTTTATGAAAAAAAATAGACTAGTATTAAATCTCCTTACACAAGCATTAACCATCAGTGCCCAAGATGTAACTTCGTGCTATAATACTTAATATCTGGGTTAAAAGCTCGGTCAGCTTCGCTCGGTAGTTTAACTACTGGCTAATAGATGGCAGCAGGAGTCATATTTTTTTTTTGGTAAATTCGACATTTTCTAAAAATCAATCCTAGCTAGATCGATTTATCGCCCCCAAAACCCCCTTTATACAAAATTTCATGAAAATCGTTCGAGCCGTTTCCAAGATCCAGATTATATAGAAATATTTATATATACAAGAATTTCTCATTTAAAGGTATAGGATAATATAGCTTTTATAATAAATTTGCAGAATGGTATTAGTGAAACCCTACAAAAATGAAAATCAACTAGGTACTTGCATGCGTTTGTAGAAACTAAACCTACAGTTTTCTTGCTTGGCCATCATGAACGAAAATAATATCATGAGGAAACCTTCATGCACGAGATTTCTCCATGTTTTTAAAGATGTGTAAAGACTTCAACTATACTTCAAAAAACTTCTTGTGTTAAACCCTCTTGGACAGTTATAGCTGTAAAAAAAAAGTTGAGTCACTGAAATAGCACGTTGCACTTGCGACAATACACGACCGTGAAGATCTGGTTAGGTAAGAAGACGTGCAAGTTCAAGTAGGTATCATAAATTAATTATAATGCAATAATTAACAACGTAAATAACAGTTGAACGCGGAACCACGCGCCTATCACAGCGACCTGTCATGTACTCGTAATACATAAGATAAAGTTGTAGTGTATATCTCGGTATGGACGCTTGAATTACTTATATCAATTTTTTGTATGGAATAAAAATACAGCAAAGACGTACCGCCAAGCGATTTAACGTTCTGGTACAATGCTGTGTAAAAACCGTTGAGGTGACTTAACTTACCCCGTCCAAGTTAGCACGCTAACATCTTCGACTGCATCATCACTTACCATCAGGTGAGATCGTAGTTAAGTACTAACTTGTATAGCGTAATAATAATAACAAGTCATTTTTACACGACTGCCCAAAAAACTAGTGTAATGTTTTTAGGGTTCATGTATGTATGTATATATGTATACGTATGTTCCCATAGGCCATAATATTCCATAACTTCTGACTTCTGACGGCTGAATGTCGTTAGAATCCTTACACATTGCCCATATGGAGAGAGTTGCAAGTCCACAGCTAGACCTACATTTTGTTCTTGAAATATTTATTTCTTTGGGTGATGACGTTTTTACCCCCCAAATGATTACCAAATTGGACAATTTTAGTCTCATTAAATTCCGTACACGTATATCTAGGCTCGTACGTTTTATTTTTTTGGTTTAGTTCAATTAAAAAAAATACTTAAGATTTCGACCACAAGCATCTCCTAATTAATATATATATAGCTGCTTGTGCTGATTGGCCACTGACTGATTGATCACCTCTCCTGAACAATTTTGTATGAAAAAAATTTTTTTCAAGTATGGGTTCGTATAGAAGGTAAAAATTCATGAGGAGGAAAAATACGGAGAGAGCTGATGATTGAGGATTTCGAAGACGGGTGAACAGCACGTGGAGGGTATTGGAGATAGGTGGGGGGTGCTCGACCAAATGTCATTTGAAACGTCATGCAATTGGCAGTGAGCTGAAAAAAAAATTCAAAATGGCGGATTCAAAATGGCCGCCATACGAATTTCGCCGATATCTCGGAAAGTATAAAAGATGGAAGAATGGTTTCTTGACAAGAAGTGATCAGGACCCGAAGGTCTATTTGATGGATAGAAAAAAAAATCAAAATGGCGGAATTTATTTTTACATAGAAAATGTATGGGGAATGTTGAAGAGACTAACAGTTGGTAATTATGCAAGGTTGTGATGCGTTTTTTCGGAGAGTTACTAGAGAAAAATATGGAGAGAGCTAATGATTGAGGATTTCGGAGACGGGTGAAGAGCACAGCCAGGGTATCGAAGATAGGTGGGGGGTGCTCGACCAAATGTAACTCGAAACGTCATCCAATTGGCAGTTAGCTGAAAAAAAAATCAAAATGGCGGATTCAAGATGGCCGCCATACAAATTTCGTGTTGTTATATCTCGGAAAGTATAAAAGATAAGAGAGTGATTTCTTTGCAAGAGGTAATTAGAATCTCAAGGTCTACGGGATGAATGAAAAAAAAAATCAAAGTGGTTGAATTTATTTTTCCATGGAAAATGTGAATGCTACAATAAACCCAAAGGCCTATGAAAAACTATGAAAAGTATGAGAAGAGATGATGGTCTACGATTTGGATGATGATTGAGGAGCACGGTCATGGATTTAAAGATAGTTAAGGGCTGTTTGAATACAAAATACACTGAACCTCATCTGATGAGGTTCAGTGTATTTTTTATTCAAACAGCCCTTAACTATCTTATTATCCAATCCCATGACCGTGCTCCGAGGTAATTCTTTTAGCCCATTGCCAATCGGATTCCAATTGGCGATGGAGATGACGGCGATTCTTTTATAGGTGAGAAGACAGCCCGCGGGCCACATGTGGCCCGCGCTCCCACGCGCCCTACTAGTTAATATATATATAGCTGCTTGTGCTGATTGGCCACTGACTGATTGATCACCTCTCCTGAACAATTTTGTATGAAAAATTTTTTTTTCAAGGATCATGACGTATAGTAAGGAAAAAATCATTAAGAACAAAAATATGGAGAGAGCTGATGGTTGAGGATTTCGGAGACGGGTGAAGAGCACGGGGAGGGTATTGAAGATAGATGGGTGGTGCTCGACCAAATGTCATTTGAAATGACATCCAATTGGCAGTTAGCTGAAAAAAAATTCAAAATGGCGGATTCAAAATAGCCGCCATTCGAATTACGTCGATATCTCGGAAAGTATAAAAGATGGAAGAATGGTTTCTTGACAAGAGCTGATCAGGACTCGAAGGTCTATTCGATGAAAAGAAAAAAAAAATCAAAATGGCGGAATTTTTTTTTACCATAGAAAATGTATGGCGGATGTTGAAGAGACTAACAGTTGGTAATTATGCAAGGTTGTGAGCGGTTTTTCGGGGAGTTACTAGAGAAAAATATGGAGAGAGCTGATGATTGAGGATTTCGGAGACGGGTGAACAGCACAGCCAGGGTATCGAAGATAGGTGGGGGGTGCTCGACCAAATGTAACTCGAAACGTCATCCAATTGGCAGTTGGCTGAAAAAAAAATCAAAATGGCGGATTCAAGATGGCCTCCATACTTTCGTGTTTTTATATCTCGGAAAGTATAAAAGATAAGAGAGTGATTTCTTTGCAAGACGTAATTAGAATCTCAAGGTCTACGGGATGAATGAAAAAAATCAAAGTGGTTGAATTTATTTTTCCATGGAAAATGTGAATGCTACAATAAACCCAAAGGCCTATGAAAAACGATGAAAAGTATGAGAAGAGATGGTCTACGATTTGGATGATGATTGAGGAGCACGGTCATGGATTTAAAGATAGTTAAGGGCTGTTTGAATAAAAAATACACTGAACCTCAATGAGGTTCAGTGTATTTTAAGGGCTGTTTGAATAAAAAATACACTGAACCTCATTGAGGTTCAGTGTATTTTTTATTCAAACAGCCCTTAACTATCTTTAAATCCATGACCGTGCTCCGAGGTAATTCTTTTAGCCCATTGCCAATCGGATTCCAATTGGCGATGGAGATGACGGCGATTCTTTTATAGGTGAGAAGGCAGCCCGCGGGCCACATGTGGCCCGCGCTCCCACGCGCCCTACTAGTTACAATATATATAGCTGCTTGTGCTGACTGACTCACTGATTGATCACCTCTCCTGAACAATTTTGAATGAAAAAATTTTTTTTCATTAACCATTTCGTATACAAGGAAAAAATTCATTAAGAACAAAAATATGGAGAGAGCTGATGATTGAGGATTTCGAAGACGAGTGAAGAGCACAGCCAAGGGTATTGAAGATAGGTGGGGGGTGCTCGACCAAATGTCATTCGAAATGTCATCCAATTGGCAGTGACCTAAAAAAAAGTTCAAAATGGCGGATTCAAAATGGCCGCCATTGGAATTTCGTCGATATCTCGGAAAGTATAAAAGATGGGAGAAAAGTTTCTTGACAAGAAGTGATCAGGACCCAAAGGTCTATTTTATGCATAGAAAAAAAATTCAAAATGGCGGAATTTATTTTTCCATAGAAAATGTATGGGGAATGTTGAAGAGACTAACAGTTGGTAATTATGCAAGGTTGTGATGTATGCGATTTTTCGGAGAGTTACTATAGAGAAAAATATGGGGAAAGCTGATGATTGAGGATTTCGGAGACGGGTGAAGAGCACAGCCAGGGTATCGAAGATAAGTGGGGGGTGCTCGACCAAATGTAACTCTTAACGTCATCCAATTGGCAGTTAGCTGAAAAAAAAATCAAAATGGCGGATTCAAGATGGCTGCCATACAAATTTCGTGTTGTTCTATCTCGGAAAGTATAAAAGATAAGAGAGTGATTTCTTTGCAAGACGTAATTAGAATCTCAAGGTCTACGGGATGAATGAAAAGTTGAAGTGGTTGAATTTATTTTTCCATGGAAAATGTGAATGCTACAATAAACAAGGCCTATGAAAAACTATGAAAAGTATGAGAAGAGATGATGGTCTACGATTTGGATAAGGATTGAGGAGCACGGTCATGGATTTAAAGATAGTTAAGGGCTGTTTGAATAAAAAATACACTGAACCTCATCGGTGCTCCGAGGTAATTCTTTTAGCCCATTGCCAATCGGATTCCAATTGGCGATGGAGATGACGGCGATTCTTTTATAGGTGAGAAGACAGCCCGCGGGCCACATGTGGCCCGCGCTTCCACGCGCCCTACTAGTTAATATATATATAGCTGCTTGTGCTGATTCACTGACTGACTGATTATCACCTCTCCTGAACAATTTTGTATGAAAAATTTTTTTTTCACGGATGGGGTCTTATAGAAGAAAAAAATTCAATTTGAAGAAAAATACGGAGAGAGCTGATGATTGAGGATTTCGGAGACGGGTGAAGAGCACGGGAAGGGTATCGTAGATAGGTGGCGGGTGCTCGACCAAATGTCATTTGAAATGTCATGCGATTGGCAGTGAGCTGAAAAAAAGTTCAAAATGGCGGATTCAAAATGGCCGCCATTCGAATTTCGCCGATATCTCGGAAAGTATAAAAGATGGAAGAATGGTTTCTTGACAAGAGCTGATCAGGACTCAAAGGTCTATTCGATGGATAGAAAAAAAAATTCAAAATGGCGGAATTTATTTTTCCATAGAAAATGTATGGGGAGTCTTGAAGAGACTAAAAGTTGGTAACTATACAAGATTTTGATACCGTTTTTTTAAGAGAACTGCCAGAGTAATATATGTAATGAGGTGATGATTGAGGATTTTAAAGTCAGTCAAGGAGCATGGGCAAGGTATTATAGTTAATGGGGACTGCTGAACCAAAAAATACTCGGAACTTCAGGCAATTGGCAGTGAGCTGAAAAAAAAACAAAATGGCGGATTCAAGATGGCTGCCACACAAATTTCGTGTTGTCCTATCTCGGAAAGTATAAAAGATAAGAGAGTGGTTTCTTAGCAAGAGGTGATCAAGATCTCAAGTTCTACGGGATGCATGGAAAATAATTCACTGTGGCGGAATTTATCTTTCCATGGAAAATGTACATACTATGAGAAAAGACAATGATCTAGGATTTGGATGATGATTGAGGAGCACTGTCATGGTTTTAAAGATAGTTAAGGGCTGCCCGTAACTATCTTTAAAACCATGACAGTGCTCCTTGGTAATTTATTCAGCTCACTGCCAATCGGATTCCAATGGGCGATGGAGATGAGGGCGATACCTTTATGGGCGGGAAGACTGCACGCGGGCCACATGTGGCCCGCGCACACACGCGACCTACTAGTTCGGATATATGCGTTGCTCATCGGTAAAGAAAAACCCCGTGGGCAAATCTGTATGCCTGAGAATTCTCTAATCTAACCTAAACATGTACCTTGTTGAACTAGGACCTAACCCACTGCTAGGCTGAAAAAGTTAAGATTTTTGAGATTTTAACTCCTTCTTTTTAATTCGTTGGCATAATTATTATACTTATTAGCTCTTACAACACGATAATATTATTTTATCTGCACCAAAAAATATGTTTTTTAAGTAGGAAAAAAGACGTCTCTTTAACAGAAGTAGTGAAAGTATAAAAAAATTTATCGCTAATTTTTCTTGCCTTTTATTCCAAGTTTGTTCATTTTAATATTTTATGGTAGCGAATCAAATGTCGTTAGCGAGAATCCCACACGCCACGGTTCTGCATTGCGCTGACGGTGCCTTGACCTCTTGTGACTGATAACCCATGACGTGATGTAAGAAACATTTTTGGCACTTAAATGCATCTCTATATTGATTAGCTTCGGTCATTTATACACCAACTAGCGTGAATTCCGATTGTTCACAAATCGCGGGAAATCATTGCTTTTTTCGTGATGAAAAGTAGTGTATATCACTCTACGCGATTTCAAATATGTCTGTGCAAAAAGCACGTTGATCTGTTGCTCCGAAAAACCAACAAATTCACATTTAAATATGCTAATAACTATGCATATAAATAATACTGTAAAAACGAGTTTCTTTATTCTTTCCAAACCGACTTGTCACGTGGTTGTTTCAAATGGATAAAGATACGGTATACCCTAGTTTATAACATTGGTTACTTTTTATTACAAAAAAATATAGTTTCCGCAGGAGAGTTGAAAACCGAACTTTACGCAGGCGGAGCCGCGGATAGAAGCTACTATTAGTTTTTTTTTACATACACCACAGTTATTCCTTGATTCCTGCAATTGTAATGTTAATACATATAAGATGCATTATACATATAAGACGTAATGGAAGATGTTGTCATACAAACTTGGAAGACGATGAGCAACCCCTAAAGCATCACTCCGGAACGCTAAATCACTTAGCGGCTTTGCTGGTAGGGAGGTAACTAGCCACAGCTGAACCCTCCCAGTTCCCACCGAACCAGACTCGAGCCAAATTCTAAATTTGCCAGTCGTGGGAATCGAACCCGCGTTCTCCCACTCAAATCCAGGTCCAGAAGTCGTCAGGGTATTTCTATAAACTCACGAGTTGCAGCGTGATCACGTGGGCGGAAGTGGTAATAAACTTATACATTTCGTATGCGCCGAGCTATAAATGTTATAGGATATAAAACTTGCCAAGGAAATACTACGAAAATGTAGGTACGTATTGTTCTTAAGTATATAAATCAGATGCATTGTGTAGGAGTTTTTAATGTTACAATAACCATGGTTTTAAAGGTCAAAAACTTGCTCTATTATGTTACCACATAGCAGTGTTATTCTTTAAATGTGCAGCATTGCAACGTTGATTCAACGATGACGAAAAACATTATCCATTTGAACTCCATTAGTCGCCAATAGCTACTTGTATCAATTTTCTAGTGAAAATTACCTAAATAATTCTAATACTATATATACACGGCCAGATAAGACAGATAGGTATTAACTTACTGTAATATTATATTCGGTTGATTTCATCGTGTTAATTTTTAACGTTTACCCTTGTTTACCCGGCTCTACGATTTGCCATGTCAATCAGTCGCTGTCGCGGACTTTTTGTACACAATACTAAAATACCTATATTATACAAAAATGACTATGTTTTCGCTTTGTTTATCAAAGCTCGTTACAAATTAGGACTGTGATTTTTTAAATAAGACTTTCCTTCACTAGGTCGTACTTATACGTAGATGATTATACTTAATCCTAGAAAGTAGTAATTACCCAGTTTAAACGAATTAAAAATGTCAATGTCATCGGTAATGATACAATTGTAATATGCAATAAGCAAAGATTTAAATCTTTGGCAATAAGTACAAAATTCGCAATAGGAATATATTGTTACATCGACGAGCTCAGCGACGAATAAAGAGGTTATAGAATAGATTCTACTTACTGGCTTGTTAAGAGATAAGGATCCTAAGAAATGATAATAACATTGTATTGTAATGTTACAGCAAATGACAATTTGCGCATGATTTCACCGACAGCGGCGGACAAAGAACGAGCAATTAGACATAAGCGAAAGTGTTTTAATTGCAAATTAGTGTCATTTCTGGTGTAATTAATAATGATAATGTCCTCTCGACATTTCGGCTCGGCGGTCAATCTATATACCAATAACTAACGCAAACATTGTAATTTGTAGTGAACAAATGTACACGCTAATACAAGTGCACTCTCTATTACCTCATTATAAATAAGATCAGGCGGCATCTCTGTCACGACTCGCAGAATCGCCAGCTTTACGTCCTCGTCGAGGCACGGGGGTGAAATTGAAACGCTGCTAATTTCTAAACTCTGAGTTGACAACAACGAGGCAGATCTATCGATTGCTACTAAGTGCCACCAACTTAACTGTCCAGGTGGTAATAATAGGAACTAGACTCTAGAGCAACGCTAGAAACTATATAGATACACTTTACAAGAAATTTCTTGACTGCGATCTCACCTGATGGTAAGTGAGAGAGATCTCACCTGATGCCAAAGATGTTATCGAGCTTATAATGGGTAACCCTTAGTTGATAACCTGCTACACAGCATCGCACTGGAACACAAATCGCTTGGTGGTGCTTCTTTGCTAGTAGCACCTAGTAGGGTAGTTAATAGCCACGACCGAATTCCACCAGTTAATCACCATGCTCTCACCTGATCAGACCTGTCACCTGACCCGATTTAGAAATTATAAATATGGCCCGTGGCGGAAATCGAACCTGTAGCCTTCCGCTCACATCCGTGCGCGCACCACTGCGCTAAGCAGGTCTTCATATTGGCAGAAACATTAAGCAGGTTATGTAATATTTTTCCCAGGACTGCACAGTGCACGTCTGTAAGCTGTAACCCAATCTGTAATGACCCAATTAATGCCAATTAGCTGGTTTTGGTGTCAAGACATTAGACACCACACTCGAGCGCTATTTTAGCGGCGAGGAATCTTCTGCACTCATCTGATATAATTTAATTGTGAGACGTTTGCGAGACAGCCGTTCAAGGTTTCTTTAAGTGGCTGCATTATGACTAAAATCCTATTAAGGAGGATGGATACTATCGGGGCGCGAAAAATCCAATTTTATTTCATTTTCTAGGTGGCACTGTTTATTGTTTAATACCTGCCATTTTTGAAATAAATGGGAACATTTTCCATATGCACAAACACATAATATACCGTCCTCTATTGAAAAATAAGAACAAACAGCTACTCTTTGCCGCAGATACTTTAGTGCTCCACTAAATCAGAGCAGCGATATCCAGACCATTAAAACATGGTAGATATATTTATAGCAGATCCGTCAGATTTCTCCGCCGTTAACTACCTACGTACATAAACCTACACACGGGAAACGATCTTGGAATCGGATGCAATTGTCCAACTTACGCAAGACGATAAAAAGGTTTGAGTAACCAAAAAAAAACTCGTTTCCTCTTCATTTGAGATTTATCTGAGTTGTTGAGACGGTCACGAGCAAAAAGACTAAGTTTTTTTATCTTGGGTATATAAAGGGCTTTACGGACAAGACATTAAGGAGCACACCACGGCTGTGCCCGCGAAATTCAAATTTTTCGTGGTTTTTCGCGATTTTTCAGCTAATAAGATATAATAGGCTTATGGCCGTCAAATTGCGATAATCCCAATATCTTCTTCACGTGTTTATATAAAAATCTCTGCTCGAAAGTGTCGAGTTAAAGAAATTAGTCCAAGATTTGCGAGTTACTCTCATAAAACTCGATACTCGGATTAATTTCCTAGGATACACATTTTTATGCAAAGATTTTGATATAATCATGTAAAGATGATACTGCCATCCTCGCAAATTGATTGCCATAAGCCTATCATGTCTAATTAGCGTACAAATTGCAAAAAACCACGAAAATTTTGAATTTCGCGGGCAGACCCGTTGAGTTCACGTTAATGAGAAGCACGATTTCTAGGGCATAATGGAACGTGCATCCAAACAAAAAGATGTGATTTCAATGTGATATTCACACCACGAGTATTTGTATAGTTAAGACGTGGCAAACGTTGTTTTGCCTTTTAGAGGTATGGGGAAAAAATGTAGACAATAATTTCGTAAAAATCGGTTAAGCCGTTTTGGGAGTTTGGTTACAAATGGGTTACATCCATGGATGTAACATAAAGGATGAGCACTTAGTGACGTCACGCATACAATTTTAGGCCCCGCCCTGAAGCCGGATTTTTAATTTGTCAAAACTGTAAAATGGCGCTAATGTATGCGACCGGCAGCGGTATGTGCTGTCAGTGGTACCGAAATGGTGCCGAAATGTACAACGCGCGACGCCATATTTGAGAAATTTTTGGCTTCAACATACGTCATATCTTTCCCGTCCTTTTAGCGTAGCGTATTTCGTCATTGGTTACATCACTTACAACGAGAATTTTGTACGAAACGTTATAACCTTATTTTTATTTCAAGAAGTTAGAGTAAAAGCTTCAATGTTTTATAGCAAAGAATGACACGATATAGACGGTTACCTGATAGTTGGTGATAGTTGAGTGACTCAAACCCCCTTACAAGTAATTGTGGCGGAAATCCCTGAAACTTACTTCTCTGATCTGTAAGCGGAATAGTTATACTCTGCCAGTCTATGTCAGTATATGTATATCCAAAAAACCGCGCCTTAATATAGATCTATGCTACCACATCTCAGGTATCTACTACGTCAAAAACGTAGAAAGGTCTTTTTAAACGCCATTGCCTACATTTTCAGAACAGTAAAGTATATATACTGACGTTTTTATAACACAAAAGATTCATCTCACCACTACAAGACGTAACGGAGCACACAAATCATGCAGGCATCCCTCAAGTACTCGTAATTGGTTTACGACCACACTTCAAAACCGAGTGTTAATTCCGCCTGCCCTTCTGGAGTTAGAACAGGGACGGATTTGAAAATAATCCACAATAAATTAGTTTTCTGTAATTATAGCTTGACCGCTATAAACTTGGCCCTCCTATGGTCTGCGGGACGCGGGGCGGGTGTGCGATTGGCTATACACGATACGATGTAATGACTCGCATCTTGAGAATTCGCCTATGGTATTTTCTTGAGTATGTATCATTATCCACGTCGCAAGATTAATATTATCGTGTGTAGCGTAATTCACGTCAGTCACTGACAGCTGATTAGTTGAGCGCACTGATCCCTATTCTATGGATCCACAGTGAACCTAGCCTGAATTGTATAGAATGTTTAATCCATAGAGATCAGTGGTTGAGTAGCTCCCGCCCCGCGTAACGCAGATCATGGGAGGGCCAAGTTTATAGCGGTCTAGCTATAATAGCTTACTTGAAATGTTAATGAATAGCTTACTTATGCAACTCGAGGCTTTCCGAGTTGAAAAATAGGATATAGTACGATAGAGTGTGTGTAGATAGTTACAATTAGTTAGAATGCATTTTTAAGAAATTTTCCAAAAACTCCAACTTAATTACGACAGTACGCCTTTAAACTCTCTAACATGCGAAAAAGAGTTTCTTTCTTAATTATACAGATAAAATGATTTTCTGTTTTGTCACACTTAGGCACATCTGTTTTAACTATACCATAGAATAAATTGACAATACAATAAAAATTAACATAAATATTTTATTAAAACCAAAAAGAAAACGCGAGGCTTTCACCATGACCTCAACGATTTTACAAGTTATGTGAAAAGTGGAAAATACAGAAAGTACATACAATTTAATTAAGTAAAAACTCGCCAATAGAAAGCATAGCATAGCACTTCAATCCAGTGGCACGTGCCTATTTACTACTTTTAGTGCCATTTCATAAATAAGTAAAGCGGAAACCTCATTTTTTGCGGTCTATTGCTTGAACAGAAAATTCATTTCGAAACACTTTTTTTACTTAGTAGGTAATACTTTTTACAATTGGCAAAAATGGATACTATTCATTAATCATATCTTTGACCTGCTGTCTTTCTGTCACTTGTTCTTCAAACACTTTTTTAGTTTTATGGCTGTAACTAATTTGAAAGAGGAAGAGGAGAAGAAATTTTTCATTAAGTAAGATAGGACAGGAATCAGAACTGGTATAAATGTCGTGCTCTGTATCTCTTCCTCGCAAAGGCTAGTTGAACCTAAAAACACTTCACATTAAAAAAATGAATTGTGGACAACCATGAGGCACTACGAATTTTCGGTTATTTAAGGCTGCAAGTAGCAATCTCTCAAGAATATATGAGTCCGGGATAAATGGGTCCACCCTACCCCTAGCTACGGCTCTGCACCGTCACGCATGTCTATGTAAATGCCCTGTCAGTTTGTGCAGCTGTTCCCTACAAGTGGCTGAGGTGCATTCGATTACTGGTTCCCTTCCTGTTTGACATGCAATGTCTTTTGTTCAATCCTCACTCAGTTGGTAGATTAAAGATTAGCATTTTAATGAAAACACGAATGGTACGTTTGGTCTTTTTCATTTCACCACTGACCACAATAGTTAATATTGTCATGGTAAGTGTAAATACAGGTGCTTTTTAAAGCCCTTTAGAATTTTTTTTTACCAAAAATACGTAAATAGAAAATATTATGATGAAACATATTTTCAGATAGCTTTTCCCAAAAAAGAAGAGATTTCTTACAGCTACCTACCCTAAGTGGTGGTAAGGAAGACGAAGGGTAAGAAAAAAAGAAATAAAAAAGTAGAAAAGATTTGAGAAAACATATAGAATGGGGCAGGGGAAAAGGATGATCATTAACTCTAAGACCTTTCTTATAAAATCGTCATAGGTACCTGCCGATCACTTATTCCATTAAAATAAAACGAAATGATGCGACGAAACGAAAAAACATGATATCCGACAAATAAGTAAATATTCACTTGACTTGAAGAGAACAGCTGTCAATCTCATAAACTTTTTGATACATAAATATTATTTTATAAACTAAACTTAAACTTATACAATTCGTTGCTTAAACTTAGTAACATTATATATTCGGCGCTTAAATTATTATAAGTTAATAACATAGCATAGTTTAAGTTTAGTTTAGTTTAACCATATTACTTATAAGAAGTTAAACAATTTCTAAGCACTTGTTTACAATTCAATATCCCGCCTCAATTACTAACAAAGTATAAACAAACTGAAATGTTTACGTTTGCAAATAAATACAGTCATTACTGGTAACTGTTGAATACTATATTAGTTATGTTATACAGAAAGCTAAGTTATTTTATTACGCACATTACGTACTGTTTTAGGACTGAAAATAAATTCTTGTAATCAACAATTTATTGTAATACGTCTATTAAGGTTACTATTATAAAAATAAAAATTCAGCTGAAAAATCCAAATTTTGAAACCCATCGAAAAATTTCAAATTTTAATATCAGCGCCCTTAATCTTCATAGAAATTGATAGATTCCATAAATGGGGTGAAATTATTATTATTAAATTAGTATGCAGGGGGTTTTGGGGACGATAAATCGATCTAGCTACATTTTGAGAAAATGTCGTATTTACATAAAAATATATAAGTATATGACTTCCTGACATCTATTGGCAAAAAGTTAAACTATTTTAAAGGCTCACAGTTCACACTAAAGGTCTGCCCGCGAAATTCAAATTTAGAAGAAGAAGAAGAAGAAGAAACACTTTATTGCATACAAACACAAAACGTAGAAAAAGAAACACAGAACAAAGAAAAAAAAGATAATAGTGATGGTATGCAAAGGCGGCCTTATCGCTGCGAGCGATCTCTGCCAGGCAACCTTTTTTGGCAAAGGGAAATTAAGAGTGAAAAGTGGGATAGGGCTGAGGGTAAGAAAGTTGGAAGCAAAAAAGAAAAAGAAAAAAAAACTAAGATGATACAGTAATACTACATATAACAATACATAATAAGTATAAAAACATATACATAAATATAAAAAATACAATACATAAACAAAATAAAAAAAAAACTCACTAAAGACATAATTTACATATATATACATAAAAATACAAAAATATATATTCACATATAGATTTAATTGGGTTTTTCGCAGTTCGTAGGTAAATAACACAGTACAATGTGTAGTTAGTCTAATATTTGCGAAAAACTAAATAAAATTTGAATTTCGCATCTCCTACTACTGTTATACTCGTAGCTTTACTGGTTAGGTACTGGTTAGGTGAAGTAGGTAAAAAGCCGAGCATGTCTGCTCTTAGGAGAAAACTCTATGTCCAACAGAGGAAGATAGAAATACGATGATGGCTGTTCTTTTCAACATCAAAGGGAGTCTTATAACCTCTTTCCACCCTCCCTCAAGCGATTTACCAATCCTTACATAGTTTAGCACACAGAACTATTATAAAACTATGATCACCTGGTTGGAGGACTTTCCCCTTTATTGTTGCGTAGTCCCCATTGTGGCACCGCTATGAAACATCAAAGGGTTTCAAACCTTTTTAAATGGTCTGGAGCCCTTTAGTACTCGAGTGTACATACGACTCAAGAAACGTACACTGTGGTATTCAAACTGAAGGACTTGATTGCGAGTTGCGAGTGAGCCCTTGAACAAAGGATTGGCAACTATTAATAGGACTTGAAAAGGTCGGTTTCTTTGATGTTTTTCCCCTAACGATGTAGGGTACGGGTACGCACTAAGTGGAACAAAATTCAGAAGAGATTCAAAGATTCAAAGATTCAAATCATTTATTTCATATAGGCTATTATTTGTTAGCTCTTATATGAAATGTCAGTTAAAGTAATTAAGTAGGTACATATGCTTATTAATAGTGATAGCTATTTAACGACTTAAAACCTAAGTTTACGAGGGTTCCAACGCGCCCTGAACTGAGAACATATGTCATACTTACTAATTTTTAAGGTTTCGTACCTAAAGGATAAAGCATACACGATGTATAAATATAATCAGCTCACTATTAGCGAAAAACTAAATCCGGATGGTACCCACCCCTATGATGGTAAGATCTGTTAAGTCTGCCAGTAGATCCATGAGTGTTTTGATGATAATGATGTGCAAAGTCGGGGCGAGATGCTAGTCCACGAAAGCAGTAAATCGCAGCGATTAGTATACATAAAACATTTTCAAAACATACAGTGCAAGTTGGCGCCATGCACTGTCTAACTGCATTTACAAACTTATCTATGCATTTACAATTCCCCTCTACCCCTATGAAAATAGAGTCTAAAATCTTTCACTGAAACTATAATTTTGATTTTGTTTTATATGCATCACTTAAAGAGCAACTTTATGCACTTTCAATAACTCTTAAAGTTCGTTAAATAAGACATAAAATTGCATGTCTCAATTGCAATCACTTAATTGCTCGCTGTAACGGCTGGGCAATAAAGTTTAGTACACACGCGTTACTATGGCAACTACAGTTTACGGTCGAGGGCCCATGCATGTTTGTTTTTTAATTGTTGCTATAAATTAGTAGCCTACCGTCGCTTTAGTGCCGGCGCATAAAAATGTGTGTGTGATACAAGTTGTTCAATGTTTAGATTGTTTAGCAACCGACCGAAGTTTCGGTGTCGGGCAAGTTCATACTCGTGCTGATTAATTGGCTTCCGACCATCTACAAATTGGTAATGTAAGATCGAATTATAAAGATTTATATTCCTTTATTAGTATTTTTTATTTTATATATTTATTTTTATTATTCGTGCACCAAGAACATACATAAGAAAATACATACATTAAAAAACAACAACTAACAATTAAAAATAATTAAAAACAATCCAAAATTTATTTAATAAGCACTAAAACACTAAAGTTTAACAAGTACAAAACGGGGTCATATTCAGATTTTCTGTATAATTTTTATTTTTATTTTTAATGTTATTTAAAGTTTTTTTTTCTTATCCAAATTCATTTTTAAGAGAGGAAACTGTTTATATGTGTTTCGAAAGGTATGGTCACTAATGTATATTGATTTTGTACTGTCCTCAGATTTATTAAACCTTTTTTTTTTCAGATTTGCGAGGAAAAAATGTAGCAAATTTTAAATAACCTTCGCTTATGCCCAGAATCCTATACCTTTAAACGAGCAATTCTTGTATATATATTTCTATATAATCTGGATCTCGGAAACGGCTCGAACGATTTTCATGAAATTTAGTATACAGAGGGTTTTAGGGACGATAAATCGATCTAGCTAGGATTCATTCTTAGAAAATGTCGAATTTACCAAAAAAAATAAAATATGACTCCTGCTGCCATCTATTAGCCAGTAGTTAAACTACCGAGCGAAGCTCGGTCACAAAGATATTTAAAATTTTAACCACGCAAATTTTCACATAGAGCACTTAATGTTTGTGTAAATTACTTAAAAAATGGGTAATGGGTTCTTCACAAAGTTCTTTCTATATCACCATACTTATACAACAAGTATCATATTGACGATTTACAAGAGCCTGTTCGTTAGGTCTATGTGAAATAAAGATATTTTGACTTTTGTGACTTTTGAATTCGAATGCGTAGAATTTTATCGTTCAAATCACCACCTTGACTTGCATACCGATCGCGCCTGCCTACACCGCACTGTTGTGGTACAAATAACGAGCGTCTGAATATCCACGACCTGTTCCACGGTTCAAGGAGAACGCATTGCATTATTTATCCCTTGCACCTACAGAACATTTCATTTAATGTTGGGGAATAAATCACGACGAACTGGAATGTTGGTTGGTTCTTTAAAACAAGCTTTGTTGCGTTGGTCGTCGAGCTGTTAGATTTTGAGCAGTTTTAGCATATGAAAATGAACTTATAGTGACCAATAGTTAATATCTCAAATACTATAAAAGTTTACAAAACATACATACTTTCCTGTGGTTGATGGGAAAATAATTTAACATACACTTACAAACTCTACCTAACGACTTTAAAGAATAAAGGTCTACCACAGAACCGCAAGACGTCGAGAGAAGTGGTATCCTTATGTGGTAAAATGTAGGGTAAAATATGTCCAGCGTACTCGAACGAAATGTTTTTCTTCCCCGTTTCTGATACGAACCGCTAAGGGCTAAGGTGTAGAATACCCTTTCAGCTTCCATGTTCCCAGTTAAGTACAATTTAACAGAAGAGTGAATAGGCATTTTTCAGGCAAGCGCGCTCCATCCTAGACCCCATAATTTCTGCCCATCAGTCATGATTGTAGTCAAGCGCAAGTCTATCAGTTATTACAAAAATGCCTTCAGAAAAATAGTCTATAGCCGGTTCCCGATATTCGATCTATCTTCCATTTGCCCTACCAGAGATATCAACATCAAATTAAAATAAAGTAAACATCAAATTGAAATCGTAATCTGTCTGTAAGTGCGTCTGTAGTGCACTGTAGTGTAATGTAGTGCCCTTAATCCTTATCCTTATCACCAAGGAAGTAGAACAGGCTTTATCTGAACTCTAAGTCCGACAACTAAGAGTTAGAGCCTAGATAATGTGAGTCAATTTGCTATACTTTCGCATTTGACTCTACGATCTTAGCACGACAGATTAATTTGTTTTGCTATAATCCGCTACTTGAAAGGATTCTGTATGGTACAAATTACAATATACAGGAACACTACCCATATGAAACACCACACATAATTTTCTAACACTTTCTTCTGTACGATTTCGCATTGTGAAGTCAACATCTCCTGAGGATGTCCCGGTGTCGGGACGAAACATGCAGTGTGTCGTATGATATTGCAATGCAAAATTATGGGGCGCACTGCATTTGAAATGAGCATGCGTGTACTATAACATTAGGTGAACATACCACACACAGTACCTACCTAAACCTAGGTGTACATCGCCTACCGAAAAGTGAAAAGGCTTTTTCAAGCAGCTAACGGAAAGTATAGTATTGCTTTTCAGTAGAGGACTGCTTTGAAAAAATTCCGGTCTATTTTCGCTAGAAAATGTGGTACCTTCAGTCTACCTATAGATACATCAAGCAAGACAAAGTTTTAGATCAAATAAAATCTAAACGTAGGTGTAGATCGCCTATCGAAAAGTAAAAAGCCTTTTTCAAGAAGCTAACGGAAAGTATAGTATTGCTTTTCAGTAGAGGACTGCTTTGAAAAAAATCCAGTCTATCTTCCCTAGAAAATGTGGTACCTTCAGTCTACCTATAGATAGATAAATAATCAAGCAAGACAAAGGAGATAATTTTAGATCAAATAAAAAAGGTCAACGCACATGTGCGGCAGAACGTTAAAACCATCATCGCTCATGTTACGTCGTCGTGACGTAAGCATACAACCGACGTACTATATTTCTACCATAGATGTGTACTCTACGTTCACACCCGGGACACGTACAAGCGAACTAAACAGCTACTGGGAGCTGATTCTGGAAGGAAATCGCATTAGTTTGGTAGCCGCATTCTGTTTGAATTCTGCCAAGTGAACAAATTATGTCAATGCTGGAGAAGCAATATTATTTTGTAGTTTGACAATAATTTGTTTATCGGTTTCATCGGTTTTGACACTTACTAAGTTTATGATCCTGGTAGGAGATTCAAGTAATGCGTTGGCTAATTTCGTGAAGTAAAATATTTAAAAAGGTCATGACATTTACGTATTATAAGTTTTGGCATGGCATTTACGTATTTTTAATATTGAAAATAAATCATTTTTTGCGATCACCAAGTATCTCTATGGCGATCACTGAAAAATTTATTTTACGACTAAGTACTGACAAAGAGCGTTGATTCGAATGTAGTGCAAAACGTAAAATGGTCGACAATCGTGAAATTCAATTTAATTTTCCTGATGGGGTTGAAAGATTCCTATGTTTGATGTAT
The DNA here is from genome assembly GCA_963855885.1 of Coenonympha glycerion. NCBI lineage: Eukaryota > Metazoa > Arthropoda > Insecta > Lepidoptera > Nymphalidae > Coenonympha > Coenonympha glycerion. The sequence goes on from OY979646.1 coordinate 11,517,403, forward strand.
TTCCTATGTTGAAATTCATTCAATTTTACTTTTAAAAATTTAATTTTACTTTTAGTTAATTTTTCAATTTTATTTCTCGATTCAAATCCCAAAATGTGAAAACGTTACGTAAATAGCCCCCCCTGTTATGTAAATAACTGTTATGTTATAACACACTAATGAAACAATATCTGGGTGTGTTGTGGTCGTCTCCATGGGGAACAAGTCCCCACGGGGGTACGGGCCTCGAGGCTAGGTGATATCTGGGTGACCGAGCTTGCTCGGTAGTATATCTACCCACCAATAGATGGCAGCATTGGTCATATTTTTTTGGTAAATTCGACATTTTCTAAAAATGAATCCTATCTAGATCGATTTATCGTCCCCAAAACCCCCTGTATACTAAATTTCATGAAAATCGTTCGAGCCGTTTGCGAGATTCGGATTATATAGAAATATATATACATATACACAAGAATTGCTCGTTTAAAGGTATAGGATTAATTTGATAATAAATCTCTAAAGTGTGCATCGTTAAAGTTCTTTCATTGAACGTGATGCTTGCGTGATGCATTGACTGCAATGCAACTGACGTCTGACATCTCTGTAGTAATCTAATGGGTTTACTGAGACCATTCCATGGATGACGATGTTGAGTCATCGCCATTAAATCCCGCAGGTATGTGCTAAGGCGCGCATCCATCTAGGGCAGTCTTTCCCAAAGTGGGCGATAACGCCCCCTTGTGGGCGCTGCAGGTCTCAAGGGGGGCGGTAAGAGACCCAGAAAGAAAATGGGGGCGTTGTGTCGAGGCGGGGGGGTGATTTGTAATTTTATTTAGCTAGTAGGCCTCTTAAACAACCTCTTAACTGCAAGAGCTCTCGACTCTCAACAACAACTTGTGAACATCAACTAATATGAATTAAAAGATTGCTCAAACTCGATTCTATATTTCTCTCCGCGTAGTTCATATATCTGTCATATTTTATTGAATATAGAAAAAATGAATCATCATGTCAATCGGTCGCTCCGTTTCGTAATGAAAGTAGACACAAATAAAAAGGCAACAGACACACTTTCGCATTTTAATAGTTATTAGTACTCGTAGATATCTATCATGTTTTAACAAGTTTTTGTTAAATAACCCGAATTGTGCATTCCTGTAGCAGTCGGATGATTCATTGAATACTTGTTCGGACTTGTTGAGTACGATTGAGCGTCGAATGAGATTAACGAGTTTATGCATGTTTGTTTTATTCCTGTCGGTGCGTGCTGCTTAAGCATTTCTATATAAACAATGTAATATTTATTTTATTTTCATTTGTGGTCTCGCGCGTAATAGATGAGCACTACTTACACCTCCTCTACACTACTCGCGAAGTTGAACGTATTTCTCATTGCAAAACAATGTCGGAAGTAAAAAAGAAGAGACGGCAATACTGTGCGGAATATATTAAATTCGGATTTATTGAAAATCCCACAAACCCATCGTCGCCTTTGTGTCTTCTATGTCTAAAAACATTTTCGAATGAAGCAATGAAGCCTTCAAGGCTGCAAGATCATTTGAATAAAATGCATCCAGATAAGAAAGACAAGAATGTAGCATATTTTCAAGACCTAGAGAAGAAGCATAATACACAGCCAAGTGTAGCAAAACTATTTTCGGCGGCTGCTAAGCAAGATGACGACGGACTTCGAGCTTCGTACAATATCTCTTTGTTAATTGCTCAAAAAGGCAAACCACATAACATCGGAGAAGAGTTAATATTGCCAGCAATAAATGAAGTAATAACTACTGTGCTTCATAAACCGGCCGCAGATATTATCCGAAAAATTCCTTTGAGTAATAATTCTGTGCAAAGACGAATTGATGAAATGGCTGAAAACATTGAAGAATCATTGTGCGATCACCTGAGGACAAGTCAATTCTCAATTCAGCTCGATGAGTCCACTTTACCAACTAATGAAGCATTGTTGTTGTCTTACGTGAGGTTTATTAAAGATGAGAAAATATGTGAAGAACTATTATTTGCTAGAAATTTAGAGACCGATACAAAAGGTGAAACCATATTCAATACATTGGAAAAGTTTTGCGATGAGAAAGAGATTCCTTTGAAAAATATTATTTCAGTTGCTACGGATGGCGCTCCGGCTATGACAGGGTGCCATAAAGGCTTCATAGCGTACTTAAAAAATAAAATTCCAGATGTCCTTGGTGTACATTGCGTTATTCATAGACAACATTTAGTTGCTAGAAACTTAAGTGAAAAACTATTTCAATCACTGCAATATGTCATCAAAGCAGTCAATAAAATCCGCAACAGCTCTTTGAATGATAGATTATTTCATCAGCTTTGTGTTACTAATGACGAGGATTTCAACCGTTTGTTGTATCATACTGAAGTTCGTTGGCTATCAAGAGGCAATTGTCTGACTCGATTTTACAACCTGTTTGACTCTGTTATAGAGTTCTTGGAAACTAAAGATACAGAATTGCACGACAAGCTCATAACATCAAAAAATGATATAGCTTACATGACAGACCTGTATAAATTATTCAACGACATGAATCTCCAAATGCAAGGCGATAAACTAAATTTAATTAAAACAAAAAACGTCGTTGCTGCTTTCGCAGCCAAACTGCTTCTACACAAAAAGAATCTGGGCAGACGTGAGTTTCACAATTTTCCAAATTTATCAGTATCATGCAGTAACGACGAATTGTTTGCCTACTGCCAACATTTGGAAAACCTCCACATTGACTTCACCGAACGATACCAGGACATTTTGAACTTGGAAATACCAGACTGGGTGTTGGATCCGATTTCAAATGTCAACACAGCAATGTCACCTCAGCTGGAAGAAGAACTTATAGAATTGACAACAAACGAGGAAATAAAAATCAAGTTCAAAAATGGTTACCAAGAATTTTGGCTACAAAAACCGATCCCGCAATTGTACCCTGGATTGTGGTCAATCGTTCAACGATTCTTGATAGCATTCCCATCGTCATATTTGTGTGAACGTGGATTTAGTGCTGTGACAACATTGCTTACTAAAAAGCGAAATCGTTTGCTTGTTACCGAACGTGGCGACTTGCGACTGTTCTTGAGTAAATTGGAACCTGATATCAACAAACTTATTCAACAGCATCAGATTCATCCTTCACATTAGTTTTTATATAAGGATTGATTATTTTAGTTATATTTCTAATAAAAGATACTCTGTTTTAATACTATAAAGTTGCGTTTCAATAATCATTCTTATTGGCAGGTGGAGCCCGTAAGAGTTAACTTGAGACCTTAAGCGCCGTTGTATGTTACCTACTGCGCTCAGGTTTCAAGTTGCGGGTTATAGTAAAAGTTTCGTTTAGAATTCTCCGTTAATATACATATATAGGTCACAATAATTAATTAATTCAATTTGAAGTTATAGTGGTTTTTAAATAGGTGAAAAAATGGGGGCGCAAAAAAAATATTTATTCTCAAAGTGGGCAGTAGACAAAATAAGTTTGGGAACCACTGATTCTAGGGCGTCTTAATTATTATAATCGCCACGCCCTCGTTCGCGCTCGCCGCTAATGCATCCATGCACCGTTTTAATATTCTGTTACGCTCTGTGTTCACACATGTGCGCCGACCTTTTTTATTTTTTAATAGATCTGTAATTATCTGTTCTTTGTTGGCTCGCTTCGACGGTCTAGTTTTTTTATTTGGGTTATCTCCCCGACCCGCTTACTGTACCTAACTTAGGTACAAAAAGTACGAAAATGCCAACAGAAGGGAGAACCTCCTCACGTGGAATTTGGTTCTGTGGTTGCTTAACATACTATCAATCATACTAAAAATTTTGTGCCTGTAGGTACCTTGCTAGTGCTAGTGCATCATCAAGGACAGAAGATCAAAGTGCCTTCAATACTGCAATAGAGACTAAGAATAAGTCAATGGACAGATTCTTAGATATAGGTTTTAATATTAGTTTAAGTTAAAATTAAGTTACTAAATAGCGAATAAAGTAAGTAAAGAAGTAAAGGGACTTCCGTGAAAAAAAAGAAATGTAGGTAGGTACCTAACTTAGGTTAAAGTTAACTTGAAACTTCGGTATAGGTGAGCTGGGCGTAGATCAAGGAAACGTAGGTAGTCTACAAGTTATTGCTAAAGCCCATTTGCTTAACTCGTTTAGATAGTAACTATTTAGGTTGTTCAATGCAAGAACAGGTGTGGATAGATAGCCAAATGGATAGATATAGGAGTTTACTTCCGTTGGACTCCTAATTTGGACCTGGTACAACTAATTTTACTCAAAACTGATAAATTAAGTATGTTTAAAACTAGATAAAGCCCTACGCACCCTTGTATAATATTCACATATTTCTGCGAATTCTGTATAGTTAAATAGGTGTAAGAAGATACTATGGGATACTAAATTGTTTGGCGTACATCTTTGCTAACAGGGTGGTATATATATTCTAAACCATGATGATGCGCCCCACTCTGTCAAAATGCATACGAATTGAATGGAAAATAAGCGATTTTGACAGAGTGGATCGCGTCTCGTGGATTGAAATATCTATGCCTACTGGTACCAACAGCTGGGTACTAGTAGGTAGTAAGTACCACCCGGCTCCCAGTTGACTAGATCACCTCTGAGCTAATTTATAAATATAATCATTAATATATATATAGCTGCTTGTGCTGATTGACTGATTGATCACCTCTCCTGAACAATTTTGTATGGAATTTTTTTTTTTCAATGACCATTTTGTATAGAAAGGAAAAATTCATGAGGAAGAAAAATATAGCGAGAACTGATGATTGAGGATTTCGAAGACGGGTGAAGAGCACAGCCAAGGGTATTGCAGATAGGTGGGGGGTGTTCGACCAAATGTCATTTGAAATGTCATCCAACTGCCAGTGAGCTGAAAAAAAATTCAAAATGGCGGATTCAAAATGGCCGCCATACGAATTTCGCCGATATCTCGGAAAGTATAAAAGATGGAAGAATGGTTTCTTGACAAGAAGTGATCAGGACCCGAAGGTCTATTTGATGGATAGAAACAAAAATCAAAATGGCGGAATTTATTTTTCCATAGAAAATGTATGGGGAATGTTGAAGAGACTAAAAGTTGGTAATTATGCAAGGTTGTGATGCGGTTTTTCGGAGAGTTACTAGAGAAAATATGGAGAGCGCTGATGATTGAGGATTTCGGAGACGGGTGAAGAGCACAGCCAGGGTATTCAAGATAGGTGGGGGGTGCTCGACCAAATGTAACTCGAAACGTCATCCAATTGGCAGTTAGCTGAAAAAAATCAAAATGGCGGATTCAAGATGGCCGCCATACAAATTTCGTGTTGTTCTATCTCGGAAAGTATAAAAGATAAGAGAGTGATTTCTTTGCAAGACGTAATTAGAATCTCAAGGTTTACGGGATGAATGAAAAAAAATCAAAGTGGTTGAATTTATTTTTCCATGGAAAATGTGAATGCTACAATAAACCCAAAGGCCTATGAAAAACTATGAAAAGTATGAGAAGAGATGATCTACATTTGGATGATAATTGAGGAGCACGGTCATGGATTTCTCCTCCTGGATGGAGTTTGAATAAAAAAATACACTGAACCTCATCGGATGGGGTTCAGTGTATTTTTTTATTCAAACAGCCCTTAACTATCTTTAAATCCATGACCGTGCTCCGAGGTAATTCTTTTAGCCCACTGCCAATCGGGTTCCAATTGGCGATGGAGATGACGGCGATTCTTTTATAGGAGAGAAGACAGCCCGCGGGCCACATGTGGCCCGCGCTCCCACACACCCTACTAGTTATAATATAGAAAACGTAAACTAGTAAACAAAGGTTTATCTAACAAGAAAATATTAAAATTAGCCAAATCAGAAAAACCGTACGGTAAAGCAATGCATACACCTTACAACGTATTAATAAACAATTAATTATTAAGCTATCAAGGCCGACTTGCCTCAATCCGAGTTAGTGTTTTAACTCAGAGTTAACACGCTAACCTATAGTAAGTTGTCAAAATTGTCCAATGAGAGACGTTGACTACTTTTAATACTTTGCATATAATATTAGCTCAATTAGAGTTAATATAATAGTAAACTATAGTAATAATCCGTACTTCTACCAATATTTAAAAAAACTTTATACCTGCATAAACCAAGTTCAAACCTATGACAGAAACCTATAACAAACTTTTTAATTACACATTATGAGATGAGAATGTAAATTCTAGAAGTATGCGTAAAACGTCTCCCTAAAACAATGCAGCATCTTACGAAAAACATAACAAACATTTCATCAGTATTCCTATTAAGGGAAGATGGGGAAAATAAACAAGGGACGAAAAAGAACTGGGGGTAAAAATACTCGCATCCGGTGCATGTCTGTTGACACATAAAATATAATGGCCCCCATAGCCCTCTACAAATTACGTGACGAAAATTTTTATCCTGCTTCGTAAATTCACTCTAGTGATAAGCCATAAAAATGTTTCCGATTGCATCTTTGAGTGTTATAAAAAAAGTAAGTGACTATAGAATTAAACTATACATTTGAAACATATTTTAGTTAGGTACAAGTAAAAATAAAATATTGTCACTCAGTATCGATCATCTAAGTCTTGAAGTAAAAGTCAGAAATTTTCTGAATTTACCTTTATAAGCTCTAGGCTCTCTCAGTTTTTAGTTGGTTTTACTTTTCAGGATCAGCAGCCTTAAACATTAGACATGTCTTCTTTCTTAGGGCACGTGATCAATTTGTCGATCGCATAAGTCATTCCCATACATTTTTAGGGTTCCGTACCCAGAGAGTCAAAACGGGACTAAGACTTCGCCGTCCGTCTGTCACCAGGCTGTATCTCTTGAACCGTAATAGCTACAGACTTGAAATTTATACTAAAGACAGGGCGAACAGCGCGAAAATATGTCGCCAGTTTATGGGAGCAAGAATGACTATTTTGCATCCTCCCCCGTCAGTAGTCAGTATAGGTAGATAGGTAAAGACCTATTTCTTTTTTTTTAATTAATAATAATACCCGGGATACCCACAAACCCAGCTGGTTTACTGGCTGGAAGAGGCTACGGCGAGCCTTGGGGCCCAAATAACCCCAAAAAAGTTCGGTGTATAAATGATACTACGTCGGGACTCAGGCGGCGGTCAAAGTACCTGAGTTTGAGAAAGAGCGGTACTAAAGTGAAGGCTAGCAGGAGCCGGGAGGTCCCACGTCCAAAAGTCTGCATATAGTACCTTGGGAAAGTGCTATAACTATCTCTCCCAACCCCCCTTTTTAAAATGGAAAAGTCTGATAACGAAAATGCGATGTCCTGCGATCCGGCTGACCCCCGGCGCTCTCCGGTACCCGGGCTAGAGAGTGTGAAATCTGCTACCGAAGACTCCACGGGAGTGAGCGACCAGGCTCCTGTGTCAGTTAATATTACTGGAAAGAAAACATTTGTCCAGCAAGCTTTCCACCCAAGCTTTTTCAATACTCGACCAAGAAGCTCATCCTTGGGTAGCAAATCTCCTAACATCATTGAAGATATGAGCCTTATAAATAAAAAGGGACAGTCACCCCAGAATTCTAATGAAACAAGAAAAGCCCCACCAGATTGGCAAAGAATTCCTACTGCGAGAGGTGCCAAACACAAAAAATTGACCCTTAGCCCGTCGCCAGATAGAGTCCCCACTACTAACAGGTACAGCTATTTATCGGTAGATGAAAGAGAGGAGCAGACGCTAAATCAACCTAAATCCACAAAACCTCCACCAATAATTCTCTACGGCATAGAAGATGTCAACAAATTGACAGAACTGCTTGGCACTACAGTCAATAAAAGCCAATTCTTTCTCAAAATTGTCAACAAAAACCAGCTGAGGGTTAATTCCACAGACGTTGACGTGTATAAAAAACTAATCGCAATGATCAGAGAACAAGGGCTAATTGGCCACACCTTCAACAGAAAGGATAACAGATGCTGCAGACTTGTTATTAGGAATCTGCATCACACGACACCTATCGACTCCATAAAACAGGAAATAGAAAAAACTGGAAATACTATTTCTGGCGAAATAGTCAATGCTAGATATGGCCCACAAAAAAAACCAACATCTACATTTTTTGTTAACCTTCTTCCACATGCAAACAACAAACTCGCTAAAAAAATCCAGTATATTTATCATCAATCAGTCACCATAGAAGACCCAAAGAAAAAGAAAACAGTGGTGCAATGCCAACGATGCCAGCAATATGGGCACTCGAAAAACTATTGCATGAGACCGTACCGGTGTGTCAAGTGTGCACAATCGCACAAAACCTCTGAATGTACGAAAAAAGATAGAAACACACCTGCAAAATGCGCGCTTTGTCTAGGACCACACCCGGCGAATTACAAAGGCTGTGAAGTATATAAAGAAACTAGTATGGCGCGTGAGTGCGCGGGCCACATGTGGCCCGCGTGCAGTCTTCCCGCCCATAACGGTATCGCCGTCATCTCCATCGCCCATTGTAATTCGATTAGCAGTAAGCTGAAAAAATTACCAAGGAGCACTGTCATGGTTTTAAAGATAGTTAAGGGCATTTCGAACAAAAAAATACGCTGAACCTCATCGGATGAGGTTCAGCGTATTTTTTTCTTCGAACTGCCCTTAACTATCTTTAAAACCATGACAGTGCTCCTAAATCATCATCCAAATCCTAGATCACTGTCTCTTCTCATACTATGGACATTTTCCATGGAAAGATAATTTCCATGCATCCCGTAGAACTTGAGATCATGATCACCTCTTGCTAAGAAACCACTCTCTTATCTTTTATACTTTCCGAGATAGAACAACACGAAATTTGTATGGCGGCCATCTTGAATCCGCCATTTTGGTTTTTTTTTCAGCTCACTGCCAATTGCATGACATTCCGATTATTTTTTGTTTCAGCAGTCCTCAACTAACTTTTATACCTTGCCCATGCTCGTCGACTGTCTTCAAAACCCTCAATCATCATCTCATTCCATAATATTTTCTCTGGGAGTCCTCCGAAAAACCGCATCAAAGTACTGCATGTTTTACAACTTGTGGTCTCTTGAATATTCCCCATACATTTTCTATGGAAAAATATATTCCGCCATTTTGATTTTTTTTTCTATCCATCAAATAGACCTTCGAGTCCTGATCACTTCTTGAAAAGAAACCATTCTTCCAGTTTTGATACTTCCCGAGTTAGACACCGATGAATTTTGTATGGCGGCCATCTTGAATCCGCCATTTTGAAATTTTTTTCAGCTAACTGCCAATTGCATGACGTTTCGAATGACATTTGGTCGAGCACCCCCCACCTATCTACGATACCCTTCCCGTGCTCTTCACCCGTCTCCGAAATCCTCAATCATCAGCTCTCTCCATATTTTTGTTCTTAATGAATTTTTCCCCTCTATACGAAACAATCAGTAAAAAAAAAATTTTTCATACAAAAATGTTCAGGAGAGGTGATCAATGAGTCAGTCAGTCAGTGAATCAGCACGAGTAGCTATATATATATTAATATTGATAAGGAAAATTACCAAACAGCCTATTCGAAAACCAACTCAAGGTACAGAAAAAAGATCCGAACAGCCTTTTGAACAAAATCAACCTCCAAAACAAAGAACGCAATACGCAGATGCTCTTAAGTCCCACAAACCAAGCTCACATGAATTACAAACAAAGAATAACGAGTTAGCTAATTTAGAAGTGCTACTTACAAGACAAAGCGAAAAATTCGATTTAATCTTACAACAGATGAGTACTATAATGAGTCTCATAACAACGCTAGTTGATAAGCTAGCCAAAAAATAGGTCTCCGAGTAGCTACCTGGAACATTAATGGCTTATGCCCCAATAAAGAAGAGGCTGAGCTGTTGATAAAACAACATAAAATTGATGCATTACTTGTATCTGAAACACATTGCACTGGTAACAGCTGCATTAGATTCAATGGGTTTAGTACTTACCTTACCAATCATCTAGACGGCAAGGCGCATGGTGGGACTTGCATCATAATAAAAAACAGCATAAAACATCACTGCCTTCCTGATTTCCAAACCAATCACATTCAAGCCACAATTGTGGCTGTAAAAGACAAATGTGGATACTTTAATCTAGCATCAGTTTACTGTCCACCGAAACATAATATAAATGAAGCCATGTTCACTGAACTATTCTCGAAACTTGGAGACCGCTTTGTGGCAGGTGGTGACTGGAATTCCAAACACACTAACTGGGGATCCAGACTTACGACCACAAGGGGTAGACAACTAAATTTAGCACTTATCTCTAACCACCTCAAACCAGTATCTAGTGCCGAGCCAACATATTGGCCGACAGACAAAAATAAAATTCCTGATCTACTAGACTTCTTCTTCTTCATTGTAAAAGGTTTATCCCAACATTACTTAAAAACGGATGCCTGTTATGACAGTTCCTCAGATCATACACCAGTCTTATTAACCATTAGTACGACGATAATTCATCACGAGAAACCAGAGACTCTATACAACAAACTTACGGATTGGGTCGCTTTTCGTGAATTTCTGGATCATAATATCAAATTAGATGTAGCACTGAAAACTCCCAATGACATCGACGATGCTACTTATTATATCACTACTCTTATACAGGAGGCATGCTGGAGATGCACCCCTGCCACTAAGGAAACCTCTGAATCTGTTAACATCCCGATGGAAATCAGACAGCAAATACTAGAGAAACGGCGGCTGCGACGAGTGTGGCACACTAGCAGGCACCACTCTGATAAAACGGCGTTTAATAGAGCAAGCAAAGAGTTGAAGGAAAAGCTGCAAGAGATGCATGACCTCACAGTAGAGAATAAACTGATAACAGCTACTCCAACTGCGTCCACAAACTACTCTCTGTGGAAGCTGACTGCTTCAACTAATAAACCTATACAAGCAAAGACTCCTATAAAGCTAGAAAATGGCACCTGGGCAAGGAGTAGCCAAGAAAAAGTAAATGCTTTTGCTGAACATCTCGCCAATGTGTTCACTCCTAATGAAATAGAAAACTCTAGAGATACTGATAACTCTATCAGGACTATCTGCAATGCCCCTTACCAACTCGACCTTCCTCCAAAACCAGTTTCACCTCGCGAAATAGAAAGCATTATTAAAAGCCTTGATAACAAGAAGGCACCGGGCTTTGACCTCATAACCAAGGAAGTTCTAATTGAAATGCCGAAGAAGGCACTAATCTTTATATCTTACCTTTTAAATGGTATTCTAAGAACCCAATACTACCCCAGACTTTGGAAAGTGTCTCAAATACTTATGATCCACAAAGCTGGGAAGCCACCGCAAGATATAAAGTCATACCGGCCTATAAGTTTGCTACCCACTTTATCCAAGGTATTTGAAAAAGCCTTACTTGAAAGGATAACACCAATTTTATATGAAAGAAACATCATCCCGACACACCAGTTTGGATTTAGACAACATCATTCGACCGTTGAACAGGTCCACAGAGTGTGTAATGAAATTCGTAAATCCCTAGAGAAAAAAGAATACTGCGCCTCTGCATTCTTGGACATCCAGCAAGCGTTTGACAAGGTCTGGCACAAAGGTCTCCTTTGCAAGCTCAAATGTATTTTACCACACAGTTACTTGCCACTTCTTACCTCCTATCTCTCTGATAGAATATATCAAGTAAAAGATAGAGACACGACATCATCATTCTACAATATCATGGCTGGAGTCCCACAGGGATCAGTCCTTGGGCCTACTCTTTATTCAATATACACGGCTGACCTGCCAGTAATACCGAAAGTCACTACGGCCACGTTCGCTGATGACACAGCAGTCTTAGCAAGCCATTCAGATGCTTCGTCTGCCTCCGCACTATTGCAGCAAGGACTTGATCAAGTTTCTGCCTGGCTGGACAAGTGGAAGATCAAAGCTAGCGCCACCAAGTCGGTACAAGTAACTTTTACCTTAAGACAAGGGAACTGCCCTCCAGTCAACTTGGGTAACAATCCTCTCCCACACAGTGACCATGTAAAGTATCTAGGCCTTCATCTTGACCGAAGGCTGACATGGAAAAACCATAATAAAAAGAAAAGAGAAGAGCTGAACATAAAATTTAAAACGTTCCACTGGCTGCTGGGCAGAAACTCTAAACTCTCGGTTGATAACAAGCTTTTAATTTATACATCGATCTTGAAGCCTACTTGGGCATATGGCGCACAACTATGGGGCTCTGCATGTGACTCCAGCTTAAATATCCTACAAAGAATGCAAAACATAATACTACGCTCAATCGCAAACACGCCGTGGTACATCACAAACGACGAAATTCACCAACACCTCCAAATATCAACCATTAAAGAGGAAGTACGAGGACTAGCGCAAAGATATAAAGCACGCTTGCTGGTCCATCCCAATGTCTTAGCAAACAGGCTCCTGGTTGATGAATGCCCCAGGCGTCTCAAACGAAAACGGATCACCGACCTCGACCAATAAATTGAGGCTTTTTCGAGACGAGTGCCGATTCTACTGAGGATCGAACTCTTTATGACATTTGCTCCAACAACAAATTTGCTTATAGCCCTGGGGCTGATCGCAGATAATGGTCGAACACCGCAAAAAAAAAAAAAATTAATAATAATATTGCAGGCAAGGTGACCACAGACACATATATAAAAAATAAACATGTGTTTCGCAGGAGTTTCGACAGATCGCGCTACATTTTCTTGTATGAAGAACGTTTACGTAAAATGTTCGGAAGGGCCTATCTTGAATATTTTTATCGATTAAATTTTCACAGAGATTCGCTCATCATCGTATAAAAGTTTTCACATAACCAACGGTTATTCACATAACTAACGGTCTTGTTTTGACACTTGCTTGTCAAAACCACGGTAGGTATTTTACGTTTGTTTACTCATGTTTAACAGAAAACTTTTATCAATGTTGACACTAAAGACAACTCGCAGCTTCCTGGCACTTTAAATGTTAGGCACTTTGTTAAAATAAAATATATTAAGGTAAAGTTCAGAATGAATGTTTTCATTAGTTTAAAAACTCCCAGCGAATATATTTAAGAACCCATTAAAATAAATAAATTCTAAGTGGTAGTAAAAATAATTCTTGAAGACGTCATTTAAAAGTTTTAATGTAAGAGCCTGATTGGTTATAAGAATTGTTAATTAATGTTAAATAAAACAGTAATAAAGGTAGGTACAGTGAAAATAAAGTACTGTTACTTCCACTACTTCATGACTTTAATTGTCAACATATTTAAGATAAAGTTTTTATTCCACAAACAATATTTTCTTTCGGCAATGCCATAATTATCTATCCATTTAAAAGTAAACTTATTTTTGTAACCTATTTATCATTCGTTCAAAAATTAAGCAAGTATTAATTTCATTAAAATATTTTTACGTTTAAGGGAATATTTACACCTTTATTTTCTCCTACATAATCATCCTGCGTTTGGCCAGGCTCTGGGTAGACTTTTAGTATGTCGAAAATTTAATCTCACATGAACGTAAAATAGGCACTAATGAACTCATAAAAGTGCCCTGTAACTCTAATGTTTAAACACACATCGAGCGAACAGAGGGCGTTCCGAAAGAAGAGCAGGATTCAAACTATATACTCTAGACTCTTAGAGTTTAGAATCAGATTCAGAATCATTTATTTATTTGCGTAAAATATAACAACAACAGATGCCATAAAGATAATATATTGCATGATTGAAAAACAAGTAAACACGTCATCTTTTTAACAATAATGATACGGATATTGAGTAACGATAGGGATTGGATACGGATCAATAATTTAATTTCGTAAAGACATGTCAGAACTACCGTGTGGCATGGTATCTGCGAAACAATGGTATAGTTTTGCATGAAGCACAAAGTGCATAATTACTTACTAAGTTTGGTGTTTTAATTTTAAGAAAAAAATATGTCACTTGTGATCGGTATTGTGATAATATTAATAAGTATTTGAACGAAAAATCGTTTTGTTTTATATTAGTCGCATTAAACAATGATTTTTAGTTCCATTACCTACTACGGTATTTATTTCCGGAATTTCGCCCCGGTACGCCTCCGCTCCGCCTACGGTGTCAAACGGACGGACTTGTGCTTTAAATTTTATCATACACCACGGAATACGCTATAAAAGTTACCCAAGAGAAATATCGTGCATACTCGTATTCTCGTGGGATAAAAATATAATCTAAACATTTCAACATAAACACACTCGTAGTTTGAGATTTTTAAACAAGATGTCGAAAACCTGTCAAGATTAAATTGGGTCAAACATGGATTAATCCAAAACAAAATATACATCCCATCGTGTGACGTTAAAAAATTCGAGTTAAATGACAGAATGACGTACTATGACGTAATATTCTGGACATTGGAAATTCAATTGAATTTCATGAAACTTAGGGTCTGTTTCACAATCAGCAGATATACCTTATCTAGCGAATATATTGGATGTTCTGACAAATTTGGAATTAGGATTGTGTCAAAATGTTAAGTATCGTAAGATAAAGTTTATCTGGCGGTTATGAAACATCAGACTCCTAGGGCCTATTTCACAATCACCAGATTTATCTAGCGAGTATATTTGATGTTGTGACAATTTTTGTATTAGGATTCTGTCAAAATGTTAAGTTTATTCGTAAGATAAAGTTTATTTGGCGGTTGTGAAACAGGGTTCTTAGTGTACATACTTTGAAATAAAGTTTGCGTGCATTGGAGAATACTTCTAGCGTCATCATCATTCTATCAACATCTCTCTACTCGGCAGTGGCAGCTTCATTCATAGAATACGAAAATGATGGTGCCTAGATTCTAAATGAGGTCTAGATCTTCCCAATCTATGGCGTCATCGAAATCTAACACTGATGGGTCATTGAAGGACACATGCAATTTTTTATCTAGGAAATAGCTGATGTTGCTATAAAAGTCCACGATGTGCAACCAATGTAAATCATTCATCATGTAATAAAAATAATGGAGGAGTTGTTGCGCCAAAAATGTGAAACAATCCAAATGTGCGAAGAAAAAAGTTCTATCAGTAATGTGAACTCAGACATTGGTGATAGCACAGATATTTTAGTCTTTTCTGATAAGCTAGGTTCCAGTTTTGGTTCACTATTGCGTAATAAGCTGCCTCACTCACATACTGTTGTTAACTTTTGTATGCCTAATGCAACTTTTAAGCAATTGACCAACAAATTAATTTCGACACCATGTAATAATACCAGTTCCATTGTATTGTTATTTGGAGATAGTTTAACAGTTAAAAAGAAAGATATAATTAGCGGATTTAACGATCTTAGGAAACTAGATGTTGTTAATGTTATTATTTGTACATTACCGTATTCAGCATATTATTCGGACAAACAAAATAAATTTATATATTATTTAAACAACTTAATATACAACTTGACATGTTCTAGTAAGAACAACATAAGTGTTTTTGATATTAATAAGTTTTTTAATTATGATTGTGAGTATAATGATTGTACTAGGCATAATTTCTATGTGGCTAAAAAGAATATGCACAATATTGCTGATTTAATAGCATTTAACATTATAAACCCAAACTCAAATATTAGGAATAAAAGCCAAATTGTATTGAAGTCTGTCTGTGACCAAAAATAACATTTTTTTTTAATTTGATTAATTTTTATGTAGTAAAATTGTTATAAATTATTATTTTTTTCCACTGTTTTTGTTAAAATTTTGTACTTTAGAATGTCATATCAATTTTTATAATTATTTGTAATTATTTATAATTTAATGTTGTATAATATGTATGACTTTCAAAAAGTGTACTTGATATGTACCTCCTTTGAAATAAATATTATTTTGATTTGATTGATTTTATTGAATAGAACCAACCACCAATCACATTAAATTAATTGGTCAGGTCAAGTTAGAAAGATGGTTAGAAATCCATTTAGATTCAAATCAGGAAGCGAAACCAGAGCAAAGATTACTGAGACTCTATGACCAGAGCTCTAATGTTTCTTTACATCATTTTGGCACGGAACCCTAAAATCGAAGTGTGAACTGTATCAAAGTCCGCTAAAAACATTGACCCGTAGTTACCATGGACTAAAATAAACCGGCTAAAAATAGCGCAGTATCAAAGCTAATTGTATTAATAGGCCGGCGCCTACAAGGGCCAGGAAATGCCATATTAGAGAGTCAATCGTGACTCTCTATATAATGGTCTATAGTCTATACCTAAAGAGACATGTGTGTGCGTACAGGGTTGTCAAATAGTCATTAAATTAAGAATATTTCAAATCTGAAATCTGCACTAATTGACTTCGTTTAGTAAATCTCTAATTACTAATCAAATTAGTTATTTCTTGTAACGTTAAAGAAGAAAGAATGAAAGAAACGGAAGACGGTAAAGAGAGAGGAAAGAAGAGGAAGACTCAATCCTCTCTCTCTCAAGAGTTAAAAGGTCGTTACGAAACTAAGAAGTAGGAACGCTCATTGCACTCTAAAAAGTGGGTAGGTTATTTAACTTTTCTGTATTTTTTAAATAATTTTCTATCTGTTTTTGATCAAATTTATCCTTTTTCGCTGCGCTATCCATGCTAGTAGAATAACGACCTATTTGACACGAGGTATAATTTATCCGTGAACTTTAAGATCACTGTGCATTGTACACGTGCAAAGATAAATGAAGCCCTTTCCATTGTATTATTTTGTGATTAAGTATAGTTTCCTTCACCTCAATATTAAATTAAAATTTACATTAGTTTGTTTAGCTGTCGCAACTCGTAGCGTTACGCCTTACGCACAGGTATGCGACCGAGACATTGGTCTAAAATATCCGTAGGGTTGACAAACGCCCCGATTTTTGGAGTGTCTCGCTTTTTATTTGTATGTTAGATTTTTCCTGTATTAATTACATCTAGCATTTTTGCTTGCTTTTGTTTTATTGCTAAATTTTAGCGACCTCATAATATGATTGATCATACTATAAATGTAATCGCTTCATTGAATTGGCAAGTCTAAAAATATACTATTTGCTGACTCATTATCATCCAGCCCAAACCTCTAGTATTTAGAAAGCTGGAGTTTTGCACAAAAGTTCCTTTTGTGTCGTAGACAAAAGATACTGCAAGATTTTTTTTAATATTCATGAGATCACCGAACAACATCAAAATCAGGATCTGCCGTGCTATTCTGCAAAAATAATTAAAGCAGCGACGAGCGTACATCTATGCATAGACTATGAATTCGTCAGTTGTAATAGAGTACAATTTTGCATACCATCTTCGGCTTGGCAGCTGTCTGGCGGCTGTTTCAGAGATGGACATTTTGTAGAATAGCACCGCAGGATTATGTTATTAAGATAAGGGCAATTCCTGGCTCCTCAATTCATCGAACACCTATTCTGCTGAGTGAATCATATTAAAATAATTAAATAGAATTTTCAATACAGTTCTAGGTATGGCGCACTTTCAGAGGCTATCATTAGTATTCGAAAGTTAAATCTTACGCACAGGCATCTTTCTTTTTCGTGGTAGTAACTTACTTTTCCAAGCTCGATCATTACTTTTGCAGTTTAGTTTTAAGTAAATTTAAAAAGTTTTGACAGCAAGGAGTTTTCATATTAGAATTAAATCTGATAGATTTTTTACAAGGAAAAATGAAAATTATGTATGATTTTAAATTAACTAAATTAACTTGTATCTTTTTCCTAATAAAACTCCTTTTGAATAATATATATTTAAAAATATAAATTAATTAAGACAACTAAAACTAACATTAGATCCAAGTAGAGCTTTTGGTACCAGGATACCATGAATTTAGGAGAGCTCCCTTCATGTACTCGTATGTACGACTAGGTCCACCCAGTGAATTAATTCTTTGATTTCGATTTCAATTTCGATAGAGATATCGATTTTAAATTCTATTTTGTTTTTTGTTTCAAGTACAAGTGATGATGTGGAATTAACTCCACTCGATATTTTATCTAAAATAAAACGGCACAAGATGGAGTTTTGCCCCCGAGAAAACTTCACTTGTTTGTTTTTCACTAATTTCCACAACTATATTGAAAAACTTCGTGTGATACACGGGTGTGTAGGTTATTGCAAACTCGTGACATTAAAAACCCTCGCCTTCGGCTCGGGCTTGTTAGTGACAACTCGTTTGCAAAAACCTACTTTCCACCCTTGTATCACAATGTACTATTATGCTGTCAAAAGAATTTTACTATTAATCGATTATCATATATTCAAAGGGCAAGCACCTGACCAGACGAGAGCCATATTTCAACACGAAGGGCATCCTTACACAACGGCACGTGCTGGATGTATGTAAATCACTATAGGTATGAATGAGGGCTATCTGATAACGCGCAAGTTTATGATTTTTGTGACCCTTTTTTATAATACCGCACTAAATCGATCTCACGCGCTGCCTTTATGGTCTTCGTGTGAAATAATCGTACTTTACAGCCAAGATAAGTTTAGCAGGTATATTTTTTATTTTAATTCCAAAGAAAATTAAAATATAAAAAAAAGAAAAAATGTTTCGTATAGCGTCCCGATTTTTTATTAGAATGTTTTTGTAAAAAAATTCTACTGCTGTAACTTCTATCTACATATTTATTATTAATTAAATAAATAATATTCAATAATCTTTATATTGTCAATAAAAAAATCATAGCAACCTAGAAAGCATGGTGTAAGCAAATATAATTTCAAGAAAGCAAAAATTATATTTGCTTACACCATGCTTTCTAGGTTGGTATTCACATTAATTATTATAATACGTTATACAGATGCTGTACGTGGGTACTAGGTAATAATGTACAGCAGTGATTAGTGTTGAGAAATTCTCACCTCATGTAGCGTGCTATAAACAACTGACAAATGATGTACGGACGGACGCTACATCAAGGCTAATTTTCCGCTTTCCCATCATTATAATTCTAGCATCTATATTATAGTTTGCACTCGTAGGTAAGTGTAATGTGAAGATAATTGCTTGACTTTAGAGAGGTTATAATTTTAGTAGTAATTCCAACAGAAAATATGAAGAATAAAAAAGTTTACTATAATAAGAAGCATATTAAAATGTGAATAAAAAATGTGAACGGAGTGAGGACAGACTCTTGTCGATGGTTTTGCGTATATTCATAAGTTTTTGGTCACAACAAGTAAAAATAAAGTTTGAAAAATTACATCAGCAACACTTGTCAAAAGTGTCAAATATTCCAGTATCGATTTATTTATATTATTAAAAGACAATTTCGCTCTTTGGCGAGTAAATGCTCCCAGTTTTAAGCGAGTCGTAAAATAAAGAATTAAATTACGAGTTGAATAAAATCGTGCACACCCCTAATTTATTGCCATAGATTAATATTCTCATGAATATAATATAGAAGGAATATTCATTACAGAAAATCTGTAATAGATTGGAGGCAGGCAAGTCAAGTACGTAGTAAATCGGGTAGGAACAACAGTCTTCGCTTTCCATGCCCCAAACCTGTCAAAGCTGTATGGAGGGCATTTCTCAAGTTAGATGGGAACAGTTGGAGTGCTCCACTTCAATTCAACACGGCTTTGGCACGCGACGTCGCCTGACATATCTGTTTCCATTCACAAGTAAATTGCCGTGACATGACTGTATTGAGTGTCACTGACAGGGAAAAATATAAGTAGATCAAACTTTAATAGTTTACGGATATAAAATACAACACTTTTTATCTCTTTATTTATTCCTTACGTAATATCAGACTGGTAGAAAGCTTCTTTAATTTTTTTAAATAGCAGTTTTTTTACGTTTATCATAATATTATTATATTTAACTATTTTAGGGTCAGGTTAGTAATACTATAACTGCTTCTCTAAGCAGTTATAGTATTTATGGAAACAGAATACAAATTAGCTAACCTTTTTTTGCGAAAAAACGCAGCCTACATTATTCCAACCTGGCAAAGCTTGTTTTATTCCAGCGTTCATTTTAAAATCTTGGTTCTCATTAAAAATATAGTTAACCCCAGCCCTGACCTAGATTTCACAAGAACATACCTTCAAATGCTCCTCAAATGTAACCTACCTAATTATTAAAAAACTTACCTAACAATCCGGACGCCCTCTCACTTACGTCACCCTCACCATTTTTCCGTCACCGTCATTCACCTGCTCTTTTCTCCGTGACTTTCCATGGAACTCATAAAATGTAATGAGAAAAAAAAATCCGGAAAGTGTGATAAAGTTAGTTTGCATTGCATTTAGTTTTATACCAACACGGATTTAATTTTTCGATTCATACAACTTTATATTATCAAAAACTTCTACAATTTCTATAGTTATTAGGTACTTATTACCTATCTGTTTATTACTTAATATGGACTAGGTTTTTACACACATAGATTAAAAATTCGTGAAAATGACCTTGTTTCCATTTCTGATTTTTTTTAAACCATTTAAAGCAATGTATAGCTACGAGTGTAGCTACAGATTACTATAGCATATTTCAGTTTTTAAAAATCATGTTTTGTTTGTGAAAATTATTTTCAGTCTATATATAGAGTAAATAGCTAGTACTATACGTACCTAATAACTGTAATAATTATTTGCAAAATCCAATTTTAATCGCATGGCGAATCAATCAGTAATTGGTATTCATTAAATGGCGTGAAATTCTAAGATTTTCAGCGTAATATTTCCTTACAAATATCATACCAAGTGATTTCAATCATCGAGATGTTTCTAATCTTACAACTAACGAGCATTAGGTACCCAATACCTATTAGCCCTTATATCTTAGGTAACACCTTTCTCTTGATTACCGAAAGTGAAGTTCGAATGAGTTACGTAGAGCCCAATAATTTCATAGCTATTATTATACAACGTTCGTTGTAGTCCCTAAGTACTTGTTATCTGGGGACACGGTAGTGTCCCCGCCAAGACGAGCCAAGCGAAGCGCGAGGGCACTACCTATCTTTTCTCGAAGTGTTTCGCCGTATTTTTAAACCCTTATAACTTAGGCCTGAATCATTTCAGATAATCAAAATTCTCGGAAAATGATGTCGCCAGTGAACTTATTAAACCTATAAAGTTTCAATTTTATAGGTCTTATACTTTAGATTTTATTGACGTCTAAAAAACCCAAATTTCGTCACTGACTGACTGACTGACTGACTGACTCACTGATGATCATCAAAATTCCTAGGTACTTCCTGAAGACCTAGAAAGCTGAAATTTGGTATATAAGCTAGTATTAGCACACAACCAACAAAAAAATTCCAAAAGTTGGAAATTTAACCCCCTAACCCCTTAAAATAGGGGATGGAAGTTTGTATGAAATTACCGCAAATATTGATGCTAGAGGTCTCAAAATTGATATAGGGACTCTTTGTAATAAACAATTAAATACGTGTTTCAGGATTTTTAGTTAATCACCCCACATCCATTAAATTAGGGGGTTGGAAGTTCGTATGGGGTTTCCCATAAGTATATAGGTATAATAAAAACTTAATTTCTGAAATTTGGTATATAAGCTAGTATTAGTACACAACCAACAAAAAAAATCCAAAAGTTGGAAATTTAACCCCCCAACCCCTTAAAATAGGGGATGGAAGTTTGTATGAAATTACCGCAAATATTGATGCTAGAGGTCTCAAAATTGATATAGGGACTCTTTGTAATAAACAATTAAATACGTGTTTCAGGATTTTTAGTTAATCACCCCACATCCATAAAATTAGGGGGTTGGAAGTTCGTATGGGGTTTCCCATAAGTATATAGGTATAATAAAAACTTAATTTCTGAAATTTGGTATATAAGCTAGTATTAGCACACAACCAACAAAAAAATTCCAAAAGTTGGAAATTTAACCCCCCAACCCCTTAAAATAGGGGATGGAAGTTTGTATGAAATTACCGCAAATATTGATGCTAGAGGTCTCAAAATTGATATAGGGACTCTTTGTAATAAACAATTAAATACGTGTTTCAGGATTTTTAGTTAATCACCCCACATCCATAAAATTAGGGGGTTGGAAGTTCGTATGGGGTTTCCCATAAGTATATAGGTATAATAAAAACTTAATTTCTGAAATTTGGTATATAAGCTAGTATTAGCACACAACCAACAAAAAAATTCCAAAAGTTGGAAATTTAACCCCCCAACCCCTTAAAATAGGGGATGGAAGTTTGTATGAAATTACCGCAAATATTGATGCTAGAGGTCTCAAAATTGATATAGGGACTCTTTGTAATAAACAATTAAATACGTGTTTCAAGATTTTTAGTTAATCACCCCACATCCATAAAATTAGAGGGTTGGAAGTTCGTATGGGGTTTCCCATAAGTATATAGGTATAATAAAAACTTAATTTCTGGAATTTGGTATATAAGCTAGTATTAGCACACAACCAACAAAAAAATTCCAAAAGTTGGAAATTTAACCCCCCAACCCCTTAAAATAGGGGATGGAAGTTTGTATGAAATTACCGCAAATATTGATGCTAGAGGTCTCAAAATTGATACAGGGACTCTTTGTAATAAACTACAAATAAGGAAAAAAATAAACTAGGTGAACCAAGGAGGGTTCCCTCATTTAAATGATAGAGGGGGGGATACTTGATTCGGACAAATATCCACCTTGCAATGATATTCAAGAAATACACCAAAGAAAAGGAAATTAACCAAATAAAAAATATAGTCGTAAACAACTTACAAAAAGAAGTGAAATCCCAGCAAAAACATTTTCAAGTAAAATGTTACCAAGACGAGAACATGTGGCTCACACTATCAAAAAGTTATCAGATCTCATGTAGAGCAAGACTTTTAACTCTACACGCCCTAACTCTATACATCCTAACTTTATAAACTCTACACTTTAGTCAAAATATATTATGTCTTGGCTGTTTCGTTACTGTCACATGGGTGTTAAGTAAAAATATTATTCACTGACTTTGTACTTTTCTGATATACAATACCTAGTTTCTGTAGTAACGATTATTTATTAGATAGGTATTGAGTCTCCTCAGAAACTGCACTTAGGTTTTACTAACTGCATTGATTTCAAATACTTCATCACACTTTGCAAAAGCGTGTTCCTTTGCTTTAGAGGATATTTTTAATAAATGGAAGTTTTTTCCCATAACAATGGTGATACCATTTAATTTTAATGTGAAATTTCTTGAATTTTGCATGGTCCATTATGCCACTTGCAAAATTCTATTAGAAAAGTACTGAACAGTGAACAAATTCTTCACTTTACGCCCATGTGACGGTACCGAAACAGCCAAGACATAATATATTTTGACTAAAGTGTAGAGTTTATAAAGTTAGGATGTATAGAGTTAGGGCGTGTAGAGTTAAAAGTCTTGCTCTACATGAGATCTGATAACTTTTTGATAGTGTGAGCCACATGTTCTCGTCTTGGCAACATTTTACATGAAAATGTTTTTGCTGGGATAGTAATGTTTTACTGACCAAATTTGGTCACGGTGCCCAATTTCTATCGAAACCAGCCATCTTCTTAATGGAAAATGTCGATAGTTTCAA
Organism: Coenonympha glycerion; assembly: GCA_963855885.1. NCBI lineage: Eukaryota > Metazoa > Arthropoda > Insecta > Lepidoptera > Nymphalidae > Coenonympha > Coenonympha glycerion. Next base: position 11,540,954 of record OY979646.1, read on the forward strand.
TCATAATAATAAAGATCTCGTTTGTAATGTACCGCAATGGCTTATGTAACGTGATTGGACGTAATGTGTAAGAACGGTTACAATAATGTGACAATACCCTTGTTGTGTACCCACAATTTGGCAAATAAAAGATTATTTATTTATTTTTTATTTAATAGTGACACTTATTTCAAAACACGTTAAGAATATCTGGCCGAGATCTGGTCACAAGGATATTAATCGAAAGACATTGTAATAACCGAACGCAGACCAGAATTGCCTTTTAAAATGTACAAAGTATTATTCATAATATAGTATAGATCTCGTTTGTATTGTACCGTAATGGTTTATGTAACGTAATTGGACATAATGTGCAATAACGGTCACGTTATTGTGCCTTAAGCTCCCAAGTTTGCCTCTAGCATCTTCAGACCAAAGCGGAACCTTCCTTAAAAATGTCTATCATATCAATCACAATCCTATCGATCTCGTTTATAATAGACTGCAGTGGTCTATGTAATGTTATTAGTCATAACTTGCACTGACGATCACATTGTTGTACCTTATAGAGTTGATTCTACAAAATACGCCAGAGGGCTTCTTCTGTTTTGAATCACGAGACAGTTCTTATTGATTTGATCGAAAAAGTCGATCCTATCAATCACAACAGTATCGTTATCACTTATTATTTGGAATGCACCGCAATGGTTTGTGTAACAATGCGCAATGACAGTCACATTTCTTGAGTTTATGTATAAGATCAGTGCCAAAGGACTTAAACAGTGGGATCTTCTTCTTTGAAAAAGTCGATCTTACCAATCACAACAATATCGATCTCGTTTGTAATGTACCGCAGTCAATGACCGCAGTGGTTTATGTAACGTAATTGGACACAATGTGCATTGTGCAATAGCAGTCACATAACACATTTCTTGAGCTTATGTATAAAATCTGTGCCAAAGGACTTAAAAAGTGGGATGTTCTTTTTCAAAGAAATCAATCGAATCGATCATATCAATCACAACAGTATCGATCTCGTTTGTAATACCGCAATGGTTTATGTAACATAATTGGACATAATGTGCAATAACGGTCACATTATTGTGCCGCTGCAGATGGCTTCAAAGCGCGTTTATCTGGCCGAACGTAAATAACATTAGGGTCGGGGAGGTGAACGATTCTTGTTAGAGATGGTGCACACTGCACACTCACATCTTCATAATAAATCTCTAACGCTGATTGACGGACGACGCACGCTTCGCAGGGACACACCTTAGACTTTTCTGTTATGTGCGTTTCACGTACGTTTATGGACATTAATACGGGGTTAAAATGACCACGTTTACAAGACTTTCGCTCCAAGCGGACGCCAAAAATGCGGGTCTTAAAATTAATACGAAATTAATAATACCAGGAAGAACTCTTTCGCCGTCTATGGAAGTAGAATAGAGACATACAGATATTTTTCTCTCTTCAAATGTAGTAATGATCCGTAGATGCATCCAAGACTATTTGCACATCGTCTTGCATCAGACAAAAAATTACTCTTATGTCAAGTATTACACAAAATAGACCCCGTACGGCGTACCGTACCAATAGGGGTTGGGTCATAACAATCGTACTGTACATCTTGCAAGTAAGGCAAGGGAAAGTTCTACAAAACGTGTTAACACTTTCGTGTTTTTATATTTTTGTAATGTAGCTTCTAATTTATCTTAAATTTTAATTATACCATCTATTTATAAGGCCATGAACAACGTGTAACCTAGCCCTTGCTACAGGCATGTCTCAGTAACTTGTTAGTTTAATCTACTCGTAGTTCGTACTTACAAGAGACCTTGTAAAAAGATTCTTGCCCTTTAGCGCCCTCGCAGAAAATACGCCCTTGAAGGTTTTAATCTTTTGCTCTATTGTTAAGATTTAAATAAGGTCTGGCTTTCGGCCCTTATTTTAATCAGATTTTTTTCACTTTACATAATGTTTGGTTTAAAACATGTGTACGTTAGTGTGTCTCTACACTTACAGATCTATAACTAGAATGCTAAGCCGATAAGAAAACTTGTCGCTATCAATCAATTTCTAAGCTTCTAAGTTACTTTGCTATTTCAACTGAGAGAAAGTAAGTGTTACGTCTATTTTCACATTTAAGTTAGGAAAATCGTGCGGGTAGGTTATAAAAACAAAAAAACTATTTTTAAAGACTAGTGCGTTATGCTTTTCTTCAGTGACTATATTTTGTAAGTTTACAAATTTTAAAATATAATCATTAGTACCTAAGTAGTATGGAAAACAAATGAAAATAATAGAGGTTCTGTAAATACAAAACGATAATATGACATAAATCCTTTTATCCTATCGTGCGTGTTTGGATAAGTGTCGCTCACATTATCCCACTTTTGAAACTTATCTGTCGCCTCATTTGCATTTAAAGCTAAAGTAAACTATTCCTAATTGGAAATTCAATCAATGGCGCAATATTTTACGGTTATGACAAGAGATTACATCTATTTATTCAAATTATTTAATTAATATTCACAAGCGCGTGTTCACACTGTACATTTTAAACGAGTTCAAAGAATAGATGTCTTCGAACTTCATGTCAGAATGTCTTTAATTTTCTCAAAAACTACTTTTGTTATTAGACTGCTTACATGTTTTTTGTTTTTTTTTTTTATTATAAGCATAAATCGCATAGACTTCGACGTATAACTATGTTCCATACTTGCCACAGAATGCCTGGCAAATCACAAGTATCGGTATGCAAGATCTATGGAACCAGCTACCTGCAGAAGTATTCTCTCAAAGCTTATGGCATGGGTATACACTATACCTATTGGGTTATTCAAGGGGCCGATAAACTGACTATTTAACAACCGGCAAAGCATTTTGCAGTTCCTCTGATGCTGCAAGTGTCTATGGGCGTCGGTGATCGCTTAACAAGAAGTTTTCGGTCTTGCAACTAAGTACTGTTAAGGTGTTGCGGCCCTACCAGCCCGCGAAATTCAAATTTTATTTAGTTTTTCGCAGATATTAGACTAACTACACATTGTAGATTTATGGCAATGCATTTTGCGGGCCTATTTTTAATGCATCTACACGTTTTTAATAGAAACTTTGCTCGAAAGTTCCCACTCATCTCATATTGGTTCCCGAAAGATAATTCTTTGCAGTTTCCCAGATTTCGAGCTATCGGGAACCAATATGAAATACATGAGTATTGTTGAGCAGAGTTTTTATTAAAAACATATAGATGCATAAATGTTGTGCCCGCAAAACGCATTGCTATTAGCTTTCGATGTATAATTAGCCCACTATGAGCGAAAAACTAAATAAAATTTGAATTTTCGCGCCCGGATGGTACCCATCGCCCTTAAATATTAAATTTTTTCCACGCAAAATACTAACTTGTTTTTATATTTATCCGTCCAAAACCAGTCTTTTTATTCCATGCATCTTCATCGGAATAAACCAAACTACAAAATACCCACCAGTGGTTTTATCCTTTGACATTAAATTCTAAAGTCACGCTTGTGAACGCGTCCTAACATTGTGACTAATGACATAGTATAATATCAAAAACATGGCACAGACGCGTCAACTGGTTATGCCACTGAGCAGGGGTAGACAAGTGTGATACTAATTTTTTATTACTAGTGGCTTCACGAGACTTCGCGTGCTTCCTAAATTCTATTACAACTGAGTAACAAAAGACCCGTGGCTAGTTGTTCAGCATAGACGTAAAAAGACCCGTGAGCCGTGTCCTGTTGTTCCATACATGATACATATGATCTCCTTGGCGCAGATTTGAGTGGTAGGTCGCAAGTTCGATTCCCGCCACAGGCCACTTTAAAAAAATTTAAATTCTAAATTGGCTCCTTGTTTCGCAAATCCAGAAAAATTGGGACAGTGAAAGAAATAAAATGAAAGAAAAAGAAAAGGAAGAAAAAGAAAAAGAAAAGAAATAGATGGAAGAGAAGACAGATGATAGGGAAGACAAGTGGCATAAGAGGCCGGCACAGAGTTTATTAGGATTTTCCTCTCCTTCGAGAAAAAAAAACACCTGAAGGGTAGAAGGTAGAGACAGTAAAAGATACAAATTTTGGAAGAAGAGGAGATAGATTAGTTAAAAACCAAATAACAGACGGGTGAAGCAGCTGGCAGGAGTATTACTTAGCTCATAATTAGTACCTATCTACCGTCCAGCGTTTCAAGTCACTGACAGTTTGACAAGTAACCCAAAAAGGCGCGTCCGCCAATGCGCGCGAATATAATTGAAACGTTAGCAATATTTGAAATTCACCTCACGGCCAACTGGATTGCAGGATTAATAAATTATAATTAAATTGGCCTGCGGTGCGTAACCCGCCATTTAACAGCTCTAAATATTATCTGTATGGGAATGGCAAATTGGCACGTGACTTATCAAAGACAACTGTTCTTCTCATAATTTTTTTTATTTTTTCTTTCGTAAAATGTAATAGTTATGGAGTGAGTGATAGGATTCTAAGATATCGTATAGTCATAATGGCTAAAAGCTGCACGCATGAAATTTCGTGTACGATCAATTTTAATATTAGATTTGTCTGGTGGAACTAGGTAGGCTCGTCCGTAACTAGCTATACCCTACTAGCAAAGACGCACCGCAAAGCGATTTAGCGTTCAGGCGCGATACTGTGTAATCTTTCCGAGTCGCTCACTGCTTTCATGTTAGTGCGATAATATTATTCTTTGTGTATTATAATATTAGTCTTAGCTTTGTATAGAATAAAATTAAAAACTAAGGAACTTGTCAATGGTTAGCATTTAGCAATGTAGACATTAGGTAATAACTCTCTTATTAATAAACGTGGAATACAGATGGAGTAGGTAAACTCTGTTCCGTCTTTTCTCTTCAAATGTCAACTTCCACGTGACAGATTTAACAAAAAAAGAGGTAAACTATTCCGTCTTTAGGTAGGTACTTATAAGGGGGAGTATGTGTAAACTCATTTAAAAGTTTGTTTTTAAAAATGTTCTTTAACTATTAATTGATAAAGTAGCAGGCTTAGGTCGTCATATCACCATCGGGTTTAAACTCCAATCTAAATATATAAAAGAAGATACTGACTGACTGACTGACATATCAACGCACAGCCCAAACCGCTGGGTCTAGAGACTCCAAATTTGGCACACATGTTCCTTGTGAGGCCTAGGGGTGCACTAAGAAAGGATTTTTCAAAATTCACCCTCTAAGGGGGTGAAACGGGGGTTTGAAGTTTGGATTTTATCAAGTTAAAATACGTCTTCACGCCGCAAGTACTGAACAAATTGGGCTAAAATTTGGAATGGAGGTAGATTGTATCTTGGATTAGCACATAGGCTACTTTTCATCCCGAAAAAAATCATAATTCCCGTGGGATAAGTTAAAAACCGAAATTCACGCGGAAAAAAAATATCACGCCGCAAGTACACAACCGATTTGGATGAAATTTGGAATAGAGATAGATTATATCCTGAGTTAATAAATAGAATACTTTTTATCCCGTCAAAATCCATGGGATTTGCAGGAGAAGGGAAAAACAGATATTCACGCGGGAAAAATACTACTTCCCGCCGTAATTACTGAACTGATATGGCTGAAATTATGAATAAAGATAGATTATATATTGGATTAATACGAAGGCTACTTTTCATCGCGAAAAAATTCATAGTTCCCGTGGGATTAGTAGAAAACCGAAATTAACGCGGAAAAAAATCTTCATGCCGCAAGTGCACAGCCGATTTGGCTGGAATTTGGAACGGAGATAGATTTTATCCTGGGTTAATAAATAGGCTAATTTATATCGCGGAAAAATCCATGGTTTTCGCAGGAAAAATGAAAAATAGATATTCATAAGCGAAAAATACTACTTCACGCCGTAATTACCAAACTGATATGGCTGAAATTCGGAATAAAGATTGATTGTATCCTGGATTAATATAAAGGCTACTTTACATCCCGGAAAAATCCATGGTTTTCGCGGGAAACCTGAAACATTGATGTTCACGCGCGAAAAATACTACTTAACGTTGTAATTACTGAACTGATATCACTGAAATTCGGAGAGGAGATGGATTTTATCCCGGATTATTACAAAGCCTACTTTTCATCCCGGAAAATTCCATGGTTTCTATAATAATAGTGAAAAACAGAAATCCACGAATAAATATTCCTTCATGCTGTAATTACTGAACTGATTTGGCTGAAATTTGGTATCAAGATAGATTATATCCTGGATTAATACAAAAGCTACTTTTCATCCCGGAAAAATGTATGGTGTCCGCTGGAAAACTGAAAAACTGTTATTCACGCGGTTAAAATACTACTTCACGCAGTAATTACTGAACTGATATGACTGAAATTCGGAAAAAAGATAGATTTTATCCTGGATTGAATACGTAGGCTACTTTTCATCTCGGAAAACTTATCGGTTCAGAAGTGACGGCATCGTGCCAACCGATTGGGCTGAAATTTGGAATGGAGATAGATTATATCCTAGAATCAACTACTTTTTTCTCGGGAAAATCCATTGTTTTCGTGATAATAGGGAAAAACAGATATTCATGCGGGAGAAAATTTATTCCTTCACGCACAACTAGGTGAAAATTTTTGGTTTAAAGTTGAAAGGAAGATAGATTTCATGTAAATTAACACAAAGGGTACTTTTTATTGCGGAAAATGGATGGTTCCCGTAGAATAGTTAAAACTAAAATTTACGCGTGCGAAGCCGCGGGTATCTGCTAGTAGTTAATAGATTCCTAACAATAGCTCGTCAATGACAAAGGCCTATCGCGCCCGGGGACATCTAGGACATCTAGGTCGTTAGCCGCCAAGCACTATCTAGATTCTAGCGCCGACAGTTACTTTCCTAGCACCGCATAGTAATTTAGAGAAATGCATCGGGCCCTTGACCATTATTGTAATAAATGTTCGACCGTTGGCATTGCCGACAATATTGTACAAACTCACAACAAACGTCTCTCCGGGAAAGTAATTTGTGTATGGTTAGTATGATCAGAGAATATAAAGTATATGGCACGAGTATAAATGGCGCAGTTTACTTGAAAAAATATTCATAATCATTTTTATCACGAAAACTTTAACGCAGGAAAAATCGTCCGTTGTCGTCATTGATTTTGAAAAGTGATTAATAGACACATAACTACACAGGACGCGGCGGGCTGCGTGGCAAAATGTCGCTAAAATAAAGGCTAAAATGATCGTTTTGACAGCAACGACTTCAGTAGGTAAAACTTTGGTAAACGCATTATTGTCTCTGGACCGTAGTCCACGATACAGATCACTATGGCTCAGTTGCTTCACTTGGCTTTAACCGAAACGTTATAGTTAAATATGGCGGCCTGACTCTTATTTCGAAAGACATAGGAGTCAGACAGCCATATTTAACTATAACGTTTTGGTTAAAGTCAAGTCAAGCAACCGAGCCTATGTGTACTAGTCCTCATGCGGATTTCCGTAGTGACAGTTTCCTGCTATTTTCTTGTATGAAGAAGCTTTGCGTAAAATATTTAGATGGGCTCATCATATAATGGACTTACGTATGTTACGCGTTCGTCCATCTATGCCTCTATTGCTAGCCGCGGCAGAAATGTACTTAGGTACCTATTATTTATAGTGATTTACAAACAGACGCACAATCCCAAGGGCTTGCGTAAGGACAAGCAACTGACATTTCAATACATAAGTAGTACCTAATGAAGTGTTGCTTGACGCTTCCTCGTTTCTAAAACATACATCAATAAACGCACTATAGTCTTCGATAAGAAACCTCAGGATATAGATACTTTTTTCGTACCCAAGGCTCACCCAAGCAAACAGTAGAGCCATCTGTCAAAATACTCTAGGTGGCTGCTGATCGAAATACAGCGTGGCCTTACTGTTGGTGACAGAACAAGCATTTTTGGCACCAACAGTTAGGCCATGTCCAGGCCCTGTGCAGGGTATATGTCAATTCGTGGCGGACGGTGGTCTAGGTCTAAAAATCGGTACTTGTATCAACCTTATCAATGTAAACTTACTTCTCCGATCGGTGGCATTAACTATGTCAGTACAAACGGCATCTGTCGATTTTGCCCAACCAACGCCAAGCGTACAGCAAATAGATCAGGCTAATCGTATTCGATACGGCGCTTGGTTTCTCTAATTTGCCTATCTCTTATAATGTGATAAAAGATATACGAAACATTCGTAGGCAATGGCCAGCCAAGCGACGTTTGTTGTGAAATATGCATGTCGCCAACAGCCGGCGTATGACTTATCTATTAGATATACTAGCAGTTGCCCGCAGCTTCGCCGCGTGTATTGTATTAGTTTGGTATTAGTATACCTTCCCTTTGAATTATGCTATCTATTAAAAGAAACCGCATCAAAATCCGTTGCGTAGTTTTAAAGATCTAAGCAATACATAGGGACAGACAGCGAGAAGCGACTTTGTTTAATGTGATTATTTGAAATACATATTATGCAGATAATAATTACATGTCGTCATCAGCCATAGCCGTATGACTTATCGACTCTGTTTCTACAATTCCAATTTGGTGTCAAACTGCGGTTACGTCTAAATATTGAAATCGCTTTTATTGTAAAGTTGAACTAAAGTAACATGGCGTCTCTGGCATGTGTATAGGCTTTATTCTGCCAAATTATTCAGAATTATACAGTTGGCCGCAAGTGCGCCTTAACGATGTAATTTATAGCTGATTGATGCTGCCAGGTCCTTTGTGTTCATAGAAAAGCCTCTTCATTTTAACTATGATAAGTACCTACTTTATAGTTCAAGGAAGGTCGTCGAAGGCTTCAAACCACATAGTCTAGTGGTTGGCAAGTTCAACTGCTGATCACGAGGACCTGGGTTCAATATCTATCCGGGTGGGGCCAATAAACTATTATACTTATCGTTGTTAATTGATGGCATTTAGAGCTTGCCTATATATAGGAAATGCCTATTCAATCTTGATTTGAAGGCGCCCAGGTTGTATAGGTTGTGGCAAAGACAGTGTCTGTTAGGGTATTCCAGACCTTTGCAGTGCGTATCAAGACCCAGGAATCAAATCGCTTCGTACTGTCAACTGAAAAGCGATTAAACGAATAACGATGCTGTGTAGCGTGCTACGTCATTTCGGATTTCACCTTTAATATTTGTCATACTCTGTTAATATTAACAGTGCAATAATCTGACGTAAGTCAATATAAATATTTAACCAACAACTCTCTGGAACAGTTACTTAGTTATGTCTGCTAAATACCTTTCCCTAATTCCGTAACTACATTTCCCTTAGCACAAACATTCCGGTCCGAAAATGAGCTATTACAAAACTGCACCAGCGTGTACTGATGCCACATCTTAGCAAACGTACAGTTCAACATAAACAAAAAAACCGACTGTGGCAGACAATCAGACAGGCGGATGTGCAGACGGACATAAGTATTATGAAGTCGTACCACGAGGGTTCCATTTTTACAATTTTGGCAATGCTTCATCAATCAATGTTATTAATAATTTTTTTTTATAAAAAATTTCGTGTCACCGTGTTTGTTAAAAGCTCCTCCGAAAGAGAAACGACTTGATTTACGGCCGATTTTAAGATTTTTTTGTGTATTAGCAGGTCTCAGAAAAGGCCGTAAACAATTTTTCATACACCTCGAGAAATAATTTATATGCCACACAACGTTTGCCGATTCAGCTATTTGTCTGAATAAAAAACTGCTGATTGTGTTGTACTTACATGCCTACTGTATGATAGCTGGCCAGTTGTCGGCCTGTAACTCGGTAGTTCAGTTAACATTAACCGTGTTAACCGGGAACCGACGTCGTTACTGGCTGTGACTAACCCGATTATCCACAGTTTAGTTAACCATCCGTCCGTCCGTCTCTTAAATAAACTGTAGCACTAGCATTCCTCATTTTATGAACGTCTTAGGTATAACCAATTTTTTAACCGATTTAAAAAAATATCTTCAAAAAGGTTCTCAGCTCGTCGGAATATTTCTTTAGCTCAATAGAAGCTTTTTTGATTCCTTCTTTAATTTTGCATCTTTATTTAAATTTTTAGCACTTAGCGATAATACTTATTACTTACAGCTAAGACCACGGTCGTCAAAGAAACTCGCGTTGATCGCTCATTCCATAGCTATATGGATTTATGGAACGAAAGTAAAAAAAGAGAATGACATATCGGCATATCGATTACCTGACTTATCGAAGAAGTCAGTTTTTTTCGTTCGTTTTAAAATGTGGTTCTTACAATGGCAATTTAGGAACGAAGAAACAAAACGTAGGCAGTGCATTTTTATACAAAAATATTCACACCTCTTAAAACGAGTAGGTACAAAAGCGGATATACGTAAAATGTTTAGCTACGTTTAACGGCTTCATTAAAGAGCTTAGGAAGCCTTAGAAATGTCGGTAATAGGAGATAAGGACACGAATACTGTTTTCACTGACCATTAGTGCTTAACACTATTAGCTAGTACCTACATGGCATACTTTTACATTGTTGTTCTTATATTTCACAAAACAATGATGCTCCTACAGAATGAAGGTAACAACTACCTAACAATGTATGTGTTGCAGAAGGGTACCTACCTAAACCTTTTAATTTTCATTCTGATTATAATGTAACGGTGTGTAGTTTCGTAGACCTACGCGTCTCGTACATTTTTCATCACAAATCATCATGTTGGACATAGGTCATATGGTGGCACCACACTTGGTTATTTGTTATTCGTTATGCGGCTACGCTGTATTTGTCCAAATATTTGTTATGTGAGCAAACAACAAACATGCTATCCACACTTGGTGCTATGTGCCAAATATTGCCAATACGTGTCCTTTGAAGTGTGCTAAAAACCGACAAGAGGACGGATAAGCATATTTGTTTTTCGCGCTTATGCGTTATTCGTGCAAATAAAGCAAATATAGAACCGCCCACACTTGGTCGTATTCGGCCGAATAAGGCGAATAACGAATAAAAAATAACGAAGTGTGGTGCCGCCATTACCCTTTATAATTTTTTCCGTGGGTCTTCCCAAGCGCGCTTTACCAGTCACCACACCCTGTCACGGAATACATAACCTAATGGTACAGAAAGCAGAAGCTCACTCCGCAAGATGATTTAAAGAAATAGCGCTGACACAAAAAGTGCAATTCAGTTCGCAATAGCGCCTGGATCCGCCTCCGCAATCAACACACAACAAACGCAAAGTTGTGGTTTCTTACTATCGCGTAACTTTATCTCATTCGACGTACTATTGCTGATCTATTTCACGCGCTGCGTGCGCCTGATTGAGACGGTTGCCTCGCAATCAGGCGCACGCAGCGCGTGAAATAGACCGTACAAGAACTAACGCGAGCAAAGTAGCCGGCGCGCGGCGGCCGTCTGAAATTAGTACTTACGTCGAGACGGCTATCTGTAGTTTCTTGATCACGTGATAAGTTAACCTGGCCTGACCCTGTCCTCAACCTGCCTAATTCACTTCCCGGCACCCGCTTTATATCGTCGGTCCAATGGGCCACCACCTTCCCATGGCCCCACCGCCCTCTCGGACTCTTGGGCCGAAACGCGGGAGGACACCCGAACACTACTTGCTCTCGGCGCTTTTCCCAGTTCGGATGCCTTCTTGAGCTCCCTACAAGTTATTTCTCTCACTTCCTTGTCCCTTTTGTCTTTCTCCCCTTTCTGGGGCAGACTCTACTATACATTCCTTCCGCAGCCGCTCCCAGCCTCCTCCTGTTCCGACGAGCTGGCTTCTCCACTGCTACTGCTCGACGTGAGCTCCTCCTCCTCGGCCGGAGGAACAATCGGTCCAATGGGCTAGAGGGCGCCACACGCTACGCTTGCATATGCGCGGTTTTCACTTCTCTTTATCCCTACGACATGCGTCACCCGCCCAGTTCCCATTGCCACTTCAGCTTACTAATAAGTAGTTTGGGCTACGCCAGTTACCTCGGTTCTCTTGCATTTTTAGGATTCCATACCCAAAGTGTAAAACCATTACTTACTTACCTTAGACTTCGCCATCCGCCCATTGATCCGTCCGTCCGTCTGTCACTAGGCTGTATGGTATCTCTCGAACCGTGATAGCGCTACACAGTTGAAATATTCACAGATGTCGTATAATCTGTTGCCGACTCGTACTTGGCCGGTTGTTAAAGGTTCCTCCAGTACATTTCAATTTCTGGAGGAAGGACTGTAGACATAAGGAAGAGCACGAGTGTCATTGATGTAATGAAAAAAATGTAATAACGTTTTGTTTGTTTGTCCGCAGACGGCATCGGAGCAGCAGACGCCTGCAGCAGCTGAGATGCAGGCGCGGCGCGGCCTCCTGTGGCACGTAATCATCGACCTACCCATACTACTGCTGGGTGAGTCCCGGCGAACGTTGTTTGCTATGGTTTATAGTTTAAGATTTTTATTAGTTTCAAAAAGAATTTAAAAATTCACTTCAATGAAACTTACAGGCTAATGGTACATTATACATAATATTGTGAACAAATTGAGTTTTGAACGTACAGTTAAATTATTATCATTCCATTACACAATCTGAACACTAATTTTTGAAGGTAAGTAAAATCATTTTCCATCACACAATCTAAACATTATTGTTGAAGGTAGTTAGAAAAGTTCAAACGAGTCATAATGCGATTTTTGCGAGTAATTTTGCGATATAAATAATTTCTCACTTTGGGGTGAGTTTGACTCAAAATGGTTTACTTCCTATTCATAGACCTGCTGAATGTGTGCTGTGTAAAATGTGTATGTTTGTTACTCCTTCACGTCGCAGCTGCTGAACCGATTTGGCTGAAATTGAAATGGAGGATAAATTATAACCGGGATAAGCTAAATTATAGGTTATCCACGAAAATCCACGGTTCCCTCAGGCTTTGTAAAATACCGAAATCACACGGGTAGAGTTGCGGGCATTCGGTAGTTATCAATAAACCACTGTGCTTGCTACTAGTCTATCCCGCGGCTCCACTCTCGGAAAATATTACAAAAAGTATGATTTTACAATGAAACTTCGAGTTTAATTGTGAAATCATTCAAACTCATACAGAAAGCAACTTATCGAGAAAACGTCGTATGACAGTCGTGTTTATGGAATAACGTTTTCTGCGTAGTTGGCCTACCTCCTTGAGATTCACCTTCGCGACCGAAATTCCGAAGAGCCGAATAGCATTATCTGTCTTTACATACCTTCTCGTAACATCATAAAGTAAATAGAACACACAAACAAACAATAAATCGGCAACAATGTACCTATATCAATTCAAATGTTAAATATGTGTATTCAGTTGTTATTTACTGTTATTACAACCGTTTTATTGTGCAATCCAGTTGTTATAAATGTAACAGTTGTTATAAAATGTTATAATGCGAGCGAATCGTATACTCGTGTTGCAATCAAATCATTTAGATGTTCGATGGTCGGCATGCTTTCTGTGAACTCAATGAAAGATTTACTACTAAGTACTCAGGCATTTGACGTAGGTACAAGTTGTACCGTACAACTTATAATATAAACTAGTAACTACCACATATCGAATTGTAGTTTTAGTACATAAATCCCGCGGAAACCATTGATAGATCCAGGATAAAAAGTAGCCTATGTATAATTTATCTTCATTCCAAACTGCCAAATCGGTTCAGGAATCAGGACGGGAGGTATAGTTGCGTGAATGAGTATGGACCCTGTTTTCAGCCCCTTAGGGGGTGAGTTTTGAGAAAATTTTCTTAGTAGGTACACATTTCTGTCCTGTTTCAATATACCTAAACAACTCTGTCGAATTTTTATGCCGTTTTTAGAGTTCCATACCAAAATGGTAAAAATGGAACCCTTATAGTGAGACTTTCTCCGTCCGTCCGTCCGTCCGTCTGTCTGTCACACTCGATTATTTCAGTAACTATTCAAGCTATCGACTTGAAATTTAGAATAGTTATAGGTAATAGTGACCCGACGTCATAACAATCGTAAAAATTTGAAAATTGATTCTATTTTTATATAAAAAGGGGGGAAAACCAGGTCGATAAAATTTCTAAATGAGATAACAATATTGAGTGGGGTTTCATATGAAAGGGCGTTACTTGTGTATTCTAAAACTTATTTTTATTTATTTTTGAGCCTGATAGTTTTTGATTTATTGGGCAAACTGTCGAAAAAAATACCGTCCCCCCCCCCCCCCCTTATCTCCGAAATCGTAAATATCTCCGAAGTTTACCAATCGAAAAATCTGAAATAATTATGATCAATAGAAGTTAACGTATATTTTACAGGAAAAATAAAATCAACTCGCTGACTAATATACTTTTTTTGATAATAACAATAATCCGCCAAAAACAAAGTTACGTTTGCGGTTTGCCTACAAAAGTACCTACATGTAAATTATACTCGTAAATTCATGAACAAAACTGATTCTTTCAATGTTTTACTTCTTTCATGGTATGGAACCCTCGGTGCGCGAGTCCGACTCGCACTTGGCCGGTTTTTTTTTTTATTACCACGTTCATAGAAAATATTATGTCTTTTATTTTAATTTTATATTAGGTACATACTTGATAACAAAGGCTCATTTGCGGTTAAAACTTGTAGGCTCCTGCATCGCATCTGCCTTTGGTTTTATATTTCTCAACTCTAATCTGATCCCAAACAATAACCCCTGTGTCCACTCAACCCGGTAGCTATAAAACCAGTTGCTAAAGTAAGCGCCGTAACGGGCAACTGGTCACAGCCACTAACTAAACACAGGGGCTTTTTAAAAAGTTACTCTAACTATGCTGCGTGTAACGAAAAGACACTGCCACACCGCGAGCTAAGCTAATTTACATTAACTCTCGATTCATCGAAAGGCGGCATTGTTGTCAGTTCATACCCTGAAATATCATCAGGCTTGTAACGTATTTATGAATTTTAAATGCTTGGTTTAATTAATAACCTTAGTTTTCAGACCAATCACAACAACATAGATTACAGACACATATTTTTTTTTTCTTAAGAGATCTAAAGATTGATCTGTGTTCCCGTCTGCCATGCCATAGGATTATAAAACACTTAAGACCAAATCTATGAAGAAACTTGCATTAAAATACCAACTTGATATTCAAGTTGCAGTTTCTTTTAGATTTTATTATTGAAAACAGAATTGAGATCATAAACCCCGTTTTAACGTTTCTTACGACCATTATCAGGTATACAGTCTCTTATAATGAGATAGTCTACCACGCTGGTCACGAGGGATTTGATGGGCAAGAAATACTTGTGAGAACATAATATAAGGAGGAGAACACTTCTAAAACTTAATACATGTTTTGCAATAAAATATAATATGTATATTAAATTATTAGCTTCCGTACATTTTGTAGCTCGCATTTGTACCTAAGCTAAGCTATTAAAGTTTATCTCGCGGTGTATCATGTCCTAAACTGTGTCAATAGTGTATTACATTACTGCCACATAAGGACAGTTTTATGATGCCGTCTTATTAACAACTGGGTGATATCATTTGGGAGTAGAAAGTATCCTTAAGGAAGGCGGTAAAATGTTTTTTTAAGAACCGCAAGAGCAACTAACTTTGTAGATTTGCTGTTGTAGAGATGTTTGCTTCTTCCCTTTTTGAAAAAAAAAAACAATTCCTTTTTTTATTTCTCTAATGTTAGGCCATGATAACCACCTAAATACAACTATTCCAAATTTTATGTCGATAAAAAAATCGACAGCTGTAAAAGTTACTGAAATAATTGACCGACCAACGGGTGAACGGACAGACGGAGAAAGACGTTACTATAAGGGTTCCAAAACCATTTTGGTACACACCCCTAAAATACCTAACAAATAGGTGTCTAGTTACATTCGTGTCATCACGATCGAAAGGCTCGCATCTCAAGACCTAGAGTTAGAAACTTACTATTTATAAGGGTTCCAAACAAAGACTTCTATGTAGTTTGGTTCCAAAACCATTTTCGAACAGACCTCTAAAATACATAACAAATAGGTACCTATCTACTTACATTCGTGGTATCACGATCGAAAGTTGTGGTATCACGAAATCTTGGACGGTTAAAGTAAAACACACCCCAATAATGCCGTGTCAGCGATCCAGTGTCAAGACATGTCACTGTTTACTCTAGGTGTCACGTATCAAGCGGCTAATATGGCCACCCAAGCAGAGGACAGTCGAGAGTACCGCGGTTGATCGATATTATAACACACTTGTGGGCTGTGGCATAATGACATCACCCCGTGACACCGTCGTGTCAGCAGTGTCAGGTGTCAGGCTAATGCGGCCACCCAAGCAGAAGGCAAGCTATTCTATATAAGGACGGTTTTGTATGTCGAGTTTACTCTAGAATTACAATCCTCTTTTAGTCACTGATTATAAAGTAGCAAGTTCAATATCATCCTTATATGGGAGGTACTTATAAAAGGAAAAGGAGAAGAGCTGATTTGTCAATGCACAGCTAAAATTACTGCCTTTTGAGTTTGGATACCATCTATATTAAGCTATCGTTACCCATATAAGTACATCGATGCAAAATTCTGAAATGCATGCAAAATTTCATTTCATCGAAATTTACATAAGAAATGCGGATGACGTCACGAGCATAATATCAGCACGTGGTATGTAGTATCGGTTTCCTTTTGAACACTAAACCTTTCACACTACCCGCATCATCGAAATCTCTGACAGTTGACACCTTCCAAATTGAGTCGACGACACCATTGTGAGTAGGTATAATCAAGGAGAGAAGTGATCCAAGCTAAAAAAATACGTACAAACTCAGAGTCTCAGACCAATTGCAAGGGAATTAAGCAGAGATTTGGGCAGGCAGTGTGGTAATGCAAACACGTCTCAGAGTCTCTCGTGCTACCACAGACCACTTCTCATGATGTTCCTCAGATGAGAGTGTTCAGATTGTTGTACTAGAAACAATAAGACAGAAAGGGACAGATTGCGATGAATTTGAAATACTGAGTTCATTTTGAAATCCTTACAGTAAACTAGTATCTCAATGCAGGAAACATATGCTGTTGAAATACCTACCTAGAAATGTTTAATTCTTAACCGTCTTTTTGGTGCAAGATCCTCCCCGAATGAAGAAACATTAATGACTAAGGCACAAAGCTTTGAATCTTTGTTTTTTCTATTTTATTTGAAAGCACATTTTGTTCTACGGAACGTTGGATTTCACGTGCTCTTTCCTAGATTGTACACATTAACATCAATAAAATATATGAAGCGAATTACAATTAATATTTCTTGAATTATCTCAAGTTTGAACCTTTGTTCGCGATGTTACCAGGGAGTTCAAGCGTTTTACGTTTTATCTGGAACTAATCTACAGACGTAATGGCTGACAGATCCCCCCCACAAGATCAATGTCAAAATGTCAAATTGATATTGCTGTGCACACAGACAGACAGTCGGAATGATAAACAGTGGTGATGGATGGGAGTCATTTAATGTCACAGAGATAGGGGAAGACGGGCTATGAACTTTGGAGGATTATATTGTGGGTGTGACCTGCCTTGACTTGTGAATGACGTAAAGGCAGAGTATTTTGTGGGCTTTATCCAATGCAAGGCGAATCGGATCTGAATCACTGTCCAGTATACAGTATCCTACGCCATTTTTCTGCGCGCTGTATTTAAAATTCAAATAATAAACATACTTATGTAATATTCAACGATACTTTATAGAGCTTTCGTCTCGAATAGGTACGTATCTTATATTGAGTAAACAATAAATAACTGGGCCTATTTTTTTACAATGATTTCGTTTATTTTTACTTCATTTGTACGTACAAAAATTTAAACGATTCATTTATTCTTTTGGTTGTACCTAGTCTTGACTTAGAGTTTTGACCTTGTCTACGAGCTTTTTTTTGTGCTTTCCAATAAAAGAAAAATAATAAATTGAATTGTTTTTGTGCTCTCCATTTCATCGCCTTTCAAATGATATCCAACATGACCGTCATTATTGATGTCAAATAAGGTTTAAAGTTGTTTGAAGTAGATTTATTGAAAGGGAGATTTTGAATATGTTGCAGGAATCCTTTATTAATTTAATTCCAGGTTCAATTATTTTAATTTAATTCCAAAACTTCAGGTTCTGGGGCAAATAATTACAATAATACTGCTAATAATACTGCTTATTAGCAGTATTACCTATTGTAATATTGTTTTAAAATTTTGTTAATTGATAAGGTTAAACAACCTTATCAATTAACTCACTAAATCATGACACAGAGCTAACAAGATTGCAAGACTTAGAAACTAAGACGTACTTACATGATATTTTCCATATTTACGACGTGCAAGCCAATAAAACCATAAACTGACGCTACTAAAGCGATTTCACGACTATAATATTACCTATCTGTTGATGCTTCTACAAGCAAATATTTATACCATAAGTCCATAACATCGTGTTAGTTTTTACTAATAAACTAATTTTGTATATGTAAGAGAATATAAATACGCGTTCGGTGTAATCAATTTCCTTATTAGAAACTTGTGGACGATTTATAAACTTTTCTCACAAAAAATGGACTGTACAAGAACATTCATTGGTCCTCTAAATCTTTTTTTTTTTTTTAGATCGCAATTTCACCTGGTGGTAAGTGACAGTGCATCCGAAGATGTTATCCTACTAACTCGGAAGGGGTAGGTAGCTCCTAATGGTTTCCGGATACCATCTTGGGTCATTCTTCTTTTAAGGAATACCTAAGCCCAAAGGTGACAGTTTTCACTTACAACTGCCACCAAAGGCCGTAATTTGGCGATGAAAACGGGCGTAAGCTTCCTCAATAAATAATTTATAATGTTATGTCGATTTTGTGGAAGTCTAAAGTTGCGACGCGATGTAATTTAGTTCTGTCAATAAAGATCCGATTGCAAAGAATGTTTTGGAGTTTCGACACCGCCAATGTAAACATACCGGATTCATCGGCCGGTGAATACCAAAACAGAGTAGGTACTCGTAACTATACGTGCAATGATCGACGTAATTTAAAGCTAAGCTACTTAAAATATTCTTTTTATTACGTAATACATAGGAAACTCTCATGGGAAGAATGATATTATAATGTATGGTTCAATTTCAAACGACTTTAATTAAATAGATAGTTGGATAAATAGTG
This sequence comes from Coenonympha glycerion, assembly GCA_963855885.1. Classification (NCBI taxonomy): domain Eukaryota; kingdom Metazoa; phylum Arthropoda; class Insecta; order Lepidoptera; family Nymphalidae; genus Coenonympha; species Coenonympha glycerion. The sequence goes on from OY979646.1 coordinate 11,560,109, forward strand.
GACAACATCACATACATTGCTCCGATCCCTTATTAAGTAGCTTATGCACTTATGTTAAGGAAATCAGAAACAACGAAGGTACCACAACACCCAGACCAGAGACACTGTTGACTTAGGGCTGATTTTTCATGTTTCAAATTTTTTCCATCAGGTCTGGCGATTGAAAAATCGGCCCTTGATGACAATTAACGTTTAATAAAACTATTTTTTAAAGTGCAACAGACGTTTTTATTCCCTTTTCATCTGAAATTTTGTAAAACACATTAGTATTATTCCTAAAGTACCTAATCGCCTATTCCATTATTACAAATTACCATGTAAACGGGTAATCAGATTACCTACTGTATCAATCCGAATCCATAATGACTGAGTAATGATTCGGTATAATGAACAATAGACGGATGTTATTTGGGAAAGTGTCATATTCTTTAAACACGAAGCAAGGTGTTTCTGTTAAATCAACATTTCTGGTATAGGTTAACGCTACATGTGAAGAGAAAACTTTGTCATTTGTGCTCTTTTATGCCCGCTGTTTTACGACCCAAATTTAGTACCTACAGCAGTTACCCTGCTATTATTCCATGGCTATGGTAGGTAGAGAACTAGAGAAAAGTGGAGGTACCTACGTCTGTTTGCGCCGAGATAATGTGGAAGTTGGTACTGGTCATCTGGTAGGTAAAGCCACTGCCAACGCCAAATTCCAAGTTCCACCAGTCACCAGCGTCCCAAATCCCACCAAACTAAAAGACAAGACCTAAATAAACCGATGAGGGTTTTTACGAAAATTCGTACCATTCGACATTCCTTCGACGAAAGGTGATGGTGGAGAATTTGTAGAGTACGCCAGTGATCAAACTTTATAGGCACAGAGTTACAGAATACGTGAGCTGTAGACTAGATAGGAGATATTGTAGAATGTTCTCATGTGGTGTGCACGATGCGTTAAAATTAAAGGACAATAATAGATATAACATACCTATTTAGTCATGTGTAAATAAACAATTAATGTAATAGGTATAAGTTCTTCCATTTAGAATAATATTAGATTGATTAATAATAAAAAACTAATTAGATTATGTTGACAGGCAAAATGTTTAAGGTAATAAGAATGTAAGATTCTAATTGGAAATAAAATAAAGAGATTCGTCCGTAACATCTCGCAACTCGATAGAGCACACGTCAAAAATGCCACTAGCGCCCTCGCAGGCGGCTATAAATACCGCACTATCGAGCGGCGCAAACCAGTCTGTTCCGCTCGCTCGCGCCTTTCTGTCTTAACAAATCCTGACCTAGCACTTTTCAGAGCTAGGGACAGGTATCAATACAGTCCAAACATTTGCGAGATATTACGAGCGTTTTACAATTTAAATTGGCGTTATTATTTCGCAACCACGTGAATCAGCGCACGTTCGGGGATCAGCCCCGAACATTGGTCCTTCAAGAGCCGAATAACTGCAGAAGCGCCAGCGAGATGGTGAAGACACGGGCGCAAGCTGCGGACCAGCCTGAAGAAGCGTCGGTGAGGGCTCCGGAGGCTCCGAGTGTGTCGGGCGGCGCGGTCGCCGTCCCGGGCTACGCGCGCACCTCCGGGTCATCATCGACGCACACCTGGGACACGTCGGTCAGCACGCTGGTCAGCAGCTTTCGTCCATCTTCGGAGAGCGGAGCAGACTCAAACAACGGGCAGAGCGACGCGCAGGCGCCGTACGAAGGCATCGCGTCGGTCCCCCCTCCCCTCGACCCGGCGGTCGGGGAAGCGCGTACGTGGCCCGCGCCACGCGCGTCGGTAGCGTCGGTCCCCCCTCCCCTCGACCCGGCGGTCGGGGAAGCGCGTACGTGGCCCGCGCCACGCGCGTCGGTGGCGTCGGTCCCCCCTCCCCTCGACCCGGCGGTCGGGGAAGCGCGTGCGCGGCCCGCACCACGCGAGCGTCGCGCGGGCACAGACGCCGCGTCGCGCACTTCGCGAAGTACGCGACAACAGCACGCAGCCAAGATGCGCATCCTGGAGCTCGAGAGGGAGCTGCTACGGAAGGACATCGAGCTGCAGAGGCTTCGACTCGAGCATGAAGAAAGCGACGAGGAAGACTGCAAGTCGCGGTGCAGCAGTCGAACAGCAGAGCAACGGGTCGCCAGCTGGGTGCAGGAGAGCGGCCACAGTGCGACGCAGCGGCAGCAGCTGGCGATAACCGGAGCACATGTAAGTACAATTGAAAATAATTTTGGTGACATTGTGAGTGATTATAATAACCCGCCGCCGCCGGCACCGACCGGCTCGCGGTCTCCGCGTCCGTATGTAGCGTTACATGGCAACGACGCACGCCCTGGGCCGTCCCCAGGGAGCAAGGACGCGGAGCAGAGATACCCCGTCGCAGACCCGGGTGTCTACTGGGGTCCCCAGAGGGACCCCGGACTAAACAGCCAAGCCGAAGCAGAGCAAGCGCGGCCTAGCAACAGCGTGCGCCGGGGCCCCCCCCCGCCATGGCAAGCGGGGGGAGCCGCGCCCCCGCCGCCGCACTCCCCGCTGCCACCCGCGCGGCACGAGTCGCCGCCGGTGGCGCGGTTTCAGATTCCGAGCGACCGTTTTGAGCATTTCGATACGCCAGAGCGGAGCGCTACTAAATCGGACGAATTATTGGGCATGTTCGAACGCCAACAGCAAATGTTTCTACAGGGGTTGACTGAACTATCACAGTCCATATCGGCGCCCACCGCTCGTGGCGTCGTTAAATCCTTAATTGAGTTACAGCCATACGCGGGTGCCTACGACGAGTGGTACGCATGGCACGAAACGTACGAGGCGACGGCGCGTCACTTCAGCGACGCGGAGAATAAAGCAAGACTCAGGCGCAGTCTGCGTGGAGCGGCCAGGGAGCTAGTGGACGGACTACTGAAGACTACAGCGTCGGCGGCCGAGATAGTCGCAGCGCTAGGAGACGTCTACGGCCGGCCGGACTGCATCGTCTACTCGGAGCTCGAGAAACTGAAGTCGCTGCCTCGCCTAACCGACGGTAAAGAGTTGCCGACTTTCGCGTGTAAGGTTGACTCCGTGATATCCACTATTGTTGCCTTACGGCAAGAAGCTTACCTAGTTAGTCCACAGACGCTCCACGCCATCGAGGAGAAGATGTCCATCCTCTACAGGACGAGGTGGTTCGACTTCGAGGCGAGACAGCCGGACGACGAGCCGTGCCTGCTGAAGCTTCGTCGCTTCCTGAAGACGGAGATGAAGCTACAGGCGCGTCACATACGACCAGAGGCGTCAACGCAGCCGCGACCCACCGCATCGGCGCCGCCGCGGCCCGCAGAGCAACCGCGCCGTGCGCAGCGCGTCCACGCGGCCAGCCCACCGCAGCGAGCCGAGCAAGCCGGCGGCAAGACCTGCGGGTACTGCGCGCGGGGCGGCCATACCATCGACGAGTGCCGCGGTTTCAAGAGCCTAGCCGTGGACAAGCGCTGGGAGGCGTGCCGGGAAAAGAAGTTGTGCTTCCGCTGCCTCGAACACCGAGGCTACCGTCACCGCTGCGGGGGCAAGAAGTGCGAGCTCGACGACTGCCCGCACTTCCACCACCGCCTGCTCCATCGGGCACCGAGCGAGACAGCGGGCGTGGCCGAAGAGAAGGCCATGCGGGCCATCTGCTCCGCAACGGGGACACCTACGCTTCTCAACGTCGTTCCGGTGATCATAACTGGACCCGCAGGTACAGCCGAAGTTTACGCACTTTTAGACGGAGGGTCAACTATAACACTCGTCAAGGAGGAAACGGCGCGGATCATCGGGGCACAAGGGCCATCTCACACGTTGAACATCGAGGGCATCGCCGGCTCCAAGTTCAAGAGTACTTCGCAGCTACTAACTTTCTCCATCAGAGGTAAGCATCACAACGAAGAATATTTTATAGATGCCCGCACGATCCCAGACCTGGGAATCTCTGGCCAATCGGTAGCGCGCGCGGCCGTGCAGAAGCACGCACACCTCCGCGACTTGGCTGAGCAGCTGCCTTACGAGTACGCGGTTCCGTCTATCCTGATTGGCCAGGATAACTGGGAGCTGATGGTGGCGAGCGCCTGTCGCTCTGGTAAGCACGAGGAGCCGGTCGCTACCCTCACCGGTCTGGGCTGGGTGGTCCACGGGCCCTGCGGCAGCGACGAGACAACGACCGCGACAAGCGAGGGACTGGTCGAGGTGCACCGCGTGATGAAGCTACGCCCGGTGAACGACGACAACCTAGACCAGCTCCTTAAGGAACACTTCGCACTGGAGTCATTAGGTGTAGAGCCGCGTCGACCCCGCTCAGATCCGGAGCTACGCGCCCTGAACATCCTCGATGCGACCGCGCGTCGTAAAGCAGACGGCGGTTTCGAAGTGGGACTACTCTGGAAGAACGATGCGGCCGTGATTCCGGACAACTACCAAGCCACCCTCCGCCGCTTGGAAGGCGTCGAGAAGAAGCTCGACAAGGATCCTCTTCTCAAAGCTCGCTACACAGAGCAAATTAACCGCATGCTAGAGGACGGGTATGCCGAGTTAGCTACATCCAAACCGACTCCCGGCCGGACCTGGTACCTTCCCCATTTCGCCGTGAGGAACCCTGCGAAGCCAGGGAAGACCAGAATAGTCCACGACGCAGCAGCCACCACCAAGGGGGTAAGTTTGAACAGTCTCCTGCTAACGGGTCCCGACTTGCTACAATCGCTACCCGGCGTACTCATGCGCTTCCGCCAGCGAAGCGTAGCTGTGACAGCAGACATCAAGGACATGTTCCTCAGGATCGGCATACGGGAGGAGGACCGGGACGCACTGCGCTTCCTGTGGCGGGGCGATGAACGCAATAAAAAGCCCCAAGAGTACCGCATGAAGTCGGTGATTTTCGGCGCAACGTCTTCACCGGCTACCGCTATATACATAAAAAATAAAAATGCCGAAGAATACCGCCGCGAGTACCCAGAGGCGGCTGATGCTATCGTGAAAAATCACTATATGGATGATTATTTGCAATCTTTCAGCACCGTCCAAGAAGCCAAGCGGATCACCGGCGAGGTTGACCTCGTGCACCGGAAGGGTCACTTCGTGCTCTGCAAGTGGGCATCCAACGAGCCGGCGGCCATCGACCAGTTCACCCCCGCTGCGCGTGAGCCGAGCAAGGACTTGGACACCGGCGGGAGTGAGAAGATACTGGGGCTGGTCTGGCGGCCGCAGGCAGACACGCTCGGCTTCAATCTCAACATGGCGCGAGTCCCAGAGGAGGTCCTCAGCGGTAACAAGGTACCCACTAAAAGAGAGACCTTGCGTACCGCGATGTCTCTCTTCGACCCACTGGGTCTCGCTACGCCTATAACGATTCAGGCTAAGCACGTCCTCCAGGACACCTGGCGTTTGGGCGTAGGGTGGGACGACCGGCTGCCGTCAGACTTGGCCGAGAGATGGCGCCGCTGGCTCGAGGATTTGCGCGGCCTGGGTGACATCGCACTTCCCCGCTGCTACCCCGGGTATGACGGTGCGGAAGAGCGGGAGCTCCATACTTTTACAGATGCGAGCGAAACCACGTACGCCGCCGCCGTCTATTGGAGAGTCACACAAAAGAGCGGCGAGGTCGTTGTCACTCTGGCCGCCGCAAAGGCTCGGGTAACACCTCTGAAAACTATATCAATACCGCGGCTCGAGCTGCAAGCCGCCGTCCTGGGTAGCCGCCTAGCTACCACCGTGCAGGAGGAGCACGACGAGAGACCGGCGCGTCGCTTCTTCTGGACGGACAGCAAGACGGTATTGTCGTGGCTGAGAGCCGGGCCGCGAGTATTCAAACCGTTTGTCGCGCACCGGATCGCCGAAATCGAGGAGGTTTCACGAGTAAGTGAATGGCGGTGGGTACCCACCAAGGACAACGTAGCGGATGACGCTACGCGTGAAGCGCCCCTCGGTTTCGGGAACGATCATCGATGGTTCCATGGCCCGGCCTTCCTTTATGAAAATATTGAATCATGGCCAACCGAGCCGATTCTTCCCTCTACACCCACGGGGGAAGAAAAGGTGCAAGTAACTAAAGTAGGGCTAACGGTGATCGAAGCATTACCTGATGCAAGTAGATTCTCGTCGTGGCTACGACTAATTCGGGCCACGGGTAGGGTAATACAGTTTATTAGAATGATTCGCAGATCAACTACAGCGCACGCGCGTACGCGGCGCAACCCCGAAGCCGATCCGGAGTGGACGCAGCGACCCAGGGCAGCGCGGCCGCTGCCCTCGCCGAAGCGCTCGCCTACAGCAGCGCCCGCCGATCGTTTCGTACCGCTCGATGCGGACGACCTGCGGGAGGCAGAGCGCCTCTGGCTGCGCGCGATGCAGCAGCAGGCCTTCCCGGAGGAGCTCGCCTGCATAGCGAGGAACGCCGCTCTCCCGCCGGACAGCCGCATCCGGAACCTGGCTGTCTTCACGGATGACGACGGGATCATGCGAGTCAAGTCCCGCATCGACGCAGCCGAGGGCGTCGCGCCCGAGGTGCGCACGCCGCCTATCGCCGACGGCAACCACGTTTACACGCGCCTCTACGTCGCCTGGGTGCACCGCGAGCTACACCACGGCGGAACCGAGACCGTCGCGAACGAGGTCCAGCAGCGCCTGTGGGTCCTGCGGCTACGCCCCACGGTCAAGGGCGTTCTTCGCGACTGCCAGCCCTGCCGCCTTCGCCGAGCAAAGCCTCCGAGCCCTCAGACGGGCAATCTGCCGCCCTGTCGCCTCGCCCATCACCAGAGGGCGTTTTCCTTCACCGGCCTTGATTTTTTCGGGCCCGTATCAGTTACCGTGGGCCGTCACCACCAAAAGCGCTACGTGGCCCTCTTCACCTGCTTGACCACGAGGGCGGTTCACCTGGAGCTCACCGCGCACATGACCACCGATAGCTGCATCATGGCGCTCCGCCGCATGATGGCTCGCCGAGGGCGCCCGACGGAGATCTGGAGCGACAACGGCACCAACCTGCGTGGGGCCGACGCCGAGCTGCGCAGAGCTTTGGACGAGCAGCGCCTGTCAGCATCTGTCGCCAACCTCTTCATCAAGTGGCGATACATCGTCCCAGGGGCGCCGTTCTGGGGCGGGGCGTGGGAGCGTCTAGTGCGGAGTGTCAAGACCGCACTCCGAGCGGTTCTCAACGAACAACACCCGCACGAGGAGACACTGATGACGCTGCTGGCCGAAGTGGAAGACACCGTTAACAGTCGGCCGCTCACGCACCTGTCAGAAGACGAACCGCAGGGAGCACTCACGCCCAATCATTTCCTGCTCGGCGGTCCGTCGCGAGTCCCACAACCCGGGCGCTTCGACGACTCGGATCTCAGAACGAAGAAGATGTGGAGGACGAGCCAGCGTCTCGCCGACCTCTTCTGGGCAAGATGGGTGAGAGAATACCTCCCCACACTCCAACACCGGCGGGAGCCCCACGGCAAGGGGGAGGAGGTGCGAGTCGGCGACGTCGTGATAATCATCGACCCTTCACTACCACGCAACACCTGGCTCCGCGGCATAATAGAGGCGGTCTTCCCGGGTTCCGACGGCATCACCAGGGCAGCGGACGTCAGAACCTCGAGGGGTGTGCTGCGACGACCAGTCAGAAGGCTCATCGTGCTACCCATACATAAATGAAGCAGAGACTTCACGGCGGGAGAGTGTGCACGATGCGTTAAAATTAAAGGACAATAATAGATATAACATACCTATTTAGTCATGTGTAAATAAACAATTAATGTAATAGGTATAAGTTCTTCCATTTAGAATAATATTAGATTGATTAATAATAAAAAACTAATTAGATTATGTTGACAGGCAAAATGTTTAAGGTAATAAGAATGTAAGATTCTAATTGGAAATAAAATAAAGAGATTCGTCCGTAACATCTCGCAACTCGATAGAGCACACGTCAAAAATGCCACTAGCGCCCTCGCAGGCGGCTATAAATACCGCACTATCGAGCGGCGCAAACCAGTCTGTTCCGCTCGCTCGCGCCTTTCTGTCTTAACAAATCCTGACCTAGCACTTTTCAGAGCTAGGGACAGGTATCAATACAGTCCAAACATTTGCGAGATATTACGAGCGTTTTACAATTTAAATTGGCGTTATTATTTCGCAACCACGTGAATCAGCGCACGTTCGGGGATCAGCCCCGAACATGTGGCATGCTCTCAAAACGTAAGATACCTCGACTCGTAATTAAAAACTAAACTAAACTTAAAGTAACGGACACAGAACAACCTGAAGAAGTTATTAATAAAGCCGCTTTGATACTGTTGATAGTAGGTATGCCTAATAATGTGAAGTGAAAACTTTGTCATTTGTGCTCTTTTATGCACGCTGTTTTACGACCTAAATTTCGTACAGCAGTTAACCTGCTATGGACGGAGTATACCGTTAGCACCGCCTTGTTGTGTACATATGACACGCCCCTGGGGTTTAGTGGGTATTCAGGACGCTTCACGTCCTGCGAGTCCCACATACCCACCCCGCAGCATCTCGGGTTCCCTGGAGGGGAAGCCAGTCACCCTGACTTCGCCTCGGGAGGCGTAGGGGCGGTGCGGGCTGGGATGCGTAAATGCATTCCCCAGTGGCAAAAAAAAAAAAACCTGCTATGGTGGGTAGACTCACGGACCTGCCATCTCAGTGCTGCCATCTGTTAAACGTCATTACCCAAAATTTTTTGACCACGCGAGGCCACCAGAACCGTCACACCAGCAGGCCTCAAGCTCGCCTCATGCAGGTGAGACTTTAGCCCCTTACCGAGGCTAAAAGAACAACACCGGGGAAGCACCCAGGGACACATCTCCCGGATAAGGAGGCAAACCTCGAGACCCGTACCCCCTGGAGACTTGCTCCCCATGGAGAAGACCACACAGCATTGAAAGGAGGTCGTTGAAAACCTATTTTAGGATGTCTCATGTCGTCAAATACCTTCTGGAAATCGAGAATTGTATTCTAGAAAAAGTTAAAGGAAGTCATAACTCGTAAGTAACTTGTAGAGTGCGTATCGCGCATGCGCAGCAGTTGTGCCCGGAAGCGATTCTTTAGACACATCATCAGCCGCAAAATGAATTGGTCTGCATCTTTTGGCTAACCGGAAGCGATTTATTCGCATTTGTATACATTCGGTGCGTGATGAAATTGCTGATACGTGAAGATTTTTTTGATTTTATCTAGGTACCTAATAAGGTACTTAGTAAAGGCACAGATCAATATATGAAATAGTTACTAGTTAAGGTTCCTACTTCTTAGGAGAGCACGTAAAGCCGACGATCCTACGCCACTCTCTCTTTGTGAGAAACAAGCTGACGATTAAGTACTGAGAAGAACCGGCTATTAACTACCTCCTTTTTTAATTCAAGCAAGAAACAACAACAATAAACAACTTTAAATTATTATTATTATTCTTTTTCTATAGTATCAACTATGAAATTGAAATTGATGGCAAATGCTTGCTCTACAGGTGTAAAAATATTCAAGCGTTATTAATCAACCCGAAAGTTACATAAGTATACCTTTTATTCAAAATACCTATATTATGATGATGATTGCGCAATCGTAATTAAGAATTCTTTGAAGTATGGAACCCCCGAAAACCCTATTAACGTCCCATAAACATAACCTAACAAATGACAGCATCTGAAGTTCATTAAAGTAGTCATATCCGAATCCCATCTGTCCTAAATCATCCATAACTATACCAATGGCCTATTCATAGCCATTGACCATATATTTCTTATTTGCTAATTACTCGAACGGAATGCATTACTTACAGACTTATTTATTACACGCAAAAAATTGCATTTTCGACTCTATTTTCTATTTAAATACGGATCAAGTTGTTAGGTTTTCTGTGAAAATGTATGTTTGTCATCTAGAATGGGGTCGGTATAGGGTCGATGAATGCAATACGCTAATTTAATAAAAACCTGTTCTGTAATACGAGACGGGATATTGGATATTAGCATTACACATGTAATTTGTATGTGGGTATTATGAAAATACATATTTATGTACAAATTAGGTGTCAATAACCACATTTTTGTATAGATTTATGTGGATATAATATGTATACTAATAGATAATTCACAGAAAAGTTTTGTTCGATGTGTAAAGTTTTAAGTTGCTTCTAACCGACTTCGTTTATATAATGAGAGTAGGAAAAAGAAAAACTTTAGAAATAAGGAATAACTAAGTAGGTAAGTTAAAGTTACCTAAGTATATCAACATTGCCCGTGTGCATTTGAGGACTTCAGTAATTTACAAATTCCAGGGGAATCATGACTTTTGTTCGGGATAAAAGTTTGCCTGTGTTGATCCAGAATTTTGTATAGAGTTGTGAAGGCATAACAATACTTCGAACGTCCAAAACCATTCATTTTTCAAACTTCCATGTTTGGGGACATTTTTTTAAGAAGAGCAATAAATAACTCCATAATATGTTCTACTATATAACTAAGTATTCAAAACATGATATACTACTTATTTACTAGGTATTAGTCATCATAAGAGAAGTCACAGGTTTAAATGATTAATCCACAAGTTACAATAGAGATGACACTTATAAAAGTTGTAGTAACATACCCATTTAAAATGTGTAGACAGTAATTTACATAAGCATTCTGAAGTATATAAGTACACATTTTTTGGTGTCATAAACGGTATTGTAGGTATATAAGCATCTAACAACGTGTTAAAAAGTGGCAACAATGGAGAAGGGCTTAGCCGACTATTTAGTATCTCTTTGGCAAGAGATACAAGAAATATTATAATCAGTAAATAGTGATAGCTACTGGTTTACCTACATTTTGGTCAACTATGTAACCATTCAGCAGGTGTAGCCCAAAGAAATGGAATAGATAAGTCATAATGATATAGAGTCTGAGGATTAATCTGCGCGAAAGTCACGTGATGTATTTTGCGATCTCACCTGATAGTAAGTGATGATGCCTTGGAAAGGGTAAGTTAACTCACCACAACGGTTTCTACACAGCACCGCGCCGGAACGCTAAGTAGCTTGGCGGTGCGTCTTTGCTGGTAGGGTGGTAATTAGCCACGGCCGAGGCCTCCCACCAGACCAGACCTGAGCCAATTTAGAATTTATAAAATTCCAAAGTGGCCCTTGGCGCGAATCGAACCCGCGACCTCCCACTCGAATCCGAGCGCGCGCGCCTCTGCGTCAGGGAAGACGTCAATTGACATAATGATGGAATGTAAAAATTGAGCAATTTATTGTCTTTAAAGCAAAATCAAGCAACAGGGTGGCACAATAATGCCTTATTACAAATTAGTTACGAGCAATGCCACAAATGGCCACAAACTACGGCTGTCAAAATCGTATCTTACACAAAACCTCAGAATGAGCGCCTAAAGATTGATTAGTCTACAGCTCACGTATTCTGTAACTCTGTGCCTATAAAGTTTGATCACTGGCGTATATTTTTTATCCATTGAAGGTTCGCTATGAAATAAAAATAATATTTTCATAGCAAACCTACAATGGATACGTATTCATAAGTGTGATGCTCCGCAAAGATAAATTGGTGATGCTGCTCTTCTAAGGTAAATTGGTGCTTACGTACTTGTATACCTTATAGTTACAATGGACGTAATGACATGTAATCGAAGAGTCATTAATCAATCGGGATTCAGGTGCATTTCAATTGCACAATGGGTACCGAGGCGGTGCACTGGCGACCATCAATTTTCAATCGAGGAAACATACGATTATCAATTTCGAGCGTGAACGCAGCGTTCTGCGTTACTTGGTCTAAATACAGTATACTTAAGCGCAATTAAGCTAAGTGTAATTGCTGGTCTAAAGCCGGATCCCCACTAAACATTTGCTACTTTTGTGTTTGCACCGCACATTTGCAAAAAATTTGCAAATCTACATCTCCACCGAAGAAAACTAAGTATAATTTTGGTTTCCAATGCGTGTTGGTGACGAAAAAATACGTCATAGTTAAGGATTACTTAATTTAAACATACGTTATGAGGACACCATTTTATTCGTTTGTTTTAAAGAGTTTTGAAAGGACTTGCACGAGAGTAATCCATAATGTTTTTAAAGGTGCGTGAAAATTCTTTTCATCTAAGGTGCTCTAAAGACCTTTAAAAAAAAGAATTAACATTTTCATTTTTAAGACCCTTACGCCGAAATTATACCGTCAAAAAATTGTAATAATACGGAGAATTACTATGAGTAACGGCATCTTTGCACTGAGCCTTTTTATTGACATTTCTCTTGTCAGTGTGAGATTCTTTCTTCAACGTTTAGATTAAAACTTGCGTGTAGAATGCACACGTTCCTACTATTTGAACGTATGTTTCCGAAATGCGAGTTTAAACTACAATTGCACTACTGCCCTAGATCTTGAAGATAGATTGCGGGACCCTTTGTCGAATACCCACAGGAAATATATACTTACTTAGTGACTGACATCAAGATTTTAGGTGTCTAGCGCCCACGTACTGTATACCTACTGGCTACTATGAACTAAAGTATAGAGGCACAACACAGACCTTTTTTTTATCAAATTAAAAGAAATCCATTGAACCACTTTTAATGCAATGTGGTTCAAAATGGACTAAAATTGCAGTTGCATTTACATAGAAAAAGACTCTTATGGAAAGCCAAAACACTAACGAGGTTTGGCAAGCAGTTTTGCAACCTGAAGAACCAGTAACAAACTCGGGAAGCATTCCTATATTATACCTATAGGTTTTTCTTAAATGTTACGTCAGATTACTTTATTTCATTTAGGCACTTATCACGAGTCAATTTATTTTGCAATAAAATTGCGAACATAGTAGATATAATAGTGGTGATAACTTTTTCAGGACTTAAAAACTAAGTTTAGGAGGATGTCAACGCGTCCTGCCACTGAGAAGAAGGCTACAACAAACTCAGCCCAGTATTCAGCTTTTTTAATAATACCTACTTTGTAAACCTTACGAGTTTTCACTACGCTAAGAGAAAACTTTGAGATCAGTTATAAAACAGACCTAATAATGTAATCAAAGTAAATGTCTCGTTATGTCGATATGTTAATGATATATGCTTTTACTTTAAGTAACATCCTCCATAAAAATTTACGATTCGGTATGGTACGGGCTAATTGAACGCTATTATGTAAAGTTACTTTAACTTGTCTATGTTAATATAGCTAATCAATTATTTGAATACATACCTACTTATAGGATTACGTTGGAAGTGTACATAATATTATATCATATGATTTATAGAAATCATAAATCATAATACATAATCACAAGAATTAAGAATATAATATATTCATGTTATGTTACATAATGTACCTACTCTACCTGTTACGTAAAGTTACATAAATCTCAAGGAAACAAAATGCTTGAAAAATGTCGAAAAGGGCTTGACATATATGATAAAAAACTATTTAGTTAAGTTCTACTTGTAGCTTATTTATAATAGTGTAAAAAAAGGTATATAGTATTGCAATACACCAAAATAACTTGGTCGGCAGTTCAATACGTAATAATAAAATCAAAAAATGTCGATACATCGAAAGAATTTTCCATTTAAGATTCAAATATGCCGTGTCATGAATTGGCCAAAGGGGTTAGTACAAGTTTTTGTACAAATTTCGAGTCGACTCGCATCGCACGAACGAATCGAATGCCTCCATACTAATGAAGATGAGTTATAAAGCTCCATACATTTACAGCCAGTGACTGACCGTAAATAGCGCTGGTTGTAAATGTATGAAAAAATTCGATTCGTTTGTGCGAAGTGACTCGACTCGAAATTCGTATAAAAACCTGTACTAACCCGCCAGGGCCCTATCTTATTGTATAAAGGGCCCGTGACGTGGCGAGTCCGCCATAAATTAGTGAATTTATCTGTCAATTGATATCTCCCACTCGGCTGTGAATCTTAGATGTTAATAAACGTGATAATTTATGCTTGCGCTCCGTATAATAGCGAGTTAGGTTAGAGTTCCACGTTTGAAGCTACGCTATCTTCACGTTCAGATGTTGTATTCTACTGTAGCGAATAGTAGAGTAGGTAACGAGTAACTTTACTATTTTTTACTAATAAGTTTTGAAAGTCCAGTGCTGATAGTATACTGCTGATAATAATGCTGCTTGCCTAATAAGTACCTACTGCTCTAAGGTCTTCTGAAAGATTTTCGAACCATCACGGCACTAAGGCAGTCGTTAGCAGCTAAATTAATGACGCTCCAAACGCTTCATGACGCCTTAGGGTCAATAAATGGAATTTTTGAATTCCATCTATAGGGTGACAGGGTCCGACAACACCGTGCTCTAGAGTTTTGCACTATAGTTTCAAAGCTTTTCCAAACTATCAAAGCAATTAATTAAAATGTATGTGATAAAATCGAAAAATCATATACCGTAACCTAATTTTGTTGGCATCAGAACAGGATTATTATTATTATTACTACATGAGATATGTGAAATTTTTATTATTTAACGCTTCTTTATCATTTTCTAAACGTGCATACATCGTGAGCATTGTGTCGAGTGATCCTAGCAGAACCGTGAGTTCATTACTTGAGGCCATATTGTTGGAAATAAACAGAGGAAGTGATTTTTTTAATTTGTCAAAGTTAGACTAAATGATATTCCAACTCAGGACGATTATAAGTATAAGGCCCGGTTGCCACCAGTGCGGAGCGGAGCGGAGCTGTTTTGGAGTAACCAATCAGATTTTGTCATTATGACGTCTCCGAAACTGAGGGGAGAAGAGATGTCGAAATGACGAAATCTGATTGGTTACTCAAACACAGCTCCGCTCCGCATTCGTGGAAACCGGCCCTAAGCTTCAGAAAAATATAGCATCAGCCTCGCTCTGTGTCTGTGTTGCGACCTCTTCAGTCGCCTACACTCTATTTTTTGTCCACCAAATGCTTTCTCTTACCAATTTGGGCCTGGTCGGTGCCCGAGGTATGGAGTGGATTAGCCCACTGATATTCCGGAGGTCTGTTAATTTCCGAACCATTGTCCCGGCGTTAATCATTGGGAAATCTTAATTATGAAATAATTTATACATTCACGCTTTTATCGATATTAGTTGTGTAAACGAATATGGAAGCTGCGAATATAGGTATACGTTTGAAGACAATAACTTTTCCAGTCTATAGTATACATACTCGTAGCTCGTCATTTTCCTGTCATGTGTGATGTCGGTTTCGATATTTTACTAAATTGAATTTTAACGACAAAATCGGTTATGCGAGTCAACGGCCGACCCAAAAGATTACTAATTAGCTCTTTAAACCCTTATTTCTTTGAACGTTACCCTAATAGGTAAGTACTAATTATACATTTACGTTTTCACATTTACCCAAATATTAATCGTTATCTTAACATCCTGTACTTATGAACATCTTGTATTGAATATCGATGTACGCATCCAAAAAAGTGGACGTTTCTAAATTTACTGGCTCATTGTCCTGACTCCTGACCAGACAAGCGCGGGCCGCGGTCGTCTGGGAAGTGAAATGAAACAATGAAACAAATTTATTAGCCAAAGAAAAGGTACAAATTCAAACAATCCCTGTCTCCCAAACTAGGCAAAACCCGTGTCTTGGGAGTCAGTGGAAGTCATATATTTCTATCCCTTGAAAGTTTCCTATGAAATAAAATAACATTTTCGTAGCAAACCTTCAATTGATAAAAAATGTAGGCCAGTGGCCTATCCATTCTTTGATAGGACCGAGTTGGAGTTTAAAGGAGTGAATATAATATATATTTTTACCCAGAATCCCTTCGTCGTGGTACCTAATAACACGAAAAAAACCTCGTCAAA
Organism: Coenonympha glycerion; assembly: GCA_963855885.1. Classification (NCBI taxonomy): domain Eukaryota; kingdom Metazoa; phylum Arthropoda; class Insecta; order Lepidoptera; family Nymphalidae; genus Coenonympha; species Coenonympha glycerion. The sequence goes on from OY979646.1 coordinate 11,575,921, forward strand.
ATAGCGTAAATTGGTACAACGCCTATTGTTACCGTAGCATTATACCTACTGATAATATATAATGTCTCCTCCACCCAGTCTATATCCACCTTTCTAGTATCTAATCTAATGATATAATCTCTCTTTGTCCCCAGTGGCGGCAGTATGCATCCTCCTGGAAGTAGGTGCCGTACCCACCAGACGCAGCGGCTTCCGATGCAACGACCCGGACCTCTCTTTCCCGCACACGGGAGACACTATATCCATTTCCCTCATTGCGGCCATCACCATCATCATACCTTGTGCTATTGTAAGTTATAAATAATAATTGCTAATAAATATATTGGGATACCTAATAATGACCAAAGTCTGAAACTGAAACGTTTTCTGAAATTATTTCATTGCTATCTCTCAAAAATCCACTATTAATATATTAGTAAGTAAGCACATGTTGTAGATTTGAGATTGAGATAGTATCATCACCGTAATATTACCAGCGATGGCCAATTTCTGTAGAGATTGACCGCCCGCGGCGGAATGCAAGAGCATTTTGTTTTTGTGTAAAGATTTTTTGACCAATTCCATTCTGAGATCATTTCTAATCCCACGAGTATATTAGGTGCTTAAGACACGAGTAAAGGAATAGCAGTAGGTACTCAACTGAAATCAACGCTGATCGTTCAATCAAAGCCGCGATATTACGTAATAACAATAACACCACTTACGCAATCATCTCGTTACAGATGTGGGCAATTGAGGCGATCCTGCATAGGGACGACGAGTACTCTATGAAGAAGAGCAAACTCCTCAGCAGCGCCAGAACAGCCGGGTTCATGTACCGGGACTACATATACGGCGCGGTAGTCAATCTAACAGTGCTGGAGATCCTCAAGTGCGTGGTTGGCTCGCCACGGCCCACTTTCTTTGACTTATGCGAGCCTGATAAGGCTAGGACTTGCAACGGGTAAGTTATACCTGAACCTCAAGTAACATTTTTCTCTTAAATTCTCCAATAGCGCTAGGACAGCCGGATTCAAATACCAGGATTACATATAGTCAAGTCTAAAATAAAATTTATGCGATTTATGCGAGCCTGGTAATGGCATATGGAGAGCTAAGGTTGAGAATTATGAGACAATATTTTAATACCTAACTCTACACCCGAATCTAGAAATTAAAATTTTCTCATCGTCACGTCAAACCAGATATTTCCTCCAACTAGCTATCATGGTTTTAACACCGCTTGGATCCGGTCAAGTCTTGCGACAATTTTGACACCGTCGATCCATTTATACAATTACCATGTTTCCGATGCGGGATCACCATTCCAGTACCTCGGAACCCAACATCCATTGACCCTATGAACCAGGGCTACATGAGCCTAATCCGCTATGCCTATTCCTATATATTGTCTGCTTCGTCTCACGTTGAGTTACCTACCATTAACTACTCGAGTTGTTCTTAGGATCCTGTCATCCAATTACTGTCTGGTGTGACCACGAACCCTTGCAGTGACGGTTTATTAATTATTGATTTTCTTTCTCAGGTCGGAATACGTCCTCAGCTATACATGCACGTCGACGCGATTCTCGCGGTATCTTCAGATTGACTCCAGCAGAAGTTTCCCGTCCGCGCACGCCTCCCTCTCAGTTTACTGCGGACTCTTCTTAGCGGTAAGATTTAAGAACATAATTTGACGCGTACAATACTCGCTTTTGTAAACTTTGCCTATAATGACAGGATGACACCACATCACAAGCTTTCATAACTCATAACCTGTGGTCATAACGGTATATTCCAAGGGCGCGGATGGCGAAAGTGGCCATAGGCATTAGTTCTGAGTGAATATCCCTTCACCTGTCATTTATAATTCAGTCAGGATCACTTTCAGAAATATTGATACGTAAATAACTAACAACACTAATGGTGGCACAGCAAAGTTTCAACTATTTTTGCTCTCAGACAGCCCTGTTATGTGAACCGTCATATATAGCATACTCCTAATCCCCAACGCGGAAGCGCTGGCAGAGACTGTCCTGATAATTAACCCTGAAGTATTGCAGGATGACACTAGCACATATTAAATAATAGTACCTACGTACCCACGTAATCCACTACGGGTTATCAACGTGACGTCACGTCACAATTGCTAGATAATATTATATATACATGTGTCCCAGAACGACTTTAAGAAGAGAGTTCAAAATCTTTTCTCTTTCTCTTGTAATCTTTTGAATAATAATATGTTTATATTGCTCCCACATCTAGGGCATCTGGAAGAGATCCTCATTTGTAGCGATAAGATGTCCTTGTACATGTCCTCTCTATGTCTGTGTGTTTTATGTTTTAATTCATTGTGCAAAATAAATAAATAAATAAATATGGCTTTACCGTTAAAATTGTTGTTGTACAAACGGTTGAAAAAGATCTATCTTTTAAATATTATGGGGTGCCAAAGTCTGGGAGATAATAATAATTTTGTCATCAGTTTGCTCCCGAGAAAATGGTTAAAATTGAGATGAGCGACGTCATTATTTGGATATTTTAAGCAAACGGATGTTTTCTCCGTATTCTTTCGCCCCCTTCTGTCCCCCAAAACTCCAGATTTCTATAGTAGGTATACTAATTTGAATATTAATTTCAGTGGTACCTCCAAAGAAGGGCGTTCAGCTGGCACAACCGCTCGGTGCTGGTGGTGCCGCTGCTGCAGATCCTGTGCATCATCTACGCCACGACCTGCCCGCTTACCAGGATCACAGACCACCGGCACCACTGGTTTGACGTGCTATCTGGTTCTGTGATGGGGCTGTGCAGTGTCGTGTACACGGTAAGACCTCTTACAACTTCATAGGCTCCTGGTCATCACTCATAAAAAAGCCTTTTCAACATCAACCTGGGTAACAGAAACACAAGCAGCTTAAATAGTTCAAGCTTGGTTTCTTGAGACTTTTGAGCAAGAACGTTTACAATAAAACCGTTCTGCAATAAAAGTCACATTTCTAATTTCAAACTTGCATTAAAAACAAACGTTGTTGATGGAATGGTGCTATTCACTGTCCAGCTCCTTTAGCTATGTTACATATCGGTTGTCTTTATAGATACCTAATGGCTAAAACTTCGAGAATTAATGAATTTAATTGAGCTGCATCCGAATCTATAAGGTGTATTCCAATTTCCGCCCTTCCAGCCTCCGTGTTCCCAGTCATGAGCCAACTACAATCTGGGTGCCTTCAAGAGAAAAGTTAATAGGCATTTTTTAGGCAAGCGCACTCCAACCTAGACCTCAACATTACTTTTCCATCAGGAATGTCGTCAAGCGCAAGCTTATCTACAATAAAAAAGCGAGGCCTAATTCGTCTCTCTTTAATTCCAGGTGCTGGTACTCTGCAAGAACTTCTCCCAGCCTGCCGTGGTCAGCACCAGCGACATATCCAGCAGCGACGGCAACAACCACCAGTCGGTGCGGCGGCTGTTGACCAGCGGTCCACGCGTGGTGGTCCCATAGCCACAACCGGTGTAAGGCCCCGAGCCTTATGGACACAGTGTGATGAAAGACTTGGAAACCGTTGTGCAAGTGATCAAGAAGATGATGATGTTGGAAAATGATGAGTGCGACTTGTAAAGATAACGAAAGGTGAAAAGAAAGATGATGAAGACCAGAACTTATAGTATCACGTCTTAAAACGAATAAGAGACTATCGACAGTTTTCACTAACACTTTAAGAAACGCCTAAGCCCCTTAGGTGAGAGCTGTTGTAAGTGAAAACTGTCACCTATCGGCTTAGGCGTTTCTTAAAGTGTTGGTGAAAACGGTCCTAAGAAAAACTTGAACATAATGCGGAATCTGATGATCAAGACTTTAAAGCCACTATCAATGAAAAGGTAGGTCTAAAAGCTAAAGATGGCTTTTGGATGCTAATATTTGAAAGTGAATAATAAAAAAAATGTATTGGAAGAAATTTATTTTTTAACAAGCGACCGTAATAAGGATAATACAGAGATACACTTATGCCTGAACTATTAAAACCGGATAAAATATACACAACAGTGATAACATAACACTAAACATATGGGTAAAAATAAAGCCTAGTAAAAATTATAATTATGAACTCTAATTAGGAGTTAAATTCGTAAACAGACAACATGAAAACTGTTTAGTGACGATGATTCTAAGATTGGGCTATTTTTACTTATGTTAGTTTAGTGAAATGACACTAGTTAAAAATTAAAATAATTTGAAACTAGAACTATAAAATTAATTTCATATATATTTTTTATTGGTTGTATTATTGTAATTTATAAATGTAAAATAATTGGACACATCAAAATTTTCTTCTAATTAAATAATACAGATTTATTATATAAACGTAGTTGGATCTAGGCACAGATTGATCTAGGTATAATCATAAATTAGTAGAAACCAAAAGTAGTATTTTAAATAATATAGTGACTTCGCGAAGCTTTCATGTGGCAACTAGTTTGTAGATTTTGAAAATCTGAAAAATAAATAGCAAAACTGACGACATTTCAATAATAAAATAAATGATAAAGTCTACAAACTAATGTTATTGTTATATGCAAATTAAAATAAACATAGTGTTACAACAATTTAGAAATTTTTTCCATAATATGATAATTCTCTATTTATTCAGTCAATATTTACAAATTGTGTAAATAACACAAAAAAAATCCGTACCTAGTTAAGGTTACCAGTGCATTGTGAATTACCTGTAAAATAAAATATTTATTTTATGTATGGATATCCCAGTGTAAAAATCTGCTTTTTAAGAATACTCTTTTTTCATATTTTTCGAAAAAAAAAAGTTCAATATTGAATATGTCAAATATGAACAGCGATTATAAATAATTACCATTTGTTTCGCCTTTGTATATAATATTTTGTAAGTTATTTATTAATTATTATTTACCAACGAAAGTATTTAATGTATAGTACCTGTCTAGTCGGTAAGTAGATATTACTTTCTAATTTCGCTACTATGTAGAACATACATAGTTTTAGTAACTTAAACCATTACCCACCTTAACTTTTTATGAGGAAAATAATAATAAATAATAATAGCTTGCGCAAGAAAAAACGTGGAATTAGCAAAAAAGTTACTAAAAGACGAGATTTATTGTATGTTACAAAATAAGCGGACATCCTTTTAAATTCTCAAAAAAAAAAATGGTTTACTATTGGATTAAGGATACAATAATATAATTAAAAGTTGGTTTGCTATTTTCCCTAGTTACAGTAATAGTGATAAAATACAAGGAAAGTTATAAAGAACAGTATTGATATTCAAAAATCAATACATATAATAAATCTGTAGAGGTCGAATTTCTGTACAAATAAAAAAAATGCTAAAATCCGAGTCAGGGGGATGTAAGAAGTGAAATAGAACTAATTTAAATTTTTTTCAAACTTTTTGTTTCTCTGTTTGTCTGTTTGTCTGTTTGTCTGTCTGTTTGTACGGGCTAATCTTTGGAACGGCTGGACCGATTCCAATGAAATTTTGTGTGGTGGTAGCTTATGTCCCTGGTCAACATATAGGATACTTTTGATCCCGGTAAAATAGAGAGTTCCCGTGGGATAGTTAAAAAACTGTAATTAATTTAACAGCTTTGTAAACAACAACTAATGAACTTAATTTAGTTAAATTTGTTATGCTGATACCTTATGTTGCCTCTTAAACAAAATATATATATATACAGGGTTATAGAAAAAATATCGGAAACCTCTACGACACCTAAATGATATCATTAAAAGTAACAACTTTTGTTCTACAACTTTTGTTTTAACTCGATATTTTAAGAAATATCAATTATTCAATATTTTGCATACATTCTTTCTTTGTAACTACTCTGTAGTCTGTACGTAATATCGGCAACGCCGCGCGCGGTCACTGATCCGACGCGACGATTATCAGATCGTCAATGGATAGTTTTAAAAATTATTATTAATACTTATTAATTCCACTTTTCCTTCATATTTAACCAGGCTTAGGACTGGCTGCATTGAAAACAGGTTAAAATAAAAATAAAGTATTAATACCGAAATGATACTTTAGTACCTACCAATTAGTTAAGTATGCTTGTATTTTACGATTCAGTCCTTGGAACGCATCCTCGGACCAGTCCACAGATATGGACGGTCCTTGACCGACTGACGGCCGACGGGCGACCGTGAGTCGTCCTCCCCGCCCCGCACGCTGCACCCCTTTTAATATTAGTCGTTAGGCTAAGCGCACACTGCGAAAAATAATCGCATGTGATTAATATTCGCAAGTGCGATGCGAATTTGTCAATATTTTGTGTTATATGGAAAAATACTTGAGTCCCGCGCACTGCGGAAATAGTCGCAAGCGCAACTCTCTCATGTGACATGATTGCTCCCTGTCTTTCGGGGTGCGAAAATAAATCGTGGGTTTTTTACACACTACAAATTAGTACTTGACTGCGATCTCACCTGATGGTAAGTGATTATGCAGCCGAAGATGTTAGCGTACTAACTTGGAAGGGGTAAGTATAACCCACCCCTTACGGTTTATACACAGCATCGCGCCGGAACGCTAAATCGCTTGGCGGTGCCTCTTTGCTGGTAGGGTGGTAACTAGCCACGGCCCAAGCCTCCCACCAGTCCAGTTCTAAGAAAAATTAGAAATTATAAAATTCCAAAGAGGCCCGTGGCGGGAATCGAACCCGCGACTTCCCACTCGAATCCGAGCGCGCGCGTCACTGCGCCAGGAAGATCGACAAAAAATCGACAAAGGTTGTGGTGCGCGTAAAAATAGGTATAATATTCGGATTGCGATTAAGTTTCGCATTGAACATGCGGAAAAAAATCGCATCGCAGTGTGCGCTTAGCTTTAATCCTTCGCCAGTTATTGTGAGCATTGTGCATCTTTATCTTTCTCAGTAGCACCGCCTATGTCTTAACCTGTCGCAGCGGTTTGGCAACAGGGATAGTCATAATCGCTGATTACCTGTATTTCGTTTCACAGTGTAATGTCACTTTACAGAAATAACATAATTTATTAAATTTTTGTATGACACAAATTAATACGAAATTTTGGAAAGTTATGGAACAAAAGTTTTTAGTTATAATGATATCATTTAGGTGCCGAGAGGTTTCCGATATTTTTTCTATAACCCTGTATAGTAAAACTTATTAATCCAATCGAGTTCCCGCGGGAAAGTAAAACATTACAAAAACAGTTAGCAGGCGTCTTTCAAGTAACGGATTTCAATGAAATTTTATGATCGTACTTTATATGCCCGGTCAACATTTTAAATAATTTTCATCCTGAAAAATTAGAGTGCTCCCGTGGGATAGTTAAAAAAACCTATAGCTACTTATCTACGTAGCACAATCCACTGCCAATGCCACTAGGTCGAATTATCGACAGTTTAAATCGTCCTTTTGATCGTGCAACTAGGTATAACTATACAAGATAACCCATGCGTAGCAGAAACGGGTTGCTACACAGCAGCGCACCAGAATGCTTAATTACAATATCTGGGCATTGGTATCCTCTCAGAATAAGATAAGTTTGGTTATTATAGATATTCTGTCTAACTCCATGCGAATCGAATAACATAAGCGATTTTGACAGTGTATAAGTAGAGGAAGACCAAAGAAGATATAGGTGAATTGCACGTTGACAGGAGAGATTGGAAGAAGACTCCTTTACGGGTCCATCGAACCCAGGGACCACTCATTTATCTTGGGAAAAATTAAGAAATTCCACGGGAAACATTTTTGTAAAAAAAAGGAACTGCAAGCGGGCGGAGCCGCGGGCAACAGCTAGTATTCAAATAAAATAAATAAGGTAGAAATCTGTCACCATACCATTCAGTTTTTTTTTAATTTCATGCGCGTAGGCGATATTTATGAAGGATTCGTACTTTCTAACGCATTGTATTATTATCTCTGAACATGACATTCCTTTGCATTTAGTGCGTATTTTAAGTTTGTAAATATTTTATTTAATAATAAGAAAAATGTGCGTGTCTTTATGTAAATTGACTTTCAATAAATAAGTAGATATTTAATTTAAACCTTTGTTTGATTTATTTACTTCGCCACCAACACACTAAAATAATATTATGCAACGTCTCCTTCACGCTACAACTGATATACTCTATGGCTTGGCTATGGAAATAGTGTTTTCCCCACACAAAGATTTCACTTAAAAATCTTAAAGTTTATTTTATATAGCTTTTAAGCTATTGCATAGCTTCTATCGCGGGCTTTGAGCGTGGAGACCGAATCCAGAAATTCTGTAACGAAAATAACCTAACAACCCCCACTCCGACCGGCATGCTCTATCGCTGGCGTGGATCAACTTCTCTCTCTATCTCTATAGAAGCTGATCACTCTATCGCCACACCGTTAGAAGTTGATCACTCGCGCGATAGAGTGCGCGGTATTAGAGCGCGCGGGTGTTAGAAGTTGATAAAAAATGCTATGCAATGTCTTTGCCGCGGCAGTCTCCGAGTGCCATACGTCTTTTTTTTTTCACATTAAGACCTACCTTACAATACAGCCACATAAGGATATATTATGTCGGACTCTACCACCAAGCATTTTCATCGAGAGATACGTCCTTTCATAATGTACTTAAGTACCTTGCATAATGCATAATCTATAACGCCCTGGGCCTTAGCATGATGGCGGGTAGTGTCGGCAATCCAATAGGGTTAGTACCGGTTTTTGTACATCTTTCGAGTGGACTCGAATCGGATAAACGGAACGGATTTCTACATACATCTATAGCCACAGCCAGCACCTAAAGTGGACAACGGCTAAAAGCTTAGTTAAATATTGTAATATTTCCGCATAGAACGCTGGCTGTAGTTGTAAAGAAAAATCCGTTACGAATATTTAAAGCGAGTCGTCTCGAAATTTGTACAAAAACTTGTACTAATCCTACAGTATCTAATATTGCAAGTAAATTGCTAGCATGTGCAACAAAACGAATGAATATCGTGACCGGAGCCGCCTACGAATTATAAAGGGGTTTGATGTTTATCGACGCTGCATTGCCTTTCTATGAGCAGTGCAATTTCATGTTGTGATGGTAAGTGATGGTGCCACTTAAGCCTACACGGAAGACGTTTGGTTGTGGTTAGATTCCATTTCACGAGAATTCCCATAGCGACAAAGTTGTCTTAGTATAGATACTTACCTACTTAGTCATTTTGTAACACGGTTTTATTTTCAATTCGTCAATTTTCTTTTCAGATATTTTTTTCCGATATTCCAGAATTTAAGTAGTATGTTATCATATATTTATTCGGTATAAAAGAAGCTTCTCGTTCACCTCAATCATATCAAATTGCATTAGAAAATAAATTAAAAAACCGATAAAAGTCCGCTTCAAAGAAACTGAAACGTCGTGCACAGCACGCTTTATTCGGATCCGGTAAATTTGTACCGGATCCGATACAAATTTATAGTCACCGGATCCGCCGGATAATCAGACCTACATTGCAATCCTTACCTCGATCGCTAATTTCGTCTTACTCCCGTGAATAAGCAATAGAGTGCAGTACAAACAGCGCACGAGAAATGCAATTAATACCATTAGGAATACTGCTTTCACCAGTGCGTTGATTCGATTATGAACTTTTATTGCGTGTACTTTTTAAGGTTCTATGTGTGAACCACAGATAATTCACACAATAGGTAGGTAGGTCATAGGTGAATCCGCTAAACCTCATAATGCCTATAGGTAATCTACCAAAATAGAATCTTAGAGATTATATTTTGGTGCCTATAGCAACATTGCTAGAGTCTAGAGGTCTAGGAATCACAAAGCAGGGCCTAGATCACATCAGAAAATAATTTGAGATACGCACAACCACAATGAAATTTAAGTTACCTACGTAATTTACTAACTTTTGTTTTGTCATTATTTATATCTACGTTTATCGAAGTCTTATTTAATGGTTGTTCATGGTAGCCCTATAGTCGAATGTTTACAAATTACAAGTCTTCTGTACATAGATGGGCAAACAGTTTCACCGCTAATCTACACTTGTGTTTGGGTGGTTTTTATTATGCTGCAGTTAAAGGTTCCAAACCTGGAAAGTTTTCCAATAGCTACTTAAGAGAAAAACCTATATACTTAATACGGATCCTCGATATAAGCTGTGATGTCAGTTAGGTAATTAGGTTTACCTTAGGTTCCTAATGGAACCAAACCTTGGACCTTTAAACGAGCAAATCTTGTATATATATATATTTCTATATAATCCGAATCTCGGTAACGGCTCGAACGATTTTCATGAAATTTAGTATACAGGGGGTTTTGGGGGCGATAAATCGAACTAGCTAGGATTCATTTTTAGAAAATGTCAATTTTACCAAAAATAAAGTGACTACTGCTGCCATCTATTGGCCGATAGATATACTACCGAGAAAAGCTCCGTCACCCAGATATTATATAATGATTTGGCTTTGGCCTCTGTTCATCATGCTGATCAGCTAGCCGATTGTGTAAGAGAAATGTATTCATCCTTATCGTAATCACATACACATTCTGCCGGTTGATTGGTTCCTTGATTTACGTCAGCCAATCGGATGGCAGAGTTTGATTACGATTACGATAACGATGAATACGTTTTTTTATGCAATCAGACCCGAGATTTACATTGGTAGGCTTCGTACATTTTTGAGAAGTAAGAACGTTATCTAGTTACACTATTACTCTAGTTACTCTAGTTACATGGGCTACTTTTAAACCAGGAAAAATCCACAGTTTTAATTACTATGTAGGTACTTCGGAATTAGTTAATATCCATAAAATAGGTCACGTGGTGAAGCCGCAGGCAAAGTTTCTCGTCGTTGTCGTCGTCTCATTGCTTAATAGTTTAAAAAATAAAATAGACTAAAATTCAGCTTTCTATGGGCATTTGCGTAAATGTGCATCTTTCAAGTGTTTCCTACAACACGGATTATAATTAGGCGTCCAAATAAAACCTCCGGAAAAGCAAACAAAGGGCTTCATTTCGTTATTCAACTCCGAAACCTGTTGTAAATCGTAATCCGTTGAAATTGTGAGTTTGTGTTTACAAACCATCGTAGCTTTTAAATAGTACTTGACATATTAAGCATAGTTGCGTGCTAAAATATTTTCATAAGAATGATGCAAGTAGGTACTTAGGTATTAGGTACTTCTATTAATAATGATAATAAATATCGTACTAATTTCGGTAGGTATCTATGTTACAGCCAAAGAAATAAATCCGGATATTATAAATATTATCTAGCCATTATTCATAATATCTACTAAATTCAGATAAAGTGATAATTGACACAGAATTAATCACATTAACTAGTAATTTTACATAATATCTTAAGTAAAAGACTTGGATAATGTAATAAAACAAGTCGTCGTCGTAGTCGTCGTTTTAGCCGATGGACGTCCACTAGTTACGAGTAGGCCTCCTGAAGTGACTGCAAAACACCACAATTTTCCGCCTCCTGGCTCTAGCGACTCCCCGCAACTTTCTTTATGTCGTCTATCCCCAGGTAGGTTCTGCACTCTGCCGACACTGCGCTTCCCGGTGCGTAGCTGCTATTGCAGCACCTTAGGTCCCTGACGTCCATCGGTCCTATGAGTTAATTATGTGGCCCGCACATAGTTTTACGATACGTTTGTTCTTTTGCGGATCTCGTCACTTCTGATTCGAATTCACATACTCTCTCCATCGCTCGCTGAGTGAGCCTGAGCCTTCTTATGAGGCCCATAGTCAGCGACCATGTTTCGGAATCTTAAGTCTTCACTGGCAACACGCACTGTTCGAAGACTTTATAGTCTTCAGATACTGAGGGATGTTGGTTGAGAAGACATCGCGGAGTATCCCGAACGCTGCCCAGCCTAGTTGGATTCGTCGGGTCACCTCTTTCTCGAACAGCAACCTCGATCTGATCTTGTCATCTGACCTGACAAAACCTGGGACGCGCCGCATTAATTACATTCGCTAACTTTGACCCGCTATTATGCATAATATCCGGATAAAGTGATTAATCGATCACGTTGTTCAATTAATTTGGCTATTATGCATAATTACCAGTCATTCTGTATAATAGCTGTTTAATGACTTTGACTGTAACAATAACATTTACATTATTTGGAAAAAAGTTTGAATTAACTGTGTACGGTCAAAAAACGACCGAGCCCAGATAATATAAGTAAAAGTATTATTCCGGTTGCGTTTTAAGAGTTTTTCGCAGTTCTAGAGTTATTAACCGGGCATGTTCTGAATTCTGTTGTCAATTGTCATTTCAAATCGGTTCTGTAGTTGCGGCCTGAAGCAGTACCTATAACTAACAAACATACATAATGACACGCCCCTGGGGTTTAGTGGGTATTCAGGACGCTCCACGTCCTGCGAGTCCTACATACCCAGCCCGCAGCGTCTCGGGTTCCCTGGAGGGGAAGTCACTCATCCTGGTTTCGCCTCGGGAGGCCTGGGGGCGGTGCGGGTTCGGATGCGTAAATGCATTGCCCAGTGGCTTAAAAAAAGTAACATAAACATACATATGTACACATCATAATTATGTGTCTGTGATTAAGTAGGTAGGTACCTAGGTAGTAGGTATCCTTTTAACTTAGGTATAACTTTTAGCTTTATTCAAATGTACCTCATCACGAATCATAGATACTTACGGTTACCTAATACCTACGCTTATAAAACTTAATTTAAGCTACTCAAAACTGTGCGTCCTCCTTACAAATTAGTGTCACAGCCCGCATCGCACGTTTTTGTTATGCACCACACACGAACTTTTAATACAAAACCACTTAGCGCAGCGAACCATAGAGTATGTACAGATTACAAAATAGTGCCTCCCTAAGTTAGGTTTATACAAAGAGCTTGATACACAATGGGTTTATACCTAATCAAAGGGTTGGAGGCATTTAGGAGGTATTGAACTTAGATAATTAATAACGTAGGAGGTAATGTAAGGATAAAATTACAGATTACAATCTGTAGGTATTCTGTAGGTACTTAATTTTATATTGAGAAGTTGCCTGGTCTGTACGGGAATCAACACCGCAGCCTCCCGGGCACCCTAACCTCAAGATATGGGCATCCGAACGAGTTACGTAAACCTTTTTAATACAAGCAAACAGTAGCGCCAACTGTCAAAATATGTACCGTAATAGGTGGCCGCTGACCGAACTACCGCGTGGCCTTATACTGTTGGTACTAATGACACCGATAAACTGGCGATGTTTTTTCGCGCGGTTCAGAGTATAGATGTCAATTCACCCGGGTTTCATTCCCGTCCAGGCAACTTCAGAATTTTTTAATTTTTAAATTGGCGTCTGGCTTCACCGAGGCTAAGTGCCACCATATGAGGAATGATGCACCGATAAGCGATTCAGCGTTCCGATGCGATGCTGTGTAAAAACCATTAGATCAGTGCCCTATTCATCAAACGTTACAAGCCTTGTATTACAAGCGATTCTCTTGTAAATTTCTGCATTTTTACAAACGTGCGTTCATCAAAACTACACGTGTAAATTACAAGCTACAAGTTATATCACTTGTAATACAAGTGATTTTTCACACGTGTATTAGTAGTTTTGTTCATCAAAAATGCCACCGTTGCTTGTAGCTTGTAACTTTTGGCAAAAAGTTGGAAAGTCTCCGCGGACTCCTTACTTGTAACTTACACATGTAGACATACGTACCTACCTACTTAATAAATTTGATAATTATTATATTATTAACATTTTCGTGGTTTAGACTTTAGGTATTCCACAAGCATAGTCAAATAAATGGCGGGAAACAAAAAGATTTTATATTTATATGTAAAACAAACAAAAAAAAGAACAAATATATCGTATATAAATTATGTACTAGCGCCAAAGACTTTTATGTAGGTAACCTACATAGAAGTCTGACTAGCGCGGCATTCTAGTCAATAGTACAGTATGACAAAGCTAATCTTGACACGTGGCCAAAATCGGAACTAACGCCGCTATCTTGTGATACTGTGTGACAGATTAAAAATTGGGGAGGTTTTGTTAATAAAAAGCCAAAATAACGTAAATACTTGCAACATACAGACAGATATGCCGACACAGGGATCTATCAAACATTGACACAAGATAGCGACGTTAGTTCCGATTTTGGCCACCCGCCAAGATAGCCTTGTACTTGCGGTATTATATATTCATTGCGCAGACTTTTTTTTTATTAAAAACAACGTTTAAAAAAAGATGTACTTGCGGTACCATATTTGTACCATAGACATTGCCCAAAGACAATTTTTTTTAATTAAAAACAATATTTAAAAAAAAGAATCTAGTATAGTCTGCCAAAAAAGCCATGAAACAAAAAAGAGTTTAAAAATAACAATGAAAAATAATTATAAATGTCAAAATAAAGTACATTTTAGAGGATACTTAAATAATCAAAAAAATATATAGATAATTCTTTTCAGTCTTCTGTTTGAACAGATTTTTCAATTACAGTCATATAATCCTATACCTACTTAAGTCAGGGAAAAATTATTATTGTATCCGTGAATTAATTTCAAGACTCTTTTGACGGACTACATGCCACACTTGTAAATTAAAAACTACAAGTTTCTAAAATCTACAAGTAACGTGAAATTATTTGATGAACGTAATCTACAAGAACTTGTGAATTTTTATTTAAACTTGTAACTTGTGAGCTTGTAGACTTGTAATGTTTGATGAATAGGGCACAGGTATTTACCATAAGGTGAGATCGCAGTCAAGTCGAGTAGATCCTTGTAGATAAAATCTGTGCTTGTAGATTGTAGATTGGAAAAAAATTGCGTTGGCGAAAATGAATGAAATCTGGACTGCCTGATGCAATACAAACCTAGGTACTTAGGTTACTTTTTATCTAAATTCTGAAGTCCGAATCGCGGAAGATTATTCGAGACAAGAATCTAGTGTCTACGTCTTATCACCTAACCTACCTTGAGTTAACTACCTAATCGGTATTCCCATAACAACCCCATATTGTGTAATCTATGACAACCCGCAGACCACAAAATCGTCTCATGCCTTTAAAATTCCATTTAGGATTCCGTATCCAAAGGGTAAAACCGGGACCCTATACGTTAGTAATGTACTCGTATGTATATTCGGTGCTATCGCCCGTCGCCGTCCGTTCGACCGTCCGTCCGTCCGTGCGTGCGTTCGTCCGTCTGTCACCAGGCTGTACTTCTTGAACATGATAGTTATACCTACACTTGACATTTGAATTTTCACAGATGATTATTAATTGTTTCTGTTGCGCTATAACTGAAAATACTAAATAATAGTTAAAATGTATTTAAGGAGGCTTCCATACAAAAAAGTGATATTTTGCTCGTCTTTGATTGGGCTTATTGATATTGGTTAGTACGGACTACGGAACCCTCAGTGCGTGAACCCGACTCGCACTTGACCAACTATTTTTCACTCACCGTGTGTGGTCACATGTTAGGGCGGCCATGTTTGCTGACTGTTAATTTACAAGGTAGATAAAGTTTAACAGTTAAAGTAGGGATTATTTAAAGCCGTTTTAATTCTCTACAAGGTCTTGTCTTGTCTCATAGATTCGTTCATCATTCTTATCTTAATTATCTCTCTCAACCCTTTTTTTTACGTCCCACTGCTGGGCACGGGTCTCCTCTCAGACTGAGAGGGGTTTGGCCATAGCCCACCACGCTGGCCAAGTGCGGGTTGGCGGGCTTCACACACCTTCGAGAACATTTTTGTGAACTCTCAGGCATGCAGGTTTCCTCACGATGTTTTCCTTCACCGCTAAGCAAGTGATATTTAGTTTCCTAAAACGCACATAACTCGGAAAAGTCAGAGGTGCGTGCCCAGGATTCGAACCCGCGACCTCCTTATGAGAGGCAGAGGTCAGAACCACTCAGCTATCACTGCTTCCTTCCTTATCTTAATTATATAAAACATATTTTACAATTCTTACCTTTCTACCAAATACCGCTAAGGTGTAGAACACCCTTCCAGCTTCTGTGTTCCCAGCCAAGTACAACCTAGGTGCCTTCAAGAGAAGAGTGAATAGGCATTTTCTAGGCATGCGCGCTCCATCCTAGACCTCATCATTTCTGTCTATCAGATATGATTGTAGTCAAGCGCAAGCCTATCTATAATAATAAAAAAAAAAAATATTTGCTTTTTTTTCTACCTAAATATACCTAAGTAAAAAATCGAATTTTAGACGACTCGCGGCTTCGTCCTTCCGAAGTTTGGTTTTTAGGGTTCCATACCAAAATGGTAAAAATGGAACCCTTATTTTATTAGATGCAGTATAATATAATCCAAGTATACTAATTTCTATGGTACAGGTACCTAGTAGTAAGTAGTAGGTGCACAGACTTGTATACTAAAGACAGGGCGAACAGCGCAAAAAAATGTCGCCAGTTTATGGGTGTCATTAGTATTTAGTAGGTACCAACAGTATAAGGCCACGCGGTAGTTCGGTCAGCGGCGGCGGCGGCGGGTAGGTATTTTGACAGATGACGCTACTGTTTGCTTGTATGAAGAAGGTTTACGTAAAATGTTCGGATCGGCCTATCTTTATTATTTTTATCTATTAGTAGATGGAAAGTGTTGCTAGAAAGAACAAAGAGCTTGTGAAAGTATTTCATTTACATAAAAAATGAATAAAAATTTAAACATAATATTGCAAATTGCAATTGATTGTTTGTTTTATAGGTATGTACCTACTTACCTGGTAACCTGTGGTACTTATAGATCACAGGTAGGTACGAGGTAGATTACAATAATCAGAGAGAACAATAGTCCATTGTTTTATTACAGGCCGCACGGTAGTTTAGCGTAAAATCATTTTTAATTACGGTGATAGAAAACCTATGGATAATGCATTATTTTCATAGAGTTCTCAATTCAAACATTCTAAACGGTGTGTGAAGCCTGAAACCCTGCCAAACCGCATTCTGCCAAGACGTGATAGCCAAACACAGAATATGTACTGAAAAATCTGCAGTGATGTACTGTGGCCAAAACCTTTATACCCTTCTCATAGTGAAGAAATAATGTTCTGCGTAGTGAAGCGAGATCTTCTATGCTTCGAAAATCGAAATATTATAATCCTACCCCTGCGTCCGCGTAAGGCCCGGTTTCCACCAAAGCGAAGCGGAACGGAGCTGTGTTTGAGTAACCAACCGAAACTTAGGAAGAGGATATTAATTGTCTTCATGACTCAAACAGCTGAAACCGGGCCTCAGTCGGCTATAACTGAACAGGTCTGCCCGCGGAATTCAATTTTTTTGTGGTTTTTTGCAATTTGTACGCTAATTACACATAATAGACTAATTTCTTTAACTCGACAGTGTCGAGTTAAAGAAAATAGTCCGAGATTTGCGAGATACTCACTTAAAACGCTTTACTCGGACTAACTTCCTAGGACAGACATTTTTATGCAAAGATTTTGGTATAATCATGTAAAGATGATACTGCCATTCTCGCAAATTGACTGCCATAAACCTCTGCAGGGCGATCGGCTAAAAATGTATCAATCATTTAATAACTGTATCAATGTCAAAACGTGATTTTCAAGCGTTGTGATTGGTCAATACCCATGTTTTGACATTGATACAGTTATTAAATGATTGATACATTTTTAGCCGATCGCCCTGCTGATGTGTAATTTGCAAACAAATTGCAAAAATCCATGAAAATTTTGAAATTCGCGGGCAGAGGTTACCGGTATTGCGGTAGGTACCTACCTACCTACCGTAGATACCTACTTTCAATATAATACTCTATGGATATTGCTTATTTCCCGTCATAAAATATGTCCATAGAGTAGGTTGGAATATGTCAAAGTCAAAATCGTCAAAATCAGCTGTGGTAGTGATTATATACTCTTAGTGGCGTGCCGCGAAAAAGTACTCTGGTGGTGCCGCGTCGGTGTATTTTTTTTTTAGGTATTTTAAATTTTTCTTTTCGGTCGACGGTCAATGGTCATCAAAGTTCAAGGTCACTGGTGTACTGTGAAGATTCAAGTAGAATTTAAAAATATCTTTGTACGTTTCGTAATAGTTTGATAATTTATCTTATGACTGTAACATAAATCAAGATTACGAAACCGCCATAATTCGCATAATTGTATTTGTGACGTAAATAATTACGCTCATTATTCATAATTCTTGAGCTATAACTTTGCGCTCACGTATTGTAGCTTGTGAGTCATTTCACATTAGTTTGTTTTATGACCAATTTGTGACTGGCTGAAGTCCTATTTCCCAGTGAACGGACGTGTTTTGTGTGAAAACCCAGTGAAAATGTTAAACAAAGTGAAATTGGTTTGGTCGAAAACGAATCGGTGGCATCGAGGTTAGGAGGAATGTTTGTTTACTTTTTTCCCTTCACCCTTCATTCTGTCGCCTTGTCTCTGTGTGCTTATCTTATAGGGCTACTACAGTCAAACCTGGTTAATTGAGAGCTAACGGGACCAATATCTTTTTCTCTTATAGAGATTTCTGACTAGCTCAGCCATCAGAGTTAGGATGGCAAAATGACTGGGCCTAGCAAATACTTTCATTATTAGAGTTTTCTCTCTTCCCAGTTCTCACATACGCAGGTTCGTCTGTATAATACTCATTACTTAGCAGCTAACTAGTTACTTGTGATGTTAATATTTTGATATGGTTTGCAGTTCTTCTAATATTCATCCTAATTGAAACGAAGCTCATCCCTGGAGGTCAGACTGGGTTTCAGTGCAAAGATCCAGCACTTTCCTATCCGTACACCGGAGACACTGTTAGCTGGAAGTGGCTGATGGCCGTCACATTGTCATTGCCTCTAGCAATTGTGAGTATAACCACTAAATATGTGGATTCACAAGTGTGACTTTAGTTAAACACATTGTTTTTTAAAAAACCTGAGTGTCCCAGTGCATTCTGAAAGGTGTCTGCAGGTGTGCCTGCCAATACATACTAATTGATCCTAGTGCTAATACAAACGTATCATTCCAAGAGGATAATATGGTATTAAAAGCCTGGTTGATCATGACGTTACTGGAATCGCTAAGGCCAGTTTGTCATTTTAAGATTACTAGCAGTTGTCCACAGTTCAGCCTGTGTGAATTGCAGTTTTATATATATTTATGGTTCCTCACAGGATTAAATCCTGTGATGAACCATAAATATTTCATGATAAAAAGTTGCATACATGTTAATCCAGAGCATATTCTACTTCTATGCAAAATTTCAGACATCTTTTCAGTATTTACTGAGTGATGGAGTAACAAACTTACACACTTACACATTGATTAATGTCCGTGTGATTATTTTTTGGTAACTATATTCATTCCAGTCTAGTGAGAGACAAATCCTTGATTTCAAGAAGACAATAGGGTATTTGACTCCAATTTTTTTATTACTTTATTATAAAGTAGAATTAAAATAATGACGTGCACTGAAAGAACTAATTAAATCGATCAAATAACAAAAAAGTTATAAGCATTTAAAGATTTGTGATTAGACAGAGATAGCAACATGAAATTGTGACGTCACACCTTACCAATGCCATAGTAGCTTCGTGCGGCTTCATACAAATTTTCGTTTTGCCAGAAAGGGATAGAAGATCCCCCCACTCCAAAGTTTAAACGCCTGTAACTTTGTAAATCTTCGTTGGATTTTAATATTTCTTTCACTGCACGTTATTATTTTTATCCTAGTTTATAATAAAGTAATATTTTTTATCAAATTCAAAAGTAGTGTAAGACCCCATTTGGATTTCTACTGAATTCTAGTAATTTTACTATCTTATTTTTCTTGTATTACAGATGCTTATAGTAGAGAGACAGCAAGATAAACTAGAGATAGCCAAGAGGAATGCCTTGCGGTGGTACAAGGAATATGTGTTTGGGTTCCTCATCAATTTGACACTAGTACAGTGCATCAAATTGTTTGTGGGTTCACCGAGACCGCACTTCTTTGATACCTGCAAACCGAAAGAGGCTCAAACTTGTGACCCGTAATATTTTTTTTGTATTTTAATTTTTTACATACAGTTTGCGCAAAACTTTAAAAGCTTTCTGAACTTAGTAAACCGGTATGGCCTGTACCGTCTGCAGACATATAGTGTGTTTGCTGTAGAGCTACAGGTACTGATGTACAACAGACAGCTCCTAGTTTTGTTTAGGAAATTCAGAGAAATCAGCAATTTACAAGTATATGCTTTCACTTTTAGAGTTTTTCAAAATCCCAATTCATCATTGTTTGAAGGACAAACTAACAAACAAGCATAATAATTATACCATAAGGATTATGTTACACTAGAAAATTACCTATTCTCAGACCTACAAAAGGTAGGTAGACAAAAAAATTCATAAAAATCGGTCGACCCATTTTGGAGGAGTATGGTTACAATGTGTCACGAAAATGTTATATTTTAGAATTTGCTGTGTAGCTACATATTTAACAAAGAATGGTATAATAAGTAATTTTAAACATGTATGCTTTCAGTTCAGAATATATCTCAAGCTACACCTGCACAAAAGCTCATTGGCTGAATCAGTCCGATAGAAGCTTTCCTTCTGGACACACATCTCTAGCTTTTCACATGGGGCTATTTGTTGTTGTAAGTTTATTATCACCTGCTGCCTTAAGGTGAACGCTCACTTATCCGAGCATAACGCGTCGAAGGAAGAGAATTTTAGAATTCTGTATATGAAATCTCATGAAAACTCGCATACGACCAATCGTCCGAAACAAAAATGTGCAAGCATAGATTTATAATAGGTCGTCGCTCGCGTTCCGACTACATGGAGCCCTTCCTAACAACGATAGGTCCGTGAGTGCAGCAACTTTTTCTTGTAGAGAGTGGCAACTTTTTCTTGTAGTGAGTGTATCAATTTGAAATTTGTAGGTATGGTGTAGTAATATGCATGTAGTACCGTATGTGTGAAAAATTGCTAATTTGGGCAAAGTATTTACTAACGCACTTTTGAAGTCTCTATATATGGAAAGTTTATATTAATTCATGTACAGAATTACAAAATTTGTTTCGTTCCAGTCTGAATCATCTGAGTCATGAATGTACGTTTACTGTAGCCATATATTGTCATAGAAACGACGATCGCTCATTCCATAACTATATAGACCGAAATTGACTGGTGTCTTCAGTAAGTCAAGTGATTAATTTGTCGGTTGGATGTCATTCCTACACATTTAAATTTTTTTCTATTTAGTTCATTTTAACCGACTTCAAAAAAAGGAGGAGGTTCTCAATTCGTCGGAATCTTTTTTTTTTTTAGTTACGTAGCAGTCGCTCTCTGTTAGTCTACTCATGTTAAAATGTAGTGTGAGGAATAAACAAACGAAATAATTTCTTCCAGTACTACCTATATCAGCGAGCGGGGCACGTCAACTTTCGCTCGATACTGGCGATCCAGGCGCTGTGCATGGCAGCCGCGACGTACTGCGCGATATCCCGCATGACGGACCACCGCCACCACTGGTGGGACGTGCTGGCGGGCGTCGTGATCGCTGCACCTATATTACTTTATACTGTAAGTACCTACTGGTGTTTCACGCCATACCACCTCAACCGACGCCATACCACCTCAACCTACGCCATACCACCTCAACCGACGCCATACCACCTCAACTCACGCCATACTAATGTTAACCACTGAACTACGCCAGTGTGCTGATTCTGTATCGTTCACTTAGTTAGTAACTCAAACTGGGTTATTAACTAAGAAAACGGAGGCAAAAATCCTATTTTTGTATTCTTTTTGTACAAGATAGCAACTAGCATGGTATACTGATATGATACCATGCCGACCTAGGTTGATAATTTGTGCAAAAATAGGATTTTTGCCTTCGTTTTCTTAGTTAATAACCCAGTTAGGGTTATTAACTAACTAAGTGAACGATACAGAATAAGGCCCCAGGGGCCAGGACGCCATTCGAAATCACAACGAAAATTCAAGCTAAACCACTGTTAAATCTCCAAACGTAACATACAGACAGAGTTACTTTCGCATTTAAATATTATGTATGTAAATTCTTTATTGTACACCCAAACAACTACTTATTTACTAAATTACAAGTACACAGAAGATAAAGAAATAGGCAAGTACAAAGAGGCGGACTTATCGCTAACTAGCGATCTCTTCCAGACAACCTCATGTCATCAGGATAATTTGGAAGTAGGAGAGTGGGTGGTAGAATATGAAATATTATACTTACAATAAACTTCATGCTAATAGCTATACATAAACTAAACACTAAAATAAATATATAAAAAAAAAAACAGACTAATATATAATATACAATAAATAACAACAAGCTTACAACATAATAAACAAATATAATACACATAATCATAGAGAGAAGAATAATTATTAATGTCGCTATCGATTATTGCATAGTGACAGGTAATGATTTTTGACGTCAGCCTTAAACTTTTCCAGTGTCTTGGCACGATGGATATATGAGGGAAGCCCATTCCATAGGCAAATGGCCCGGACTGTAAAAGAAGTTTGGAAATATTTGGTACGATGTGAGGGCATTTGAAGTAAGAGCTTCCCAGCCGCACGTAGAACCATACCATCGGTATCGTGGCCAAGAAATTTAAAGTTTTCCTTTAAGTAACTAGGAGTCGAGGGATGAAACAGAACACAGTACAGAAGGGAGACAATATGTAGATTCCGGCGAAGGCGAATGGGTAACCACTTAAGCTTTAAACGGAATTCGGATACATGGTCATATTTGCGTAAGCCAAATATGAACCTTATAGCAAGATTTTGGATTCGCTCAAGTTTATTAAGTTGGTCCTCTGTTAAATCAAGATAACTTGCGTCGGCATAATCGAGAATGGACAAAAGCAGGGATTGTGCTAACATAATATTATGTAGGGATCTAGCGGATTATAGCAAAATAATTTTAACTCTCTTTATATTTTTCGCATTTATTGGATTTCCGCAAAGTAACATTGCTTCTATTTTGTTTTTTCAGATATTACACCTATGCAGAAACTTTGCATGCACCACACCAAAGAATAACTCAAACCAAATGAAAGAAATCTCAGAGAATATGAATGAAAATGTCATAGAAACTAAATAAAAATGAATGTAATAGATATATTACCAATATTTTGACAATGACATTGTGTATCGACGTGTAGTGACACACCTGAATAATTTTCGCAAATAATTAGTAGAATTATTTAATTTTATACCACAGTGTAACTATTTTTATAAAGCATAAATATTATTAGTGAATAAGAGCTACAGTCAATTTTTACACTTAATTGATTTTTTAGGGTTCCATGCCATTTTGGTATTTTATAATAATAATAATGTTTCATTCAGGTTTGTGCTTTTTAAAAGCCATGCCTAATATCAGTATTTCTTTTATATAATTATTTGTTTATCTACTTTTGATAAATACTAGTCTATTTTGTGATAAGATAATAATACATTATTATATTCTACAAGTATCTACAACTGATTTACTAAAGTAATAAGTAAACTATTAATATTTTGTGTGACCTTCGCTTTAAATTGGTAAGATAGCATAATTTTTTATTTTTATAAATCAGCTTATACGGGGTTTAAACGACTTTCTAACGAAGTATTTTTAAGTAGATTATACATATGTAACTAAATTGCAAATTCCATTCATTTATTTTCGTTTCCGAAGCATTGGTTTTCGGCTATTGAAGATAACATGGCTAGTTTATGCTAAAAACCGCAGCTAGTTGTATAAAAAAAAAGAGTTGTATTGCGAAAAACTATTTTTGGTTAGTCTTCCGTAGCATGTCCCTACACCTACAAAACATTCCAGATTTCATTAGAGCTATTTTGTAATTGTTTGATGTACGACGCCTATACACGATAATATAATTATATACGAGTGGCGATAATAAAACAAAAATATGATTATTTCAGTTGTTTTATTCAACCTCTTTCCAGAGAGAGGCAAAATATACCTAATCATAAATAACAATGAGCGATTACGATTGCAATCAGTCGCAAATGATTGGCTTAATCAGTAAAAAAAGTTAATTTATTGGGATTCATTTTATTGCAATAATCATGGACATCAAATCTGATTTTTTGGTTAATTTAGTTATACAGATGATTACTGCTTTAATCGGAATTGTTAATCATGATTATATTTCACCTATTTCTGCTTCTATGTAAATTATAACATCAATTAGTTACATTTTGGTCTCTTATAAACATTAATTTAAGAGTTTTATCGATGAAAAAATAAATAGAAACAACGGTATGTAATCTTAAAATTGATAAGCATTTTCACATCAATTAAAGTATATCAATTTAGTTTTTAGATAATGTTATCACGTACTATAAAATAATAAATTAAAATGAAACCATTGAATGGTTAACAAATGCAAAAGGTGAATGTACAACTTTTTATTGTGAAAGTAATATAAATATAACTTGGCAGCCAAATGTTATCTAATAGTTATGTATTATAGATAACTGACTAAGCGAAAAAAAATGTCTGTTTAGTTATTTTAGCTCGGCAGTTGTTGTAAGAAAATTGTAATTGTTTTTATCGAAATCCAAGAGCTAAATTTAACCAATCAGAGCTAAATTAAAATACTAATTATTTATTTATACACTGTAATTTGTATAGAGAATAATAATACCTATTATTCATGAGCTCAAAAGTTTTGTTTTTCGTTCAATTTTAATGGACCAACTAACCAAGATGATTTTAATACATCTGGATAGAGATATATAGTTTCCAGTAATTTGCTTCCCTTCTAATTAATGCTCTATGGTGCAAACTTACAATAATAACGTTTTAACTTAAAAAAATTGTTATTGAGTCAGTCTCGATTTATTGGACATTATTTTGAATATAACGAAAAGAATAATTAAACACCTTGGTCATGAAATAATGAAACTTATACATTAACATAAGGACAAGAAAAATTCCACTAAGTTTAAAACTGACCGAGATACCCACATGATCATTTATTGAAACTGACTGAGATACCCACATGATCATTTATTGAAACTGACTGAGATACCCACATGATCATTTATTGAAACTGACTGAGATACCCACATGATCATTTATTGAAACTGACCGAGATACCCACATGATCATTTATTGAAACTGACTGAGATACCCACATGATCATTTATTGAAACTGACCGAGATACCCACATGATCATTTATTGAAACTGACTGAGATACCCACATGATCATTTATTGAAACTGACCGAGATACCCACATGATCATTTATTGAAACTGACCGAGATACCCACATGATCATTTATTGAAACTGACCGAGATACCCACATGATAATTTATTGAAACTGACCGAGATACCCACATGATCATTTATTGAAACTGACTGAGATACCCACATGATCATTTATTGAAACTGACCGAGATACCCACATGATCATTTATTGAAACTGACCGAGATACCCACATGATCATTTATTGAAACTGACTGAGATACCCACATGATCATTTATTGATACTGACCAAGATACCCACATGATCATTTATTGAAACTGACCGAGATACCCACATGATCATTCATTGAAACTGACCGAGATACCCACATGATAATTTATTGAAACTGACCGAGATACCCACATGATCATTTATTGAAACTGACTGAGATACCCACATGATCATTTTAAATTGAAACTGACTGAGATACCCACATGATCATTTATTGAAACTGACTGAGATACCCACATGATCATTTATTGAAACTGACCGAGATACCCACATGATCATTTATTGAAACTGACTGAGATACCCACATGATCATTTATTGAAACTGACTGAGATACCCACATGATAAAAACGCCGACTAACACATTCTTAGGGTCCATTTACACCGCAGCAGAATGGAATGGAAGCTACTTTTTTTACATAGCATTATTAATTTGTTTTGCTATATTCCGCTACTTGAAAAGATTCAGCATGGTACAATATGCAGGAACACTGGCCACATAAAACACCACACACAATTTTTCATCACTTTCTTTCGACGACGCACGTTTCGTACCGACACCGGGACATCCTCAGATGTTGACTTCACAATGCGAAATCTTAGAAAATGAATCACAATGATAAAACCATTCAATATTCAAACAAGATAGGAGCCAAAAAAGGTCGCACGTCTTCTAGGAAACCCTCGCGCATTCTCAAGAATTATTTATTTTGTATCTTATACGATTTACATAAAGTTCTTTATGCTATGTAAAAAAGTGCTTCCATTCATTCCGCTGCGGTGTAAATTGAGCCTTAGTGACATAATTTTAAGACTCCTATTTCAACAGATCGCTGTCTTCAGAGAGCGTCCTCTCCGCTTGCAGCTTCTTAAGATGCTGTATCAGCTCGTCGATGGACATCTCTCCGTGCACCTTGTTGTCGCGAGTGCGCACGTTGACTGTACGAGATGACCTCTCCTTCTCGCCGACCACTGGAACCACACAATAATATTACCTTAAGGTGTTGCGGCCCTACCAGCCCGCAAATTCAAATTTTATTTAGTTTTTCGCAAATATTAGACTAACTATACATTGTAGATTTATGGCAATGCATTTTGCGGGCCTACTTTTTATGGATCTTTTTTTAATAACTTTGCTCGCAAGTTCCCACTCATCTCATATTGGTTCCCGAAAGATAATTTTTGTTTGCAGTTTTCCAGATTTCGAGCTATTGGGAACCAATATGAAGTAAATGAGTATTGTTGAGCAGAGTTTTAGTTAATTTATTAAAAACATGTAGATTTATAGATGTGCCCGCAAAACTCATTGCCATTAGCCTTCGATGTATAATTAGCCCACTATGAACGAAAAACTAAATGAAATTTGAATTTTCGCGCGGGATGTCGCTGGCTAAAAGTGGCGCAGGACCGTATAGATTGGAAATCATCCCAGGCCTTTTGCCCAGCAATGAAAATGAAGATATTACTCACCTAGAATATAGTTAAACTGAGCGAGCTGTGCGTTCCTCACTTTCTTGTTGAGTGTGTCTCCAGCATCAGTGTCCGCTTCTGACATAAAACCGTTAGAGTTCAGTATCTCGTTCACCTGAAATGAATAAAATGTTTTTAATTCCTAGTAACATTTATTTAGCAGACGCCCGTGCCTTGGTCTTAATCCATCTCCATTGTAAATTTCAGTCAAATCGGTACAGTAGTTGCGGCGTGAAGAAATATTTCTTCATCACACTCACCTGAGTTTTGTAAAA
The DNA here is from genome assembly GCA_963855885.1 of Coenonympha glycerion. Classification (NCBI taxonomy): domain Eukaryota; kingdom Metazoa; phylum Arthropoda; class Insecta; order Lepidoptera; family Nymphalidae; genus Coenonympha; species Coenonympha glycerion. Next base: position 11,603,148 of record OY979646.1, read on the forward strand.
ACTTTTCCAGTCTCTAGTCAGTCGGTCAATTTTCCTCTTTTATATTTTAGACTAAAACAGCTTTTGACTTGACATTAATGAACCCAAGTCGTAGGCGACTGCAGTAAGCCACTTACAGTGTGTGGGTCGCGTGTAAGAGCGAAGCGAGCGCGCTCGTGGCCTCACCTGCACGGCGTAGTCGTCGAAGGCGGGGCCGACGGGCACGACGCACACCTGCCGCGGGCTGAGCCAGAAGGGCCACTTGCCGGCGTACGACTCGCTCAGGATCGCGATCATGCGCTCCACCGAGCCGAGGATGGCTCTGTGGGTCGCGTGTAAGAGCGAAGCGAGCGCGCTCGTGGCCTCACCTGCACGGCGTAGTCGTCGAAGGCGGGGCCGACGGGCACGACGCACACCTGCCGCAGGCTGAGCCAGAAGGGCCACTTGCCGGCGTACGACTCGCTCAGGATCGCGATCATGCGCTCCACCGAGCCGAGGATGGCTCTGTGGGTCGCGTGTAAGAGCGAAGCGAGCGCGCTCGTGGCCTCACCTGCACGGCGTAGTCGTCGAAGGCGGGGCCGACGGGCACGACGCACACCTGCCGCGGGCTGAGCCAGAAGGGCCACTTGCCGGCGTACGACTCGCTCAGGATCGCGATCATGCGCTCCACCGAGCCGAGGATGGCTCTGTGGGTCGCGTGTAAGAGCGAAGCGAGCGCGGTCGTGGCCTCACCTGCACGGCGTAGTCGTCGAAGGCGGGGCCGACGGGCACGACGCACACCTGCCGCGGGCTGAGCCAGAAGGGCCACTTGCCGGCGTACGACTCGCTCAGGATCGCGATCATGCGCTCCACCGAGCCGAGGATGGCTCTGTGGGTCGCGTGTAAGAGCGAAGCGAGCGCGCTCGTGGCCTCACCTGCACGGCGTAGTCGTCGAAGGCGGGGCCGACGGGCACGACGCACACCTGCCGCGGGCTGAGCCAGAAGGGCCACTTGCCGGCGTACGACTCGCTCAGGATCGCGATCATGCGCTCCACCGAGCCGAGGATGGCTCTGTGGGTCGCGTGTAAGAGCGAAGCGAGCGCGGTCGTGGCCTCACCTGCACGGCGTAGTCGTCGAAGGCGGGGCCGACGGGCACGACGCACACCTGCCGCGGGCTGAGCCAGAAGGGCCACTTGCCGGCGTACGACTCGCTCAGGATCGCGATCATGCGCTCCACCGAGCCGAGGATGGCTCTGTGGGTCGCGTGTAAGAGCGAAGCGAGCGCGCTCGTGGCCTCACCTGCACGGCGTAGTCGTCGAAGGCGGGGCCGACGGGCACGACGCACACCTGCCGCGGGCTGAGCCAGAAGGGCCACTTGCCGGCGTACGACTCGCTCAGGATCGCGATCATGCGCTCCACCGAGCCGAGGATGGCTCTGTGGGTCGCGTGTAAGAGCGAAGCGAGCGCGCTCGTGGCCTCACCTGCACGGCGTAGTCGTCGAAGGCGGGGCCGACGGGCACGACGCACACCTGCCGCGGGCTGAGCCAGAAGGGCCACTTGCCGGCGTACGACTCGCTCAGGATCGCGATCATGCGCTCCACCGAGCCGAGGATGGCTCTGTGGATTATCACTGGACGTTTCTTGTCGCCTGTTTCACTAAAAAAAATTAAGTAATTTAGTCAAAGACGATGAGACACTCAGTAGTACCAGTGTTTGGAATAACCTTGTAAACCAAAACTCCATTTAATGTTTTCATTTATGATTTCACCTATCGCTCGACGAATGATGGGGATATCTTCAGTGATCTCTAACAATACCAAATCATCTATATGAGATTCCATGGGTGCCAATTCTAGTAAGAGAAACTTTCACTCTAGATTTTTGAAAATTTCCGTTAATTTTTTCGTAACGAAACTAGCCTAAAGAAACGAGCCGTCGCCGGGGTTCAGCTGCCACGGCCGGCCGAACTTGTTGAGGGATCCAGCACCTACAGAGTCAAATGAACCACGACCAACCTAATATAGCTGAGGTTGAATCTCTCGGGCAGCTGGAAGTCCAGCTGTATGGTGGCGCACTGGTGCGAGCGCTTGAGCGCGTCGTGGATGGTGATGTCTATCTTGGGCCCGTAGAACGCGCCGTCGCCGGGGTTCAGCTGCCACGGCCGGCCGAACTTGTTGAGGGAGTCTTCCAGAGCCTAAAAGGTAAAATAAAATACGTTGGTCATCGCCAAAGGCATAATTCGTACCCCTAAATTACCATTTGTAGGGCTTTAGTTTTCAAATTCATTGTATGCATGGCTTGCCAAAAACGTCTTGAAACATGTATAATTTGTAAGTGTATTTTTTTACGTACCAGTTTGATATCGTACAAATATGTATATTTCTGCAACTTTGTATAGACAGTGTACTATGCGGTCTCCATTGGATGTGTTTTTTCCAAACTTTATTTTAGGATTCTGTAGCCAAAGGATAAAAATGATGTGATAACCGATCACTTGCTGTGATTCTGTGATCGCACGAAATTCGATTTTTCACTAATTCCATGAAGCGGTTGTTTGTGCAATGGTTGGCAGAATGTCACATTTGCACAAACCAAATGTCTGTAACAAAATTAACAGGTACAAACCTTCTCAGCTTGATCCCAACTGGCGAGGTCCCCGAGGTATTTCTCAGGTCGCGTGGACAGTTTCAATTGGAATGTGAAGCCGAAGGTCTCGTAGACAAACTGCAGGAACTCTAGACAGCCAACCTGAAATTAAGGTCTATAATAAACTAGATGAAATAACAGATGTTCTGACCCGCAAATCCAAGCCATCACTGGCCTCAATCAAACACTCAAAAGAATTTCATCAAAACAAGACAAACCATTTTCGAGGTTAAGCAAGATTTAACGCCTATAAAGAACATAGTAGATTGCACAACAAAGACATAAAACAAGCCTTTGCCAATTCAGGAGAAAAAAGTAGTTTGTGTATCAACAGCGTTACCACACAACATGATGCCACGCAAGATTTAACGCCTATAAAGAACATAGTAGATTGCACAACAAAGACATAAAACAAGCCTTTGCCAATTCAGGAGAAAAAAGTAGTTTGTGTATCAACAGCGTTACCACACAACATAAAGAAAGAAAGAAAGAAAGAAAAGAAAGAAAACAAGTTTATTTAGGACCAAAAATATAAAAAGGAATACAAAAAAAAAAGATTACAGAAAAAAAAACATGCTAACAAAAACAAAAACAAAACTAAATAAAAATGCGGTTGTGGTCCCAAAATGGCGTCCACTCAGCGTTCACCTCGCATGTGGCCTGTAGGAAGGCCAGCATGCAAGGTGCTGGTCTTCCGTGGAGCCATAGGTAGGAGGGAGTAAGTGGCGGTCGGACAGAAGTAGCACTGAATAGAAAGAAGATTAAAATTTAAAGGAGTTAAAAATGAGGAGTATTATATTAATACATATAATAATGTTAGTATATAATAATGTTTTAATGTGAAATAGGGAATAAAAATTAAATATATTGATGCTATATAATATGAAAGAAATAAATAGTTAAATAATTAAATAATTAAGTACATAATTAAGAACCTAAAGCCAGAACCTAAAAAAATAAGAATCACTTGGTAGTACCCACAGAACCCTTTTGCTGATGTAGTAGAAATTTTTTAAAGTTTAATCTGAACCACAGTTTTGATTTACTAACATCGCGCAAAGGTGGGGGTAGGTTATTCCAGCATTTCGTAGCAGCATATTTAAAACTGCCACGAAACGCTGCAGTAGAATGCCGGGGGGTACTCAATACCCACACTCTGTTTGGGCGGGTGTTGGACTTCTTATGCCACTGAAACTTTTCAAAGAGATAGACTGGTTCACTTGTTTTAAGGACTCCAAACAGTAGAGTAGCCAAGTGTAGTCTCCTTCTGGCTTCCATCTTAAGGATATCACAATTATTTATGAAAGGTGTAATATGAGATCTAGGAGGGACGTTATAGCAATAGCGAATGCAAGCGTTTTGTATACGTTGTACTAACCGTTGAGTGCGAGCTAGCAAACGAGGTCCATACAGTGCATCTGCATAATTCAATCTGGACAATATTAACGTCTCGCAGACTTTGAGTCGAGTCGCGGTATTAAGGAAGTTACGTACGCGGTATAGAATTTTCAATTTATAAAAACAAGTTCTAGCTATCTGAGTTATGTGGTTCTCAAATCGGAGATCACTGTCAGTCAGTACGCCTAAATTTCTAACTTCGTTAGTCCGCTCTAGTAGCTCGCCCCTAACAAACACCGGCGGAGCACTGGAAAGAATTTTCTCGACACTCTTTCGAGCACCGAGATACATATACTTGGTTTTATTAGAATTTAAAAGAAGCTGGTTTGAGTCAGCCCAGTCTGCAATTCTATTAAGGTCCTCATTAACTAGCATTGCAGCTTGTGCTATATTGTTTGGATTAAACGAAGTGTATATCTGCGTGTCATCCGCATACAGATGATAATTGCAGTTGTTAATGCTCTTAGCAATATCTGCCGTATAGATAATAAATAATAACGGCCCCAGTATAGAGCCTTGTGGTACACCACTGGTAACTGGTTTTGGGGTTGAATTTATATTTTGACCATTAAAATTTCGTAACTGAACAAATTGTGTGCGATTCGTAAGATAACTCTTAAACCATAGCAAAGCATTACTATCCAGGCCATAAAAAGACAGCTTAGAGAGTAAAAGTGATATGTTAATGGTGTCAAATGCACGTGAAAAGTCTAGTAGCACAAGCAAGCTCACCTCACCCTTGTCTTGTGATGCTAATATGTTATCGAAAACATCAATAAGCGCAGTGGCTGTTCCACGATGCTTACGGAATCCTGACTGTCTGTCGGGTAGAATATTATGTTTCTCCGCGTACTTAGAATGCTGATCACAGGCGACTCTTTCCAAAATCTTAGAGAGGCACGGTAAGATGCTGATGGGCCTTAGGTCTTTGAGCTCCGTTACGTTATTTTTTTTTGGAATTGGTCTGACTATAGCAGCTTTCCAATCTTGTGGAAAAACACCCGTTTCAATTGAACGATTTATAATGGCAGTTATTACGCCAAGTGTGGTAGGTAATGTTAATAATATCATGTACAACGATATTCCGTCCGTTCCAGTGGCATTAGACTTTAGGGTTTGAATATTTTTTGCTACTTCAGCTTCCGTAACGGAATGAAAATTAAACTTTGATTCGCTAAAGTAGCTAGTTCTATAATATGTAAGATCATTATCTGTTAATTTTTTAACATGATAACATGATGCCACGAGATATACATTGAAAGCAGGTTCTTATTATATAGTATAGTTGTGTACCTTGTAACTCTGGCGAGTGAACGTGACTTACCATTTCCTGCTCGATGTGCTGCGGCGTGCAGAATATGTGCGCGTCGTCCTGCTGGAAGCGGCGCACGCGCGTGAGGCCGGTGAGCGCGCCGCTCAGCTCGTTGCGATGCAGCACTCCGAAGTCCGCCATGCGAAGCGGCAGCTCCCGCCACGAGCGTGTTCGAACGTCGAACATTAGACTGAGGAAAGGAAAAATACATAATAATATTACAGGCTAATATGCCTTCACATTGTATTATCACAGACAACCCACTGTGACGAAGCGACGGTGCACCGACTACAGAAATGGAAGTGTGTATCCAACTAACGCACGCCTAGAAGCCCTGTGCGTGGGCTCTGATATGGATCATTGGATCCCGAAACAAGAAGACCCCAGCGCGGAGAAAGTCCAGAAAGAAGAAAGAAGGCCAGTATGCTTAGGCTTTATGAGATTAAGATCCGTGGAAGAACCAGAAGGAATGGAAACTGAAATAGCGGCCATAGCTCATGAAACGAACTGCAGACAACACTTAAGAACTCTATCCATTCCTATAAAAAAGGGCTCATGAACATGGGCTTCAAGGCGAACGTCTCCTTCTCCACGTCGAAGGAGAAAATGTTCTCCGCGTAGTGCGCCCGGTGGCCGGAGGTCTGCCACAGTTAACAACGTTTTAGACAATTCCTCACCAGTGCCCCGGACAGTTCATGGGCTTCAAGGCGAAGGTGTCCTTCTCCACGTCGAAGGAGAACATGTTCTCCGCGTAGTGCGCCCAGTGGCCGGAAGTCTGCCACAGTTATCAAAGTTTTAGACAATTCCTCACCAGTGTCCCGGACAGTTCATGGGCTTCAAGGCGAACGTCTCCTTCTCCACGTCGAAGGAGAAAATGTTCTCCGCGTAGTGCTCAGTGACCGGAGGTCTGCCACAGTTAACAACGTTTTAGACAATTCCTCACCAGTGCCCCGGACAGTTCATGGGCTTCAAGGCGAAGGTGTCCTTCTCCACGTCGAAGGAGAACATGTTCTCCGCGTAGTGCGCCCAGTGGCCGGAAGTCTGCCACAGTTATCAAAGTTTTAGACAATTCCTCACCAGTGTCCCGGACAGTTCATGGGCTTCAAGGCGAACGTCTCCTTCTCCACGTCGAAGGAGAAAATGTTCTCCGCGTAGTGCTCAGTGACCGGAGGTCTGCCACAGTTAACAACGTTTTAGACAATTCCTCACCAGTGCCCCGGACAGTTCATGGGCTTCAAGGCGAACGTCTCCTTCTCCACGTCGAAGGAGAACATGTTCTCCGCGTAGTGCGCCCGGTGGCCGGAGGTCTGCCACAGTTAACAACGTTTTAGACAATTCCTCACCAGTGCCCCGGACAGTTCATGGGCTTCAAGGCGAACGTCTCCTTCTCCACGTCGAAGGAGAACATGTTCTCCGCGTAGTGCGCCCGGTGGCCGGAGGTCTGCCACAGTTAACAACGTTTTAGACAATTCCTCACCAGTGCCCCGGACAGTTCATGGGCTTCAAGGCGAACGTCTCCTTCTCCACGTCGAAGGAGAACATGTTCTCCGCGTAGTGCGCCCAGTGGCCGGAGGTCTGCCACAGTTTCGCGTTGTACATGTTGGGCGTCACCACTTCTTGAAAACCACGCTTCCTAAAAAAAATTACATCATCATTAATAATCTGAAGGTAATATTTTTGGCTATAGCAGTGTATTCATGGCAACGAAAGTGAATTAAAAAATTATCCCCGTTTAACGTATAAATGACTCAGCGGTGTAGTGGTCTTGCCCTCTGTGCCGGAGGTCGTAGCTTGGCGATCCCTCTGACATGGGATATTATTATAATATGTTTTTTACTGGCTAAAACATGGTAAAAGCGAAAAAGTGAATTATTTCATTTAATTTGTTCACAAAGATATTATTATCTCCACCCGTGCGCCATGGAAATTATTTCCTGTTCTCCTAGTAGAGAAATTGTCTAAATGTACAAAACTCGGAAAAGTTCATAGATATAATGTATACATAACCATACAAATAACAAACACAAGAAAATCTCATCTATACCTGTACTCCTCCCGTATGAAGCTCACTAGGGTGTTGTAGATGTGTGCACCGCGAGGCTGGAAGAAGCAAGACCCGGGGGATAGCTCGTGGAAGAAGTACAGCTCTTGTTCCTGGAATGTTTTCAATAATAATTATACAGTTATTTTTCATCCCTAATATATATTTATAAGTAATACACAAATGCGACACTGACATCATAACTGCCAAAAGCAGGTTTGAAGATTTTGCATAAACGAGCCGACGCCATTTTGAAATTTTACGATACAAAATGTTCATATTGCGGCAGTTCTTATTGCATATTATAGGCGACTAATTTTAAAACCCCGTTTTGACAAAAAATTACCCCAATGAATGAAACAAAACTTGAGTCATTCTTTTATTCGCTCACTGATCCATTCCATACAGTACTGAAATTTTGCAGAGGCTCCTTTCATTATATGAGCAAGAGATATAGAAGGATTGGTCGTCATATCCACGGGATCGCTCGAGCGAATTCAGCTAGTTACTTACCCTGCCAATCTTCCTATGGTCCCTCTTGGCGGCCTCCTCTTGAATGATCTCCCATTGCTTCAGCTGTTTGGGGTCAGGGAACGACACGCCGTACACTCTTTGTAAGCTTTCCGCGTCCGCTTTACCCTCCCAGTATGTGGAAGAGTTCTACAAATGAAGGGGTTATGGAGTTTAGTTGGTCGCAAGTCTAGTCTAATAGGTCTGATTTAGTTCCCAAGCTTTCAAAACATAGTAATACTGGCCATTAATAAATGGAAAAAGAATAATGCACAACCACAGTGCACGCTCGGATTTGAGTGGGAGGTCGCGGGTTCGATTCCCGCCACGGCGCCACTTTGGAATTTTATAATTTCTAAATTGGCTCAGGTCTGGTCTGGTGGGAGGCTTCGGCCGTGGCTATAGTTACTTACTTACTACCACGCTACCAGCAGACGCACCGCCAAGCGACTTAGCGTTCCGGTGCGATGCTGTGTAGAAACCATTGGGGTGAGTTAACTTACCTCTTCCATGTTAGTATGTTAACATTCTCGGCTGCATCATCACTTACCATCAGGTGAGATTGCAGTCAAGTACAAACTTGTAAGATGTAAAAAAAATTCCAACTTTCTATTAAAACAAATGAATGTAAGGTCATCGGAAAAAATCTAAGATCTTCAGCAGGGCTAGACAATGTAACATAAGTACAAAACATATGAAAGCAGAATGTACTCTAAGCGTAGCGTTGTTGCTGCTGCAGCTGCCAGCATCGCTTGTTGCTAGCAAAGTACGCTAAAGTTATCTACAAGGTCGGCGAGAACGACAAATAGTCGTACTCGATTTTCGACTGTAGATAACTTTAGCGTACTGCGCGTGCGAGCGACAGCAGCAGCACACAGTGAACAACGCTTTCATATGTTTTGTACTGGTGGTCACGTGATTTTTCTGCAGTCGTCAACGCTTAACGTTTATGTTACATTGTCTAGCCCTGCTGAAATGATGACTACATAGATAAATTACCGATTAATGGCCCTGGCACATTTTGTAACAAAAACATGTTTGATATAATGCAACAACAAAAAGGAAATATACCTTGGTGACCTTGAAAGCTTTGACTTTCCCTGTATGCCGGACATGAGGTCCCCTACAAAGGTCTATGAGGGGTCCACATCGGTACACGGTGGTGGTTGGCGTGTCCACCTTCTCCTTGAGGATTCTCACTTTAAATGGGTTGTAGTCGAACATTTCTAGAAGCTGTTCCTTGGTCAGCTCCAACCGTTCAAAGTTCTGCTTTTCCTTTGCTATTTTCTTCACCAGGCCCTCTATAACGTGGAAATCTGTGGAAGATATCTGTGGATGGATGGAACAACTAGTTAAATTACACATTTCGTTTATAATGACCTGATTCGCAAGAGTTGCGATTGGTCAACACCCGTGTTTTGACATTGATACTGTTATTTAATGGTTGATACATTTTTAGCCGATCGCACTGCAGGTGACACTGTCTGACAAGTGATCTTATAAGACTGATTTGTCGGCTGACACATTTTGGTTAGCTTTTAAAAGATAAATGTATAAGGTGGTGTCAAAAAAGTGTAGTTTCCTCACCCCTTTCTCAGGATAATACATATCGTAGTAGAAGCCCTCTTCTATCGGCGGTCCGTAACATAAGCATCCACCGTACACCTGTTTAAAAAAAGAATATATATTTTTTTAAGTCTTCCATAAAAGTTTTTCTTTTCTTAGTTTAAAGTTCTAAAATAATAAACACCTGCAATGTGCTGAATCAACACTGCATTGAAAGTCATAATAATGTGTGGTGAATATTCTGCACTGAGATGCAAGTCTCATTATCCGTAGTAATGTTGTCAGTCACAGACCAACAGTGCCCTTCAAAATGAGATAAATTACTGTTATGCCACTGCAGTGATACTCCTATGAAAATGAATCTTCAAAAAGGATAAAACCTGAATTATAGATTTATCGTCTTCGTCGCTCGCGCTCGACTAGATCTCTGTTTAGTCGTACGACGACCCTACCTAACAACGACAACAACTTTTTAGGGTTCCATACCAAAATGGTGAAAATGGAACCTTATGGTGAGACTTTCACCATCCGTCCGTCCGTCTGTCACACTCGATTATTTTGTAGTGTGAGTGTGTCAGTCAATTTAAAATTCGTATGCTGTGATGCTAGTGTGCGTGAGAAATTGTGTGGCGTGACGGCTCGGGTATGCCAATTTTGGGCAAAGTATATTTTGCCACACTTTTGAAGTCGAGGGCTCCCTCTTGGACCTCAATGAGCTGAATAATAAAATAACTGCAATGTCTAAGTTACCCTTTCCATTGCCTCTCCGAGCATATGCGCAGAGGAATGCCAGAAGACAGCCTGAGCATCTGTATTATCCCATCGCAGAAGTTCCAACTTGCAGTCCCCTTCCAGAGGTCTATCCAGATCCCACAGAACGTTGTTCACTCGTGCTATAATAGTTGAGTCCGCTAGGCCTTGACTGCAAACAATTTTGTTTTTTTTTTATGGAAATTATATGGAAAAAAGAATGACAAGATATGCAATGTGAGGTTCAGTGATATGTAGTGCTATATTCCGACTTTGCATTGCAATGTTATTTTGCACTGCTCTGCTTTTCCTGACACATCAGATAACTTTCAGAAGCCCAGTAATGTTGGTTTTAGTGTCCTTCAAACTAAAACATAGATATGCTATGCAATTATCTATCATTGTAAACTTTTAATTCACTGTTTGAAGAAACCACATGCACAATGTTGCCCCCACTGACGTGGTCCTGTGCCATCCCATGAACACTTACATTATGCTTACTGCACAGGCGCTCAGAGAGTTCATAAAGTTTTGCTCAAAATTATTACTGCCACTGTAAGTAGACTAGTAGAGTAGGCAATGTCTAGAATCTTTTATACTAACAGTATACAAATTTTGCTGAGCATGAGTATATACAAGCAGATTTAATTCCTTAATATGTTGAAAGAATTTTGCATGTATTGTAAAACTTAAGATTTTCTGTGCAAATTGTGCTACTGTGCGTGTGTGTATAGAATATTGACAGTTAATGTGATAAGAATTATAGAAGATTAAAAAATAAATATTTTTATAAAGTTTTCATGAAGAATAAAATCTTTCAAAGTGTGTGTAACATCATAGGAATATATAAAAAACTTACTATTCACTCCAAAACTCGCTTGATAGCAAATAAATAAGGTGTAAAATTTATTGAGAATTGCCAATTAATGGGTAAACAAAAAAATATTATTTGTATGAGCCATCATAAGCTATAATTATAAGCAAAATAAAATAGATGAGAGGTGTATTAAATAATGCAAATCATGAGCTTCTGCTTTGTAATATAATTCAAAATTTATATATTTTTTCTAAATTAAACAAAAATGTTTTCATTACACTACAAAAATACTCAAGCTCATAAGCTTCAGTACACTCAGCCATTTAATTTTGGCTTTCTTTAGTGATAAACATTGCAGTTTCAAATTTAGAATGGTTCTTTAAGCTTTTTGTTCACAAATGATCATTTTAGCACACTAATCTGAACCTCTTTGTAGTAGCTTGTGAAATAATCATCAATTTTATAAAATAGGAAGCATATTATACTACTGAAATTAATATTATTGTCAAAATTGATTGTCCGTTCACTATTTTTATGGAAAAATTAAGGCTTGTGAGCATTCAACACAGATAGCTGTAGCTAGGTTAGCTAATATGGAAAAAATATATATCAGAAACAATAATACCTGATACCCTTAGCAACGTCATAAGGGGTGGTCTTCCACGCTTCGGCCTCAACAGTCTTCCCATCAGGTAGAGTGACCACGATGCTCACTTCAGGCTTTGAAGCCAACTGTTCTTCATACTGAGCCTTGTATTTGTCCCACAGGTCTAGTCTTTTCTGGATGTACTCCGGCCAAGGGTTCAGTTCCGACACCCCACCACCGGATGACTCTTCCTTTTTCTTCTTTTCTTTCATGGCTTTCTTTTGAGACTATAAAGAACAAAAATGTTGACGATGGATTCATATGTTAAATTACTATAGTCCATAATATATTTATACATAGTTTGTGTGTTTGTAGATCCTCAGGATATGCTCTCACAGAATGCAAACCAAGTTTCAGGCAACATATACAGATCCTTGGGTAGGTACTTAACAAGTGTGATCATGCTAAAAATGTCATAAACTGTACATAGGTTAGCAAATAATTATAATGAACATAGGGATGACGAAATAATTAAATTATTTGTATCCAATGGTAAGATTGGGTTGGCAAATCAATTGATATTAAGCTTATCAAGAAAACATAGATTCATGAATGAAAAAAACGTTTTTCTTAATACTTATATCGCATTTTTTTGGAATTCCTACAAACCCATGTGGCATATGCAGCATAGTCAGCGTTGAGGCGGACCACGCAGATTCTATGTAACTTTAACAATTTTATCATCACTTGTACAGCTATGATTAAATGTTTAATATAATCGTATAATGCACAAAAATCCTGCCTTTTCGTTTATATTTAAATTCTCAACTTGTTCCGCAGCCGAGTCACCCATGTTGTCGGTTTCAATTTTGACAGTACTTTGACAATTATTGACTATTGCTCAGTTGACGTTGTCATTTGTCATTTGATGTTAACTCCACAGATAACTTATGATTTTAGTTCAAAAATATCGTCACTATTTTTATTAACGTGAAATCAACGGATCTGCCCGCGAAATTCAAAATTTTCGTGGTTTTTTGCAATTTGTACGCTAATTAGACATGATAGGCTTATGGCAATCAATTTGCGAGAATGGCAGTATCTTCTTTACATGATTATATCAAAATCATTGCATAAAAATGTCCTAGGAAATTAGTCCGAGTATCGAGTTTTATGTGAGTAGCTCGCAAATCTCGGACTAATTTCTTTAACTCGACACTTTCGAGCAGAGATTTTTATATAAACGCGTGAAGAAGATATTGAGATTATCGCAATTTGACGGCCATAAGCCTATTATGTCTTATTAGCTTAAAAATCGCGAAAAACCACAAAAAATTTGAATTTCGCGGGCACACCCGTGGTGTGCTCCTTAATCAGTAGAAAAATATTATAATAAAATCGGTAACTAGCAAGTACGAGCATCATTTCTATAAGTTTCAAAATAATTTATGAAAAATCAAAAAAATATTTTTTTTTCGTTCTAAAAAGTATATTTAATAGATGACTGTCACCGAAAGATTTCAAAAAGTAAATTAAAATCAGTTTTGAAATTGACGTTTGAAAACATAGAGTAGTATTGTTTGAAAATTAGCACAGAATCTGTGATCAGTACTTTCATTATAAAAATTTGAAATGTGGTAAAAATACTAAAATTACTTGTAAAAAAACTAAGGTACCTTTATGTGGGTATTTACAAAAAATATCATACTACAATCTACCTACGATGTCCTTGATTAAATCTCGTCCGGGGGACACCCTACAGCACATTCTATCATCATTCAGGCTGTTCGAGAAAAAACTTGACAAATTGCAAGACGACGTCAGCTACCACGGTCAAACTCTGGCCGACCTTCGCGTGATGATCGCCAATCTTTCAGGCGGTACATTGTACAACGAAAGGGGTGATAACGCACAGGTAGTCAATAAAAAAACGGCAATGGATAACCCCCACATTGAAGATTACCTAAAGAGTAAACGGAAATCTACCATACAACCTTTGTCACCACCATCTAAAGTTGTACCGAGGATCCATCAAGGCCAGAAGTATGGAATAAAACCCACAAAAGATCCTGCAATTATCGCCAAGAAAATAGCTCCACCCATTAGTGATGTAGGAGCGAAAAGATTGCCGAGACAAAGAAAAGCGGAGGCACCTCGCAAGGCGACCACTTTAAGACCAAAGAAATTATCTGCAAGGAAGACAAAGCCCAGCAAAGATTTCGAGTATCCCAGCCAATTTAAGAGCCCTGTATATCCCAGAGATTAGAAAAAAAGTGACTCACTTTCCTACTCTTAGTTAAAATCTGTGCTCTTTCAATCCATGAAGACGCAACCACTTCTTCCTAACTTCTCAAATCGCATGAAACAAACGATTGTGAAGGAGTACTTAGAACGCGTCTTCGTGCATTGAGCTACCTTTGGTACCTATAATTACCTACGAACACGAAATATAAAAATTGAAATAAATATCTGATAATCTGTGTACCATCATAATTATTTTTCATTTAAAAATATCTTTATTTTTCTAAACTATGTTTTGGGTAACCAAATAAGTATCAGACGCTTTTTATCTGTGAGCTCTTGCATGTTTTCTAAGGTATTATTTACCTAGGTATGAGTAAGTAACTATGTATAGTTATTATGTATTCCGTGGTATACTCGTATTATTTGATTGAGTAGGCAAATTCCAGGATTCCTCCTGCCCGCTGGCACGGTGGCCTGAATCAATCTGAAAAAGATCGCTGGTATGTAGCTGGTGGATGAGGCGAAGAACCATTTCACGCGTTTGGGGCGTGTGTGAAAGGCCTATGTCCAGCAGTCGACGGCTACTTATACCTAGGCTGATAAAGTAAAAATGCTACGCTAAAGTCCTCCTTCCTAGCCAATAGCAAGCTATACGAGTAACCATCACAGTAATTTAAAGATATTGTACTACCATGGTAAGAAAATAAAACGAAAAATTATTGTTATCACTAATTTAATATTTCTCATTTTGTTTGTTGCTTAAAGTGCTTGGTAAAGCGTGGCAAGTGGTTCTGAAAAAAAAAATAGGAATACACACTTATTATTTACTAGCTGTTACCCGCGGCTCCGCACGCGTGAATTACGGTTTTTTTGCAAATCCCGTGGGACTCCTTTATTTTTCGTGGCATAAATGAAAAAAGTTCCCGAGTTCGACGGGAAAGTAACTTTCACACAGTCCATCCACCTCTTCTTTATTCTTTCTCTACTTACTAACCAAACTTATCTTATTCGCCTAGCTATTGTAAGGTTAAGAAGAAATTCAGTTAGGTCTGATCGTTCGTTCCGCAAAGGGATTTCTTGTGGAGATTTTGCAAACTCCTATTTCTTAATAATAATAATGTATGTACAGTTTTATGAATACATAGTTGCAACATCAAAAGGATGATTTTAACTGTCGATATTTCGACCCAGTGGTATAGGACGTGACCACGACTTGTACCAATGGATTCAAATATCGACAGTTAAAATCAATCATCATCAGTTAAAATCATCGACTTTTGATTGTGTTTTGTAGGTAGTAGGTAGTAACCGTGGAATGTTATATCCATTATTCATTATATCCTGAAACCACGAAATATGTCAAAAATCATTAAATCATGTGAAAAGTCGTGCTGGTGGTAACTGGTAGGACTCTTCTTGGAGAGTTCGGCTGGGTACACTGCGATAAAATACTCTAGTACTAACATTTTCCCCGGCCCAACATAAGTCTTTTAAAAATCTTTGCTTCATCTTAATACTATCCAAAATATCAGAATGGCCATATACTTATTTCCTTACTAATATGTTCCTTAATAATATATTGTGTTACACACAATTTGATCGACTTTGACCTTGACTGGTTGAGGGTTATCGAGGTTCTGGAGTATTTAATATGAGGATAGATGAGTGAATACGAGTGGCAGACCACCCCTATCGTTCGGATTCCCTTCGATACAATCTTCTGTTGGGCGTCCGTTGCTCTTACATTTTGTGCGTCAGAATCTCAGCCAGAAGTATGAGCACAGCGACTCCGATGCCGTACACCATGAACAGCAGCACCGGGCGAAGGTGCGGCAGGCCCACGCTGCTGAAGGCGGGCCGGTGCTCGCAGCGCGGCTTGGGCACCTGGATACGCTTGTGCTGTGCCGCTTGGATACCGCACTCGTGGATACGTTTGAAACTAGAACATATTATTTTTTATGAAATCGCTCCAACCTTGACCTCATCATTGCTTTCCAACAGGCATACTTAATTGTCGTCAAGCGCATGCGTATAGACTTCCATTAGAAAAGTCCGTCAATCTGGGGCGTAACCGCTGGCGACAGCTAATTCGTGATAAAACTTCAATGGTAAAAATGTACATAATATTGTAAATATTTTTTGAGTAAGACAGATTAATTTGTTTTGCTATAATCCGCAACTTGAAAAGATTCTGTATGGACTATGGTACAATATGCTGGAACCACAGAAATGGCTGGAACACTGACCACATACCTAAAACACAACACACAATTTTCCAACACTTTCGTTCTATTATGGAATAACGCCTGCTTCCACTCAATATTTTTTAAGCTATTGCATAGCTTCTATCGCGTGCGCTTTGAGCGAGGAGACCGAATCCAGAAATTCTTTAACGAAGGGTGTTAGAAGTTGATAAAAAATTCTATGCAATAGCTTTACCGCGGCAGTCTCCGAGTGACACACGTCTTTTTTTAATCAAAATCTCACGTGACTCTCAGCAGCTCCAGGTAAGGCGAATGTTTATAAACAGGCGCGAAAGGGTCGGGCACGTTCATAAAGTCCACCTCCATCAGATCGCACTTCTCCGTCTCCAGGAAAGTGGCCTCGATGCGGTGGTACACCGACTCACAGTTAGCGTGGAATGCGAAGTGTCCCTGGGAATTTTATTATTCAAATAAGGGAGCTTTCACGGAGGAGAAATTCACGTAATGCGTTGGCTACATTTCGTAGAGTGAAATGTTTGAAAAGGTCTACAGAGAATAGCCCCCAAGTACCCGGCAATTAAGTTGATCCAAAATGGCATTGTGTACGCAAATCTACGAGTTATACTACTACATCTCATTTGACATCTCTAATTGTGTTCCGCGCAGGTCTTCTTAATGTCATTAAAGTTTTTCCTATAAAGACTGAATATGATACGCAGTGCGCTTATCAAATTTCGTCCCTCTGACCAATATGCTACGCAGCATCGCACAGGAACCCTAACGCTTTGCCTGCGATAACCAACCGTGGCCGACATCCCGTCAGACCTAAACCTGGACCAATTTAGAAATTAAAACCCCAAGCTTGATTTAACGCGTCAATATGAAGCTACCCACCTATTTGTACTACAGGTAGAGGTAACAGGGCGCAAAATAACCACCGCAGCAAAACAGCATCAAGATGAGCTGATAGAATAATGTTGCGAGGCAACGCTTATTTTATTAGCATCAATAATCTCAGTTTTAACAAGTTAAGCTTACCTGCCGCAAAAGTTCGACGCCTTCATCTAGTTTATAATACTGGGCTAGTCCTTTCGTCGGTACTACCTTTTTGTAGATGAGGTGTCTTATTGGATCCTTCTGATCCTAAAAAATAAATATAAAATATTGATAAAAGCTTCTAACGATTAACGAACCATATCTCTATCCTAATTTTAGAGAAAATAGTTTTTTTAAATCTTTCTGTGTATAACATAGGTATTGGAAATATGCGTATTTGAGAATTGCCTTTCAAGACGTATAAAGTTCAATCCACTAAGACGCGCCCTCGGTCCTTTACAATCGTTTGTTCATTGTACCTAAGGAGTTAGAAAGGAGTGGGTCGGGTCTTCGTGGATTGAAATAAGTTTTAATACGAAGGACCTCAGATACCTTCAGAACAAAGCGATTATAATCGACGTCGAGAGCACCTAGAGTCATATCAGAGTGCGCCAGATGTTCCAGAGTCCGTATAGACGTGGAAGAAGCTTGCAGCAGTACGACTATGTTAGCAGAATACGCGGCATATATTGCCATAAGTGCTGTGAACACCACCACTAGCATAATACGCCCTGTTGGAAAGAAAGGTTGTATAAAAGCAGACACATTCAAATTCCAATACAGGTAAGAGTGAATTAGCTGTCATAGACTTTCTGCAAACATAAATACATAGTTTTAGCATCGACAAGGTTACAATATCTATGCAGCTGATTGGTTAAAACTTGCATCGATCTAGCCGCGTAGATATAATTAATGATCGGTTAATGTTTGCTTAGGTTGTGCAGCCAAGGCACCGATTAAGGCCCGGTTTCCACCGGTACGGAGCGGAGCAGAGCTGTGTTTGAGTAACCAACGACATCTACTCTCCCCTCAGTTTGGGACATGTAAAAAAGACTCAATCTAATTGGTTACTCAAACACAGCTCCGCTCCCCTCCGCACCGGTGGAAACCGCTAAGTAGCTTGTTGCGATGGTCGCGTTGCTGTGGTTTATGTGTGTGATGTACAATTTTATTTTAGAGAATCAACCCGCTGTAAGAGCTATAAGAGGTCGCAGAATAACTGGTGATAGGACTCCTTTTGTAGAGTCCTTTTCTTGTTCTTCTGTTCTGTCCGTTTCTACGATTACGACTTACGAAGTGTGCGATTACGAGGTAGAAATACTTACTTAGAACAGAAAGTGATATGGCTCCGACTGCTGATGAAGGAGCACAACTAGGAAATGTCTGCATTTACCTACCTACTCAAATTATCAAGGGTCTTCAATTGGTCCTAAAAGGGTCTTTTGCGACGTATATTAATAACGAGGAAGTAATGATAGTTTTCTTCTATGTTGATACTTATCTATCGATAACTTTCCACCACCTGAAAGTTTTTTTGGTTCTTGAAAGCATCCTTGTTGACTCAGTGCGCTTAAAGTCAAAAGCATTGCGTCTCCAATGCTCCCGTCAAGCCGAGTTTGATCCTGAACATGAAGAATGACGCAAGTTAAAAAATAATACAGAATCGGGTGATAAAATAGTAAGTAAATAATCTAAAATGGCATTTAACGCAGCGAGTAAGTAAATTAAAAATAATGAAAATGGGTACCATTTATAATGGGTTGGTAGCTAACAAGGAGCATCATAATAAGCAAAAGATAAGATACTTTTATAATAATTGTAAGCTCTCTTTTAAATTGAAACTAGCACCATGTTATTTTTTGGCAACTGATTTTATATCTAAGCGGAAACTTCGCATGGTGAATAAAACAAAATTACATAAAAAAAAACCTTCAACAGGTGAAGATATTATGTCAAACTGATGACTTTGTTCAGCCAACTGATCGCAAATTAATCTAAACCCAAGTGTGAATTTAAACCGATCCGCACAAACATACACAAAATATCTCATCAAAATCGGTCTAGCCTCTCTTAGGTTATTTTTCCACAAGAAAAATAACAGAAGAAAAACGAAAATGAGTAAAATTTTGCGATCAAAACTATACGTACCGTCCCTAATCGATGAGCCTCCCACTTAGTGGCAACACAAATAGTAATACAGGAGATGACGATCGACACCATGATGGCGATCCACACGTTGATAGAAAAGGGGAGGGTGAAAATATTGGAGACGTAGGACAGGGGTGGCTGGCGGAAGATGAATCTAACTTTGAACTTAGCGATGGAATCTGTGAAGACGACAACGCTGAGGCGCTCGGGGTATGCAGCGCAGCTTGTACCTTAAATTATCATATATTTTTATATCATATATTATCATATACCGTGAATTAAAAAACCGGCCAAGTGCGAGTCGGACTCGCGCACCGAGGGTTCCATACCATAAAAAAAGTTCAACATTAAAAGAATCACTTTAGTTCATGAATTTACAAGTATAATTTACATGTAAGTACTTTTGTTGGCAAACCGCAAACATAACTTTGTTTTTGCCGGTTTATTGTTATTATCAAAAAAAGTATAATAGTAAGAGAGTTGATTTTATTTTTCCTGTAAAATATACTTTTACTTCTATTGATCATAATTATTTCAGATTTTTCAATTGGTAAACTCCGGAGATAAGGGGGGGAACGGTATTTTTTCGACAGTTTGCCCAATAAATCGAAAACTATTAGGCAATAGGCATAAAAATAAATAAAAATCGGTTTTAGAATACACAACCCTTTCATATGATTCCCTACTCAATATTGTTATCTCATTTTGAAATTTTGACGACCCGATTTTCCCCCTTTTTAAATAAAAATAAAAATATTTTAATTTTTTTTATGATTGCAATAACGTCGCAATTACCTACAACTATTCCAAATTTCAGCTCGATAGCTTTAATAGTTACTGAAATAATTGAGTATGACAGACGGACGGACGGACGGACGGACGGAGAAAGTCTCACCATAAGGGTTCCATTTTTACCATTTTGGTATGGAACCCTAAAAATTGAATATTTATTTCCAGGATTTTATTTTATTTATCTCGTAGTTTCTCGATATGGTTTGGCCATTTTCGTGATGTAAAGTCTGTCAATACTGCGTCTCCTGGACCCACTGTAGTCATTGCAGCTCCTTAGGTCTTCAGATCTCTCCATTTTAATTTCATCAAGGAATAATCTTAAGTGTATTTGTGCTTTGTGTCTATGAATCTTAATCAGAGACCATGGTTCAGCAGCTATTTAAGGAGTTTCCCTCAAGGATTAAATCTAAAACGAGGAGATCTATCAGTAACAAAGCTCTTGAGCAAACTAAAGTAGCAGTGAGCAGGCGACGCTTCATTGCAGGAATGATATCTAATAATACTGGAAACTTCTGAGGTTGCAGTACAAGAGTGTATAGATATTTGCTAGAATAGCGCGCTTATACTTGTTGGCCTAATAGCATAAACGGAGAGCTGGAAGGCCACTGGATGAAGAAAATTAAGATTGAGTTGGTGCCATCGGTAGTCCAGCTGCCAGCAGCTAATATTTTTGATGATAATTATGAAATATAAGATCAGCACCCAAATCTGCTCTTCCTGTTTTAAGGTCGTTGATCATGCCGGACCACTCGCCATTCTTCTTGTAGCCCCACCGGTCACTGAACACATACCGAGGAGTCGCGTTCAGCATTTGGAACGCGATGTGCACGTGCATCCAGGATATCTTCCCTGTGTAGTCGTGTTGGACTTCTCTAGCGTGAGAACAGAGCTCTTTAGATATTTTAAATACCCTCGTATCCAAATCGCATGATAAAGAACAAAAAACAAATGGGGTTTCTAATAATTATGTCTCTGAATTTTCTGTGGTTAGAGGAGGCCGGATATTTTTTCCAAATATTCGGAACTCAGAAAGATAAAATGTAGCTTTTGTTTACAATTTGTTCTCATAGTTTTGATTAGGGATTGCCTCGAACAACTAAAGGATAAAAGAATTCTAAAAATTACTTCGATCCTTTGAGAATAACATCGTAAATATGGGTATTAAAATAAAGAAACAAGTTGTTAATCTAATTTTCTTCAATATAGCTATATCAGGAATATATAAAAATTCTAAAATTATTTCAGGTAAAAATAGAACAATTAAAATAACAGTTTTTCCTGAACTCTGTAACTTTTTGAAAAACGAGACTAAAGTCGTAGAGTTGTTATGGCTGACATGAGAGAGATATTGATAAAACTCTGTATATTATATCTTACAGCCTGTCTTCCCTCGGTAGATGATACATCGAGGAGTTGCTATCCTGTATAACGATTGACATCGTGAGAGGATGACCCATCACATCCTGTCTTCTCCGGAACAGCTCCCGGTCACGTCTCGTGTCTACTAGTTGAGATTCTTTGGCATAATATTGACCTCGAGGGTTTGAATAAGTTGGTCCGAAGGTAGATGGTTTATGCACTGCAAGAGGCATTATAAGACTTTTGTATCCTTACTTTTCTAATTACTTGCTTTTCGCTAGCTACAACATAGGCATGTACAGTCACGGAATGAAAAGGTTCGTCACCTAAGTGTCGGTTTTTTGCACTAGTACTACAAGAGACAATTATGCCAACATAACAACATAATATGTAACATATAGGTAACATAGTTTCAAAAAGTAATATTTGTTCACGATACATTGAATGAATCAATTTGAAAATTGACGAACCTTTTGATTCCGTGACTGTACAAAAAAATAATTAAAGTCCTGATAGTGATCTCAAAAACTTGACCTTGAATTAAAATTGAAAGTTTTCGGGAAATCTTGATGTAACCATTGTAATTGAAATCCAATTATTATTACTTTTAATCACGAGACCTTGCCTATCATTTGACCAAATATGTGTTGAGAAAAGAACTACATACTTTTTCAAAATTCACTAACTTATAGCTGTGCTTATAGTATGGAGCTCAGATCACAACAAACAAGATATTATGGAGACTTCATGTGCTGCTCTACATAAGCTAATCTAATGCCAAAATGGAACATATTGTGCTAAACGATGATGATGATTTTTATAATGGAGATGAAAAGTTCCATCCAACATTTGAAAGTAGTTTTCTTACGTTCAGTTAGAGAGAACACGTCTCCATTCCGTTCTGCCAGCACAAAATCACTATCAGCAAATAAAGGAAGATCCAAGAGTTTCAGAAACTTGGTTTGATTCTTAATTTCACGATCGTAAAGAACTAGCCATCGATAAGGAAATCGTAGAAGATTTGATTTCTGAAATATTATTTTTTTGTTAAAAAAATGCGTAGTTTAAAAAAATTGTGATAGATCATACCTACCTACTAATAATTTTTTTTTGTTAGGGACATGATTTTAAAATAAATAAATAATAATAAAAAAAAACACTGTATAAAAAGTAAATAATAATATTGTTTTTAAATTCATTAAAACAAATTTTAGCTTTGATGAAGTTCTTATAGAACATACACCAGAAGTGCGATTGTGTAAGGTTTAAATAAATTATAATAAATACAGCAACTAAAATCGTGCGTTTATGCTGTCAAATGAATACCATTTTCATCGTCAAGTTTATATCAATCGCACTTAACAAGCGCTTGTAGTAAAACCACGTGACCACCAGCACAAAACATATGAAAGCAGAAATGTACTCTAATCTCTAAGCTATAATATAATAAATCAATGAATCTAAGCGTAGCGTTGTTGCTGCTGCAGCTGACGGCGTCGCTTGTCGCTAGCGAAGTACGCTAAAGTTATCTACAAGGTCAGCGAGAACGACAAATAGTCGTACTCGATTTTCAAAAACAACGTGTTTCCCTCTATTCGATGACGTGGTTTATACATTTTTGCTTACTGTCGTCAACGCTAAACGACTGTTACTTTGTCTAGCCCTGCTGAACATACCAAAGTCAGATCGATTAATTTGGAGCACCTTGAAAAAGTTGGCATTGTAAAAGCAACACGGATTCAAAACTAGAAAGAAATAAAAATAAAATAGAAAACTGCATACTTTAAAATCTGCATCGACATGAAGGCAGTTCAAATCCACAAGAAACAGTAAAGTGTGATCTTGATAGTGATTACAGTTTTCTGTATAATCTGACGATACTCTCGTATTTGCTGAATATGATAATTCTTTTGTCAATTTTAATATTTCGCCTAAAATTGAATTATTAAATTAAATTAAACTATTGTTAGATACGTTATGAAAAACTAAAGTTAACAATATAATGCAAAGGTATCGGTATATGTATAAGAAACTACATATTAATGAAAAGACTTGCGACAATTGATAGGGGAAATGCAGGAAGAAAAAGAATATAGAGGATGATAATATTTTTTTATTCAATATTGCCTACGCTAAACCTCAATGTACCTGATAGTGTTGGTGACGATGTGGACGAAGATGGAACGCGCTACCTAGAATATATTATTTAAAAGAACCGGAATTGTATAGATGCGGAAACACAGAATTTGGGAGACCATTCCAAACTCTATAAGTAACGTAAAAGCGAACCTTTTTGTGCTCACTGGAGTATTAATTAATACCTTGAAATCTTAATAACTAAGAAATGGTTTCTTATGTTGTACTTACATATTTTCCAGCATAAGTTTCTGTAGATAACGTTTGTGGGTTTTCGCTCATTCTGAACGAAGCTTTTGATAAAATTAATAGTACTCGAGTCTTTAGCGTGAACTCTAAAATTAAAGCTGAGTAAAAGTAGGAACCAAATCATTTTACATTTCATTATAATTTTTTGACAAGATGTGCTACTTTCTAAATACTTTGGACATCTGCTTACATTAAATGTTAGACTTTATATTATACTTATTCCGTATTCGTGCTTGTGAATTATGCAAAACCGCCAATCCTTCAACTTCGATTGAAAATATGCTTATTATAAAAGAAGGGTCTGTCTGTTTGGAATAGCTATAAAAATTATAACTTTGATAAAATCATTATTAAATATTAAGGAATGAAAAAATGTTATAATCTAGCAGTAATTTTTTTGTATCTCAATATGAATGTTGTTTATTCTCCAAGTCTTTGTCTATAAAAAAAATTGTCAATCCATTTCCTTGTTTATTGCATAATTGAATGGACAACTAGCCAAATACCACACTGAATATAATATATTTTCAAGTATAATAATGCTATGAATTTTATAGTCCCAATTTGTTCCAATAAAGTGTTAGGTGCATTAAATTGATGAAGGGGATAGAAGCAGTCAAAGTAAAATCGTGTTTAGATAATTATAGTCTGAATCGGAGTTACCAATATAATTAACTACTGGGCAAACATTGTCAACATTAGCTATCAAATTAAACACAATTATGGTTTTCGTAGCTGATACATATTTCATTAATTTTCTAAAAGCTTACTCTACAGTCTACAGTTTAAAATTATACTCTTTAGCTCTTTAGTTATTATTCAATTGTTATACTATTACTACGTTTATAATTCGGTGCACCATATAATATTTTTATACATTAATCTAATAATATTGAATTTTCATTGGTCTTCTTTTTTGTCTCAGCAGCATTCTGAAACAATTGAATTAGGATTTGTTATCGTTATAATTTGTTTCATAAAAGACCATATTATGGCTATGTAGATTTAAGATTGTACATGTGTGTTATTTATTCATCTATTTCTTCATCTTACTTCTGATATTCTTCTTTTTCAAACTGGTATAATGACGTCATGCCGTCAGCAAGTCCGCGATGCCCAACGCTGCTGAGCGTGGACACGCTGCTTGTGTGAAGATGTCGGCAACATTACACTCACAGCCTCTTATACATGATCTCCAGCACGAGAACAGCGACGGAGATCAGCGCGCCGTACAGCGTGGCGATGAGCGCCGCGTACATGTCCGTGATGCCCACGCTGCTGAACGTGGACACGCTGCCTGAACAGCGCGGCTTGCTGACCTGGAGCTTATGGAAGATGTTCGCCTGGACGCCGGTCTCGCGAATTTTGATGAAGCTAAAATGAAATAAGGAAGCAAATTATTAGGACCAGCCCGAAATTTTACTTCCCATTCTCGTCCTTTCTCATCGGTTTATGGTAGTAAAAACTCAATCAGAGGTGTCGGTTACGGTAACAGTGTCGCGAGTTCAATGGTTTTTTCTCAAAAATGCCCAGCGTGCCTAAAGAAGTTTGCACTCCAACAAGACAGGATTCAATTGAAATACTCATATGACTAACCTGATTTTGAACAAATCCTTGTAAGGTGATCGTTTCTGGCCGGGAAGCCAGGGATCGATCTCGTTAAGATAGTCCATCTCCACTAGGTCACATTTCTCTTCCTCCAGAAACGTCTCCTGGATCAATCTATACCCTGGATTCAGCTCCATGTGGAAAGCGAAAAGACCCTGTGGAAAAGATTGTTGATGTGCATTTGCTGTGATATTCTGGCTTGTCTAGAAAATTTACAAGTACGTCACACTGGCTGACAATTAGATGCAGATATAAGATTCAGGTATACTTAATCATAACATATCTGTGAATTCAAGACCTTGTAATGGTTCTTGAGTATTGAGATCAAGAAAATTTACAAAGTTACTTTCCTTTTTGGGCACTTAAGTGTCTACTGACCCACGATGTCTCCCATACAAACGTAATACCAAAGTCATTTGTAATTCGTGCAAATTTCGATCATGTTGTGGTGTTATTCGGGTTCATATAGTAATAATCTATGCTCCTGGCCATATCTGATTCAGAAATACTTTTGCTAAACGAAATTGTAAACGAATTTAGTTTTGCTTATTTTATGTCAAAGAGGACATGTTTTCTGCTTATTTGTTTTGTAATAAAAACAACACTATCTCACGTCGCATTAGTTCAGGAGCACAGTTTTTATTGTCCAGATCAAGAAAAACACCAGTTAATAAAGAAAGTTACAAGTTTTCATTCATAATTTTTGGTATTACGGAACTCGACCAAAGTTATAAAAATTTTGATCAAAATTGATTATTATTTCGTTTTAAAGAAGTATTTCCAAACCAAATATGGCCAGGAACATAGATTATTACTATATGAATCCGAATAACATCACAACATGATCCAAATATGCACGAATTACTAATGATTTGGTATTTTTAATGAATGGAGACATTGTAGTTCACAGGCCTCTTATGAGTTAACTCTACTTGACATCTTTGACACTAAACGCTTGCTTGTTACCTGTCTTATTTTCTCGACACCCTCCTTCATGCTGTAAAAGTTAGGTTTCTTCCCTTTCGGTGCGATTTTCTTGTTGTAAATCGCTTGCCTGATTGGATCGTTCATTTTCTGTAAATTTATTTATTTATTTATTTATTATATATTTTGCACAATGAATTAAAACATAAAACACACAGACATAGAGAGGACATGTACAAGGACATCTTATCGCTACAAATGAGGATCTCTTCCAGATGCCCTAGATGTGGGAGCAATATAAACATGATATACAGAGTAGGCAATAAAAAACAAAACTGAAAGAAAAAGTATGCATAAATTAAGTACAATAAAAATAAGAATGCAAGTATATATTATATTATAAGTATAAATGGGTATACATAGTATAAATAGTAGAAAATTATGTATATACATAAATATGTGACATAATAAACAGAAATGAAGAACTAAGAAATCTTATCAAGAGCAGAATGAAAGTGCTGTTTCAGCCGCGACTTGAAGACTCCCAGAGATGGGTTGTCTTTAAGAATATTCTCCGGGAGAGAGTTCCAGAGCCGCGTAGCCTGGACAGCAAAGGATCTAGCAGCAAAGATCGTGTTATAGTGTGGTACGTCGAGAGCTCTCTGTGCCACACAGGAACGCATTGGTCTGCCTCTGGGAGGAGCGATCTGGAAGCGTTCCCGTATGTACAGAGGGGTAGAAGATTGAAGATTTAATTGAGTAGGTACATTACACAAATGATTATTTGATATTTTTTATCAAGAAGTACAACTTGTTTATTTGCCTATTACTTCGGAATCCGGATAAAAAAAAGAATGTAATTGCAAAAGTAATTGAGGATGCGTAGTCCATAAAAAATAATTTGGATTTGAGGCTACTTGATACGGGATTCCGGTGCATGTCCAATGTTCCATGGTCAATGTCCTTGCTTTGAGTTGGGGTCCATTTATGGGTCACATTGGAAAAAATTGTTGTCTTTGTTGCCCGGGTGGTGGAAGCTTCAAGCATCGCTTTAGTAGGTATATTAATACGTACTCTTTTTTCTTAAGAGTATGTATGGCATAGTATTTAAATATGGTTTTTTTATTCTTTTTTTATCTTCTTACTCTGCGGTTGAAAGTGCAGTTACAAAATCTGTGTTTTTAACTAACCTTGAAGAAATATCGGTTGTATTCGAAATCACTCGCGCCCACTTTCAAGGGCGAGTTGAGCAGGTCCTGCAGAGTGTTGACCGAGGAGCTGGGGGCGCGCAGCAGCACCACGATGTTGGCGGAGTACGCCGCGTACAGGATGGTGAGGGCCACAAACAGGAGCAGTGTTACGCATCTGCCTGAAATTTCAATTATCAACTAGATACACTACTACTACTACTACTATGGGTCTCATAAGAAGGCTCAGAGTCACTCAGCGGGCGATGGAAAGAGCTAGGTATGCTCGGAGTTTCTCTACGTGATCAAATCAGAAATGAGGAGATTCGTAGACGAACCAGAGTCACCGACATAGCTCAACGTATCGCGAAGCTGAAGTGGCAATAGGCGGGGCACATAGCTCGTAGGACCGACGGACGTTGGGGACCCAAAGTGCTGGAATGGCGACACCGCACGGGAAAGCGCAGTGTTGGCAGACCTCCGACCAGATGGACTGACGACATTAAAAGAGTCGCGGGAAGGCGCTGGATACAAGTGGCTCAGGACCGTGCGGGCTGGAAATCATTGCAGGAGGCCTATGTCCAGCAGTGGACGTCCGTCGGCTGAAACGAACGAACGAACGAACTAGATACATAGCTCGTAGGACCGATGGACGTTGGGGACCCAAGGTGCTGGACTGGCGGCCACGTACTAGGAAGCGCAGTGTCGGCAGACCCCGCACCAGGTGGACGTATGACAAAGAAAGTCGAGGGGAGTCGCTGGCGCCAGGCGGTGCAAAATCGTGGTGTTTGACGGTAATTACAGGAAGCCTGTGTCCAGCAGTGGACGTCCAAGTCAACATCTCCCGGGGATGTCACGGTGTCGGGACAAAACGTGCGTCGAAAGTGTTGTATGGTGTTGCACGTTGGTGGTGATGGTAGTCTTCGCTTGGGAACATTGCTTTCGTGCTTGAGAGGGAGTGCGGGTGGAGATTCTTTGCAGATAGCGGATTATATTATATTTGATTTACGCAAAATAACGCCTGCTTCTATTCAATGTTACCAATATCCATCTTCATCATAAAATTGACCTTTTGTTTGTCTTTCAATTATAAAACGAAGTATCAGACAAATACGAAATAAACTATGGGAGTCACATAAGCTATTTTCTCTTGACACTGGAAAAACCTGCCAAGTTAAAGAGTTTGAAATATAAGTTTCGCCTCACCTGCAGCGTACCTCGGCTCCAGAGTACATCCCTGCTGCAGCACCGCCCCGATTATCAAGATGAGCACATCTGCCCATGTGCCGTTTAGTTGTAGGGGATGCTGTAATCATGCGTACACATGTGACGCGTCGCGTCTCTTTACTAAGAAACTCCTCAACGAATAAGGAAAAAGAGCCGTGGCCTGATTAGGTTGGGCTACAGACTCATTCATTAATGAGTCTGTTACGTGATACTATAATTTCTACGAAATATATGACGTCAAACAACGATGCGTTTTTACGCGTGACGTCATGGCCATCTCAATTTTCATGGATCATAGTTTTTGAGCTGAACTAAAAGATTTTTACACTATGACAAGGAGACGACTGGTAGATACGCCTACTGCATCTGAAGGAAAATGTTATCCATCAGAGTCAAGACTAAGATTAATTATTTATTAGTGACTAGCAAACCCGGCGAACTCCGTTTCGCCACCAGATGGCTTCCTTTTATGTAATATTTTTTAATTTTTCCTGAATTTTCTTTGCTATAAACCTCACGGAGCCCGAGACCTTTCCAACGAATGCAAAACCGTGGAAATCAGTTCGTGCGTTCTGGAGTTATAGCGTCAGGAAGGAAAACCCGACTTATTTTTATATATTAGTGATGATGATGATTAATTATTTCACCAGGATATCGGTAGCTTCATTTCGATGTCGAATGAGTGCATAGATGATCGTCGTACCACACCGTGTCTATGAAGTTCAAAGTGAAAATGTTCTCCATCAGAGTTAGGGAAGGAATGCTACTTCACCATGCTAACGCTGGCCTCCCACTTGGAGGTGATGTACAGAAACACAGCGCAGCCGAGCACGCAGATGAAGCCGCGCCTGTGAAGAGCAGCGCGAAGATATTCTCCATCAGAGTGAGAGAAAGAATTACTACTTCACCATGCTAACGCTGGCCTCCCACTTGGAGGTGATGTACAGGAACACGGCGCAGCCGAGCACGCAGATGAAGATCGCGAGCCACACCGCGCATGTGAAAGGCAGCGCGAAGATGTTCTCCATCAGAGCCAAAGGAGGTTCCCGGAAAGAAAATCGGACTGATGTGGACCCTATCATAGCTATGTAGTCCACAGCTTTCATACGGTCTTCAGTGAAGATTGCTATGGTACCTAGAAAAGAGAGATAATGCTTTTGAATTCTTGGTAGTGTAATGCCAAACCAGACACACCTTTGACAAACACAGTCATTGTTGCTGAGATGATGTTGAGTGTTAAGCGTATGGGTCTAGTTGTTGTTTCTGTACGAGTAAACACATCGCAGTACAATGATTCCTTGTTTTGTTAGGATTCCCACGTCACAATTTCGGGCAGCCACAGTAGGTTAGTTCTGATAAAGTAAGTGAGAGTGGTTTTGATCACCTATGTCCATCTAGATGTTAGTCCATCGAATAATACTATTATAACCATTATTAAAATACTTTTCCATTCAATTAAAATGTTCCAATCTCGAGTTTGGTAACGAATGCCATCAGAGATGTTATCGTACTGACTGGAAGAAAGTTAAGGGCTAAATCTATAAGAAGTAAACCTTAAGTAGGTACTCTTGATAAGAGTCTCGTATACTCGTACAATTTTAAAAATTATAAAAGCCTAAAATAGGCAATCCGGAACCTGTCAAAGTGTCAGTTGTAGACTTCTTAAAGTTCTACAACCTTCTACGGTTGGTAAGGTTATAAACGTTAGCTCTGTCTCAAGATGATGAGCGCGGCAGTGCAGTGTGTACTGTGTCGTATGACATTGCATTGCAAAATTATGAGACATACCTAATCGCTCTGCTTCTGACATCGGCATGCGTCACTTGCGTAAAAAGTTGATGTTATTTAACAATTACCAAGGTCCCCTTTTTTCTTGATCAGTTGATCCATCAGGCCCTGCCAGTTGCCGTCCTTGTCCTTGTAGCCCCAGGTGTGAGTGAACACCCGCCTCTCGCTGGCGTTGAGCATGTCAAAGCACACCTTTACTACCATGTACGACATCTTCGTTATGGAGTCCTGGTGGAGATTTCTGGGGTATTGAAAAACTTCCAATGAATTAACATACTAACTTTTGGCAATTATACACCATGGTGGAAGTATTAAATCTATACTTACAATCTGTCATCAATACGCACCCGAGTCTCGTCAGTATACTCACAATCTGTCATCCAAATTCAACCGAGTTTCATCAGATTACTCACAGTCTGTCATCCAAATACACCCGAGTTTCATCAGATTACTCACAGTCTGTCATCCAAATTCAACCGAGTTTCATCAGATTACTCACAGTCTGTCATCCAAATACACCCGAGTTTCATCAGATTACTCACAATCTGTCATCAAAACGCACCCAAGTCTTATATAAGACATCATTAGTATACTCACAATCTGTCATCCAAATGCACCCGAGTCTCATTGCTGTCGGTAATAACCATGACCATGGTGAGAGGGTGTCCGCGCAGGTCAATCCTCCTTAATGACAGTATCTTGACTTGCCTGTAGTCCTCCATAATGCCGTACTTTGTTGACTGTTAAGAAACCAAATGGTAAGCAAAGGCTAGTTAAAATATTATACTCGTATGATAGGAACTTACAATAAGCTATAAGGTGGCGGGTAGGTTGCACCTTAATTCGTATGAACATCCGGTGAAGTATACAAAATTAATTGAATTAATTAACTATGATCTTAATTACATTGGCGCCTAACAAACCAGCTTTTATATTACCTATGACATTTAGAGCTGTTAAAAATAAAATTCTTATTTGTGAAAGTAGAGTAGGACCTTGACGAAATGAATGAAATTTTCTAACCCTTATAATTTGGAATGTTAACAAGTTAAGACTTTGGTACTATTTCTAAGCTTTTGCCTGATATCATATCATATCATAGTAATGTCCGTCATTTACCTCCACTTGTATTTTTCCTCCGTCGCTAACTGTCATAATCTCGTTTCTTTTTATCAGAGAGTTATTGGAAATAGATAAACTTTTGCTGCTGGCGCTGGCGGCGCGCCAAGAGCCTCTTGTAGTGTAAATAACTTCCGAGCCTTCAGCGATTTTATATGCTGTAATAAAAAAAAATGTTATTGTTAAACAAGTTGCGATTTCTGCAGTCTTAGCCAAGTCTTAGCCATATTATGAGTTATGACATATTCTTAGACTGTGATCGTCACAGAAGCCTGTCGATCGTTTAAATGGAACGAAATTAAAAAAATGTATGGGAATGACGTATCCTTCCGCTAAATTCATCCCTCACCTTTATGTCCCTCACACAATGTGACGATTTCATTTTATTTGAGCGATTGACAGGTTTCTGTTAAGATAGTAGCTGTATATGTGCTCTTCACCCGTCTTCGAAATCCTCAATCATCAGCTCTCTCCATATTTTCCCTGCGAATGATTTTTTTTCTTCTATATATATACGACCCTATCCGTAAAATTTTTTTTTTCTTGCACGTTCGCTTCCCGCTACAAAAAGTTTGCCACTATATGGAATTTTATAATTTCTAAATTGGTTCAGTTTGGTGGGTGGCTTCAGCCGTGGCTAGTTACCACCCTACAAGCAAAGACGCACTGCCAAGTGTTTTTAGTGTACCGGTGCGATGCTGTGTAGAAACCGTTAGGGCCCCTAATGGTAAGTTAGGGGTGAGTTTACTTACCCCTTCCAAGTTAGTCACAGTTAGTTAGTCACTTACCATTATGTTTATCCATATATGATTTGCTTATTATAATAGCGCTTTACTTATGCAGAGATGGTAGGGAATTAGACCGGATCCCTGCCAGTACCGGCTTACTTAGTAGCTACGGACCTCCCATTAAATGAGAACTCAGTCAACTTGTGTAGTGTAAAAAAAATCAGTCTCCATCCGAAAATCGAACGCCGTCCTTGTTGTCCTTGTTGGCCACAGTCGTAAAACTGGACCATGAAGATGTAAAATTCGCTCAAAAGGAAGTTAGTGTTCATAAGCCAAATCAGATTGATCACATGTCTAGGACGTGTAAGGAATATCCTCAGATATCAAAGGCATACATATCCGGCTAAGCATGCGCATTGCGGTTTAAATAACTTGTTTA
This sequence comes from Coenonympha glycerion, assembly GCA_963855885.1. NCBI lineage: Eukaryota > Metazoa > Arthropoda > Insecta > Lepidoptera > Nymphalidae > Coenonympha > Coenonympha glycerion. The sequence continues at coordinate 11,635,760 of OY979646.1, forward strand.
ATTTAGAACGCTATTTGAATATAAATTATGAAGTATCTACCTAAGACCCAAGAGATTTTTACCTGCCAATTTATAAATTCAGACAGCATGATTAATGAATGCATCTGTCAACCTGATTTGACGCCGCTCCTCGATATTAAACTATATCTACTGAAGTGAGAAATACCTAAGAAACAGATCGGTAGATAGATTCAATAAATTAATTAGGTAGGTACTAACGCACATAACAGGAAAATTAAAATTCACTAAAATTTATCAAGTGCAAGTCGCGTGCTCGCGCGGACTAAGAGTTCGGTACTATCAAGATAAATAAATTATTCTCATACGACTACAGTCCGACAAGGCTCTTTTGGCACTTGAATGACATTGACAGGAGGGCGCTGTTATACAACAAAGGCACCCAGAAAATTAAATCTCCTCTATTTTACAACAATTTTAGTTTAAAAGTAGTTAATAGTAAGCAAAACCAACACAACAAACAATAGCGATATACCGACAGATCGAACTATAAAACAGTATCACAAGACAGCGGAGTTAGTACCGATTTTGGCCACGCGCCAGAATAGCCTTGTCGCACTGTATTCAAGTTTACTAAGATCACTGAGTATAATGCTCGTGCATTAGCGCATAGACTCCCAATACTAATGCCGGCCATAGACCATCCATTCTATCGTCAAATCTATATAAAAGTCTTGACTCTACTGAACTGAAATCGACGACCGCCATACACGGTCCAATCGGCATGATCAAGCCAAAACAATTGCAAATTGATTGTACCGACAAGCATAATATCGTGACTATCATGGTAAATCTACGCCCACACACGTCGGTTCAGTTCACACACGTCAGTTCTAACTGATCCAATCGTTAAAGTCAATTGGACGATATAACTTATGGTCTATGGCTACCTTTACATTTACCTACCCTCAATGAAATAGAAGTGTTCGGGACCGATTCTTTTGGCAATGACGACGTTGCTGTTTAGAGGCATATCTAGTTCGTTGAATAACTGGGATTTGTATGCGCCTATGTCAGTATCCAGGATCAGCCAGCGATGGGGAGATTTGAAATACCCATCCTCGCTTGCCTGAAACAATCAGAAAATCATATCATGTCTCAACCTCTTTTATGGATCTCCAAATTTCGCTACTCTTAAAAGATGGAAATAGAAACTAAATTCAAAAAAGGTTTAAGAATGAGCAGAAGTCCCGTTATCGATTTAGATGCAATTTAGGGTTCATTTGCACACACTATAAATTACGTTGCATTTTGATCTTTTTAGCGTATCGTATAGGTACCATTCCACTCCCGGATGGAAGGGTTATGAACTCTGCACACCGGCCAAGCGCGAGTTAACAAGCTCCACACCTTGGGAACTTTAATGAAAACCTCTCATTTTTTCCCTCAAGCATGGTAAAGCTTAAACTATAATGTTTTCAGCAAGTAATATTTGGACAAGGAATATCAAAGATACGGCCTGCAGGCTACATCTGGGCCATTTTAATACGACCCGCCCACCCGCGCCATCAGAATCTATCTAGGCTTTGAATTGGCTTTGAATAACTTTTTTCTTTCGTTACTGATGAACATCTTCAATTGATTCTGAAAATAACTACCACGAATATGGCACCTGACATCAATGAGCATATGAAAAACAAAAGAACTCAGGTATCCGGTTCTTCTAGCTCAAATTAATAGGTATACCTACTCTCTTCATTACCTGTAATGTATGTACCTGTTTGTGTTTTAGTTTTTAAGTTTTACTCTGGCCCGCAAACATGCTCTTTATCCCAAAGATGGCCCTTTAGGAAATTCAGTTTGACACCCTGATTTAGACGATACAGACCACAAAGTTATTCCTAGGTCTGTGATACAGACTGCACTACACGCCATCATCATCATCATCATCTGGAAGTCAGAGGTATCCGGGATTCGAACTTAGGAGCTTTGTTAGAAGACATATTATTATAACGACAAATAAGTACTGCTGAGAGTGTTCTGAGAACGCGAAGTTATAAATAATAATAAATATAACTCACCTACACACAGTTATTTAAATCAGATTATGACTAAGAAATTTCGCTCATCTAGGTCTTAATTCTAAGCTAGGGAGCTAAAACCTACACTTAACTATACAAATAATAGCATATCATATGTCATGACATTTAATAGCGAACCGCCTACTATAATTATTATTCTATTCATCTAGTACTCATCACCCATAGACAAAGGCGTTACCTTTATCTAGATATAGGTACCTATACTTACTTAACCTAACATTTCTATGCTGTAAGTATTATTGAAAATAATGGTTAAAGGGTTATTTAAATATCTTTAGGAGCAGAAGTGAAAATCGGTTAAAAAAATAACAATTTATTGAACGCAGCAATTATTCGGTTTACAATAATCAAATGAAATAAAGAAATAAAGAATTGGAACAAAATCAACACAAAAAAAGGAAAGATCGAACCAGGCCACGTAGATGTGCACGCCCCGAGAGTCGCCAACAGAAAAAGCGACGCTCTCGTTACGCTCCACCTTATATAGACGGTTAAGAAAGATGGCGGGTATAGTTTAAACATGGCGGGCATAGACTAAATCGGCTTCTCCTGACTATGCGGCGTCCTCGTCCGCAGCCATAGCCAGAAGATTCGTAAGATCTTCTCCGCTGGTGCTCGCAGTTGGTGTCACCGTGCTGTCAGCGCGAGATGAGGTTGCTTCCGGTGACGCCAGGGCAGGCCCAGGCATAGATGAGGGACCAGCACCTGGGTCAACTGAGTCTTCATCGTCACCTGAAATGAGACTCGATATAGTGCGACCCCATAATCGTAACAACACATAATGTGTTAGTAGTCTGAATTAGAAAGTAGTAAGTACTAGTTTGAAAGATAAGTAAATGCTTTAGTTACATAGTGTCCCTTTGGCCTAGAAGAGGCGACAATACCTAATAACCTATGAGACGTCTCGAAACCTAACGTGCGCACCCATGGACCGCCATACGGCCAGCATCCATGTAAGCCAGTGGCTGAAGATAGTTCCAATGGACCGCCATACGGCCAGCATCCATTCCAGAAGTAAAAGATGGTTCCCATGGACCGCCATACGGCCAGCATCCATGCCATAAGTAAAAGATGGTTCCCATGGACCGCCATACGGCCAGCATCCATGCCATAAGTAAGAGATGGTTCCCATGGACCGCCATACGGCCAGCATCCATGCCATAAGTAAAAGATGGTTCCCATGGACCGCCATACGGCCAGCATCCATGCCATAAGTAAAAGATGGTTCCCATGGACCGCCATACGGCCAGCATCCATGCCATAGGTAAAACATGGTTCTCGTGGACCGCCATACGGCCAGCATCCACGGTAACCAAAATCAGACCGCCAGACTCGGGCACCGGTCAAGCTACCGTTGAGTTTCCCTTGAGGAGTGAAGCATTACCGTGAATTGTTTAACTATAGCATGGAAGTGGTGCAATATGGATGTCGTATGTCAGTCAGTCAGTAAGCACGTTACTCGGGTAAGGCCTTATAAGAGAATTTACAGGTTTTAGGGGCTATAGCTAACAAAACCACGACTTTAGCTCCACCACCACAAAGTAACCAACAGGTTGAACTTACATTCGAAGAAAGCAGCGCAAGCGTCAGGGCACCATTCGCCTCGCCAGGGCACCATGTATTCTGCCGCCGCCTGAGTGGTTTTGCCATATGAACCACTCAGCAGCTTCAGCTCATACTGTCCACTTGGTAGGGTCTTCAGGACTTTGTATGGCCCCCGCATGCCGGGATCAAGCTTCCCCGTTGACTGAGAATACTTGATGACAAACACCATGTCTCCAGTCTGAAACACACGAGGCGGACGGCGCTTCTGGTTAACATACGAATCCTGTCGAGACTGGTTTCGTCTCAGCAGCTCACTCGCCCTGGTGCGACACATTTCACGCCATGCTGCTCGATCAGGTCGCGTGCTTTCAACGGCTATGTCACGGACCAGGCTCCTGATGACAGGTGTTGTACCATCCACTCCTACGAGAAGGTTCAGAGGAGATGCCTGTGTTGTCTTCTGCTTGGTGGTGTTCAGTACCAATTGCAGCCTCCATAAGGTGTCTGACCATGAGGTATTCTTATGATTGGCCTCGATGCGGATCATATTAAGTAAGGTCCTCACGTACCTCTCAACCTGGCCATTGGAGTTGTGCATCTCTGGGGTGATGTAATGGATCTCGCAGCCCATTTCGGATATCCATTGAACGAAACTTCTCGCCTCGAACATACGGCCTCGATCGACCACCAGCAGCTTTGGCACGCCAAAAAGAGACACAGCATTAGACACTGCTCGCTTTAGTTCTTCAGCGTCTTGGCGAGCGATGGGATAGAGAAGGCAGTATTTTGTGAACGCATCCACAACTAGTAGCACAAATTTATATCCATGGGACACTGGCAGTGGCCCCAACGCGTCAATGTGCAGAGTCTCAAATGGCACCTCCGGCTTTTGCCATGACGTTATCTGCTGGTGAGGGGCCCTGGGGACACGCTTGTTTGATATACAAACCACACAATGCGCCACATACTTTGCTACGAACTGTCGCAGCCCAGGAAACCAAAAGTGCTTAAGAATGAGATCCAGGGTTTTTTCGGCGCCGATGTGTTCATGTTCGTCGTGAAAGACCCGCAGCAAACTGAGCCGGTGACCCTTAGGTATGTAGCACAATAACCGTGCTTCTTCTCCCAATGGTGAGTATCGGTAGTAAAGGGTGTCGTTTTGATAAACATACCGACGAGGGTCCAGTTGTCCTGCTTGTAGCTGCTCGATAAGTTGTTGGGTTTCTTGGTCTGCTGCCTGCGCCATCTGCGCCCAGTTGCGTGGTCGAGTAAGGTTGTTAACCTTGGCTGTTGGATTTCGACTGAGGTAGTCGGCGTGACTCATCATCGAACCTTTTCTATAATTGATTTCGAAGTTGAAGTCTTGAAGGTAGATCCACCAACGGGCAACACGTGGCAGAAGATCTTTTTTACGCTCGGTGGCCTTAAGAGCGTTGCAGTCGGTAATAACTTTGAACTGGATACCAACCAAATAGTGGCGGAAGTGCTGAAGAGCTTTTACCACTGCAAGTGTCTCCAGCTCATAAGAGTGGTATCTGCTTTCCGCTCCCTGGGTGCTCTTGCTGAAATAGGCAACCACACGTTTTTTACCATCCTTGTGGGTCTGCATGAGCACCGACCCATATCCGTGGCTACTAGCGTCGCAGTGCACTTCCGTTGGCAGCTCGGGATCGAAGATCGCTAACACAGGCTCGGTAGTGAGTAGCTGGATGATGTCTTGACGCACCTTTTCCTGCTCAGGGCCCCAATGAAATGGAACGTCCTTCTTAGTCAGCCGTGCGATACAGGCTGTCTTGGCAGCGTACCCCTCAATATACCGGCGGAAATATCCAGCCAAGCCCAGAAACTGTCTAACCTGCTTGACGTTCTTAGGGGGTGAAGACTTGACCAGCGCTTCAACCTTGTGTGGGCTCGGTCTCACCTGACCCTGGCTTATAACCCTCCCTAAGTATTCGACCTCAGTCGTAAGAAAAGAACATTTACGGAGATTAATTGAAAAACCAGCATCGGTTAAAGTTTGGAGCACCTGTCTGAGCAGGTTAATCCCTTCGTCCACCGTCGAGCTCACTAAGAGTACGTCATCTACGTAGACTAAGACTGACCCTTCATCAATGAATTTTCGCAACGTGTTATTGATAATGCGTTGATATACTATAGGAGAATTGGTCAGTCCAAATGGCATCTTAACGTACTCGTAGTGTCCCTCCGGCGTGACGAAACCCGTCTTATGTATGGAGTTTTCATCAATAGGGATCTGATGGAACCCCGTGGCCATATCAAGGCTGGTGAAAAATTTAAACTTGCCCAACCGGTCTATATGGTCATCGATAAGAGGCATGGGATACCGGTCCTTTATGGTGAGCCGATTAAGGGCTCGGTAGTCTACACACATTCTATCTGAGCCATCTTTCTTTTTCACGAGAATGATGGGGCTCGAATATTGCGACTGCGATTCTCGAATAACCCCTTTATCAAGAAGATCTTTAATTATTTCTCGGACTTTCAATTTCTCCTGATGGGAGAGCTTGTAAGGGCGGTAAGCAACGGGTGTCTCGTCAGTCAAATTAATGTGCATTTTCCCAGTCTTTACCGTGGTGGAGGCGGTGCCCGAAATTAAAAAGTCTTTGAACTCTTCTAACACGGACATTAGAGAATCGCGATGGGTACCTTCAACGGGTGAGTTGACATGTATCTGTTGATCGACGGTACCTACATGTTTTGGATTACCGGCGGTCCGCGTTAAGTATTGGTTATCTTTAGTCCTAACGTAAGTGACACCGTCACGGTTGAGGATGTCAGTTCCAATAATAATCGGACTATTCATGTACTGTGCGGGTACCACAACAAAATCGGCCTCGATAGCAATTTCACTGAATTCTACCGTTAGGGTAACGTAAGAATCAGCCGTTATTTCCTGACTACCTATTCCCTTGATAGTACAATTGACAGGTTTTAAAGTGCAAATAAAGTATTTAAGCACGTCAGATGATATGAGAGAGACGTTAAGGGCACCACTGTCAATAAGCACGTCTACAGGGATACCCTGAATAACGGCAGTAGTTAGGTCATTATTTTCACGTTTTATACGCGGTTGTTCCATACACAAGTTAACTTTACGGTCATTGCGAGTTTCGGATCGGTTTTTGGCAAAACACTCACTTTCGGTGTGGTTAGGCTTTTTACAGAATGTACACCAAGCTTTACTGCTACGGGAGCCGCCGCTAGTCGGATTGGAATTATGATCGTTTGGATTATCAACCTTCGTTTTCTTAGGGCAATCGTTATGTCCTCGTTTATGACCGGGTCGACCGCACGTAAAACATTTTATACGGGTATCTGATCGCGATTGTTCATTATAACTCCGTTTCCTGGCTAAATTCATGCCTAAATGTCTATCTTGTTTTTTATGATTAGGTTTCACATAGATAGACAAAAACGAAACTAAATCGTTACAGGTTAAGTTCGCGTTGGTTGCAGCTGCTCGAATAGAAGGGTCCGTAATACCACGAATAATAATCTGAACTATCAAGCTTTCGTCAAGTCCCTTAATGACGCGCAGACGCAACAACGCTCGCCTAGCATAATCAGCGTACGTGGGGAATTTGTCTGAGTTCGTATTCATAACCTCGTATAAAATGTTAGCATAGTCCAACCTATTAGGACACAAAGTTTTAAATTCCTCAACAAATTTGCGCCAACAACGATCGTTCGGATTCCAATTATTTAGCCAGTGTTTCGCATCACCCTTAAGACAGTTCAAAACACGCGACAAACATTCATGGTCATTCCAACCGTTAGTACACTTCGCCCGTTCCACCTCCTCACACCAATTATCAAAATTATGTATCGATGGATCGAAATTAGAAACAAAATAATCATGCGAATTTGATCTTAAAGATTTAATTGCTTGAACTAAATCTTGTGCGGAGGTAGACGCAGAAACGGTAGTGTCGTGTTGCGGTGAAACGATCATGACATCATCCGCACGGTTCACTCTCGCGGCACTGTTATTATTCGCATTATTGTGGGTAGGCACAGAAAAGGGAGTATCGCGTTCCGGTTGAACAATCACGACGTCATCGGTACGGTTTACACTCGCGACGTTATTATTATTTGCGTTATTGCAGGTACCCACGGAAATCTCACTATTTGTATCTTTCACGACTGTAAAATTTTCACCGGATTTCGACATACTATTTTCGATCGCGGAAATTCGATTCACTAATGAGTTAAGCGCTTGGGTTAGATTGCCGTCATCTCTAATATTTCGCGGTTCAGACGGAGTACGCTCGAAATCTCGTGACCTACGGCTTCGCCCTTCTGTTTCACATCGACGTGCCCTGCTTCGTGAAGTTCGATGTCGATCACGGTCACGGTGTACACGATCCGACATAGTGATAAACAATGAAACAACAGTAAAAAATTAAAAGAAGTAATTTTGTTCCAATCTAATTGAAATGATTTTCAGGAAACCGTTTTTAGCTTTAAGTGGGTTATTTGAATTCGAATCCCACTTCTGACTTTAGGAGCAGAAGTGAAAATCGGTTAAAAAAATAACAATTTATTGAACGCAGCAATTATTCGGTTTACAATAATCAAATGAAATAAAGAAATAAAGAATTGGAACAAAATCAACACAAAAAAAGGAAAGATCGAACCAGGCCACGTAGATGTGCACGCCCCGAGAGTCGCCAACAGAAAAAGCGACGCTCTCGTTACGCTCCACCTTATATAGACGGTTAAGAAAGATGGCGGGTATAGTTTAAACATGGCGGGCATAGACTAAATATATATTAAAATGTGTTCAAGAGTTTGAAATTAGTTCTAATGAGGAATCAGTATTCCGGGCTGGATTTAATTTATCTATTTGACTATTGTATTCATAATATTTTTGGTAGGCGGCGCCTTTACATTTGGACCTAGGCGGTTCTTTTGTTTTTTGTTTAAGACTCAATTCAAGGGTCTGTCGGCTATATTCTAATCTTATTTTTTTTTCGCAGTTCGTAAGCTAGTAGGTAACACATTGTAGGCATAGGTACCTAAATGACAGTAGGTAAAATTGCAGAATGGAACGAGAAACGAAATAAACTTTTAAATTGGCGGGTAGACTGTTTAGTTCGCCTTAAGGAACTCTAGTGGGCCAATTGGCCAAATGACTTTTTTCTTCTGATTTTCTTTACATACAATAACTATTATTTATCAATAGGCAAGTTGGTAGATATAGCACATTCGTTAAATTATTATAAGTTTCCATACATATTCATAGATAATATGTGTTTGCATAAATTACTTAATTAAACACATTTCAATTCTAAGTTTATCTTTGCATAAATTAATAGCTGTCAAAATACAATATTGCTGTAAAGGTCGAAGTACTACTACCTAGACACAAATTGCAGTAGGTAAGTACCTATACAATAACAAAATAAATACTTTATTAGGTATAGGTTGACCATGCAAGAAAGGCCCGGTTTCCACCAAAGCGGAGCGGAGCAGAGCTGTGTTCGAGTAACCAATCAGATTCCGTCATGTAAACATCCCTCCTCGTCTCCTCTCCTCTCAGTTTCGGAGATGCTGAATCGATGTAACTGAATTTAGAGCACAAGAGGTAGCTTATACTCTGGATACATAGGCTACCTTTTATCCATAAAATGGTCGGTTTTCGCGTGATTAAAAAAAGGATTGTGTAGTTTTATGAATGAAACCACGGTAAAAGTGAAACTTTTGTGACCTTGGCTGCTCTGACGAGCGCCTTTCACTATATCCGCGGCCGCCCGTCACGCGACATGCAACACACAGCCGAAAAAGTTTGAGACGATGTAATAAAAGTTTCACTTTGAAAAAACATCGTCTTTGTGGGGGTTTATGAAACCACTGTAAAAGTGAAACTTTTGTGACCTTGGCTGCTCTGACGAGCGCATTTCACTATATCCGCGGCCGCCCGTCACGTGATATGCAACACACAGACGAAAAAGTTTGAGACGATGTAATAAAAGTTTCACTTTAAAAAAACATCGTCTTTGAGGCAAAACCACGGGTTCCTTTGTAACGCCGTCACCGCCGCACGACAAAATGAAAGGGAACGAACTATACCCTACCTGTGTCAAGAAAATTTCAGTTCCTGGGCATGCTAAGTCAGCTAAAATAATATTCTGGTGCAGAAAATACTCGGTTGAGTTCGGCTGGAGGGAAGGCGCCAAAAATATATTCTCGTCGAACAGATTTCTAGCCAAAGAGTTCTTCTCATCTGTGAAAAAACTTGAAATGGAAACGCTAGAAATGGAGAGAAATCTTGATAAATAATGTATTTATCAAGATTTTTTTCCATAGTTCGCTCTATATTGGCGAAAAACATAATAATTACACCGCGTTAAAAACGACTGAAAATTTTTGAACACCATTTACGTATCTTACATATTATATTTTCTTAATTTTGATACCCTGGTTATTTTTTTTATTCACGACTTTTAATTTAGCGCTCAAAACCTTCTCCAAAAAACTCAATTTACAAAAACCTTTTTAGACTATGCTTTTTAACTATCCTTTTTAAAAAATTTTCTGGGACGAATCTAACGACACCTTAACTGTAAAAATCTAACCGATTGAAAAATTTTTACAAACCCAGAAACATACAAGATAGTCGCGAAAAACAGAAAGAACCCTTCAAGTTTTTTTGCAGTCGGGTAAAAATAAAATAGCCATATCTCTGGAGTAAACGTATAACTTTTTGAGTTTTACGTACTTACATCCAGTCCAACACAAATTCGGCGCCAGAACTGATGTGGGCGTATTTTCCGAAATGATGAAAGACGTTACTAAATCCTTGAGATATGAATTCGCACACTCTATACAATAATTACATAAGAAGAAAAGCAAAAAAATAATTATTTTGGCAAGCATTTTGATGTTTCAAACTACTTTGCTTTGAAAAGACTGTTTGTGATTGCGGAAAGCGTTTATTTTAGAAAAGAAATATAGGTTATACCTACCTACCTAACTTCATGAAAACAACGTTTTTCTTTTGTCATTTACATAATAAATATTTTTGTGTTTGGTTGAAAGCGAAAATATGTAGAATTTTTTTGTACAGTCATCAAGAAAATTTCATAACGTTTCCGAGGAAACATGGCGTAACTTTGAAAGACGATAAAAGGGCCGAAGCCAATCAGCAGAAATAGGGTATTTGACTCCAATTTTTTTATTACTTTATTATAAAGTAGAATTAAAATAATGACGTGCACTGAAAGAACTAATTAAATCGATCAAATAACAAAAAAGTTATAAGCATTTAAAGATTTGTGATTAGACAGAGATAGCAACAGAGACATTGTGACGTCACAACGTACCAATGCCATAGTAGCTTCGTGCGGCTTCATACAAATTTTCGTTTTGCGAGAAAGGGATAGAAGATCCTCCCACTCCAAAGTTTAAACGCCTGTAACTTTGTAAATCTTCGTTGGATTTTAATATTTCTTTCACTGCACGTTATTATTTTTATCCTAGTTTATAATAAAGTAATATTTTTTATCAAATTCAAAAGTAGTGTAAGACCCCATTGGACAACTTTGTAAGTATGAATATTTCGATATCGGTATAATATACGTTAATTAATTAACAAAAAAACTACTTCAATTCTCATTCAAACTACTGTTGACTACATCATTTCGAATTAAAGATTTAAAGCTTATATGGTTTTCTTTGGATACACAGAGCATTACGTATGGATACCATTATCAGAACTGCTGGACTAAATTGAAATGGGACACGGAAAGCGTAAGCTTTCTAATATAAAAAGAATCATCAAAATCGATTTACGCAGTCAAAAGTTATGGAGGTAACAAACAAAAAAAACATACAGTCGAATTGAGAACTTCCTCCTTTTTGTTGCCTGTTGAAAATTATGTTTAGATATCAATATAAATTACAATAATTTATGTATATGAAGTATGTTTATGCGTTTGGAAACGCATTTTTTCATGCGACTGTACCAAAAGGGGCATAACGTATTCCGTTTTAGTTAGAGACATTACCCCACTTATGGGCGGTTAGCATGTTATTACGATATTAGGTAAATGCTTAAAGATTTACATCCATAATGTGATCTATACGTCTCAGAACGTAAGTAGGTACCTAGTCGCCAGACCTATTACCATAGATGGCCAACCATGTAAAATACATTTTACTTTTAAAAAGTGAGTTTTAGTAATTTACCCATTGGCTATACGTGGAATAATTTTGCTTAGTTCCATATCTATATCTTTTAACCACAAAACTATTTAGCATATAGGCCAAATAATACCAAAAAGCACAGATTTTACCAAAAAGTTAAGCTTTTCGCTTGTTCTTGCTGTGAGAAGTTATTTTTTTTACACTACACAAGTAAGTACCTACTTGATTGCGTTCTCACCTAATGGCATGGAATAAATAATAGTACTAAGGTTAAGTGATGACGCAGCGGAAGATCTTACCATACTAACTTGGAAGGGGTGAGTAAACTAACTCCAACGGTTTCTACACAGCATCGTACCGGATGGCTGAATCGGTTGGCGGTGCGTCTTTGCTGGTAGGGTGGTTAGCCATGGCCGAAGGCTCCCACCAGACCAGTGTGCTGATTCTGTATCGTTCACTTAGTTATTACTTAGTTATTCACTTATTCACTTAGTTATTCACTTAGTTAGTAACCCAAACTGGGTTATTAACTAAGAAAACGGAGGCAAAAATCCTATTTTTGTATTCTTTTTGTATAAGATAGCAACTAGCATGGTAATACTGTTATGATACCATACCGACCTAGGTTGGTAATTTGTGCAAAAATAGGATTTTTGCCTTCGTTTTCTTAGTTAATAACCCAGTTATGGTTACTAACTAACTAAGTGAACGATACAAAATAAGGCCCCAGACCTAAGTCAATTTAGAAATTGTAAGAGAGGGGGCCCGTGGCGGGAATCGAACCCGCGACCTCCCACTCGAATCCGAGCGCGCACCACTGCGCCAGGGAGATCGTCAGTGTACCAGCAAATGAACAGGCGATTCATTCGATGCGATCACCTCACCGCTGCCCATTAACATTTGCAGCAACAGAGGAACTTCTCATGCATCTTCAAGAGTTTGTTTAATCTCTAGTCTTTATTATATATCTTAGTACAATCTGGGTGCCTTTAAGAAAATAGTGAACAGGCATTTTCTAGGCAAGCGCGCTCCATCCTAGACATCATCATTTCTGCCCATCAGACAGTATTGTAGCCAAGCGCAAGCCTTTCAATTGTAAAAAAAACCTCACATGTTACAACTTGGAAGATCACTGCTGCTTGGTTACCTATTTTGTAAATACCGGCAGGTCGCCGTCGTGGATTAGGTGTTTTCAAAAAGATAAGCCTGAGATTGTAATGAATACAAAGATATTTTTTTTTTGTAGAATACAGTACATTACTGATATCGTACGTAATACGTATAGGTTCCTAGGGACTATAATACGTAGATTGTAGAGAAAATACAAAATTGAAAATTTTCCTCCCTAAAAAAGTGCAGGAATCTTTTCTCTTAAAAATTATATTCATAAAGTTTTTGTAGTTTATGAATACTCAGTAATAATTAACATGGCAAAATGGTGTGACCACTCGAGTCGAGACTCGAGTCTAACCTTGACATACTTATAGGGGTAAGAGCATCTCATACACCGTGACAAACATAACGTTGCGGTTAATGAAAACGTATCCACAAGGAAATAAGGTTCAAAATGACGTAAACATGTGCAACAGCAACGGTAAAGATTGTGGATGTTTTTAGCGAGTATGGGAAGACTTGTGAATCAGCGATCCGTAGTTTCGCAGAAAATGACACGACGCTTGAGTTCGTGACACCAATAACTGAATAACCGGGTTTGGGCACGCTTGAAGCTAGTGTCGGTCTAAGAAGTACCTAGCTTTTTATGGTTCCATACCAAAATGGTAAAAATGGAACCCTCATGGTGAGACTTTCTCCGTGAGTCCGTCCGTCCGTCTGTCACACTCGATTATTACAGTAACTATTGAAGTTATTGACTTGGAATTTGGAATAGTTTTAGGTAATAGTGACCCAACGTCATTGCAATTATAAAATTTTGAAAATCATTTTAATTTTTATTTAAATGGGGAGTAAACCGGGTTGTTGAAATTTCAAAATGAGATAACAATATTGAATGGGGTATCATATCAAAGGGCGTTACTTGAGTATTCTAAAACCTTTTTTTTGTGCCTGATAGTTTTTGATGTATTGGGAAAACTGTCGAAGAAATTACCGTTGCCGCCCCCTTATCACCGAAGTTTATCGTCCGAAAAATCTGAAATAATATACCTAATAATCAATAGGAATATACGTATATTTTACAAGACTTTTTTTCATCGTGCTAGGTAATGCCTCTTTAAAAGGACTCGACTCACTCTCGACCACAACTCTCTGTTTGGAACTTACGGCTTTAGAACCTTCCACTCCTGAGTCGGTAAGGAGTCAGCTAAAGCCGGGGTTCCACAGCCCGTAATATCACAACTCACAAGCCACACCTGGTGGCGCCGCGTCTTGCGATCCATTCGCACGGCGTGTGTCCGTCTGTTGCTGTGAATTTCGGTTTTTCGCTAATTCCGTAAGAACGATGGATTTTTACGGAATAAAAAGTAGCCTATGTGCTAGTCCGGGTTATAATCTATCTATGTTCCAAATTTCAGCAAAATCGGTTCGGTAGTTGCGGCGTGAAAGAGTAACAAAGATCCATCCATCCATCCATCGTACGTTCGTTCGTTCGTTTCAGCCGACGGACGTCCACTGCTCGACAAAGGCCTACTGTAATGATTTCCAGCCCATACGGTCCTGCGCCATTTGTATCCAGCGCCTTCCCACGACGCTCTTACTAACGTCAGTCCATCTGGTCGGAGGTCATCCATCCATACTTACAAACTTTCACGTTCATCTTTCATCTTCAACTCTTCATGAAGATGGTCAATGGTCGCATGAATCGAATTCATATTCACCTCAGAAGAGCTCTGTTCGAAGGTTTTAGTTGCCCAGACTGAAGGATATCGCAATACTCTAAATCCAACTTTATCTCATGCATATAGGAGTTTATTGCAAACTGTTGGATAACAACTTTAACGCTAAATTACTTCACAGTAACAGCTTGACCCCAATTCATAAGAGCTTATGGTTTTCCTCATACGTACAATTATCCTATTTATCATATTTTGTTATTGTCAGAAACCCTTTTAGGTGTAATTAAGGTACCTACGTTCTGTAACAAATTGAAATCACGATGGTAAAATATGATGTTACTTACTTAGTATTTATTGTCTAAGTGGTTTGTACCACTTGGTCCAGTGGTTAGAACGCTCTGAATTCATAGCTGAATTAGGAAGAAAACTGATAGCTATGTATACTTTATAGAGCTTTTCTGTTAAGAAAGAAACTTTAAGTGCCCGTTAAGAGTTTGAAGACTGGCTGGATTCGAGTTATCTCGGAGAGAAAATGTCATTTTGATACTCTACATAACTGTTACTACTTGATCTCACTACGCGATTTCACTTGATGGTAACTGACGTGACGATGATAGTCGTATTTTATCGTAGTAACTTGGAAGCTATCGGTATTTTCTACACAGCATCGCGCCGGAACGCTAAACTGTTTGGCGGTATGTCCTTGCTGGTAGAGCAGTAATAAGCCAAATTAGAAATTATAAAACTCTTAAGTTGCTCTTGTCGGGAATCGAGCCCGCGATCTCCCATTCATATCCAAGCGCGCGCCATATTGCGTCAAAGAGGTCGTCAAAAGGTATGGTAGATAATCGAAATAATAATTAAAGTGCAGACGACCTTCAGGAATATGCGCATACCATTAGTAATGTTGCATAAATCACGTTACTCACAAACCCGCAGACTGTACTTACACAGGTACACGCATGCGCGGGCGTGACATCCGCGTATATTTGAAGTCATCGGTCATCGGACATCGCACTGTGATTAATCGTCTTTACATCATAAGTATTACCCAAGAGCACTCCGCAATTGAACAAAGTAGCAAAACATAAGGGATATAGGTACCAGAGCTATCATACAGTCAAAGTCGTCGTGGCCAGATCGCAGAATTGGTCATTTTATAATGTGGCCGACCATTTCATGAAATGTTGTTCCTTCTCGGCAAGGTTTAAATATTGATTGACTAGCCATATTATGGCATTGTACGATACTAATACTACTACTAATACTAATAAATTAGAAATGTAACGAAATTAAAAAAATGTATGAAAATGATTGCTAATTCATGGCTCATCGATCATTTTTGAATTTCGTTCGAATGGAATCTGGAGCTGCAGATCTTAGAATTTACCATTTCATCACGTGGCCAACCACTTCATGAAATAGTTGTTTTGTCTTGGCCAGTCTTAATACTGATCGTTTCATGAATCATGACGCAGCCGACCATGTCATGAAATAGTTGCTTTTCTGAATTTTCGCATAAAATTGAAGTGATTCAGAAGAGCTTCGCGGGCGTAAAATTGAATCATGTCGAACCATACAGTGCGACAAGGCTATCTTGGCGCGTGGCCAAAATCGGTACTAACATCGCTATCTTGTGATACTGTTTGATAGTCCGCTCTTTCAGTATATCGCCATTGTATTTTGTGTTGTTTTTGCTTAATATCAACTATTTTAAACTAAAATTGAAGTAAAATTGAGGTGATTTTATTTTCTGGATGCCTTTGTTCTATAACAGCGCCCTCATTCAAGAGCCAAGAGAGCCTTGTCAGACTGCTCCTAGTATTGTAGATCATTTTCGAATTTGAATTAGGTATTACCAATTCAGTCTTTTGTGTTCTATACGCTAAAAGTTGGCCATTTCATGAAGTGGTCAATTCGTAGATTCGTATCGAACAATATCGTGAAATTATCAATTCTAAGGTTTGTCCACGACATCCTCGATAATAATTACAGTAGTATTAACGTATGTACTTCATACAACATACAACTATTTTACATACAACTTCATCACGGCTCAAATCACTGATCAGACTGGACAGATCTGTCTGAATATAAAGATGAATGAATGATGTTTACGTAGGCATTCGCTTGGACAGGATTTTCTAAAATTCAACCCCTAAGGGGAAAACAGGTGTTCACGGGGTTTGAACGAAGCTGCAGGTATCCGCTACTGTTGCAAAAAGCATCAGCTGTGTTTGGTACATGTAAACTTGATGTAAACCTAAAGATATATCGACGTTTAAGTTATGAAGGTACATATTTTTATGAACAAACTAGCGGACGCTCGCGGCTTCGCTCGCGTTTAATCTCTGCTTTACATCCTCAGGCGTTTAATTACCAAAATTCCTGTCTTAACTGCCATTTATTTTAATAATTTAATTAAAGACAACAAATTCTTCCTTTGTGCTTGCTGCTATAGTCACTTATCGGTTTTGAAAATATGAGGTCGTTTCAAAAAGTTTAATATAGTTCAATTAGGGTACCGTACCTATAGGGAAAAAGGCGGGAACGTAATAGTAGTGTTGCCCAAATGCAAGAACAAGACGAGACTCAGCCAGTCTTGGTCTTGGTCTTGCGCCAGTACATCTGGTCTTGGTCTTGGTCTTGGTCTTGCACTCCCAGTCTTGGTCTTGGTCTTGGTCTTGCAGCAAGAGTCTCGCAAGTCTCGCAATTACCTATAATACTTATAAGTAATTTCTCATTTGGCTCAGGTCTGGTCTGGTAGAAGGCTTCGGCCGTGGCTAGTCACCACCCTACAGCAAAGACGCACCACCAAGCGATTTAGCGTTCTGGTGTGATGCTGTGTAGAAACCGTTAGGGGTTACTTACCTCTTCCAGGGTAGTACGATAACATCTTCGGCTGCATCATCACTTACCATCAGGTGAGATCACAGTCAAGTACTAACTTGTAGTGTGTAAATAAAACGGAGGTCGGCCCGCGCAATTCAAATTTTATTTTGTTTTTCGCAAACATTTAACTAGTACAATAAATTAGGCTCATGGCATTCATTTCGCGAAAATAGCAATATAATTTTCACAGGTTTAGATAAAACCTAGTAGAGTCTGTCTTCCCGCCTATAAAAAATCCCTTCAAAATTCCCCATACATTTGCTATGGAAAAAAAATTCCGCCATATTGGATTATTTTATATCATCCTTTTCCTGATCACTTCTTATCAAGAAACCGTTGATCCACCTTTTATACTTTCCGAGATATCGACGAAATTAGAATGGCGGCCATTTTGAATCCGCCATTTTTAACTTTTTTCAGCTCACTGCCAATTGCATGACGTTTCAAATGACATTTGGTCGAGCACCCCCACCTATCTTCAATACCCTCCCCGTGCTCTTCACCCGTCTCCAAAATCCTAAATCATCAGCTCTCTCCGTATTGTTCCTCTGAATGAATTTTTCCCCTTTATACGACATCATCGTTGAAAAAAAAATCCTACTTCGTTAGATGAGTTAAATAATTGCGAAAAAGAAAATAAAATTTGAATTTCGCGGGCAGAGGGTGCGATTTCACGTTAACTGCAAGACGCAAGAGTCTCGCGGGCTTAGTCTTGTTCTTGCTCAAATCTTGCACTGCCAGTCTTGTTCTTGGTCTTGCTAAAATTAGGCGGTCTTGGTATTGGTCTTGGTCTTGCAAAAATGCAAGAACAAGACCAAGACTGCAAGACCAAGACTGATTTTGAGCAACACTACTTATTACTGAGACTACGCTGTCTGTCCATAATAAATGGCGGCCACTTTTTTAATTCTGACCATAAATTCGTTCTCTATTCTTGCTGCGATACTCAAATATTGATTTTCAAAGCAATCGGCCCAGTAACAAAAAAGTTTAAAATGGCGGCCACTTTTATAAAATTTTGACCACAAATTCCTTCTCCATGCTTGTTGCGATACTCAAATATCGATTTTCAGACCAATCGGCCCAGAAACAAAAAAGTTCAAAATGGCGGCCACTTTATTTAATTCTGACCATAAATTCGTTCTCCATGCTTGCTGCGATACTCATATATCGATTTTCAACGCAATCGGCCCAGTAACAAAAAAGTTCAAAATGGCGGCCGCTTTTCTAAATTTTGCCCACAAATTCGTTCTCTATGCTTGCTGCGATACTCATATATCGATTTTCAACGCAATCGGCCCAGTAACAAAAAAGTTCAAAATGGCGGCCACTTTTTTAATTCTGACCATAAATTCGTTCTCTATTCTTGCTGCGATACTCAAATATTGATTTTCAAAGCAATCGGCCCAGAAACAAAAAAGTTCAAAATGGCGGCCACTTTATTTAATTCTGACCATAAATTCGTTCTCCATGCTTGTTGCGATACTCATATATCGATTTTCAACGCAATCGGCCCAGTAACAAAAAAGTTCAAAATGGCGGCCGCTTTTCTAAATTTTGCCCACAAATACGTTCTCTATGCTTGCTGCGATACCCAAATATCGATTTTCAAAGCAATCGGCCCAGAAACAAAAAAGTGAAAAATGGCGGCCACTTTTTTTAATTCTGATCATAAATTCGTTCTCTATGCTTGCTGCGATACTCATATATCGATTTTCAACGCAATCGGCCCAGTAACAAAAATGTTCAATATCGCAGCCACTTTTTTTTTAATTTTGGCCACAAATTCCTTCTCCATGCTTGTTGCGATACTCAAATATCTATTTTCAGAGCAATCGGACCAGTAACAAAAAAGTTCAAAACGGCGGCCACATTTTTTTAATTCTGACCATAAATTCTTTCTCTGTGCTGGCTGCGATACTCAAATATCGATTTTCAAAGCAATCGGTCCAGTAACAAAAAAGTACAAAATGGCGGCCACTTTTTTTTAATTTTGACCACAAATTCCTTCTCCACGCTTGTTGCGATACTCAAATATCGATTTTCAGAGCAATCGGCCCAGTAACAAAAAAGTTCAAAATGGCGGCCACTTTTTTTAATTCTGAACATAAATTCGTTCCCTATGCTTGCTGCGATACTCAAATACCGATTTTCAAAGCAATCGGCCCAGTAACAAAAAAGTTCAAAATGGCGGCCACTTCAAAATTTGGATTTCAAAAATCCCCGAAAAACCTGAGTACGAATTGATTTTATTACCTGACCTAGGTACCAATTTTCAGATCTGAAATACTTTTAGTTCTTCGGGAATTCCTTTAACAACGAAAAAAATCACTTTTGTATGGGAAAATCCCTTAAATGTACGATTTTTACCCCTTAACATTTGAATTACTGAAATCCCCGTCTTAGTACGAATTCATGACCTAATATCAACCTAGGTACCAAATTTCAGATCTCTACGACTTTTAGTTTTACGGGAATTCCTGGAACAACGAAAAAAAAAATCACTTTTGTATGGAAAAATCCCTTTAATGTACGATTTTTACCCCTTAGGATTTGAATTTCTGGAATCCCCGTCTTAGTACGAATTCATGACCTAATATCTATCTAGGCACCAAATTTCAGATCTCTACGACTTTTAGTTTTCGGGAATTCCTGGAACAACGAAAAAAATTCACTTTTGTACGTGAAAATCTCTTTAATGTACGACTTTTACCCCTTAGGATTTGAATTTCTGGAATCCCCGTCTTAGTACGAATTCATGACCTAATATCTATCTAGGCACCAAATTTCAGATCTCTACGACTTTTAGTTTTTCGGGAATTCCTGGAACAACGAAAAAAATTCGCTTTTGTATGGGAAAATCTCTTTAATGTACGACTTTTACCCCTTAGGATTTGAATTTCTGGAATCCCCGTCTTAGTACGAATTCATGACCTAATATCTATCTAGGCACCAAATTTCAGATCTCTACGACTTTTAGTTTTTCGGGAATTCCTGGAACAATGAAAAAAATTCACTTTTGTAGGGGAAAATCCCTTTAATGTACGATTTTTACCCCTTACAATTTGAATTTCTGGAATCCCCGTCTTAGTACGAATTCAGGACCTAATATCTACCTAGGCACCAAATTTCAGATCTCTACGACCTATAGTTTAGGCGGAATCCGAGGAACAAACCAAAATGCCTCATTCTTTTATATATATATATATATGGAATATGGATAGATGTTATGTCAGAACGGACATTAAAGAACTTGTTTGCATCGCTAATGATGTCTAGACCAGACTTGTATCATGTTGGTCTGTTCTCGGTTCGTTCATATTTAACTCGACAAAGTTTGTTAAAAAAATAATTTCTTGCGGAGTTCGTTCGGGAATATAGGGGAAGAGAAGATTCTACCGAGAGTGTGTATTCTACTGCTTCGGTCTGAGGGAACTGTATGCCAACGTAATTGTTGGAAAAATAAGAAAAGAATGTCTCAGATTATATCCTGATTCCTGATATATCAGCGCAGTGCAGTGGCCAGTGCGTCGTTCGATTGTAACGAACAGTTGCTGGACGTAAATAACTGTTGAGCGTTTAGGATTAAGGAATATGAAACATTTTGAATAGCGCACTTTTCATGTTTCAAATTGGAAGGCAATTGAAATATTAAAGGCTGGCAATTGAAATATTGGATATACGTGTCGTCGTCAGATTACGTATGTGTTATCCGTAGCACCACAGATCATTATAAAAGCTGAGTTATTTATCAACTGAATATTTATCGAAACAGGAAAATCGACTATAAAATGAATATTCCCAATCCTCGTTACGAACGGACACGATAGCAATGGCCGAAATTGCGACTTGCCATCTTGAAAACTCGTCGCCTCCAAAACCAGTCGGTCGAGATTATCGAACACCGGTGGATATTCGGTTGTAGGGTTCCTTAATGGTTATGGAGAAACCATTCACATTATGAGAGACACGAGTACTGATTACCTGTCTCTACAAGCCATCTCTTTAACAAATAGGAGTGCCTATAGAAGAAGTAAGAAAGCGCTTTTGAAGAAGCGTTAATCGAATTTCTGCCCAAAGAAAGTCAAGCGAATAACAACAATAGGGCCGTTTTAAAATCGAGAGGATTTTGTACTAATTCCATGGGAATATTGTAAAAATTAATGTTCAAAATTGTTTTTTAAAAAGTAGTTAGTAGGCGCATCTTCGTGGATTGATTAACTAGTAACTACCTATATACAGAATACTTTCAATTTAAGTGATCCTCTCGCGCATAAATCTTTATATCTTGCAAGTAAAATAAAATCAATTGAATGATACTTAATTGGTGGAATATTGCATAATTTAATTTATAAAGAGAGAATATTGCATAATTTAATTTATAAGCCATATTTATCGACAATCTTGCGATCGAATTTCGGCAATGGCTACCAAGTACCAATCGACGAAAAAAAGGATGAGGTTCTCAAATCGACATGTATTTTTTCCATTGGCTTCCCAAGCAGATTTAAATGTTTTCTTTTTCTTTTCTTACGGCCTATTACTTGGTGCAATATTTTGATTCTGTAAAAAAAAATTACCGGAAAAGTTAACTTAATATACTTAAACTTTTCCACCTCGTTCCTCCGATGCTCGCGCCACCATGAGAAGATGGTATTTTCTTATTTCCTTTTGTCAAGCCGCTTCGAGAATTTTGTAAATTTTATCTAATTTTCGAACTGCTTCTACCTATTTCTGAGATACGATCAATTACTTTGTTATTTCGAGGAAACAATAATAATAATAGATTTGCGAATCCATATGAGATGTGATGAGGTTTTTATGGGAATATAATAGCTCTGTTAGTTATCTAAACTTCTATACTAATATTATAAAGAGGTAGCGTAACGATGTTTGTGAGTTTGTGAGTTTGTGACGTTGTAAGGGGTAATCTCTGGATCTACTGAACCGATTTTCAAAATTCTTTCACCAATAGAAAGCTTCATTATCGTGGAGTGTCATAGGCTATAATAATTTCCAAAATTAACTATGCATCATTACTAAAACTTGAATAATGTAATCCAAGTCGCAAAAAAAAAAATGCTTTCATCGCGTACGCTGCGGAAACTATTGAGGATAGAACAAAACAATGTTCTACAATATTAAAGAATGTATCAAAATCTGCAAAAAAGTCCCCGATAGCATATGCCTATCTCCTATGGGTAACTCGCAATAACTGCTTTTACTTTAAAATTGTGGATTAAAAATAAATGATTTTTGTAAAGCTTATTTAGCCCATATGGTATTAATTTATATCTTTGAAAATATGTTTTTTAGAAATTTAATGTAGAATAGTTCTGCCCTTTACTCTATACAGTTTAAATAAATATCTTCGAAGATATTAGCAAAACAAAAAACGTGCGGTATGCAGGAGCGCGCCGCCGCCGCTTCGGTCGTTGCGTGGCGATAGGATAGGCATTTGTCATTCATTTATCTGAATGCCTCGCGTCCAGCGTTGTGGGCTGTGGGTATAAGGCCCGTTTTCCACCACAGCGAAGCGGAGCGGAGCTGTATTTGAGTAACAAATCAGATTTCGTCATTTTGATATTTTCGAAACTGAGGGATGTCTAAATGATGAAATCTGGTTGGTTATCCAAACACAGCTCCGCTTCGCTCCGCTTTGGTGGAAACCGGGCCTTACGCGGGACAAAAATATTTCTATAACGATTCTATAACGCGGAACGAAGTCCGCGGGCACTGCTAGTTAATAAAAAAGATATAACTGCCGTAGGTATCTAAAAGTAGGGACACACCTGCGTTATTTAGATCTTCGAAAGCTCGGCTTTTATTATTTGTAGATGTTCTACTGAATTCGATTGCTTAAAGATACATCCTAACGCAACAGTTGAATTAAATGGATGTGTCCTTACAATTAGATATATCTACAGTCTAGACAGTGACGGAGACTTACCACGGGGTTTGAAGACATTTTTTTATAATATTTTTCGGGTACATACCGAAAAATATTGATAAAATTAGACAGCTTCTCATGTTAAAATCGTTAAAAATATTACTGAGACAACAAATCTGGAGACAACTCTAAAGCTTTGCGGTCGAATACACCCGGAGAGGTGAAAACCAGCTGCGGCCGAAGCCTTTCCGGGCCGGACCAGGTCAGACCCAAGGGAATTTTCAAAATTAGTATAAAATGCTCTACGCCAGAATCAAAACGGGATCTCCCACTTTAACACAGTGTTTTATTAATAAAATCAATCGACTCATATTATTTATGGGTATAGCATGAAAAACATTATTATTAAGAATTTATTGAAGCAGATAAAAACATCAGGTGTAATAACTTGTCTAGATTAGTAGCAATAGGGTATTTGACTCCAATTTTTTTATTACTTTATTATAAAGTAGAATTAAAATAATGACGTGCACTGAAAGAACTAATTAAATCGATCAAATAACAAAAAAGTTATAAGCATTTAAAGATTTGTGATTAGACAGAGATAGCAACATGAAATTGTGACGTCACACTGTACCAATGCCATAGTAGCTTCGTGCGGCTTCATACAAATTTTCGTTTTGCGAGAAAGGGATAGAAGATCCCCCCACTCCAAAGTTTAAACGCCTGTAACTTTGTAAATCTTCGTTGGATTTTAATATTTCTTTCACTGCACGTTATTATTTTTATCCTAGTTTATAATAAAGTAATATTTTTTATCAAATTCAAAAGTAGTGTAAGACCCCATTAGCTATAGAATTTGACACTAAGTACCTATTACCTGCTCTTAAATAAATCATGTTAACCTGGAATTATAAATGAATGGAATACTTTTTTATTATTTCTAAACTCTTATATTATTTGCAGGCTAGCACGAAACGCTTCTTTTGCCTTCACATCGATAAAGTATGTCGTATTATAATTTACTAATCAAAATATAAGTAGAAATAAAAAATGTTTTCTTCGTACTAACTAAATACAATATTTTTATTAATTTTTCTTAAAAATAGTTTACTTAGTTTCGTGACGCATAAATTAGTGAATTATATGTAGTAGTATCTTTGGCTGATGGCTCGATCGTCACTTACTATCAAGTAAAATCAGGTATGATGGAGAACCTATACTTAGGTAATTAAAAAACACCAAGTTATTGTCAACACAATAGGCCATGCGATTATTAAAATTTATCGACATAACATAACGTCACATTGATTATGCTATCCCTGTTATTACAGGATACCATTCATCAACGGCTTTGCCACTGAAAGCGACGGGAAAAAAGCAGTGCAATAGAATATTAATAGGCATTTTTATTTTCTCCCTAACGAAGCATTTTCCGAGTATAGATACTTTGTATCAGAGATCTTTACATAATAAATAATAATAAGCGCCTGTCTGTGATTTCGAAAAGCCTACTTTTTGAACGATAAAAAAAGTTCAACACGCATCTAAAAGGCTACACTGATTTTGACAGAATTTGTGCAGGCAAGTAAGTACAAGTGCAGCATCGCAGAACACTAAATCGCTGGCCGATGCATCTTTGCTGGTAGGATAGTAACTAGCCAAGGCCGAAACCTCCCACTAGATTAGACCTGTGCCAATTTAGAAATTATAAAATTTTAGTAGCGGGAATCGAACCTGCGATCGAATCCGAGCGCGCGCCAATGCGCCAGGGAGGTCGTCAAAACAGGTTTATAATTGGTGCAATACCTCGCTGTCTGCGATGCAATAAAATGCGGGAACATTGACGCCTGGCCCCATACGAGCTGATCCTGAAAAATGGGACCATCTGGAAACTATACCCTTTTAAACAAAAAAATAATTTTTCAAATCGGTCCACGCGTCTTCCAGTAATCGGTGAACATACATAGATAAAAGATTCCGACGAATTGAGAACCTCCTCCTTTTTTTTTAAGTCGGTTAAAAATGTCCTAACATCTGACATCGATCCCATTTAGTCATAAGCATAACTCAAAATCTATACCCGCCACCAGGCCGCATTTCTTGGCACAAGTTCAAAATTTCTAGATAGTCAAGCCTAGGAATAGTTTGTCGGAAAACTTTGTTGTGATGCTTTTAGCCTCCAGACTTGAAACTAGTGTCGAACTAATTTTTCTTCACCAATTTTATATGCTTTTCGATCGATGAACAACCCAATTATTAAAATGGCATTGCAAATTATTAACTTCAAAGCAAATAACTTTTAATCAATTTTAATTTTCAATCCAATAAAATACACTTTGTCGATTCAACATCACGGTGATGTTCCGGTGTCGGGACGATGGTACTTTGGAAGACAGACTCCAATATAAAAATAATAATTGCGATTCATTACAATCTGTTCTAATAAATACAATAAATAATGATGACGTACCTATGTGTCTTTAGGCATGTCTTCATACGTCATAGCTGTGATGTCACAGAATACAATATAATTTTACTAAGCGTGGTCAGTACCTAACTGCAAAGAAGTGTATACTGATGGGGAAACTCCCATGATGGTATTTTGTCACTAAGAATTGGCTTTGTGTGTATTATATTCTATGAGTAACTGATGACGTATCTACTCTATCCTTAATCCATAGCCATCATGTCATCACTGTGACGTCAGTATTCAGTCACGTATTAACGTGGTCAGTGACTGCATGTAGATGGGGACGTATGTCATTAAGAAGTTGAGAAGTGAGATGAATTATTGATAATTAATTATCTGGGGGCACGGTAGTATCCGTGACAAGACGAGCTTTTATTATTCATACTAGTAGATAAACTCGAAACTTTGTCGCTGATTCGCCCTTTTTATAGCAAAGAACGATAGCACGAGCAAGACACATGCTGTAGAGTGCAAGCCAATGTCAGACGCAATGCGTCTGAGGAATTCGCAATGCAATTTTATGATATTATATTGCAGTGACGCGGACGCACTGCACCGCGCCATTAGATTTATGCCCTGTAATTTTTTGTAGAGCTACAAAAGCTTAAAAAGCCTGTAAGAGCTATGTGCAACTCTAGTCATAATTATGGACCCAAGAATTTGACCATGAATTTCAAGCAATTCAAAAAAGGTATAAGAACAACTGCGGAGTCACGGAATACTAGAATATTATTTAGCGATCATTTTCATACGTTTTTGAATTCGGTTTTATTTCATTCTTTTTAGCGTGTCGCAAAATGTCATATCACATATGGCTTCAGGTGCTGAGGAATCAGTAAGGACGATGGCAAACCCTCGCCTGACGGCTCACACTTTAAATATGATTCATGTCGTCATAGCAATTCTTAACGCCCTTGTAATATAATCCATTTCGCACAAGATTTTAGTAAGAAGTCAAGACCACAGAAGAAATGACTCAAACGACTGTCTGGCCGGCTAGTTACTAATAAGTACTAATAATAATGATTGGTGACGTTTCCCCAAGACCGCGGCCTTTGGGAAACACTGTGCTATCGTCTCGCCATTGACAAATATACATTTACTAGTATTTATTTATAATTTACCTACTGTGACTTGGCGCCACGCGTCACTGTAGGGTGACCATGACATGGTTTGACTTGGTTTGACTAGTAATATTTCGATAGGAGTGCGGTATTGACAATTCCACATGTGCATTAAACAACGTTTTTTACATCACTTGTTTTGAATACATATGCGAAAAAATTTATCGACAAAAGAAATCATTGAATTCATTATTGTTAATTTATTGTAAAAAATGTTACTTAATACAAGTTTTGTACAGCCTTGCTATTCTGCAAAACAGTGACGAGCGTACATCTATGCATCTATGAATTTGTCAGTTGTAATAGAGTACATTTTTGCATGTCATATTCGGGTTGGCAGCTGTCTGGCAGCTATTTCATTTTGTAGAATAGCACAGCTGAAAAATTCATGAATTTCGATGCTAAATGCAGAAGGAAAAAAAACACTAGTGAGAAAACGTTCAGCTTTCCGCACGCTAAACACTCGTGGAAAACTCTACGTTAAGAATATTTTTTTAAAAATGCTGTTTTTTTGCATGTAGAGCATCACCTTCACTCATGAATATTTATGGACATTTGCAGTTTGTTTACGATTTATTTTTTAGTAAGTGATGACTGACGATATAGGCTGAAGTTGTATCAGCTATTACTTAGAAAGGTAGTAAGATAATAAGGCCTGCCCCAAGAATCGAACCGTGGGCATCTCCTGCTGAAATACAAAGGCGATTGATTCGTATGAAAAGTGAACCCGTACTCCCGCCAATGTGTATGGTAAACCACAGTTTTAATAGGTTCAAATTTATGCCTCTCCATTTTTTTTGTGCTGAGGGAATTGACATCTACTCTAGACAGGGCGAACCGCGCGAAAAAATGTCGCCAGTTTATAGGTGTCATTATTACCAACAGTATAAGGCCACGCAGTAGTTCGGTCAGCGGCGGCAGCGGTATTTTGACAGTTGGCGCTACTGTTTAATGTATGAAAAAGGTTTACGTAAATCGTTCGGATGCCCATATCTGAGGGGCATGCATAAACATTTTGTAAGTATACAGTAGGAAGTTGTCAAAGAAATAAGAAATCCTATAAAAGATAGAAATCATGGTCAACCTACAAAGAAGATCGCCGCACGCGCATCCAAAGATATACCCCGAACACCGCGGGCCGAACTTCAGAGTTGAGTTGAGCGCGAACCGCGGCGTTCCACATTTGAATTCCAATTTATTTTTTAATTCCGTCCGTTTATTTTCGTGCGTTTCGTTACCTGACAGTAACTGACAGATTGTGAAAGTTTTTAGTGTTGTGATTTTTTTTGCAATAAGGTTGGTTTGTTTTTAATTATAATCTTTTAATTAAATTGAGATAAAAGAAATCGCGGGCAAGAATTTTGATTTTTTTATACATTTTTTCCCTATAAAAACTTACTAAACATTCTTCAATCTAAAATTCAAAGTATGAACTAATAGTAGGTACCTATGCCGAGAAAAGCTTCGACTAGCACCGTAGATTTAATATTACGTAGATAGGAATTCGACGCCGTAAGATAACGTAGATATACAGAAAGGTAAAGAAAAACGTTTTGGAAAGTGTGGTACCGCAATAAAAATTAATCCGATGTTAATTGTTATGGTAGTCTATAATTAATTAATTTGATATCGTAGAGTATTTAATTGAGTTTAATTTATCATTAGAGCTTTATCAGGGACTTCGCTTCAAAATTTTCGAGATAATAAATACCTACTTGTGATGCCACTTCCGAAAAATGCTATAAAATGTTTATAAATAGGTACTTAACAAATTGATACAAAGTACCTAAAAATACAAAACACTACAAAACAGTTGCGATACTGCAAATAGAATACATCTCAGGCGGGAAATAAATGATTGACAAAGTTGTCTGAAAGCATGTTTCTAGGTTGTTAAAGTCGTTTCAGCGATATGACGTGATTTATTAATATTTTCGTTGGCACCAGATTTTATTCACAAGGAAGTGACAAGAACATTAAATGTTAGGAGTTTCATGAAAATAGGCATAGCTACTAATTTTTCTACTGCGTAAGCACTGGACGATGTTAGGAAAATGGCACTTCGAAGCCCTACTTACTCTACCATCAGATATTAAAAAAGCATCAACCCTAGCTTTTACGAATAACTCGAAATAAAATGGGAAATACTAATTAATATTATAGTCGCAACTGGAGGTCACAAGCGGAGGTCACAAGCGAAGTCCTTACTCCGAGGTCTAGGGGTGCACTAAGAGAGGATTTTTCCAAAAACGGGTGAAACGGGGTTTTAAAGTTTGTATGAAGAAATACTCCTTCACGCGTCAACTACTGAACGAATTTGGCTAAAATTTGGAATGGAGATAGATGATATCCTGGATTAAAACATTGGCTACTTTTATTTAAGAAAATATAATGTTTTTATTTCGGAATTTGAAAAAAAAACTGAAAATTACGACGGCGAAGCCACGGACGTCTGCTTGTGTTTTATAATTTGGAAAACGGGATTTGAACCTAGGAACTGCCACTGACACAGCATACCAACAGCAGGCAGGTTCTGCCGTGCTATTCTGCAAAACAGCGACGAGCGTACATCTATGCATCTATGAATTTGTGAGTTGTAATAGAGTACAATTTTGCATGCCATATTCGGGTTGGCAGCTGTCTGGCAGCTATATCAGAGATGGACATTTTGTAGAATAGCACAGCAGATCGATTTTGCTGTCATACTATGTAATGAAAAATAAGTTATGTAGTATGTACTATGTTCTTACTCTTACGGAGTGATATTAATAAAATGTCTATGAGAATCAAGGTATTTTTTTCCATGGATGATAAAAACATTAATTTTCGCACATTACCGCGATCACGATGGTAATATAATTAATATGTGGTGTTGCAATTGGAAGAAAATACGTTAATTTCCAGATTGCGTGGTTTGACTATTTAGATGGCATGGTCATTGCCATTTTTTAGACCAAAGATGCCTATTTGGTTTAGGATCGTATTATCATCGAATATATAAATAATATTTG
Organism: Coenonympha glycerion; assembly: GCA_963855885.1. NCBI lineage: Eukaryota > Metazoa > Arthropoda > Insecta > Lepidoptera > Nymphalidae > Coenonympha > Coenonympha glycerion. The sequence goes on from OY979646.1 coordinate 11,665,716, forward strand.
GTGTTATTAAGAACAATCCTAAATTCATAGTTATCAAAATTATTATCGTAATACGTGTTATTCATAAGAATTATGGTTTTATAAATTTTGTCTATTATATAAGACCAATTTTCGTCGCTCACAAGAAAATATAAATATAAAGAAAACAGGTTCCGCCGGTTATTTATTGGGTAAGAAACGACTAACGGACAATAACTATAAATGTTGAAGCGAGTCAATTATTTTGGATTAACAATTATTATTAATGGTACTTGGTACCTACTTAATGTTAACAAAAAATAAATAATATTGTAAGAATTTAGAAAAAAAATGTTATAAGTACGTAGGTATATAGTATATATGTATATACTATATACACAAACATCGCATTATCGTGTTGACGGTTTTTATTGTAAGTTTTTAAATATTGAATGGATGCAGGCGTTATTTTGCGGAAATCCATAAAATATAATTAGCATTACAGATTATAGATATTTGCTATAATCCCCTATTTGCAAAGATCCTGTATGGTACAATATGCAGGAATACTACCCACATGAAACACCACACACAATTTTCCAACACTTTCTTCGACGCACGTTTCGTCCCGACACCGGGACATCCTCAGAAGATGTTGACAATGCGAAATCGTAGAGTGCGATCTTCGATCTCTACGATTTCGCCTTCGCGTAGCCACACCAACGACTGTTGAAAGTACCTAGTCAGTCTCAGTTGTAATTATAAGTATTCCATTATGATCATAATATCACTTAGCTAAGATACTATTTGACGCATTCTGCTTTCTAGGGTGCTCTTCATATACTTGCTTCACCCCACTACCCTTAAGCTCATTCAACCCTTAAAGCAGCGACAACGTTTATAAATCTATGCCTTAAAGCGATTTTCTTTGACTGTTTTCTATTTAATTTTGTATATTCAGCTGTGCTATTCTATAAAATGGAATAGCTGCCAGACAGCTGCCAACCCGAATATGGCATGCAAAATTGTACTCTATTACAACTGACAAATTCATAGATGCATAGATGTACGCTCGTCGCTGTTTTGCAGAATAACGAATAACGGCAGGAAATGGTCCCATTTTTATTAGATAACAAAAAGTCTGTGTTACTTTTCAAGTCTTCACCTAGGTGGGTATAGATCGACTTATTTAAATGATCGCCCCTCCGCTACATTATTCTTTCAAAGTGTAAACACGTAAAGTGTAAACCAAAAGTTGGGGCCAAAAGAAAATATACTTCCTCATTTGTAATACATACTTACTAAGTATGTTTCGTATGATCCTGAAATATCTCCCTGATCTTATCATAAGCCTCGCGAAAAATTATAAAAGCAAAGAAAAACATTTAACCAATAAAATGTTATGAATCTGGCCTTGATTGTATTTCTTTGTTATCTTAGTCATCTCCGTTTATATCTAGGATGCATTGTATGATGTACCTGTGTGTGCGAGCATGCGTTATGTGCAGTTCAAAGTGCATTTTCTCTGAATTTGCATATAAAAAAGTTAACGACCACTTAAATGGGTCTTTTTCTAGGTTTTCATGGAAGGCAAGGCAAAGCAGCAGGACAGATTAATTTTTATGCTATTACCCGCTACTTGAAAAGATCCTGTATGGTACAATATGCAGGAACACTACCCACATGAAACACCACACACAATTTTCTAACACTATCTTCGACACACGTTTCGAAACAACAAAATTTATAACTGAACTATGTATATTGTTTCAGATTAAACTACCTCAACAATGGAGCCTCTTCTAGTGGATATCATTCACTTCTATCCCGTGGAGAACGCTCAACCACACAACACCAAAAAGTGAGTACACTTCAATCTATCACAGTCCCAGCTGTGGGCAAGGGTCATTCCAGGACAGGAAATTAACGGCGTAAAAGCCGTATTTAAGCGATCTTTAGTGAAGTTTAGCTTAAAAACTATTAAGACAATTAATTTTAAATTTATACGTCATGTATTTTGGGTCTTTAATCTAAAATCGTTAAGAAGCAGAAACACGATTAGATCTCGATAGAAAGTTCTCCCAAAAGTTGCTCCAATATCTCAGTTTTTCTTCTTTTTTTCCGAAACTACAATGGATATAATTATAATTTTTGTTTTAATGTGTCGGTAATAATAATATCTAAAAACGTTAAGAAACAGATTTTAAATAACTGGCTTAGTTTTAGAGAAATTAGGTAAAAAGTCGTTTTTCTGTTATATTTTTCCGCGACGCTGCATGTCGCACCCATCAACGCATTCGTGAGAGTGACAAAGACAAAAATAAATTCAATAAATCCCCTTAGTTTGTACGCTCTACGCACCTGCAATGATGGTTGTGGTATGAGTACCTACATGTTAGTAGTACTAACCACCATGTGATAGTTTTTATGTAGAGCCCGTCAAATAAGTATTCTGCCTTGAAGCTGTGAAAAAGGTCTTATACTCATATTCCCAAAAAAAATTTGATAGGTATAGGTACTCCTTTTTCTGACAATCCAAAATTGAACCAGCTTTTCAAAAAGTCTCGAAGAATATAGTTAGTTCCGTATAGATTAAGGGTCTACTGCTCATGTGACAAAAAATGTAGAAATGAAGAAAAACATGTAAAAAGCTCTTTATTTTTATAACAAAAAAAAATGAAAAAAACGAGCAGTAGCAGTGACGCATTGAGACGAGAAAAGTGGCATCCTTATGTGGTTGGTATCCAGCGAACTCGAACGAAACGTTTTCTTTCACGTTTTTGACACTAATCGCTAAGATGTGGAACACCCACCCATAGCTTCTGTATTACCAGCCAATTATAATCTGGGAGCCATAGAGATTCAAAAGGAGCCCTCGACTTCAAAAATGCCGCAAAACTATTTTGCCTAAATTGGCAAACTCGAGTTGTCGCTACACAATTTTTTACGCACACTAGCATCCGTGCACCATACAAATTTCAAATTGACACACTCACGCTACAAAAAAAAGTTGCCGCACTCACGGAGCTATCTTTGTAAGGTAGGCCTCTATCTAGTCGGAGCGCGAACGACGACCTATTATAAATCTATGCTGGGAGTCTTCAAGAGAAGAGTATAAACTGGTATTTTCTAGGCAAGCGCGGTCCACCCTAAACCGCATTACTACTTTCCATCAGCCAAGCGTATCAATAATAATAAAAAATAAAGGGTCGTGTTACACAGACAGACACACTGATAGACAGACAGACAGCAAAGTTATCTTAAAATTCAAAATTCAAAAAATTCAAAATATCTTTATTTATGGGCCTAATATACAGGCTCTTGTAAAAGGTCCTTATGATATTTGTCACATTTGTATGGCGATAACTCCAAGTCGACTTAAAACTTATGAGGGTTTCGTTTTTTTCTTTTTAGTTACGGAACCCTAAAAAACCTATTTCTTCTGTGGCTTTAATTGCATTCGTTTGCAGGTTTGAAGCGGTGAACATCGAGCCGCCGACCGACGTGACGACGACGATAGTGCGGCGCGGACAGCCCTTCAATGGAGTGGTGAGGTTCAACAGGCCCTACGACGAGAGCCAGGACACCGTGCAGCTGTTGTTCACGCTAGGTATTCTATAGAATATCTATATTTCACAAAAAAAGCAAAAAAAAACAGTGATAGCTCAGTGATCTCTGCCTCTCATAAGGAGGTCGCGGGTTCGAATCCTGGACACGCTCCTCTATCACTTGCTTAGCGGTGAAGGAAAACATCGTGAGGAAACCTGCATGCCTGAGAGTTCACACAATATGTTCTCGAAGGTGTGTGAATCCCGCCAAACCGCACTTGGCAAATCAGATTTATAAGGTGGTGACAGGTGAACATCCGCTTACTCGCGTGACAAAGATGATGATGGTGCAGCGTCCGTCTTCCATACGATGGGCATCTCTCACCTATAGAGACATCATTAGGGTTCCATACCAATTTGGTAAAAATGGAACCCTTATGGTGAGACTTTCTCCGTCCGTCCGTCCGTCCGTCTGTCTGTCACACTCGATTATTTCAGTAACTATCGAAGCTATCGACTTGAAATTTGGAATAGTTATAGGTATTAGTGACCGACGTCATAGCAATTGTAAAAATTTGAAAATTGTTTTTATTTTTAAGTATTTAAAAAGGGGGGAAAACGGGGGCTTCGAATTTTCAAAATGAAATAACAATATTGAGTGGGGTATCATATGAAAGTATTCTAAAACCGATTTTTATTTATTTTTATACTTGATCGTTTTTGATTTATTGAGCAAACTGTCGAAAAAAATACCGTTCCCCCCCCCTTATCTCCGAAGTTTATCAATTGAAAAATCTGAAATAATTATGGTCAATAGACATTAATGTATATTTTACAGTAAAAATAAAATAAACTCCCTAACTATTATACTTTTTTTGATAATAATAACAATAAACCACCAAAAACAAAGTTACGTTTGCGGTTCGCCAACAAAAGTACCTACATGTAAATTGTACTCGTAAATTCATGAACAAAAGTGATTCTTTTAATGTTTTACTTCTTTTATAGTATGGAACCCTCGGTGCGCGAGTCCGACTCGCACTTGGCCGGTTTTTTATACCTAGTTCTGACAAAGATATAATGGGGTTCAGTCTATCAGATCCCTACAAAAGTTATATCCAATCCAGAAAGATAAACAGAAAATTCAGTCAGGCCTATACTTAAGGTTTACTTACTTTCATTTGTTCAGGAGACAAGCCTCAAATCGACACCCAGGGGTCAATGTTTTTGAAGAGAGACGCGGTGCCAGACAAGTACTCCTGGAGTGCCAAGGTCGTGGACGTGGGCGACCAGGATAACACCATATCATTTGAGGTCAGTGTCTTACCTCAGAGAAGTTCAAGGGGGCCTTGCGAGGAGACCTAAGCGTATTTGATAATGGTGCCATTTATTCTGTTGTGCATAATCGCTCTAAACTAATTAGACGTGTCTAAAAATAGAGCTTTTTAAAATGATAGCAAGTCAAATAAGTTTAGTTTCGAGATTTTTCAGAACTGACTTGGCACCAATAATATCTAATTTGTGTCATAAGAATAGATTCTAGTGGGTTAAATTTTAGCTATTTACACATTCCTTAAAACAAGTTCTTAAAACGAGTCAATTTCGCATAGGTACTTAATTATGTCTTGGCAGTATATTATATAATAAGTGTAGGTGTTTGTAATAATAATAATAATATCATAATAATATATAAATAATAATAATATCAAATAATAATAATAATAATAATATCATGCAAAGACTTATATCGATGGTATCGTGTATGCTTTTGATGATAAAAAAAATATTAAAAGACAAGCTATTAACCGCAGCTCCACCCACTCGAAAAAACATAATATTCACAAATTCTTTAGAAATCATGTATTTCCGAATAAAAAATAGCTAGGTATCTTCACATAGGTACAAAACTTCAATCACTTCCACGAAAATAAACTTGTACCCTTGTATTATTGTTTTAAATTACTAGTTAATGTCATGTATAACCCAAAATAGAGTAGTTAAGTAGGTACGATATCAATTCTGATCGAAGATGATTTAACCGCTAATTCTATGCACTAATAAAACTATGCAGCTGCCAAAATCTATTTGTACCATTCGCAGACATCGACCTCAGTGGTAATAATCTGCAGTAAAATTAGTCATGACAGTGATTCGCGAAACTAACCATGGTCAAGAGTCATGACCAATTAATTCGCTTATTGCACTCAACTCCAAAATACTGCTCAAAATAATTTAGTCAAATAATTCATATATTTTATTCTACGTCAGAATTTTTACTGACGTAGAATCACGAGAAGTTCTTGTAGATTCTGAAGCCTGATTTTAGCTTCAAGTTAGGCAATGCAGCTTACAATATCTCCTTTACAATATTGATTTCCTTCACCACACCTTAATACTGTATAATATCATTAAAAATATGGTTGCCTGATGCATATTGGAATCAAACGTCACACTCTTGAATATGAGGGTCTATTCTTGATAAATAGAAAGATTTATTTGCATTTAAATCCGTTTAGATATTCACTGCTATGAGAAGTTTCGCATACTTACCTACTATAAATAAATACATTGTTCGTTATATGCATATCATAAAACACGATAGACAACAGACAAAAAAATCACATTTAGGTACTTATTACGTCTGGGCAGTTAATATACTTGATGAATTAAATTTTTAGATGTCCTTCGACCACCTTGACAATAATATATGTATTATGTACCTAGTAGGTACCTATTTGTCGTATCTAAATTCTACAAGTTCTACACATATGACCTTCAGACTTGACAGTCATAATCCTAATTTTTAGTTAGGATTCCGTAGGTACAGAAAGTGTACTATTGTCTGGACTATTACTTAAATTAAATTCAATCTATATCCTATTATAATGGGTTTTGCATATTGACTTTGCAACCCTGAAAAATAAAAGGTCGTATCCAATTAAGAATTCGTTACATACATGTAAATTGATTTGTTAATTCGTTTCCTTATTTGTACAATTGATCTCAATCTAGACTTAGCTAAAAAATGTACCTAAGTACATAAAGATGTCGGCTCAAGGCTCAGATTTTGTTAAACTAAACCTAATCCTTGTATACGACATGAATATTAAATGGATTTGTAGACCATTTGGATTCACCTAATACGTAAGTATGCTATGCAGCTATGCAGACACACAGGTAGCCTAGGCTATACTTAAGACTACATTATCCAGGTTAAGGTGAGGTTATGTTTATAGACGTACCATTTTTGTGTCTACATACCTACTCTCCATTTCCAGTTTCTCTACTGTATCTAAATATTCATAATTATTATGATAATATTATCAGAACTTGTACCTATTAGCTTATATTTATTTTATTAGATAACGATCTGCATATCCGCAAGATTTAGAACTCCGAATCGAAAAATCTGAAATAATTATGATTAAAAGGAGTTTATTTAAATTTGTTGTCTTTATATTTTATAGAAAAAATAAGGTAAAGAACATGGGCAGAAATGTACACAAATAAAGTTTAGCGTCTAGATGTAATATTTATTACAAGATGATTCTAATAAATAACAGAATTTTTTCAAGGTATCACCGGTTATTGTAAAGGACGGGTCATAAAATAAAATATTTAAAGAAATTCAATTGATACTGATAGGTTCCGTTTCCACATTCCTGACTGCTAGTGTTGCCGGATGCCAAACTTTTCCACTTTTATGCTCCATCTTTTTGACGATCGGTCCACTTTTGAACGAGAACAACATGTAACAGACTATACTAAAGAAAAACCTATTTTCAAGTACTACGTTAATTCTTAGATCAGACTGTAGAATACAAGACAATAATAACTGTGTCAAAATTCAAATTCAAAATTCAAAAATTGTATTCTTTCACATAGGCCTAACTTACAGGCTCTTGCGAAGAGACCGCCTAAGTTAAGACTCTACCGCCTCGTTCGGAAAGTAGCACTGCACCGAGAAGAACGGGCAAGAAACTCGGCACTAGGTTTTTTTTTTTAAATAATAAATATAAATGTCGATTTCAATCGTTCTTTTTTGCATTTTATTTTATTCGAATATATTTACATAAAAAGATTAAATTAGTTTAGGGGTTTCCATTGCGTTGGAGTAAAACTGAATATTATTTTTCCGTGTGAGCCAGTCTCACTTAAATAAACTGTTTGAATATTTGTGATTTTGTAATTCAATATTAATTTATTAACTCAATTAGATTTTTCTTTCAGTTAATGGGAGTTTTTTAATTCCGGCATCTCGCAACATTGTCCGACAGCTACATGATGGCTACATGGTCTCAACTGTCGACACTCGACATTGACAAATTCTGGGACAAGTGACAAGTATTTATCAAAGAGTATATAGTGTATTGTCTATGCTCTCAGATGCTTCATGGCGGAGGTCGCAGTTGTTATAATACTCACATACAATATTTTGAAAATAAATATTAATTTTTCTCCACTTTTTTGTAAGAAAAATCTTTAAGATTCAGGCTTGCAGGTCCAACCAAAATCCAACCAACTCCATTATAGTTGCAATAGCGTAACGTGACCGAAAGCGATGTATGGGCCCGCACCATTGTTCCGTTTACGTTAAGAAACCGTCCCGTTTTTCGTTTCTGTTGTACGGAACCTTCTTTGCCCGAGTCGGATTTCCACTTGGCATGTTTTATTTATAATAATTATTATAATATTTTGGGGTTAGTGTATTAGGGCCGTAGATATTTTTTGTTTCATTTTTAGTGTTCCGTACCCGAAGGGTAAAAAAGGAACCCTATTAGCGAGATTTCGCTGTCCGTCTGTCCGTCCGTCCGTCTGTCACCAGGCTGTATTTATTGAACTGTGATAGCTACCAGTAGTTTTTCGCAAATATTAGACTAACTACACATTGTAGATTTATGACATAATGCATTTTGCGGGCCTACTTTTTATGCATCTACATGTTTTTAATAGAAACTTTGCTCGAAAGTTCCCACTCATGTCATATTGGTTCCCGAAAGATATTTTTTTGCAGTTTCCCAGATTTCGGGAGCTATCGGGAACCAATATGAAGTAAATGAGTGTTGTTGAGCAGAGTTTTTGTTAAAAACATGTGGATGCATAAACGTTGTGCCCGCAAAACACATTGCCATTAGCCTTCGATGTATAATTAACCCACTGTGAGCGAAAAACTAAATAAAATTTGAATTTTTGCGCCCGGGTGGTACCCATCGCCCTTAAGGGGACAAACAAACGTGATTTTTATGCTCGTTTTTGATGCGCGAGGTCGTGCCCGAGCCCGACTCGCACTCGATCGATTAGTTTACTTGTTCCCGCAGGTATCAACTCCGGTGAACCTGCCAGTGGGCAGCTGGGCCGTGCGGGTGGTGACGAGGCTGAAGGGCTCCCCAGCGCGGGAGGTGTACGACTTCGACCAGGACCTGTACATCCTCTTCAACCCGTGGAATCCAGGTGAGGAGTGACGACTCCGACGACCGACTCTTGACGACCTCCGTGGCTCAGGGGACGCACGCTCGGATTCGAGTGGGAGGTCGTGGGTTCGATTCCCGCCATGGGCCACTTTGGAATTTTATTATTTCTAAATTGGCTCACGTCTGGTCTGGTGGGAGGCTTTGGCCGTGGCTAGTTACCACCCTACCAGCAAAGACGTACCGCCAAGCAATTTAGCGTTCCGGTACGATGCTGTGTAGAAACCGTTGGGGTGACATAACTTACCCCTTCCAAGTTAGTACACTAACATCTTCGGCTGCATCATCACTTACCATCAGGTGAGATCGCAGTCAAGTACTAACTTATATTATTAAAAAAAAAAGAATAAACAACTGCCGTTCATTCACGAGATATCGTAAAAATCAAGAAATTTGGGTGAAATGCTGAGTTCCTTATTAGTTCTTCTCGGTGGAAATTTGCTTTCCGAACGTGGCGGCAGAGTTTTGACTTTTCATAAGCGCCTGTAAGATAGACCAATGTGAAAAATATAGATTTTGATTTTCATTTCTAAATTCAATCGAATGCAATACGTAGGTACTTATTTCTTTAAAAAAATGCTACTTTATAACTTTAGGTACTCGTACCTACTATAAAATCGATAAGTAGGTACTTTGGCTAGGGGCTTCCAACCTTTAATTAATGTCATCAGCGTTTGTGATCTGCGAAATTCTAATCTTAAGACGTTTCTTGTTACGCAGCAAAATTCTGTAGCACTTAGAGGATATGGAATACTAAAAATAACTTGATTCTTTTTTAGACGACCAGACCTACATGGAAGACTGCACCCTGCTGCAAGAGTACGTGCTGAACGACATCGGCAAGGTGTGGGTCGGGCCCATCAAGACCACGCGCGGCAAGCCGTGGTTCTACGGGCAGTTCGACGCGGTGGTGCTGCCGGCTGTCATGTTCATGCTGGACCGGGCTGAGATGCCCTTCCATCTGTGAGTATTATTTCTAGACGACCAGACTTACATGGAAGACTCCAGCCTGCTGCAAGAGTACGTGCTGAACGACATCGGCAAGGTGTGGGTCGGGCCCATCAAGACCACGCGCGGCAAGCCGTGGTTCTACGGGCAGTTCGACGCGGTGGTGCTGCCGGCTGTCATGTTCATGCTGGACCGGGCTGAGATGCCCTTCCATCTGTGAGTATTATTTCTAGACGACCAGACCTACATGGAAGACTGCAACCTGCTGCAAGAGTACGTGCTGAACGACATCGGCAAGGTGTGGGTCGGGCCCATCAAGACCACGCGCGGCAAGCCGTGGTTCTACGGGCAGTTCGACGCGGTGGTGCTGCCGGCTGTCATGTTCATGCTGGACCGGGCTGAGATGCCCTTCCATCTGTGAGTATTATTTCTAGACGACCAGACTTACACGGAAGACTGCAGCCTGCTGCAGGAGTATAAGCTGAACGACATCGGCAAGGTGTGGGTCGGGCCCATCAAGACCACGCGCGGCAAGCCGTGGTTCTACGGGCAGTTCGACGCGGTGGTGCTGCCGGCTGTCATGTTCATGCTGGACCGGGCTGAGATGCCCTTCCATCTGTGAGTATTATTTCTAGACGACCAGACTTACACGGAAGACTGCAGCCTGCTGCAGGAGTATAAGCTGAACGACATCGGCGAGGTGTGGGTCGGGCCCATCAAGACCACGCGCGGCAAGCCGTGGTTCTACGGGCAGTTCGACGCGGTGGTGCTGCCGGCTGTCATGTTCATGCTGGACCGGGCTGAGATGCCCTTCCATCTGTGAGTATTATTTCTAGACGACCAGACCTACATGGAACACTGCAACCTGCTGCAGGAGTATACGTGCTGAACGACATCGGCAAGGTGTGGGTCGGGCCCATCAAGACCACGCGCGGCAAGCCATGGTTCTACGGGCAGTTCGACGCGGTGGTGCTGCCGGCTGTCATGTTCATGCTGGACCGGGCTGAGATGCCCTTCCATCTGTGAGTATTTTTTAGACGACCAGACCTACATGGAACACTGCAACCTGCTGCAGGAGTATACGTGCTGAACGACATCGGCAAGGTGTGGGTCGGGCCCATCAAGACCACGCGCGGCAAGCCGTGGTTCTACGGGCAGTTCGACGCGGTGGTGCTGCCGGCTGTCATGTTCATGCTGGACCGGGCTGAGATGCCCTTCCATCTGTGAGTATTATTTCTAGACGACCAGACCTACATGGAAGACTGCAACCTGCTGCAAGAGTATGTGCTGAACGACATCGGCAAGGTGTGGGTCGGGCCCATCAAGACCACGCGCGGCAAGCCGTGGTTCTACGGGCAGTTCGACGCGGTGGTGCTGCCGGCTGTCATGTTCATGCTGGACCGGGCTGAGATGCCCTTCCATCTGTGAGTATTATTTCTAGACGACCAGACCTACATGGAAGACTGCAACCTGCTGCAAGAGTACGTGCTGAACGACATCGGCAAGGTGTGGGTCGGGCCCATCAAGACCACGCGCGGCAAGCCGTGGTTCTACGGGCAGTTCGACGCGGTGGTGCTGCCGGCTGTCATGTTCATGCTGGACCGGGCTGAGATGCCCTTCCATCTGTGAGTATTATTTCTAGACGACCAGACCTACATGGAAGACTGCAACCTGCTGCAAGAGTATGTGCTGAACGACATCGGCAAGGTGTGGGTCGGGCCCATCAAGACCACGCGCGGCAAGCCGTGGTTCTACGGGCAGTTCGACGCGGTGGTGCTGCCGGCTGTCATGTTCATGCTGGACCGGGCTGAGATGCCCTTCCATCTGTGAGTATTATTTCTAGACGACCAGACCTACATGGAAGACTGCACCCTGCTGCAAGAGTACGTGCTGAACGACATCGGCAAGGTGTGGGTCGGGCCCATCAAGACCACGCGCGGCAAGCCGTGGTTCTACGGGCAGTTCGACGCGGTGGTGCTGCCGGCTGTCATGTTCATGCTGGACCGGGCTGAGATGCCCTTCCATCTGTGAGTATTATTTCTAGACGACCAGACCTACATGGAAGACTGCAACCTGCTGCAAGAGTATGTGCTGAACGACATCGGCAAGGTGTGGGTCGGGCCCATCAAGACCACGCGCGGCAAGCCGTGGTTCTACGGGCAGTTCGACGCGGTGGTGCTGCCGGCTGTCATGTTCATGCTGGACCGGGCTGAGATGCCCTTCCATCTGTGAGTATTATTTCTAGACGACCAGACCTACATGGAAGACTGCACCCTGCTGCAAGAGTACGTGCTGAACGACATCGGCAAGGTGTGGGTCGGGCCCATCAAGACCACGCGCGGCAAGCCGTGGTTCTACGGGCAGTTCGACGCGGTGGTGCTGCCGGCTGTCATGTTCATGCTGGACCGGGCTGAGATGCCCTTCCATCTGTGAGTATTATTTCTAGACGACCAGACCTACATGGAAGACTGCACCCTGCTGCAAGAGTACGTGCTGAACGACATCGGCAAGGTGTGGGTCGGGCCCATCAAGACCACGCGCGGCAAGCCGTGGTTCTACGGGCAGTTCGACGCGGTGGTGCTGCCTGCTGTCATGTTCATGCTGGACCGGGCTGAGATGCCCTTCCATCTGTGAGTATTATTTCTAGACGACCAGACCTACATGGAAGACTCCAGCCTGCTGCAAGAGTACGTGCTGAACGACATCGGCAAGGTGTGGGTCGGGCCCATCAAGACCACGCGCGGCAAGCCGTGGTTCTACGGGCAGTTCGACGCGGTGGTGCTGCCGGCTGTCATGTTCATGCTGGACCGGGCTGAGATGCCCTTCCATCTGTGAGTATTCTTGACACCCTTGCTTAACAGGCTACACGGTTATGATTTATGAAGGCGATTTTTGGTGATCTGCAGGTTAAAAAGTGAGTATTTTTGACACCCTAACTTAACAACACGGTGATCAAGGCGATTTTTGGTGATCTGCAGTACTGTAGGTTAAAAGTGAATATTTTTGACACCCTAAACTTAACTGGCTACACGGTTATAAGCGACTTTTAGTCATCTGCAGGTTAAGAGTACCTAAGTATTTTTGACTCCCTTACTTAACAGGCTACACGTTTACTTAAGCGACTTTTAGTCATCTGCAGGTTAAATATGAGTATTTTTGACACCCTTACTTACCTAACAGGCTACACGGTTATTAAAGCAATTTGTGGTGATCAGCAGGTTAAAAATGAGTATTTTTGACACCCTTACTTAACAGACTACACGGTTATTCTTGTGCGTTTTTTGACCTTTAGGTTATAAACAATAAAAATAATTTAGCCAAATAAATACAACCGTTCTGAACTACATTCGGAAATTGATTTTTTAACAGTTGCATTGTTCCACAGCCGCGGAGACCCAGTCAAAGTATCCCGCGTGATCTCCCGTATAGTGAACTCGAACGACGACGCGGGAGTCCTGATTGGTCGCTGGGACGGACAGTACGACGATGGCACCGCGCCGTCCGAGTGGACAGGATCCGTGGACATCCTGGCGCAATACTTGGAGACGCAGCAGGAGGTGCCTTATGGCCAGTGCTGGGTGTTCGCTGGCGTTGTCACTACTGGTAAGAGTATCCTGGATTTTTTTTATTACATAGATTGACGAGATGATCAAGACACTCGCCTGCAGTCACTGACCTCTAATATACTACCTATGCTGGACTATACAATTGACAGTTTGATGATCTCCCTGGCGCAGGGGCGCGCGCTAGGATTCGAGTGGGAGGTCGCGGGTTCGATTCCCGCCCGCGTAAAGTGGTCCACTTTGGAATTTCATAATTTCTAAAATGGCTCTTGTATGGTCTGGTGGGAGGCTTCGGCCGTGGCTAGTTACCACCTTACCAGCAAAGACGCACCGCCAATGCGATGCGATGCGATGTGCGATGTTGTGTAGAAACCGTTAGGGGTGAGTTTACTTACCCCTTCCAAGTTAATAGTACAATAACATCTTCGGCTGCATCATCACTTACCATCAGGAGAGGTCGCAGTAAGTACTAACTTGTAGAGTCAAGTACTAAACTTGTAAAGTGTAAAAAGAAGTTCCTTTTTTGAGCCGATTTGAAGCGCCCCCGTCGAAGGTCCATGGTACTAAAATTGACATTTAAAAAAATGAAAAAATGAAAAATATTTATTATCAAAAAAAAAACAACATACATATAAGACATTGAGGATCTCCAAAATGAAACCACAAGTTGTTTCTCTGAAATAACAAAGTTTTGTTTTATTACAAGTTTTGTTTTATTTTACAATTATCTAGTTATTATCAAGTTACGACAATTACACTTCTATCTCACCTGAAATAACAAAGAAACGACATTTAAAGTTCACTATATCTCGAGTCCTCAATCACATTCTTTCTATGAGTTTTTATTACGATAAAAAATGCACAAAACAATTTCAGCGTCCCTCGCCATTTTAAATCATCGACACAGATCACTAATCATAGGTACCTATGCGACAGACAGCTGATACGCGAAGCGCGGCAAATTCAAATGAATGAAATGTCACTCATTTCATTACATCTCCCCCCCTAAGAGCGAAAATTCTAAGCAATATATCTGTAAAATGTACTTATAAGTCATCTTCATATTCATTATCATCTCCATCTTCTTCAGCCTCTGTTATGACAGGTTGCAATTTTGTTATATGAAATAATGTTGATTCTGTTTTTCTGTTGCCTGTATCAATCCTATAAATGGAATTCGATATTTTCTCTATTATCTTGAAAGGGCCTATTTTTAATTCGTCTAATTTCTTTCTATTCAGTCTATTTCCATTTTCTACATATACACTGTCTCCTACATTAAATTCTTGCATTTTTCTATTTCTATCAAATATTTTCTTGTTATACTCATGAGATTTTATTGTATTCTCTAATGCCAATCTTCTATCAGCAATCCACTTGTCTTCCTTTTCCATCGTTTTGAATTCATTTGGTAGAATACTGACATTTGTACCATCCAGTAAATATTTTGGTGCAAAACCTGTAACGGAGTGTTCTGTTTCATTATATTTTTGTATACATTCTCTTGCCACTGTTGTCCATGTTCTCTTATTATTTTTCTCATTCATTTTACACCTTATTTTATTTACTATTGTTTGGTTTAATCTTTCATTCAAGCCGTTCGAGAATGGTGTATTCACGGCTGTAAAAATTAGTTTAATATTATTTTCCTGCAAAAATTGTTTAAATTCTCTTGAATTTATGCCCGGATATTGATCTGTCAGGATAATTCCAATCTCATCTGTCTCTAGTACTTTCTTTGTTAAATTTATAAAGTCACATGCATTCTGGGTTTTCGAAGTCGCAATAAATGCATATCTTGTGTAATCCAATTTTTTTTTGACATCTTGATTTATTTTTTATGCATATTTCACATGTTTTACAAATATTTATGATATTTTTTGTTAGGTTTATAGCCGTATATATTGAACTTATTTTTTTCTGCAGTTGTCTGATCCCAATATGGCATAAATCTTCATGCACCTTTTTTATAAGTTTTTTACTAAATTCTTCTGAGAGG
Source organism: Coenonympha glycerion (assembly GCA_963855885.1). Lineage (NCBI taxonomy): Eukaryota > Metazoa > Arthropoda > Insecta > Lepidoptera > Nymphalidae > Coenonympha > Coenonympha glycerion. The sequence continues at coordinate 11,681,200 of OY979646.1, forward strand.
ATAATCTTTTCCTGTTTCTTTATTTTTTTATAATAGATATTATTTTTTAGTATTAAATTTTGTTTCTTTTCTCTTATTGTTTCATTTTTCTCTTGGTCTCCAACTATATCTTTTATTTGTATTAAATTAACTATTCTCAATGTTTCCTCTCTGTTATCTTCTGGTTCTAATACAGGGTTTCGGCTCAAACAGTCTGCTTCTACATTTTCTTTACCAGGTATATATTTTACGGTAAAGTCATACTGAGATAGGTAGTATGTGAGATCACCCAATTCTTCATCTGTCCTGCATTTAATGTTCATGTTCTCTAGAGGTTTGTGATCTGAGTAAATGGTGAATTGTTTTCCGATGAGCCAGTGCTGCCAATATTTAACAGCTTCTTTCATAGCAAGACATTCTAAATATATAGCCTTTTTCCGTTTTTGATGTTCATTCAATTTTTTTGAGAAATATGCCACCGGTTTGTCTTTACCATCTAGTTGTGTCTGTTTTAATATTGCTCCAATGCCCTCCAAAGATGCATCGGTAAAGATTTTGATTGGTAAGTCTTTGTCGAATATTTCCAAGACCGGTTGCGAACATAAATATCTTTTTATCAGATTGAATGCTTCTTCACATTTCTCTGACCATACAAATTTCTCGTTTTTTCGTAATAAATTGTGTAATGGATCTAAGATAATTGCACTTCTTGGTATATAGTCATGGTAGAAGTTTATTTTTCCCAAAAATTGTCTAATGTTCTTTTGCGTCTTAGGAGTTGGAAAGTTCCTTATTGAAATCAAATTGTCTTTTAGTGGTCTTACTGAATTGTTCTGAATTATATGGCCGAGGTATTTTACCGAGTCTGAAGCAAAGGTACATTTCTAATGTGCCTTATATGTTCTTCAAAGGTAGACGAGTATATCAAAATATCATCAATATAGTTAACAGAGTATCCTGTGAGATTGTGTTTTCTTAGAATATTGCTTAAGATTCTCTGGAAAATTGCTGGTGATGTTTTCAAGCCAAAAGGGAGGCAGGTCCACTGGAAGTGGCCATCTTGTGTGACAAATCCTGTTTTACTTCTGTCTTCCACCCGTAATGGTATTGCCCAAAATGCTGAGTTTATATCTAGTGTAGTAAAATACTTGCAATTTCTAGTTTTAATAATTAGATCATCTATCAAAGGAAATGGTTGAGCTTGTGGTATAACTATTTTGTTTAACTCTCTGAAATCTACACATAAACGGGATTTTCTATTTTCACCTTTTTTAAACGCCAATGTCACTGGAGCAGCGAAAGGACTGTATGATTCTTCTATTAAATTGTTCTTTAGTAACATCGATATTTGCTCTTCAATTTCTAATCTATCTTGTATTGTACATCTGTATGGTCTTTTACTACAATATTTATTTACTTGTAAATCTATGCGAGCTTCATAATCTTTAACTGAACCTATATCATACTTGTCCTTAGCAAATATTGTTTTATATTCCTTTATAATTTTCTCTATCTCAATTTTCTTTTGATTATCTAAATGGTCTGTCATACTTATAAATTCCTCTGTTTCTATGTGTTCATTGAAATTTACTGTATATTTTTTTATATTATTATCTTCATTTCTGTTATCTTTAGACATCCTGTCTATTTTATTTGTTATTTTCTTTTGTTCTATCTGCAAGTTCTCATTTTGGGTTAATCTGAATTTCTTTATCATATCTAATCCGATTATGAAATCATCAAAATCTTCATTTTCTACTATGTATACATCCACCTCTTCTTCTAAATCAAATATTTTAATTTTTATTGTTATCAAGCCATCCATCTTCTTCACACCATTAACCGTTTTCATGTATGCTATGTTCACATCATCTTTTTTTTCTTTTACTTTTATTAATCTTGAATTTATTATAGAAATCTGTGAGCCTGAATCATAAATACCACTCACTTCTAGTTTATTTTCTAATAAAAGCTTGATTTTGATTAATGGTGTGCTTACTAGTTTTTTTTTTCAGTATTTATGTCTACTTCAATTATGGAGTTATTGTTTACATTTTTAGTTTTAAGAACTTTTTCAGGTTCATTTTTATTTTTCTTGAACGAACATGACTCCTCCGGATGATATCTAATTCCTTTGTCCAAAGACTCACAAGTCTTACATGACTTCTTCTCATAAGTTTTATTTTTATTATAAAATGTACTGCTCTTTATGTTAGTTGAGTTTTTCTTATATATCGTGTTTTTCTTCATATTTTCTTATCTCGTTGAACAAGTCAGTAGTGTTGTTGAGTTCATCCCTGTTTAACTTATTTAAGATAAATCCAGGTAAACCAGTTGCAATAAGATCTATCATTGTTTTGGAATCTATAGATTTGTTTATATCTAATAAAAGCCGTTCTTTTTTTATGGCATAATCAATTAACTGTCCTTCTTTATACCTAAATGCGAGAGCATATGTGACTATGTCCCATCCTTGGTTTTTAAAAGTTTCTAAAAACTTGTCTTTCCATTCACTCCATTCAGAATTTATTGTTAGTTTTATGATCATCGAGCTATACCAATCCAAACAAGGTTTATCTAAAAATAACCTCAAAATGTCTATTTTTGTCTCATCTTTTGTTATATTAAAGCGCGCACACTCTTTTTCAAAAATTTCTATCCATTGCATCGCATTAGGATTTTTGCTTGTGAATTTTTCAATAATAAATTTTTCTGAGATATGTTTTAAGTTATGTTGACTTTCTTTCTTAGTTGTAGTTTCAATTAATTGTTCCAAGATTTGTTGCAAAGTGTCATTTTTGTCCTTTGCTTGTGTTGTGCTCACTTCATCTAAATATTGATCTAAAAATTGCATATTACCTTCCTCATCTACATATGTCTTCTTTAGATTTTCATCCAACTTTATCCATACTTTTCTACTCTGGTGTCTTTTTTTAATGCTATTTTTTACTTTTGCGAAAGTGTTCGTTTTAACAATATATGTATGATGACTCACCGGCTTCAGTTCCTCGGGTAAAACATAACATTTTCCTTCTTCAGTACATATTGAAGTTATGGCTAATACATTTGATTTGCCATCATTTGAGGCTATCATCGTAAACTCAAACTGAAGCCGGTCCATATTCTCTTAGTTCACAGAAATGTCGTTTTATAAGACATTGAGGATCTCCAAAATGAAACCACAAGTTGTTTCTCTGAAATAACAAAGTTTTGTTTTATTACAAGTTTTGTTTTATTTTACAATTATCTAGTTATTATCAAGTTACGACAATTACACTTCTATCTCACCTGAAATAACAAAGAAACGACATTTAAAGTTCACTATATCTCGAGTCCTCAATCACATTCTTTCTATGAGTTTTTATTACGATAAAAAATGCACAAAACAATTTCAGCGTCCCTCGCCATTTTAAATCATCGACACAGATCACTAATCATAGGTACCTATGCGACAGACAGCTGATACGCGAAGCGCGGCAAATTCAAATGAATGAAATGTCACTCATTTCATTACATACATAGTTCGAAATATCCGCTGGCACCCACACTAGGAGTTCCTGTATCGTGGGTGCCTGTTTTTCGGTTTACAAAAATACGGTTATGTTGACGCTCGGTTAACAATTCATGAGTTACATTAGACAATATAACACAATATCTTAGCAATATATCGAGAAGCAATTAAGTAAAGTACGATTTTACAGCTGATTTAGGTACCGTAGTTTTGAATGTCATTTTATTTTAGTTCCATGGACGCTCACGCCAGCTTATATGCAACAATCAGTGCCGAAATGACGAAAATTTCTGCGTCGACTGCAGTCTGAGGTCCAGTCCAGCGTCCTTGTTTAAGAGGTCATTGCACGGTCATTGCGTGCAGCCGAATTGCATAAAAATGTATCAATTACTAAAGAACTGTAGCAATATCAATACGTGATCTTCAATGATGCCCTACTCTGCAGAAACAGTGCAGGTTGGACTTGGTGGTCTGCATAGGAAATCCAGTCAGTGATGTCAGTAAGGAGTAGCATGATGTAAACAGTAAAAGAACCTAAGTATGGTCATGATGTAAAAGAACGTATGAACAGTCAGACGTACTATTTAGAATCATGAGCATATGAATTGTGCGTTGATCAAATAGGGATGAAGGTTGGAATATCAAAAGGATGTCTTGTCAAGTTTGAGTCTTGAGATGATCGTGAGTCGTGACAATACTGAACAATTTGAGTTTTGAGTCGATCATAATGAATTATCTGCAGATTACATATCGTATTACCTTAGTAGGTACAATCGGGATGAAAATGTTAGATAACTTTTTGGGGCAATCCACTACCAAACAACAAAAATAGCTTCTCGATATCAATTTTCTTTTTTGCGATCGTTGTGAACATAATAATTTCAAGTTTACTATAGACCTTTGGACTGATAAAAAACTCGTTTTTGCTGACTTCCGTAATCAAAAGACCAACGAGACTTGTTACTATATTATAATTTATAACCCAATTTGGTCTGCCTGTATATAATGTAAACCTAAGTAATTTAAGTAGGTAGTTATACCTAGGTACTTAGTTTACATTAATAATGGTTTTACTACTGTCTACTAACCTTGTAATCGATTCTGTCCATGTTGCATTAGCCATATGACTTATCTATTATATTTCTGTGAAGCCAATGTAGCGAAATTCAAAAATTGTATGAGAATTAAGTATAAGTACTTGTATTCGATAAGGCACGTGGTCAATTTTTTCGATAGGATGCCATTCTCACACTTGAAACAAGTTTCTTCTTCAAAGAATATAAAATCTAAGAAGTACCTACTATGAGTACCTATCTTTACAAATTAAAGAGGTTATCAATATGAAATTAAGATACCATAACGACGTTAAGAGGTCATTGTGCCTATACTCATATCTGACATCGTAACGATTGTGAGATAAACCTTGCAAAACTAGCGAAACCGCTAATCTCTGTGGTATTACCTACTTAGATACTTGTAAAGTCTAAGCACTTAGGTACTGTATCTACTTATGTACTACCTAATAAAATATCCAAACTTCCGTCTGACAAATCAAGCTGTACAGTCATATCCTCTTGTCAATTCTATTAAGCTAATAGAAAAATCCGTTCCAGTATGCCGCGCCCTCGGGATCCCCTCGCGAGTGGTCTCCAACCTGGTATCGGCCCACGACGCGAACAGCTCGCTGACCGTGGACAAGTACTACACGGAGACCATGGAGGAGCTGGACTACGACCCCAACAACCCGCAGGGCGCCGACTCCATCTGGAACTACCACGTGTGGAACGACGTGTGGATGGCGCGACCCGACCTGCCGCCAGGTAACATTCCCATCATCACTTCGAGGGAGTCTCAGCTCGCTGACCGTGGACAAGTACTACACGGAGACCTGGAGGAGCTGGACTACGACCCCAACAACCCGCAGGGCGCCGACTCCATCTGGAACTACCACGTGTGGAACGACGTGTGGATGGCGCGACCCGACCTGCCGCCAGGTAACATTCCCATCATCACTTCGAGGGAGTCTCAGCTCGCTGACCGTGGACAAGTACTACACGGAGACCATGGAGGAGCTGGACTACGACCCCAACAACCCGCAGGGCGCCGACTCCATCTGGAACTACCACGTGTGGAACGACGTGTGGATGGCGCGACCCGACCTGCCGCCAGGTAACATTCCCATCATCACTTCGAGGGAGTCTCAGCTCGCTGACCGTGGACAAGTACTACACGGAGACCTGGAGGAGCTGGACTACGACCCCAAGAACCCGCAGGGCGCCGACTCCATCTGGAACTACCACGTGTGGAACGACGTGTGGATGGCGCGACCCGACCTGCCGCCAGGTAACATTCCTTAGGATACTAAGGGGTTCTAGTCCTCTCCACAATCCTGTGGCCGAAATCGAAATTGTATGGGAAATCTCCTATCCTCCTATATATTTCCCCCGCAACAAATTACCATCACAACAAGTTGCTTCGACTGCGTTCGAGAGATCTGAAATCTCAACCGAATGCTGGTTTTACTACTCACGATCATTGTCCTTTGTAGTTAGTTGCAGCGTAGCTTCATTCTCGATTGCTTAGCTACATAGTACATTCCATCAACTGGAACTACCTAGTAGTAACTAACTGCATAAAAATGAATGAATTATATTTCAAGGTTACGGTGGCTGGCAAGCAGTGGACGCTACTCCCCAGGAGACATCCTCAGGGATGTTCCAGTGCGGACCAGCGCCTTTGGAGGCCATCAAACAGGGAGTCATCGGGCTAAACTATGACGTCGAGTTCATGCTGGCCTCAGTCAACGCTGATCTGATGAGGTGGAGGAAGGACCCTGAGTCGGAGACGGGATACTCTATGGTCGATACCAACAATTACCAGTAAGTACTTCACCTGATTTTTTTTAATAATCCTATGGGGAAAAACTGTCCCTAAGACCAATGAACCTTCAAGATATTGCTGCCTTTTCAATCATCTATTTAGATGCTTTCAATTATTAGTCGCAAACCCACGCTTAGCCAATGATTTTTATCACATTAACTTTTCTACAGCATCGGCCGCATGATCTTGACAAAGAAGCCCTTCGTGTTCGATCCCCTCGGAGACGAGGACCGGCAGAACATCATCAACGAGTACAAGCACAGCGAGGGGACTGCGTCAGAGCGAATGGCTCTCATGAATGGTGTTCGCTACTCGGAAAGGGCGAAGAGGTGAGGATTTGTTTGTAGCGTTAGTTACAGTCACAGCTGTAACTTATAATCCAGCTGAAAAACAAAACCACGTTAAGACAAAAAGAACAATGTTGAAAAACCTGAATCCATTATTCAATAAAAACACGCGTTTACCATGAAATTAATTTATCAAATGTAATGCCCACTTACTCTTGTATTCACGAGAATTGCTAGTAGAGGATACCTACTGTTTCTTTGGGTTATCTCTTTGGATCCATTTATATTTGGCGTCAAAGCAATGAAGCGTTGATCGCTGACCCATTCGTCCGGGAGATAGGCGATAGAAGTACTCGTGGATTGAACGACGCACGTAGAAACTTTTGGCATCCAGTAACCTTCGACTTGCTTGCTAGTTAGTTTCTATCGAGATAGTGGGTGATTTTTCATGATGGATTTTATATTTAAAACACTCCTTTGCAGGTATTACGCCGTAGCCTCCAACCTGAACAGCGACATCACGTTTAAGCTGCGCGAAATAGAGACTGTCCCCATCGGCAAGGAGTTCCGGGTCATCGTTGATATTGACAACAACTCTGAAGAGGTAAGAACTCCTTGGAATGTAGGGGACCGTTTTTCGTTCCATCGCCTATATCATCAGTCTTGTAATAGTTAAATTTTCACTTTGATTCTGGATGAGTATTATTACATTCGACCAATAAGTTAGTAGGTATTTACAGGTGTAATTTATGCCTTCAAAAACGTAGCACTCGGAAAAAATTTAAAATATTCAAAACGCCTAAAGAACGAAATCCTATGATGCGCCAGAAGCAGAGACGAGAGAATATTCTGTTTTCAGATATTAACCAAGCGTCAGTAACAGTTGGGATCTAAGAATCGGCAATATGTCCATGATGCTTTGTCGATTGATTATACCTACAATCAATGAAATTGATACGAAGAACTTGAGCTAAGCTATTTTAATTTTTTGATAGAGAAAGAACTGACATTTATATATGCTGCATTTTCTCTACCATGCTACTCCGTTGAGAACCGGCCATCTTAGGAGACGATAATCGGTAGGCCTATTTTAAAACAGATGCTTGTGATTATGGTACAGGGTCGTAACATCAAGGCAGCGTTGACAGCAACGAGTGTTTTCTACAACGGAGTACGAGCTGATCTTGTGAAGAAAGTCGAAGGAAAGGTGTTCGTTGGACCATCCAAACGTAAGTGGAATCTTCGGAAGACGTTGCTTCAATTAATTACAAGCTTATTTTCTTCGCATTCATATTAAATATATAGTTTCTGACAAAATTGTTTTGGTTGCTAGTTTACTCTAAAAGTGTGACCCCATGATGATTAAGTTGTTATTTGAACTTTTTTTTTCCTGAAATTCTTTCGTTAATATACCAAAAATATTCCAGACGAGGAGGTCAGTATTCTGGTGAAACCGGACGACTATCTGCCGAAGCTGGTGGAGTACTGTAACATGAAGATATCCGCGATGGCCATCGTGGATGAGACCAAGCAGTCGTGGGCCGACGACGACGACTTCCAAGTCCTGAAGCCCAATATCAACATTAAGGTGAGTGAACTAACTATCTCGGCTCAACACATGAAACTCGCAAAATTGAAGTGTGCTGCCCCCTTAGCATAAGACTATATTTTGTCCACGGGCAGTAAAGTTTTTGCCTTCTACAGCTTTATTGAGCATAGGCGCGCATAATGTCTAATATCTGGTTGACCGAGCTTCGCTCGGTAGTTTAACTACTGGATAATAGATGGCAGCAGAAGTGCTTCGCTCGGTAGTTTAACTACTGGTAGTTTAACTACTGGCTAATAGATGGCAGCAGAAGTCATATTTTTATTATTTTTTTATTGTATTTAAATTCGACATTTTATAAAAATGAATCCTAGCTAGATCGATTTATCGCCCCCAAAACCCCCTGTATACTAAATTTCATGAAAATCGTTGGAGCCGTTGCCGAGATCCAGATTATATAGAAATATATATACAAGAATTGCTCGTTTAAAGGTATAGGATATTGATAAAATAGACAAAAAGACTTCTAATTCTTTTCCCATTTAACCGTGCTTAAGCCAGTGAAGTTATTTCCTGACTGAGGGTATAATACAGGGATAATTTTTATTATGTATCCATGTTAGAGGGGCTGGATACTAACTGCGTATTTTACGTATGCTGAACATAATATGATTGACCTCGAGTCGACATATGTCACTTGTCAGTCTTACCCGGCCTCTACACTACTCACGAAGTTGACCGAAGTGGGACCGAAGTTGAACGGAGCGAGCAGTGTGGAGGGACACTTCGTCTAACTTTGCCAACTTCGCCCCACTTCGGACTCACTTCGGGCAACTTCCATTTGTTGTCGGTTTTTGCACCCGAGTCAAAGGACGACAAAGCGTTCTCGCGAAGTTCACCGAGTAGTGTGGTGACCTTTTTTTTTTTTTTTATCGTGGGGAATCCTCATGGATACCCAGTCGCCCGGGGGAGCGGCTGGGTTATGCCGGACTCTTACCGGCTAAACCCCACGGTGTTTCCTCCTCGCACCGTATGACGGGAACACGGGAACGCTTGCGCAAACCTCCGCGAACCCGCCGGTGCCCGGCCGCTTGCGCAGCCCCTCCACGAGGTGGAGCATGGAGCTCTCCTCCAACAGCAAGGCCGGCCAGAAACACCTAAGCCGGCCTTATCTCCTCGGCGCCCATCCGTAAGGCGACGGACCCCCCCGGGACCGCCACCCAGGGGCCGTGGGCACGGGTAAGCCGATACCTGCGAAGCTTGCTCCTGCACCTCGCAGGCATCGACCTCCCATACCCCGCGGCGGATCTGTTCTTTGGCTCCGCCGCAAACCACCAAACGGCCGCAGAGGACAGGGAGAACGGCAACGACACACCGACACTCCTCTTCCCCTGCGGCCCCGCCGCCGACGCATCTAACGGTGCGCCACCGTTTGGTTGCGGGAGATAGGGCGAGCGGCAACGACACACCGACACGCCTCTCCTCCCGCGACCCCTCCTGGCTGCAGGAGACAGAAAAGTCTGTCCCCCGCACCCCTCTTGGACGCATCCAGAGTGGGCCCATCTCCAGGCCCACTCCGAGCGTCCCCTCTTGGATTCCTTTTGGCTTCACCGTGGGGCCCAACCACGGCTACTGAGCCCCCCCATCGCGACAAGATTGGAATCCATCGGGGGGGGGGGTAGTGTGGTGACCTACTTCAACTTCGGTAAACTTTTCCGAGTACTTCGCCGAGGAACTTCGCGAGCAGTGTGGACGGGCAGTTAGATTGGGTAACATCTCACTCAAACCAGCGAGCTTTGGAAAGGGCTGTTATGAGACACTAAGGTCCTGCGGATGAAAGTTCGATTCAATACGCGAATGTACGAATGCAACGCGTAGTACATATTGTGTCCTAAGTAGCTTAAAAGACATTGCGAGCGTATTGAACGGAACTTTCAGCGGCAGAACGTTCGGCATATGCGTCGCTAGGCTAAATGTAAAGTTGTGCTAATCAGCAAAATCCACTGTGAGCCAAGGCGATTAGATAACTGAAATGTCATGGTATTAAATAACTTATCTTAATTGTTTTCCCCAGTTCAACGACGACCTGATCATCGGTCAGCCGACCACAGCCGTGCTGTCGTTCGTGAATCCCCTCGACCGATCTCTGACTGGCTGCGAGTTTAGACTCACTTCATCAGGGATCGCTGGCAGGACTCTTCGCTTGACAGCGCCTGATACAGAGCCTCGCTCTCTGTTGAGCATCGACTTGCCAATTCAACCTATAGTAAGTAAACTTCATTCCTCGTTCCTATGATACGCACTGTAAGTAAACTTCATTCCTCGTTCCTATGATACGCACTGTAAACCCCTTCCGGCCTCCGTCTTTCCCACCACTTACATCTGAATAGGCATTTCCTAGGCAAGCACGCTCCATCGCGACTATCATAACTTTCCATCAGGTGTTATCAGTCAAGCGCTAGCCTATGTATGTAGAGTTAAAAAATAACCCATCACTTGCTATGAACCAAAAAAATGTATGGGAGTGATGTTCGATGGTTTGGTCACGTGACTTATCGATAACGAATATTCCATACAATACAATTCTAGCTTTCAATTGTTTCAAACCGTTAGTGATTGAAGGAAGATAATAGATAAAGTGCGGTATTTACAGGGGCTATGATATACAAAGACTGATTTTATCAGTAGTTTTAAGTGATTTTGAAGTTTCAAATCGATTTTTTATAAATTACTTATTACAAAATATCATGCTGAATGCTCGATATTGATTATTGATCGATTTAATTAAATCTGAGGAATGGAAACATATGCCATACAAAATCTGTTAAAACGTCATATTTGTTCCATATTTATTCCTTAAAACGATTATCTGGCGATTGAAAAAGCGTTTATCTACTTATGATTTTAATAGTAAATATTTTGTTTGCAGAAAATCGGCAAAATCAATTTCGTGGCGACATTCAAATCGGCTGAACTTAGAGACATCAATGGAGCAGCCAGTGTCGAAGTTTTCGAAGGATAAAACTAGTTCATAATAATATTATAAGGACATGTAATAATAATTTACTGGAGGAACTTAGTTTATAATGTTTACGAAACGTAATGACATAATGTCGTCACTCAACGTAAATTTTGAAGCCTAAGCTACGTATTTGTTACAAACTGTAGGTTATTAATCTAACCCCATTACAAATAAACGTGGAATAGAGGTGGAATAGTTAAACTCTGTTTTGTCTTCTTCCTTCGAATGCCAAATGATTGATGACAGAGAAGGATAAAGCAGAGTAAGTATAACTATTCCACCTCTATTCCATCCATATACACACGATGAAGTTTGGTGAATCGTAATTTTTCACGAATCGTTACTTTTTTAAGGCGGCAATGCTTATATAAGATCCCGTATTCACACGATTCACAAAAACAACGTTTGTCAAAAAAATAAATTCGTAATTTTTTTTAATAACTTTGAACTTCAATTTGGATATTTTGACGAATCGCGAAACAGCACTGATTTCTACCTTGTAAACGCAGTCAGGGAACTAAGTTAAACGATAGTATTTTTATATTGTTTTTTAAGGATAATATATTTCTTGTTACTCATTTAAATAATGTACCTACGTTATACGTAATATTGAGATTATTTTAATTTTTATTTATATGTGCCATACAATGGTGAATTTTATATTGGAAGTGGTAGCTTATATTTTACATATTTTGAAAATAAAACATGATATTTTCAGAACCGAGACCGTTTAATTATTAAACTCCATGCAAAATAAACCATTTTCACTTAACACAAAACAATGGTAGCCCATTCTGTTGTACAAATCCCGAATTGTCTACAAAATTTACATTAACGTGAAATCAACGGGTCTGCCCGCGAAATTCAAAATTTTCGTGGTTTTTTGCAATTTGTACGCTAATTAGACATGATAGGCTTATGGCAATCAATTTGCGAGAATGGCAGTATCATCTTTACATGATTATATCAAAATCTCTGCATAAAAATGTGTATCCTAGGAAATTAATCCGAGTATCGAGTTTTATGTGAGTAACTCGCAAATCTTTTACTCGACACTTTCCCTTAAGAGTGCTATCTATTACTTTCACAGCTAGTGTAGAGATTTTGTTCAACCGAATAGGCAACAATATAACATGACTTTGTTCCGCATACATAACTATACTATTGTGAAACAGTCGCTGCCTGTAGGGCAATAAAAAGGGCCAGTAGACACCTTTTTAAACCCCATCGCATAAAGGCCGGAGTTATTATTTTGCCGTCAATGTATATTATGTCTGTGTGTGTTAGTCTGTGGCATCGTAACTTTCAAACGGATGGACAGATTTCGACGCAATTTATTTCATTTGAAATCCAGTTTCCTTGCGGAGATCCTTAGCTATATTTGATTGTCCAATGTCACTTGTTTATAATCGCCGACAGGCGCTGTCCTGTTCTCCATTTTACTGCCCCACGGGCAGCGACTGTTTGCTACACGTATAGATTTTATCACTGCATACCGCTCACTCTACTATAAATCATAACTAACAGGGAAAACCATAAAAACATTACACTCCTTTTTTGGGCAGTCATGTAAAAATAAGGAAATATCATACGCTTCTAACGCGCGAAAACATGTCGCCAGTTTATCGGTGTCAAAAATTCTTGTTTTGGCACCAACAGTAAGGCCACGGTGTGGTTCGATCAGCAGCCACCTATAGAATTTTGACAGGTGGCGCTACTGTTGTACGAAAAAGGTTTACGTAAAATATCGTTCGAATGCCAACATCTTAAGGAGCACACCACGGGTGTGCCCGCGAAATTCAAATTTTTCGTGGTTTTTCGCGATTTTTAAGCTAATAAGACATAATAGGCTTATGGCTATCAAATTGCGATAATCTCAATATCTTCTTCACGCGTTTATATAAAAATCTCTGCTCGAAAGTGTCGAGTTAAAGAAATTAGTCCGAGATTTGCGAGCTACTCACATAAAACTCGATACTCGGACTAATTTCCTAGGATACACATTTTTATGCAATGATTTTGATATAATCATGTAAAGATGATACTGCCATTCTCGCAAATTGATTGCCATAAGCCTATCATGTCTAATTAGCGTACAAATTGCAAAAAACCACGAAAATTTTGAATTTCGCGGGCAGACCCGTTGATTTCACGTTAAGCAGGGCGATCGGCTAAAAATGTTAACATGGGTTTTGACCAATCACAACACTGGAAAAATCACGTCTTGACATTGACGCAGTTCTTTAATGATTTATACTTTTTTAGCCGATCGACCTGCACGTTTCTTATCAGTAATGTGAATAAAGAAGGCCAATATAATTCAAATTTTAATCTTCGAGTGTAGATAAATATTTCATAAACAATACTCTTAGGACAGTCTCTACTCTCAAGCAAAAGCAGTTTTACAAAACGTGAGAAATAATCATAACGGAATATATTAAAATGACAAAAAATAAGTATCTGGTCAAATTTTAAATTAAATTTAATTTAAAGAGTTGAAAAAGTCTATGCACAATTTTATTTATCATGATTAGTTCGAAACAAATTAAAAAATATGGTACTTGAAATAATTTGATCATAAGAAATGACTAAAAAATATTACTAAAACTTAGTTTAAGGTTTTTGGAATAATACCAATATAATTTATTTATTTGTATTATGCATTAACAAATTTATCTTTGAATAGTTAACAATATGTTTTAACTGCGTTTCAAGGAACTCAAGGACGGTACAAAAAGTGACAAGTAATATGCAGTTATTAACCATAAAATAGACTTTCTTTAAATTATATTTTGTTTTTACTAGATGGCGTTAGTAGTTCCTTTGTAAGAAGCCATTTTAAGAAAACTGTGATGAGGTATAATGGAAAAAAATAATGTACAATAAATAACGATAATGTTTTATGATTTCCTAAAAATTATTTCAATCACTCCAATAACAGATAAATTAGAAAACAAAATTTAAATAATTTTTACTTTGAGTCGCCGCATCTAAGATTTTATTCGATATTTAAAACTTATCATATCTTTAAGCATATCTTTAAAACATTCAATTTTTTTATAAATTTATATTTTCATTCAATATACTATCAAGACCAAATTAAAAATATACCTTTATCTTGACTTATAACCGCTCTTAGAGACGTTCATTAAAATTTAATTATCATTAAACCCAAATAGGTAAGATTACGTTCAATAGGCAGCTACCATCATTCGTACCAAAGTTAGACATATTCTGACAAGTGATACATTGATATTAAAAGCTGATTAATTTTTAGAAACGTCTCTAAATAACTCTCGCAGTTACTTAATTAATCGTTGAAATAAAACTAATTTTAATAATGAATAATGAAAGAAATAACAACAGTTCTATTATTATGTAGGGTAACCTGGTTTTCACTTAAATTAATTAAATTAGTTTCATCCCATAAAATAGGGAATTTAACAGTACTCTTTAGTCTGCTCTTTTGTAATTACTTATTTCGGGTGAAAAATTATTGGATATATTAGATAGAACATTGCATCGAATCACAAAGTTAAATACCCTATTTAAAGGTTGGATTGAATAACCCTAATGTACTTTGGCCTTCCCTGTGACAATCTTGGCGTACTCCTCGTAGAACCGCGGGAACAGCTGGAGCGCGAAGTAGACGACCGCGAGGTAGGCGATGATCGCCAGCGTGAGGATCAGGTCGAACACCGCCGGTTTTACGCTGGAACACGACAACATGTCACGTGTTACAAAATCGGGAATGTTTATAGTTGGGTGCGGCTCACAAAAAATGTACTTTTACCAAATATTTCGCGGTGCTACCTTTGAATAAGTAAATAGGTCATTGTCATTAATCTGAGAAAAGTTTTGGTGGTTTCTTTACACGCTTAAATTAACGTGTTATAGTATCAGGCTAATGCAGTGTTTAAAACATTTGAAATAATAACAAAATATGTGCACCCAGTTAGGCATAATTTTTATTTCTATAGAAAAGACAAGTGTCCCAACCCCATTTTAACAATCATTAAATTCATTTTTTATCATTTAGACTATATTTATAGAGCCATCGAATTTAATATACAAAGGCAATGAAATGAATTTACGAAAAATGCGTATAAAAACGATATTATTACAGATGAAGTAAAAAAAATTGGATTTAAAAAGTGTCCGCATTTTATTTCTCGTGTGTTACTAGTCAGTTAGATAGTATGGGTCTTTTTTTTATGATGAATAGAAACTCTTCACGTATTTTTTTGTGTGAGCTTCATTTCATCCATCAAATTTTAATGGCAGTGACCTGACAGCCCTCTTAGTTTGCTTATAAGAAGCGCTGCTCTGTGTGTGTTAAAAGTTCGTCATTTAATTTTCTTGACTTTCTGCAAGTAATTTTTCATAATATTTTGTTTGAAGTCTATCGACTGAAAGTTACTACTAAATAGAACAGAATAATGTAGTTGTTTACTAAATTATATTGCATTTGAAGTTGCTACATGACTTTGAGGTTACTATTTCACGCATGTTTGTTCCCTCGCGTTACGTGTGTTACGAGATTGTGTGACGTCACGCACGCGAAAAATATAAAGCTTAGTGTTCATTAGAAGAATTAAAGAGTTCCGACTAAAAATAATTATCAAGCACTTCTAAGCTTTACTTCTTAACTTTGCACTTCTAAGTCTATGTCGGTACATACATTTTCGAAATCTAAATTTTAAAGAGCGGAAATTCTTGAACTAAGTCTTTGGAATGAATTCTTTCAAAATTGATATGATCGAATAGATTCCTTCTTTATGCTTGCTGCAATTTTTTAAGCTATTGCATAGCTTCTATCGCGGGCCTTGAGCGTGGAGACCGAATCCAGAAATTCCGTTACGAAAATAACCTAACACCCCCCACTCCGACCAGCCCGCTCTATCGCGGGCCTTGAGCGTGGAGACCAAATCCAGAAATTCCGTAACGAAAATAACCTAACACCCCCCCACGAGGAGTGGGGGGTGTTAGATTAGGTTAGGTAACACACAATTTTTTTTAATCCCATTACGTATTTTTTTCTTAATATGTGTACTAACCTTAACTCTAATTCCAGTGTGTTAAGCATTTCCAGTGTGTTACTGTGTGTTACATTATCCCGTGTGTTATGGTACACTTTTTGTGAGCCGCACCCATAACTACTAATTACAAGCCTTCCCAAAATGGTAAGATAGAACCATTATGGTGGGACTTTCCCTAACCATCTGTCACACTCAAACATTTTAGTAACTATGTAAGCACACACACACGCACGCACGCATGCACGCACGCACGCACGCACACACGCACGCACGCACGCACGCACACACGCACACACAAACACACACGCGCGCGCGCGCGCGCTCGAATATACACGTAACTAAAACTTTTTTGTTCTGTTTCCTGACCAAAGAATGACTTGATCTCTTAAGGAAAATGACGTGATAAATTAATATCGCTATTTTAACATGCTCCGCTATTTGATCATAATATGGGTTAGTATTTGGATCAAACAGCAGTTTTGATAAAATGGCTTCAACGTATAATGTAACTTACCTATACACGTACAACACAGCGCGGGTGGGCGGGTACAAGGAGTACTCGGGCTCGCGCTTGTCCACCGCGTGCGCCGTGGCCGTCACCTCCATGTACCGCGACAGCGCTCGCTCCAGCGCGCCCGTTACACCTGCATGTTACATATTGAAAAGTATATTCCCTAATATATAAAATTCAGTGTTTGTAGCCCTCCTCCTATACGGCTTGACCGATTTATATAATTTTTTTAATCTACTTTCAGCAGGTCTGAGGATAGGTCGTAAGCTAGGGGAGGGAGGATTTTTTTAGGCGCCACTAGTTCGAGCCACATCACATATTGAACCATGGGAAAAATTCCCCTTACCTAACTGCAGTTGAGCCCCTATGTCCCTATGCTCCTGTACTATGAAATAGGTCTGTACTCACCACCATTGGCTGTCTTCGTAATGATCTGTGGCGAGCGCGGCTGTGTGGATAGGAACTTGTACCAATGCCTGATGGATGCCTCGTCTACGCTCTGTAAAAATATAGAGAATTGCTCTGAATTTACTAGCCCATTTAGTATTTATCATAGACATATTATACCCTGGACAGGGCGGACGGTGCGAAAAAATGTTGCCAGTTTATCTGTGTCAAAAATGCTTGATTTGTCACCAGCTGTAGTTTGCTCAGCAGCCATCTATAAAATATTGACAGATGGCGATACTGCAGGGCGATCGGCTAAAAATGTATCAATCATTAAAGAAATGTATCAATGTCAAAACGTGATTTTCAAGCGTTGTGATTGGTCATCACCCGTGTTTTGACATTGATGCTGTAAGTATGATGATTGATACATTTTTAGCCGATCGTCCTGCAGTTTGCTTGTATTTTGAGTTTTGTTATCAGTGGTTACGTCATAACGTATAGAAAAAGATCAAAATTCAAAATATGTATGCGAACTATCGCATGTGACGCTCACTGAACGTGAAATCGCATACATATTCAACCAACTTCAAAAAAGGAGGAGGTTCTCAATTCGATTGTATGTTTCTTTTATGTTTGTTACCTCATAAATTTTGACTGGGTGAATCGATTTTGATGATTCTTTTTTATTAGAAAGCTGACGCTTTCCGTGTGGTCCCATTTCAATTTAGTCCAGTCTTGATAATGGTATCCATGAGAAAACCATATGTCTTAAGTTTTTTATTGAAAAGGATGTATTTAACAGTAGTTTGATAGGATTTTTTTTTGCTAATTAATATATTATGTATATTTTTTTGATGTTCCATTTCTACTTTCTGTTGACTTACCAAGGCATCATCATATAGAGCGGAGTCCTCATCATTTTCTTCCTCGGTGAGGTTGTATATGTGGGACGCGAGCGCGCGCGCCGTGGCCGCCACGTTCCTGGCGATGTTGCGGAAAGAACCCTCGGAGTATGTGTCCAGGATGGTACTTCTTGATGGGTCTTTGTGGCTCTGGGAATATTTACAGATAGTTCGGCAAAAAAAAGTAGAAAAATGGAGACTCCAATGTCTATACAAAACCGATTAAAATGCAAAGTCAATTAGACAATTAGGCATTCCATGCCAGGCACAACAGGCAGGTTAGTAATTCCTTGAAGTACTTATAGTAAGTAGCCATATTTTGATTTAATATGAGGAACCAGACGTTGACACCTTGTTGCCACCCAGATATGGCCGCCTTCATTTGAGGCGTTTTGAAACCACGTGACATTTTTGAAACATTTTTACATTGCGCCAGAGAGGTAATCGAATATGGGAAAATTGAGCACTTATAGCATTTAATTGCTTTCAATCGGAGTATGAGAGTGAGGTAACAGAGAGCGCTGTACCTGCAGGGAACTGACGGTGAAGGCAGTCATCCTCCTTATGCTGAACCGCTCATGATGCCATGCCAGCAACTCATCAGCCAGGTTTATCTTCTTGTGGACCAGCGGTGCACCCAGCCGAGACTTCATGGACTGTGCTGGAGATCCAGCTTTAGGTGGCTTGGAGACGTGCATGGTCAACGGGCCCGAAGATATGGAGTCTAGGCACATGACGAACGAGATGTCCTGGAATATCAAAAATCGTGCATACACCCATCTGACCTTGCACATTGTTTTGCAGTACCTCACTCAGTATCTTTATTCAAGACAGTCAAAAGACATCTGTCAAGTGTCAGTTTGCCATTTCTAAGCACTGAGATAACAAAAATCATTCATTCATTCCAGCCTAGCCTTACGTAACATGCAGCGCCATTAAAACGCCAAGATTTGGCGCTCATAATTTTAAGAATTTGGAAGCCTCTTATAAGATATAAGAACGCACGAACGATTTTTTTTTTGTTACGGGGGGGAAATCTCCACTGAGATATCCAATTAAGATTATGTGGGATTTTTACCCACTAAAACCCTCTCGGACATCCTCAGCGCTCATGTTGGAAACCTCCGGGATCTCATACGAACGCACCGGAGGCTCCCTTGCGCAACGTCCGTAGGGCTCACCTCTGGCTGACCGTTAACATTTGCCAACTTCAGGCAAGGTTAGGGTCAACCACAAGGACCCAGGCTATTAAGGGGCCTGGGATTGTTATCTGCGGCGTCTGCGAGAGGGATCAGATCTCTCTCGATCCCTCTCGCAGAGCCTCTTTCTTTGTCATAACAACCTCGCAACAGGCGGATGCTTCTTTCCACGCCTCTTCCCCTACCTAAGAAATACCTACTTGCAACAACGACGCCTCAACGGAGTCCAGGTGCTCTTCCAGCCATTTCTTGGTGGCGAAGTAGTTAAGCGAGTGGCCGGTGGAGGCGAGCATGAACACGAGCGTGGGTGCGCCGCGGACCGCCGCGCTGGAGTACAGCCGCGAGAAGATTCGAGCCAGCTCCAGCAGCGCCACTGCACCCGACGCGTTGGAGTCCGCTCCGAATGACAGCTCCTGTGACAAATAACAAAAGGCTGATACTGTATCGTTCAGTTTAACACTGGGTTATTAACTAAGAAAATGGAGGCAAAAATCCTACTTTAGTATTATTGTTAACCGACTTCAAAAAAATGAGGAGGTTCTCAATTCGTCGGAATCTTTATTGAATATGTTGCATAGAAGCTGTTACAGTAGGGTTTTTAGGGTTCCATACCAATTTGGTAAAAATGGAACCCTTATGGTGAGACTTTCTCCGTCCGTCCGTCCGTCTGTCACACTCGATTATTTCAGTAACTATCGAAGCTATCGACTTGAAATTTAGAACAGTTTTAGGTAATAGTGACCCAACGCCATTGCAATCATAAAACATTGAAAATTGTTTTTATTTTTATTTAAAAAGGGGGGAAAACCGGGCCTTCAAATTTTCAAAATGAAATAACAATATTGAGTGGGGTATCATATGAAAGGGCGTTACTTGTGTAGTCTAAAACCAATTTTTATTTATTTTTATGACTGATAGTTTTTGATTTATTGAGCAAACTGTCGAAAAAAAAACGTTCCCCCCCTTATCTCCGAAGTTTATCGATCGAAAAATCTGAAATAATTATAATCAATACACATTAATGTATATTTTACAGGAAAAATAAAATCAACTCTCTAACTTTTAAACTTTTTTTTGATAATAACAATAAACCACCAAAAACAAAGTTAGGTTTGCGGTTCACCAACAAAAGTCCCTACATGTAAATTATACTCGTAAATTCATGAATAAAAGTGATTCTTCAGGGTGTCCACTCTAAATCGTCAAAACATTTCCCTGACTTTTCCCTGACTTTCCCTGACCATTTCTAAAATTTTCCCTGACCTTTTTAGCTGTAATTTTTCAAAGTAAAAATGTTTCTCTTGCGAATGATTGTAAGAGACAAAAATTAAGTCTTCACAAACACTCAGAGATTTATGTTATTGGCTTCCCAAGGTGTCCAACTATCAAGGTGACAATTTTCAACACAGGTAGATTGCCACACCATAACCATACCGTACCATACATACACCATACCCACAAACAATTATACCGAACACCACCTTACCTTAATTAAACGATACCACCACTAGCCATTACCTGGGTATAGCCTACGACAAGGCCAGCGTTACGTCCGTTTTTTTTATTATCTTTGCTATCTACATGGCAGAGCCTATTTGCGCTTGAAAAGGTATCGCTGACCCTGTCGTAGACTGTAAACCATGATACCAAACACCACACACCCTATTACAGGACTAGGCTAGAATAGGTATTAAACATCATCACATCTATGTATAAATTTTGGGTTGGAGGGATGCTAACTACGTTTGTTAAGAATTACCACCATATAAAACTTTGACATTTATTGAGATCAATAACACATGTTAGGAACCGAATTAGGAAGCTTCAACTTATATGTAAGTGCAATAATTTAATCAATTTTTCTTCTTTTCTCTTCCAGAGCGTTTTTCAAAGTTTGCAACTCTACATTTTCTTTTTCTCTTTGTAGTTCCAGTTTCTTCTTTTTCTCCTCTACTTCTCGTATTTTCTTTTCGATTTTGCGTTTTTCAGCTTGTTTCTGCTGTTCTTTAGACTCATTTTCTTTCTTTTTTTCTAGACACGCGTGATACTTCTTCCTAGCACTTCTGACGGACACTAGTAGGCTGTTAGTCGTGATGTGGTTTTCAGGGCCATCAATGGTTTTAAGGTAATCATAAACAGTTCTTTGTGCAATCAGTGACTCTTCTGTCAAATTTTCTACCAACAGTGATTTGTTGATAGAAAACCCGCTCTCAACACTTGCATTACCGTGAGAAATGATGAAACAAATTTTCATGACTTTCCATATGTCTTCATACTGTTTAACTCCACCTATGAGTAGATGGTAAAACTTGTCCAAACCAACCGCATCCTCATTGAAGTCTTCGAACTTTTGTCTCCAAGTTCCCTGAGCTTCAGATAACATTTTTTTGTATTGTTTTTTGGCTCTGTCGGCCACCTCTCCGTGAATCTTGTCTTGTTCATGTAACGTTTCAAGTACTATGTCGACGCGATTCGATGCTATTTCGGAGTAATTCATAATAACTCGTGGATCGAAACACGTCAAACCACGAACAAAACGAATCTTAATGGGACTTTTATCCAACAGTTTCACAACCGTTTGAACAATTAGTTTTTGAAAGTCGGATTTAAACGCTAGCTGGACTTGCGGACTGCATTTAGCATCTTTAAGCAGGCGCTTTGCTTCATATCCGATATCTGTCTTTTCTAACGGCAGCAGGTTCTCTTTATTGTCTAAATCAACGTTAATAATATTATGACTCGAAGCCGTTTCTAATTTGGATGGCTTTACAATCTTCGCCATGAGATTGTGAAGTAACTCTAGGAGGGCAGTGTAGAGAAACGGAGCCATAGGTTTCTCGCTTTGGAATCGGCGCAAAAAAGGTTCGAATTCGTTAGTCAAACTTTTTACAGTTGATAGGTGGACTTTTACCAAGGGATTCTTCATAATGTCTTTTAAGATTTTTTGATTATGGTTTTCAGGGACGGTACGATCATTGACAAATTGGTTGATCTTGTCATAAATTTTGATAGCTCTTTCAATGCAAGGACCATTTTCTAACCATCTAATAGAAGTGAATTTTTGTGGAAATAGAGTCCCTTCTGTGATTTGTGTGTATAAAGCTCGTCGTGCCGGACTATCTTTAAAGAGATTGTACATAGTTTTTAGTACTTCAAAAGTCTTCCAATCTACTTTTTGATGACCTGTTTTGAAAGCACCATTGACAGTGTGCAATCCACACACACCTATGTCCAATAAGGGACTTTTTGTTTCCTCGGAAGAAAGAACATTTTTCAATTTTTTCAGAAAACTAATGTTCACATTGGGGCCATCCATCGAAACTTGTAGCAGTCTTTTTCTATCTAAATCAGCCAATCCTTCCAGAAATGAGTCTACAAGATTATCGGCTGTTTGCCGTCCCAGAAAAACAGAGGTCACATATCTTGTGGCTACTGTGTTAGTATTAACGCACCAATATCTTACGCACAAGTCCATCTGACATTTTTGGGCCACTTTATTTAGGGATTCGTCAAATGAGATGACGTAATATAAGCATTCTCTAAGCAGGCTATTCAGTGTCATCTGAATGAATGGCGCAATGCCATGGTTAATCACATATGACGCTTTTGTTTTACCCATGGTAAAGTTCTGGGCGATTTTGCTATCGGGAAACAATCTTTTAAATGAGGTAGAAATTCGGTCACATGAATTCAACGATAGTTTATTGTAAATAACTTGGAGTGCCCACAAGATTTCTGACGATGTTACATCATTTTCATTGTAGGTTTGAATCACAACTTGTTTATGTGTTTTATTGTCATGAGCTTCAACAGTTGGGGCACGTGTGGCTGTTGTTTCATTGTCACCTACAATAGCCGCTGGCGATTGTTTTTCCACCACAACTACATCTTTGTCTACTGCAGGAGCTGATTTTGTGAAGTATGAAATAGAGGGCTGTTTCTTGCGTAATTCCATATTTTGACGATGTTTAGGTCCTTTGCTGTGAGAAGTGATGGCCTGTTTTCCCATGTTACTAAGTTTGAACGTTTTATGGCATACTTTACAAAAAGCGCTAAGCGGGTCATTTTTTACTTCTTCTAGCCAGTCCGTAAAATCAGGATGCATAATAGGGTCCAACCATTGAACATTAAACACTGTACTCTTTTTGGCACTCATAGCAACACTTATAATATAGTTCACGTTAGTTAAGTTATGCACGTTAGTAACCTGCAGTGCTTACTACTGTGGTAACCTAAACTTAAAACTATGGTGCAGCACCATAGTTAAGTTTAGGTTAAGTCAAATTAAGCGATGCATTCTCGACATTCATAACGACAAAATTCGGGTCGATAGGATATTGTTGTCCTACCTACAATACATAGAGTCGAAGCACGATTACTTATCAAACCGAATTTTGTCGTTATGAATGTCGAGACTGCCGGCCCAGGTTAGTATTGCACATGTAATAGCAGCAGTTAAAAGAAAAACAACCAAATGAGTTAGGGAATTAAGGGACCTGCAAAAGAATGCTTCAATAGTCTGGGTTAAAACAGACTAGAGCATAAAGGCTTCCCTCACTTACCGATCACTGGGAAAAGAGAAAGTTTAATAAATTAAATATATCATAGATAAAGTAAAAATAATACAAAGAAATACTTTTTTTTACTTAATCTATGATAAAAGAACTGTCATTTTCCTCTCTATAATTAGCTGTTGGAGTATAAATATGTAAATAATAAGTACTGATGACTGATAAGATATTATTTTTATTTAGACTGATATTATTTTTATTTATTCTATACATTTTTAGACTTTTATATTAATTTTAAAGATCAATCATCAAAAAGTCCTGGTTTTCCCTGACTTTTCCAGGTAGCGAAGTCATTTCCCTGACTTTCCCTGACCCACAATAGCTTCCCTGACTTTTCCCTGACTTTCCCTGACCTTCCAGGTCCGTGGACACCCTGTTCTTTTAATGTTTTACTTCTTTTATAGTATGGAACCCTCGGTGCGGGAGTCCGACTCGCACTTGGCCGGTTTTTTTAATTTATGCTGGGTTACCCTTCCCAATAAGTAAGTTAACGTCTCTAGCTGCATTGTCATTTTCAAGTGAGGTTGCAGTCAATTAATAACCTGTAGAAAGAAAAATTGCAGTCAAGTAATAACCTGTAGAAAGAAAAATTGCAGTCAAGTAATTACCTGTAGAAAGAAAAATTGCAGTCAAGTAATAATCTGTAGAAAGAAAATTTATAATATTCATGTAAGGAGGATCTGCTTACAGGAATAACGCTGGAGGAGTCGTAATGTGCAGCGATGATGATCGTCTGTGCCGTCCCCGACCGACCGACCAGCTTGCCGTGAAGAGTCACCGGCTTTGAGTCCATCCGCGATGGTGTGGGAGATGATACCACTGGAAAGAACAGAGGAGATGGCTTTAAGGACATTTGCTTTTATTGTGTATTCCAGGACATGAAGCTGTTATCTCATTGGCACCAAAAGACAATTTGATTGGCACCAAAGATTTAAAATGTATGAAATGTTCATACTATTATTATTATTTTTTTTCTCTAACACTTTTTTTATTGCTGGTTGTTTCAGTGTCCTGATTGGAACATATTTATTATTGTATTAGAGAAACAATACAATGCCGCTCTGCAAGTGCCAAATGTGTTTTTTTAAGTTAGTAAGTCAGAGAAGTGTCGGTAACGGTGTTGGTGTCACGGTCTCGTGAGTTCAATGGGTTTTTCCCATGTAAAAAAATGCCCAACACTCCTAAAAAGTTTTTACGTAGCCTTCTGAAACAGTATGCTGAAGCTCTTACCGATCTGATAGCCATTAGAAGAGACAGTGTTGAAAATGGCCTCCAGGGCTGTTCTGGACTTGTCGTCAGTGATGAAGCTGTGCTGCAGGTCCCTGATGATGTTCTCGAAGTCCGGCGTCCACGCCGCGAAGTACACGGGGATGCTGATCTCCTGCTGCATCATCGCCATTTCCAGGAGCTTGATGTGCTGGAATTTAAACACCAGATTAATTTAATAAAGACAAAAATTTGTACACACATACACCTTCACGTTTTCTTGTAAGATTTTAGACCTAGCTGAGATCTCGTAAAAATTCTTATGACTGGGAATGCAATGCAATCAAATATTCAAAGCAGGAATTACTACTGAGAACAATCAAGAGTTTGTGTGCAACCATAATATTATGATACGCGCAATATTAGGATTATGATTACGTCCCTTAAAAAAGATGAAAATAAATCTAATATTGAACAAAACTGCATCCTTCGATGCAATAACTGAACCAAAAACCAGAAAAAACAACTGAACTAATTTGTATGTGAATTAGAGATAAATTATAATGATAACAGGTCTCCACCTTACACCTTATAATTTTCATCAGGTAAGATTGCCAAGCATAAAAAAGAAGAAGTACGCACCTCCTTCTGTTCATCAGTGAGCAAAGTATCATTCTTAGGCAGCACCAGCAGCAGTGCCCCCGCTTTGTTCCTGATCTCCACAAACTGGTCAATGGTGATGTCCTGGATGCGAGCCACCACACAGTGGCGTGACATGCTCCACGAGGACAGCGACCTGCCTTCAAGGTTGAAGCTTGCACTCCGGCATCCTGTATAAAACATAAATGTGGTGCAAGCTTAATATCATAATGTAGCTGTAATCAGTTATTTATACTTAGTTAAATTTAGGAATAGTTTAAGTTAAAAGCTATTTTGAATGCATGAATAAATATAATTTATTCTGTTTGTAATAACTAACTCATTTGCATTGTGTCACAGTAATACTAGGTAGTTAAGCTCCAAAAAAAGATGAATCAAAGGTGCCTGCAGAAGTAAAAACGCAGAGGTGTCGGTTACGGTAACAGTCGCGAGTAAAATGGGTTTTTCCCATCTCAAACAGGCCCAATGCACCAAAAGAAGTTTTGATTTAAAAAAAATTAACAGTACATAAATTGTTGTTCTAAATAGGCATTCAAAAAGTAGAATATTAATTATTTTAATTAAGGAAATCTATAAAATAACCGCGAAAAATATACCGACATTGGACTTCAATATGTAAAATTGAAAGTAAATATCTTACGAGTTAATTTTCTAATAAGAATTATAACCTCTAATTTTCGATTAAATTTTTTTCCTATAAATTTGTAACTTCAACTCACCATGGGGCACGGTGTGTAAGTCGTATTGCTGCATTCTGTACACGGTAAACTCATGGGACGCCGCCACGGGATTCGCTGGGGACATTATTATGAAAATCGGGAACACCACCAACAAATAGTACGGCAAATAACCCCGGAATATCTCCGCGAAGCCATCCGCTTGATCGAGCCACATGTTGTCCGCTGTTAGGGTTCACTTATTTAATGTAATTAGCGTATAAAAATCAATTTTTCATACAATATTCCATTGAAACCTTACTTTGGTTTACGAAACTCGGTCAATGATCAATAGAATAGACAAAAGAGGATGACTTTTTTATGTCATTTGGGTGACTTGACGTTGACAGGGAAGTGTCAAAAAATTGTCTATGGGTTGCGTTCGATTTTACCAAGATTTTACGCACGGAAATCTCACTGTCATAAATATGGTTAAATATTCTGAAATAAGTACATCAGCGGTACCAAGGCCCTATAATTCAGTAACAGGGCACGTGGGTGCGCGGAACATATGTGGCCCGCGTGCAGTCTTTCCGCCCATAAAAGTATCGCCGTCATCTCTATCGCAGTAGACGGTGGGCTGAAAAAATTAGCTAGGAGCACGGTTATGGTTTTAAAGGTTCGTCCTGTGCGAAAAAAAATACGCTGAACCTCATCGGATGTGGTTCAGCGCATTTTTGCGAACCAAAGTGGAGGCAAGTACAATACGTAACTGACAACTGTTCGCGTATAGTTTGAAAGAGTTTGTATGCTACTAGCACTGTACAAAGTCTCGAGTATTTGCGTACAGCTGTTGTATAGATGGGAACACTGGTTAAAAGTGACGAGTTTCACACCCTTGCGTTCTGGCCTTGTGCAGGATGTATAATATACGCTACGACCCCATTCGTGAAAAAAAAATTCATACAAAATTGTTCAGGAATCAGGAGAGGTGATCAATCAGTCAGTCAGTCAGCTAAGCTGAGTCTCTGAAAAAAAATAAATTGAAGCAGGTAGGTACCTAACATTTTTCAGGAAAATCGAATTTAGGTACCTATATTGATTCATAAAAAAACTATTTACGAAGTACCTACGTTCAGGATTTGCGTGTATTACTATTGTTTTACACATCGTGTAGTAATGACTGCACGCATGGGGCGTATTTTGTGGAGTGTTTCAAGTTTTTAGGGCAGCTCTATTCACAAGCGGGAGAGCGGCGCGCGGCGCGGCGCAGTGCGGCGCTATCGAACGCCTGCGCGCCGCGGCTAGGACCGGCCGACCATCGACTCGATATCGATGCTATCGATAGCGACTCGTTGCGATGTCTCGATTGAGCGCCCTATCGTGATTAATTACCGTCGGTAAACACTGATGTTATGAATTCTTGATTAGTTTACGGGGATTACTGAACGCTGAATACTAACATGCTATTTTTATTAAGTAGCTGCTAATCGAAAACTTTTTACTTGGTTACTAACTTGTTACTTGATCCTAATTAAATTGTTAGCTGATATCGTGTTTTGTTAGAATAAGGTAAAGTAAGGAAGGTATCTTACTTTTGAATTCACTGAAAGAAAAACTTTGCTTCTCACGAAGCGTAAACAAAAAAATGAAACGTCGTTCGATTTTCGAATAAGATTTGCATTGGCACGAATGCCGTTGGAATTTGTGAAAAAAGAATAGCAATGTCGATAGGAGTCGTCCGGGCACTGGGCGGCGGGCGCGGGTAGTCCGGCGGGCGGCGCGGCGCTGCTCGTCCGTCAGTGCGCTCGCAGCCCCCGGTCGCGCGGCATGGGAGGGGCGCTGCTGCTCGCGCTGCTGGCGGCGGCGCGGGCCGGCGAGCCCAACGCGACCGAGCTGGACCTGGACCTGGAGCTGGCGGACCCGTCGCCCAGCCTGGGCCCCGACGACGAGAAGACGCCGCTGTTCCCGCCCGACGTGTTCACGCCGGAGCAGCGGCGCGACGGCGCGGTCGTGCTGCACGTGATCGGCATGGGCTACATGTTCGTGGCGCTCGCGATCGTGTGCGACGAGTTCTTCGTGCCGGCGCTCGACGTGATCATCGAGCGGCTGGCGATCAGCGACGACGTGGCGGGCGCCACGTTCATGGCGGCCGGCGGCTCCGCGCCCGAGCTGTTCACGTCGATCATCGGCGTGTTCGTGTCGTTCGACGACGTGGGCATCGGCACGATCGTGGGCTCGGCCGTGTTCAACATCCTGTTCGTGATCGGCGCGTGCGCGCTGTTCTCGCGCACCACGCTGTCGCTGACGTGGTGGCCGCTGTTCCGCGACTGCACCTTCTACTCCGTCAGCCTGCTGGTGCTCATCTACTGCTTCCGCGACAACGTCATCTACTGGCAGGAGGCGCTGGCGCTGTTCTCGCTGTACGGCGCGTACGTGCTGTTCATGCGCTGGAACAAGCCGGCGGAGCGCGCGCTCAAGAAGCTCATCTACAAGAACAAGGTGACCCGCGTGCGCAGCACCGACCAGCTGATGCCTACGGTGAGCTCGCCCGCACCGCACCCGCACCCGCACCCTGTGCATGCACCGTCCGGAACAGTAGCACACGTCCTCTCCGCTACTCGCTAGACACTAGTAGCAGCCACTAACTCAGTAACTCATTACTCGCCTCGAACGGTCATGACATTTGTTTATCCATTGATGGTTTGCTTAGTATCTCTGAAAGAAGAAGTTATGGACGCGCTATAAATGTCAAATGAGCTTTGTGACTAAGTACAACATCGAATGAACGAATAAGATCCATTCCTCTTAGAATGTTTGAAATTGTGGTAATCATCACATTATCCAATCTACAGTTAAAAAGTATAAGCGTGTATAGTACCTACCTACAGAAGGGTAAATAAAAATAATTATTCAACTACATAGCACGATATTTTCCGTGTTGCTAAAACTCTTCCATTATTGACAAAATTAATAAAACATAAAAAGTTACTTACTTAAAGTTAGCAAGCTTCTATTTTGAAGCGATACGTGTATCAATAACTCTTTTTAATCCACGTAGTGAGCTTGCCTTAACAACATAATTTTATTCTGATGGAGAGCAATAATGAGGTCTAGGTCGGAGCTCTCTTGCCACTCTCTTGCCTAGAAAATCCACTTTTCGCTTGATGGCAACTAATTAGGTGGTAGAATAATATAAAAATCTCACATTTTTCGCAATCCCAAACAAAAACAACTAGTTTATATTGGGATGCTCTCTCTACGACATTATAATCGGTTTAAAAATATGAAAATTATTAAATTAGAAATACGTCTCTGCAGCGCAGATGTAGCGAAAGTCGGGGGTTTAAATCCCAAGCACGCACCTGTAACTTTAGGACTCGTGGCAATTAATAATAATAAAATTAGCACTTGCTTAACTTGAATGCAAACATCGCGAGGAAGCCTGCACGCCTGAGAGTTCTCCACAACCTCTCAAATGTGTGTGAAGCCTGCCAACTTGGCACATTGCCATCGGGTACGTCGAAACTCTTTTCATTCTTTTCTCAATAGAAAGGTCTTAATAAAGGGGTTGAAACAAAATGACAAGATTTCAAATTAACTTGTCAGTCAAGTATGTATTGTACCTACAAATCAAGGGCCACTACAATTAATGAAAACCACTCAACTCCCTTCTCTATTGTTCGTTATACATTGCTGCTACAAAAATCTTATAGTAAACCTTCAGTGAATCCTAATAATATTATAAAGGCGAAAGTTTGTGTGTGTGTATGTTTGTTACTCCTTCACGGCTCAACTACTGAACCGATTTAGCTGAAATTTGGAACATAGGTAGCTTATAACCCGGACTAAAACATAGGCTACTTTTTATCCCGGAAAAATCCGTAGTTCCCGTGGGATACTCAAAATACCAACTTTTCTAGAGCAATCTATAGCTACATCTATAGATAAATTGTTCAAGCGAACTTGCTTGAAAGCATGTTTAAAGGTTGGAATAGGGAACGATAACGGGAAAATGACGTTTCCCTTAGGATTCATGAAAAAGCGAATTTGACGCGGGCGGGGCCGCGGGCAAAAGCTGAATCTTTTATCACTATAAATGTGAAAATGGCCACTATGTAGGTTCTGAACATAGCACTGTACGCATTTAACAAGTGTGTTTTAGTTGAACAAGGGGATATGGGATAATAATGCTATAAATAATAATGATATAATGCTATAAATAATGCATAATGCTATAAATGTGAAAATGGGTACCCGTATTATAGGTTCCGACATTACAACTGTTTCGCTACTAGCATTTTGTGTTTTAGTTCAGCAATGAGATACAGGTTAATAATATTATAACTATGAAAACGGGTACCTATATGATATAGGTTCTGAACTAACATCTGTTTCGTTACTGACAATGTATGTTTTAGTTGAGCTATGGGATATGGTATAGTAATTAGTAATGCTATAAATGTGGAAATGGGTACCTACCCATAAAGGTTCTGAAAGTACAATTGTTTCGCTATTTATAATGTGTGTTTTGGTTAAGCAATGGGATACAGGTTAATAATGCTACAAAGGTGTTCCTGTATAGTTTCTAATATTATAGGTAACTGTTTCGCTATTAAAAATATGTGTTTTAGTTGAGCAATAGATTATGTGATCGTAATTATGCAATAAATGCGAAAATGGATACCTATAAGGTAAAGGTTCTGAAATTATTTCACTCTTAAGCGGATACGTTGATTTTATTTTCGTCCTTCTCACTCTTATGAATACGTTGGTGGGTTAGGTTAGGTTAGGTAAGTATGGGGGGCTGGCCAAGCAACCTCCACGTGTGCCCAAGTGCTACGGTGCCCCATCTGTAGCGCACGGGCCGGTGCTCCCTGGTAACGTCGGTTAATAACCGACGGCTAATAGCTTGGCCCGGTGGACAGGTGGCGTTTCTTCGCGTGTCCCTCTGAGCCCCAGCAGAGGGCACAGTGTCGAAACGCCTACACCTGCACCGGAGGAGGAAGAAAACCTCATTAAAAAATTACAGGCGGGGGCGGAAACGCCCACAAGTCCCTTCGGGGCACTACGAAGAAGACAACCTCGTAAAAAAATCACCGAAGTGGGCGGGAACGCCCGTCGAGAGGGATTATTACGGCGGCATATCCCTCTCGCAGGAGACGCACCGGTTGCTGGAGGACGAACATCTTTCTTCAGCTTCCGTGTGCGCCGGCCTGCGGGTGACGGACGAAAGGGGCTATGGCGTCCGTTGCCCGAACTCCACCAACAGGCCGAGGCGGTGGCGTGCCCTGTTTAGGACGCGCCTCCCAGGAGGAGTCGGCAGCGGCCAGGCTGCCGGCAGCAGCGACGGGACCTGCCGCTTAGGTGGCGGGTCGGGGCCTGGCGGGAGCGCGGTGAATACGCAAGTGAATCCCGTACTCCCGCCAACGAGGTCCGTCGTGGCAAACGACAGGTTTTAGTGGGTGCAAGCCCCACATAACCCCTCCGTTTCCCCTGACGGAGGGGTATGCGTCAGGCATTTCCTGTCATTTAAAAAAAAAAAAAAAAAATGGTTAGGTTAGTATGCAGCGTTGCGGAAGAATATAACAGAAAAAGGTTGTTTTACCTAATTACTTCAAAAACTAAGCCAGTTATGTAAATGTCGTTCTGAGCGTTTTTGGGAATTATTTACCGATACATTAAAACAAAAATTACAATTATGTCCATCGTAGTTTCCGATGAAAATTAGAAAAATTGAGATTTTGGAGCAATTTTTGGGAAAACTTTTTGGCGAGAAATTTTTATCCAATCGTGTTTCTGAAGTTAGGTTAACACATATGCTGTTTTTTTCCCAGAAAATCCAGGACTCCCACGGGATTTGTAAAACCCCGAAATTCACGCGGGCGAAGCCGCGGGCAAAAGCTAGTAATGAATAAACGTAAAAGTAGCTGATTTTCCCATGCTTCGCTGGTGTGATCCCGTGATAAAATCAAAAAACCAGTTCATATCCCTCTTCTACGCCGCGAAGGGAGCTCCTGTGTGAAACTTTAGCTTTCTAGGCTCAGGGGTTTGGGGTTGGTCATTAATTAATAAGAATGAGTGAAATCACTCATTGATAATTCCTCAATGAGTGAAAGATGAGTGAGTCAGTGAGTGAATGTTGACATCGGCGCATTGCTATCCATGACCTTAAAGAGTCATTCGCACGCTTTTTGTTTCCTGCCCCATAGTAGAAACTTGTAATAATAGATAATATTATGTTGGAATGTTTTAGAAAAAAATCCTATAAATTCAAAATACCCAGCAACTAGAAAAACTATGGAATTAACTAACTTTTTGACGATCATTATACTATTAGCGAATCAACCACACAAAATTAAGTCACATGCCTCCTAAGTATAAGTTTTAATTACTTTTTTATGTACAAACCAATTTCACATCTAACCCATAAGACATTGAGTTTCAATGCGCCCTATAAAATGAATGAGAATTAACGATAAATTGACCACGTGACGTATCAATTTAGCGTGAATTTCTTGCTATCAGTTAGCCTTCATTTTTTGAACTTCGTTTCATTCTATATCACGCGTAGAAAGTAAAAAGTCATATGCCTATTATATTCTATACAAAAAAATCATGTGGCATCATGAAAATAATCTATTGTCTAGCTAATAGGCATATCTATCAAAATTTGAGGTTTCTATATATCTAATTAAAATCCAATTAAAATGTAGGTCCAGAAAGAAATCTAGACTCTCTGCAGTTTAGGGGTCACGGGTTTGGATTTCGGGCATGCATATCTAACATCATCCTGAGAAATCAGTGTTTAGGTCTCATTCGTCCAGTAATCACAATTCAGATCAGCTCACAGTGACCTACATTATTGCTTCACGGTAGAATGACTAAATATAACTTGCTTAGCAGTGAAGGCTAAAGCAAAACGTCCTCAAGAAATCTGCATCATGCATCAAAAATGTCTTGTTTTTGTTAAAAAAAAAAAAACAGATTTATGAATTTGACGGTAGAGTCTGATATTTAAGTGAACCTGTAAGTGAAAGAATAACCATTTTGAATATTGAACAATATATGTAAAAGGAAGCTTATCTGTTGGGTCCAAAATATCTCCTTGACTTTTTGCGCGAAACAGTTTGAGAAGGCACCAAAAAGTAATAGGAAAGAGGCATTAGCATAGAAATCTATGAACCTAGGGTTTAAAACAAAATTCACGATAAAATTGTCCCGAGAGAACCTATATAAACGAGGGTATTTGAGTATTTTTATAAACAAACTAATACTAATACATTGTAATTTATTATGTCTTAAACCATTATTATACAGCCTAGTTTTGCTTAAGTGCTGTTGGAACTCATTTCGCGTTTTGAATTTAATTAGGTTCGGACTCTTTTTAGCGCTGACCCAAAATCCTTAGTTTATATATCAATGGCAGGAGGTAACCAATGTTTATAAGGCAGTGTTTACGATAGAGCGCTGTTTGAGGCGTGTTGTTATGGCGACTGCTTAGCCCTGCTAGCTTACGTAAGGCATGCGTCCTCGCCAATCACCATGGAATAATTGACATAATAATATTGTGAACCGATGGAACTTCACACTTGTCCGGTAAAATACAAATTATTGTCAACCGACTTCAAAAAAGTAAATTCTCAATTCTACTGTGTTTTTTGATAGTTACTTCAGAAATTTCAATTGGTTTTCGCGGTATCCTTGCGATTCAGAAAAACAAACGCCGAGACGTAACTTTACACTAGTCTAATGATAATTATATCATAGATAATAGTGGTGGTACCTTTCAAGTAACATTGGAAACGCGCTTTGAAGCTACGCCAGTTCTATTATCTTAATATATATAAATCTCGTGTCACAATGTTTGTCCTCAATGGACTCCTAAACTACTGAACCGATTTAGTTCAAACTTCGTGAATATCTGTCATTTGTTCCAACTTAAAAGATAGAATAGTTTTTATCCCACGTGGACGAAGTCGCGGGCATCAGCTAGTAATATTATAATGGCTACAACGCGCTACGGCCGCTAGCGATTGAGCTACGAAGTACTACATCGAAGAGCTACGTGGCTACATAGCTACGTCAGCTACGTGCTACGAAATAATTACGTAAGAGTCACCTCCTGCTGTAATAACCATGATTCAAAATCAGATACCGGATAATTGTATGAAAGAATACACGATCAGCTGTAAATTATTAAATATTACAAAATGACAAAGCGTGAGTCTGCCCGTAACTCGGGCTAGCTCATTCGGCAAACGTTGTTTTGCCACATATAAATTAATTCGTATGAAAAATGGTCTAAATACTATTCTATTTTGTGACAAATACTGTGACAAGACAATTTCATATATTAGAAAATCGTTTAAATTTCATTCGTTTCGTATGGAGTTTGACAGAGTGAGGCGCGACATCGTGGATTGAAATATCTATATTCTGATGCAATTTAGGCATTGTGGAATTCAATTGGGAGGCTCCAGGTTCAATCTTCGCAAAAGGGCTATTCACGTAATGTTTTCACACACTGAGTGATGTGAATCAAGAAAGAAAATAAAAAAATGACACTGAAAAATTATGAACTTCACATCTAATGGTTTAGAGTGTCAAACTGAATGGATTTCTAACAGAGGAAAAACAATCCTGCAAACTTATCGCGCAAAGTAAATTTAATTTCCTGATTGTCGGTCACGTTGCGCTTTGAAATACTACGACTATATAGAGCGTAAAATTTAATAAGTCGTACTATTGATTTTTCAGTGTTCGGAAAAAATGTTTTGGTTTCACGTCTGCTTATAAGTATATACCTTAGACGCATATTTCGTCATTGGCATATACGGAAATGCCATGACCTTTTTAAACTTCACGAAATAATATAGCCGACGCATTACGTGACTCGCTTACTAAAATTTTGAAAATTATGATAATAAGTTAATTGGTAGAGGTCTGGTGGCTTCGTGAACGGGAAGCCAGCTCTATTTGAAAGTTACGATGGCTCTGGCAAACATAGGTTCACACGTTAAACTTATATAGAAAAATCCTCTTCTTGGTTGTGGTTTAAAAAGAAATACCAACGAAATATCTCTCGTTCAAGGTTGCAAAAGGAGAAATGGCGTCATGTTGTCTATGAAAAGCCCCTGCATTATGTTTCAGCTGCAACCTTCCGTTCTTTACGGAACGAAACGTCTAAGCTAAGCTATTCTTCAAAATTTATGTTCGAAAATCTCAAGTTGTCGTGCTCTGTGCCAAGAATGAATAAATGCTGGGAAACTTTTATGTTATGAATTGAAAGCTTCATTTAACCAGAAAATAATAAAAAAAAATTAAAAAACACGACTGCCCTGTGGTTAAACAACTTTTTCCAGAATAATAAAGCCTATGTAAGTCGGAATGATGTAAGGATTCTAACGACACCCCATATGTCCGAATCTATTCAGCCGTTTGGAAGTTATGGTGGAATAACGAAACTCACATACATATATACATGAACCCTGAAAACATTACACTACTTTTTTGTCAGTCGTGCTAAAAGATTTTATCCAAACATTATAAAACAAGTTTTTATGAAATTTGGAAATTAACACACTGGATACTTTTAATCCCAGGATGATCCAAGTTCCACTGCATATGCGATAAATTTTCCGGGATTTTTTAAATTGCTGTAACAATGATGACGACCGAATGGCGTAGCGGTAGCGAACCAGCCGTCTGCGTCGGAGGTCGTGGGTTCGATTCCCACTACTGGTGAATGTTTGTGTGATAAGCATGAATGTTTTCCTGTGTCTGGGTGATTTTCTATATAAATTATATTTATGTATATTTATGTATATTTATGTATATTTATCATATTATCTAGTACGCATAACACAAGCTATCTTTTACTTTGGTGCTAGATTGCGATGTGTGTAATGCCCTGATATTCATATTTATATTTAATGTATAGTTACGGAAAAAATTGGTGTTGAAAACTTTCTTGGAAGTTGATATAAAAGAGCGAGAGAGGCAGCGCTAGTGTGTACAAAATTCTAAGAATTCGATATCGTTATACGTTTTTGAATAGTCGGGGATGCTTCAGGCATAGTTTTAGTACCAGTTTCCTTTTTGTGTGTTGCATAATAATACAAAGTAATTATCCTTCTTTCTTTATTTTCGGTTTCTTGCTATATAGTGTATGCTGCAAGTGCAACCGAATAGAGTTTTGTCGAAAATCCATCTCTAGAAACACATTTATCCTAAGAAAATTTCACGATTTAAAAAATCAACGAATGGAGTAGCGGTAGTGGTCTTGGCATCTGCCTCAGAGGCCGTGAGTTGCCGATGCCCACAACTGAAAATTGTTTGTGTGATGATCATGAATGTTTTCCAGTGTGTGAAAACCAGGAATTGTATACAATTGTTAGGAAATGTTTATAATTCCTGGCTCATTTAGGAAATGTTTGAAATGAGAATTTTAACATCAATTAATTAAACACATCTATACAATTCCTAAGCAGTGATAGCTCATTGGTTCTGACCTCTGCCTCTCATAAGGAGGTCGCAGGTTCGAATCCTGGGCACACACCTCTGACTTTTCCGAGTTATGTGCGTTTTAGGAAACTAAATATCACTTACTTAACGGTGAAAGAAAACATCGTGAGGAAACCTGCATGCCTGAGAGTTCACAAAAATGTTCTCGAAGGTGTGTGAAGCCCGCCAACCCGCACTTGGCCAGCGTGGTGGGCTATGGCCGAACCCCTCTCAGGCTGAGAGGAGACCCGTGCCCAGCAGTGGGACGTAAAAAGGGGTTGAGATGATACAATTCCTAAAGGGTGACAGGTAATGTGTAAAAGACGAGAGCAGTGGATTGGAGTGTCCAAAGATCTTAATACAGCTCTTAATAGCAACTAATTCGGATCTGTGACGTCTCCGCCGCTGCGGGAAGTGCAGCCCCGTCACCGGTAGCAAAGCATTTGCACCCGGGCGAGCCGGAAAGACCAAGGCTGACGACTTGGCTGACTTAATTATTTATTTTATTATTCCTGCGAGTTTTTAAAAAACCCTAATTGACAGGAGCGGAGTATCGGTATAAACCTACAGGATATACTTTGGAGAGTGTGCTCAAGAACTCTACAATCTAGTACGTCCTTCACCTTTCTACCATAGAACCGCAAGACGCCGGGAGAAGTGGCATCCTTATGTGGTTGATTCCAGCAAGCTCCGACGAAACGATTTTCATCCGCTAAGGTGTGGAACACCCTTCCAGCTTCTGTGTTCCCAGCCAAGTACAACCTGAGTGCCTTCAAGAGAAGAGTGAATAGGCATTTTCTAGGCAAGCGCGCTCCATCCTAGACCTCATCATTTCTGTTCATCAGATATGATTGTAGTCAAGCGCAAGCCTATCCATAATAATAAAAAAAAACCTAGTGCTGAAATAAATCCATCGAGCAACGAGCAGGACAGACGCTTTTGTCTCGGTCTCACAAAGTCAGCATCACTCCGCTCCTTTGCCAACGTCGAAAGCCTCTTGGGCCCACTCGGCCTTCGGTTCGTGCTCGAAACGTATTGATATTATTTTTGTACAATTTAACTTGAAGGGTTTCTTAATAACTTCTCTGTTATCGGATGCCCACTATTCCGTTTGAAATAAAATAAATTCAAATACCTACTGGCCAGGTATATATTATTTTGGTTTCAACTAATAGTCACAGCTCGCACCGAATCGGTTAAAATTGAAACCGTTATTTGTTAAAATTAGCAGTCTGCACACTTTCTGTATATAAACATCATATAACATTAAATTTTACTCATGCGCCATGCAAATACGTCATGCAAAAGAGGTACAAACTGTTCTCTTTATCAGTGAATATATACACGGGTGGAACTTCGGTTAAAAGTTAAACATTTTGCCCTAATATGAGCAAAATTCTAGAAGATTTTTTCAAAAAGGAGAGTTTTTAAATAAATGACTTCATGGTTATTTTTTAGTTCCTCAGTGAAATTGAGAATTAATTTGAAAACAATAATAATTGCAGCTTTCCTAAAAGTGTAGGTATAGATATCATATTTTATCCCGAAAAAAATATGGTTCGAAAACCCGAATTCATATTATATTAAATCCAGTTACGGTGAGATGTAATTCAGTTTTCTTGTCCAAGGTTATAAGATACAACTCGCAACCTATCTCGCAACACACAATTGACATTTAAAGCGTTTTCAGCACCGCGTACTTGTCGAATCTAAAGCACTCATTATTATATGTAGTGGCTGGAAATAGAGCGGCTGAAACATGGTGCGGCTGGAAATAGGCCGGCTGAAACAGCGTGTAGCGAGCGGCTAAACAAGACGGGCCAGTGCATTGCTTGTTTAACGGCCCAGTGCAAAAGTTAATGCTAGAAATAATAGAGGCTTCATTTTCCTGACTCTAGGATTCTTCACGATTTATTTTATGATTTATATTTTAGAAGGATGATGAGACGAGCACATGGGCGTAGCCAGAATTAAGTTTCGGGGGGTTTTCCAAGAAAGTATATGAATAGTTAAAGAAAATATATATTATTTTGAAAAGAAATGTGAAAAATTACGGTAGGTCTGACAGTAGGTCGTAAGCTATTTTTTATATCCCTAAATGACAAAACAACGTTTGCAGGTCTGCTAGTATTTATCTAATATTCTGCACGTGGTTTGAAACTTTGAACCCCCTAAACTTCCCCCCTCCCCCTGGCTACGCCCATGGAGGAGCATGACGTTTACCTAATCTTGAGACTATCGTCTAGTGAGTTGACTATCAAGAGCGAAGTGAGTAGGTATTTTCATGAGTGATATGTTTGCATGTTATAGAGTAGCAAGTCAACAGCTAGGCCTACATTTTGCTCTTGAAATATTGTTTCGGGCGGTTCAACAACACTTACTTACAAAAAGGCGTCAATTCAGCAGGCAATAGACAATGTTAGGCGTGTTATTGAAACTAGAAATGCAGTCTGGATACGAGCCAGCACCGAATAACCTTTGGGGACATACCTAGAGTATTGGTTACCAATTGATTTGTATCTACCGCTAATGGATCCGTGCTTGCTAGCTTCTCTCGGTTATACGAATTATCTATCTCGCGAGAATGTAAACTTTTGAACGATTGTGAACCGTAATGTTTACACTTTTTGTAATCACCAATCTGCACACGAGGATCATGCCATTTCACGACTATACCAGGCCTGGTCCATTTATCACGTGATCGAGAAACTACAGAAAGCCGTCTCGACGTACTTATTCCAGAGGGCCGCCGCGCGCTGGACTGGATACTTTGTTCGCGCTAGTTCTTGTACGGTCTATTTCGCGCGCAGCGTGTGAAGCAACCTTAGTACGTCGAATGAGATAAAGTTACGCGATAGAAAGGGACCAAAACTTTGCGTTAGTTGCGTGTTCTTTCTGGAGGCCTGCCTAACCTAATCTAACCTAACCTTTCTCTATATAGAAATGATGGCATAAAACCACAAAACAGATACTTTTATTTGTTTTAATAAAAACAACACACATGTCACAATATAATTCAACATGTCTCACTAAAATCATCGCTTATTATTTTTCAATTACTATTAATTTGAAAAATTATCGCCCTTACTTTGTAACTGTAACTTCCCAACATGGGCGTAGCCTGTTTTATCTTGGGTGGGTTGTAAAATATTTGATGGATAAACATTTAAAAGTTTTCGTCAGATACAACAACTTTTGTATTTTGTATGAACCCCTTTAAAGCCAGGTCAGTTAGAGAATAAAATATTAGAAGATAATATTTAAGTTTTCATTTGACCAACAGAAATATAAATTGTTATGTTTAATATAGTCTTTTCTATGGCAGGTTCGCGCTTGATTTCGCTCTCCCCCGGTAATAGAGTAGTCTAAAACGGATACACGCTAAATGGAGGTATGACAGATTTCTTTCATAATTACCTTCAAAACAATCTCTTTTTAACGCTTTCGGGACGACTCTTTCTTATTTACTTCACCGCTGTGGGGGGTGATCTGCAACCCACCCGTGTCTTTTCCTGGCTACGTCCATACTTCCCGACTTCTTGATTGGCTAAACTGACTTGAGCCTGTTTTTGCAGCACCAGACCGCCGCTCAGACGTTGGTGAGTGAGTTATTACTTGCATCTTTATTTCTTTCACTTTTTTTCTTATACATCTTTTTTTCTATCTTATATCTTTCGCTTTCTTCTCTAACGCTTCTTTGCGGAAAACGTGACATATGACCGCCGCCATACACACTTTAGACTTGATTATTTTATATTTACTTGTAGGCATTTGAAAAAGTTACCCGTCTTTACTTCATTTTGAAATGGCTATATTATAAATTATAATAGTTCAAAAGCCTCATATTTGTTCAGCATATTATTATTATTATTATCACACAGCCATTATTTATATTAAGGTTAAATGCGAGGGTCTACATGCCAAATTCCTATTTTATTCGGTTGTTCGCAATTTGTTAGCTATTCACACATTTTTTGTGCGCAGGAAGCTACGACAGTAAAGTTGCGGGAATGGTAGTATCATCTTTACATGTGTAAAAATTATTTGCGTAAACGCGTGATTCACTTTAGAAATTCGATTCGAGATTTGACTACTTTGAATAGCTAGAGTAAGGTTTTCGTATGAATTTCGAATCGACTCAAATCGCACATACGAATGGAATGGATCAATGACAGCCAACGCCATCTATTGACAAACGCATGTCAGTGACTGTCATAACATAGATGACGTTGGATGTAAATGTATGGTTGAATTCGATTCGCTTGTGCGAGTCAACTCGAAATTCGTACAAAAACCTGTACTAACCACCCTGAAGTCAAAATAGATACTCGAAATGATATCTTAATATGCACACTTATAATCAAAAACCTTATATGAAGATTATATTGCAATTCCCTGCAGTTTAGCAAAAAACCATATAAAATTTGAATTTGGATACCACTTTAGTTCATCTGAAATAGTACATTGTGATACAAGGGTGGAAAGTAGGTTTTTGCAAACGAGCTGTCATTAACAAGCCCGAGCCGAAGGCGAGGGTTTTTAATGTCACGAGTTTGCAAAAACCTATACACCCGTGTATC
The DNA here is from genome assembly GCA_963855885.1 of Coenonympha glycerion. NCBI lineage: Eukaryota > Metazoa > Arthropoda > Insecta > Lepidoptera > Nymphalidae > Coenonympha > Coenonympha glycerion. The sequence goes on from OY979646.1 coordinate 11,722,645, forward strand.
ACACGACGTTTTTCAATACAGTTATGAGAATTAGTAAAAAAACAAACCAAAGAGATAATATGTTTGCTCAAGATTTTGGGGGCCAATTTCCATTTTCCATCTTGTTTGGCTTTTACCTTAAATAAAATATCGAAAATCGAAATCGAAGGCGACTTCGAATTCGCAATCGAAAAGATAAAAGATAAAAGATAAAAGAAGATAAAAGATAAAAGATAAAAGATAAAAGATAAAAGATAAAAGATAAAAGATAAAAGACAAAAGACAAAAGATAAAAGATAAAAGATAAAAGATAAAAGATAAAAGATAAAAGATAAAAGATAAAAGATAAAAGATAAAAGATAAAAGATAAAAGATAAAAGATAAAAGATAAAAGATAAAAGATAAAAGATAAAAGATAAAAGATAAAAGATAAAAGATAAAAGATAAAAGATAAAAGATAAAAGATAAAAGATAAAAGATAAAAGATAAAAGATAAAAGATAAAAGATAAAAGATAAAAGATAAAAGATAAAAGATAAAAGATAAAAGATAAAAGATAAAAGATAAAATATAAAAGATAAAAGATAAAAGATAAGAGATAAGAGATAAAAGATAAAAGATAAAAGATGAATTCGCAATCGAAAAGATAAAAGATAAAAATATAAAAGATAAAAATATAAAAGATAAAAAGATAAAAAGATAAAAAGATAAAAGATAAAAAGATAAAAAAATATAAAGATAAAAATATAAAAGATAAAAGATAAAAGAAAACGAAAAAAAATTTCCTTCTGTGTCCATCCCATCCCAATGTCCATCCCATTTTATTGTACAATGAAAACTCCTTGGTTTTGCAAAAGTAATGATCGAGCTTGTAAAAGTAAGTTACGACCACGAAAAAGAAAGATGCCTGTGCGTAAGATTTAACTTTCGAATACTAATGACAGCCTCTGAAAGTGCGCCATACCATACAACTGTATTGAAAAAGTATTATAACCGCTTGGTATAGCTGGCGCAAATCTTCTTGAACTCTCTCGTAAAACCTTGCCAAAACGGTGACCGAGAAGAATTACTTAGATTCTTTTACACATAGTTGCATTTTAACACTGCATTATTTAAATATTCTAAAACGCATGAAAACACGTAAATAGCAAGCATTTCGTAGAGAGTACTAAGTTAAAATGATTGGTTAAGTGCGAGTTGGGCTCACGCACTGAGGGTTCCGTACTAGTATTAAAAAAACTAAACATCCCTGCCAAAAAATATAAAAGCGAGTAAAAAATCACTTCTGGTTTATAGACAGAACTAGTTTCCTGCCGGTTCTTTTCAGTGCAAAACAGCTTTTTCAAACATGGACGTAGAGTCTGTCATTTCATAAGTGAAGTTAGGCCTATGTTAAGGAATCATCATCATAAACATCTAGATTTAATTTGTTAGGTGGATCGAGTAGTAGAAATTGCAAAAATCGAGTGTAGGCAGTCCTGGATTTATAAATAGGGGCCATATAGGCCGCGGCCTAGGGGCGGCAGTGGCCTAGGGGCGGCAGATTTCAGAGGACGGTCACTCAAAAAATAAATTCTCTAGCTCTTCTACATAGAAGCAGAGAAAGTACATATTTTAGAAAAGTATTTATTTATTTATTTAACACTTTATTTGTACACCACTAAACATAATACTATAACTAAGGATTGAAAAATTAATTCGTACAAAAGGTGGCCTTATTGCTAAGAAGCGATCACTGCCAGGCAACCTACATTATATAAGGAGAATACAGAGGAACCATCAACCACAGACTTCAGGTGGTATGGTATGTACATGGGACGGCGGAAAAAAGTGGCCTACACTCACAAAAAATATTAATCCGGCACTGAGTGTAGGCTGATAGTATACGTACCTACTCAATAAACAATCGAAGCACTGCTGTACTTGACAAAATTAAAATAATAAATAACATCTCCAATAGCCCTATCCCGAACTTGCGGTCGTAAATAACATCGATTGCCCCACGGCTTGGCTCGCTATCAACTTTCAGGCATGGTTATTAATCAATGAATTACAAAGTCACTTTGCTTGCTGATGAGTTGCAGTACCATATACAGAACTACCAAAAAAACATTTCTCTGCGTAACTGTTTCGCCCCGACACCTTAACATCATCAGAAGTTGACTCGACAAAGTGTATTCAAAAATATTTTTTTGGTAACTTTATCACTTAAGAGTCCGCTTACCCACGATGTCTCCCATACATTCGTAATACCAAAATCTATTGTAATTCGTGCAAATTTCGATCATGTTATGGTGTTATTCGCGTATAGTTGATGATTAAACGAACTTACCTTAAGTGAAGTTCTATGATAATTTTATGAATTCCTGTATGAAGATATTAACATGAATACTAATAGGTATTTACGCCAAGTGATAGCCATTCAGACACTAAAGTTGAGAGAAAAAATAAAAAATTCCAACATTTTTCATTACGATATCTCACGCTAGCAACACTGTGTCTGTCCTTTCATTTAGTTCAGAGTAATTATTATAAGAGTGCCTTTGTGCTTCGATAAGCTCGTCTTGGTAGTAGCACTACAGAGCACCCAAATATGTATCATATACCTAATATATACATAACTACACAATATTATACATAACCACACAATATTATATATGTAAATATAATAATATATATATATATGGGTTATGTTGTCTTCAATAAATATTTATTATTATTGTAATATGTACATTTTTTATTTACAAATTCATACATGGGTTTTTCCACAAAACAGGGGCGGGAGGGTGTTAATATCTTCATACAGGAATTCATAAAATTATGATAGAACTTCACTTAAGGTAAGTTCGTTTAATCATCAATTTTAATTCATTCCTGTATTTCGATATTAACATGAATACTAATAGGTAGATGTTTAGAGCCATGACATTTGTAAATAAGAAATGCTTTTAAATTAATAGAATAATAAGCATAATCGCTTAATATTGAGCAAAAAAATAAAAATAACAACTTAAGTTGATATTCAAAGCAAATTAATAATTAATAGCATAATTTTGTAGAAATATTAAAACTGTAATAGATAGTAAATCAATATTATTAGTATAATATATTAATAATAATATATGTACAAAAACATATATTTTTATATGTGCGAATACCAAGGGTATATTAAGACTATATTCTAGCAGTACTGCTCGTATGTAGTCTTGACGATTAAAAGAGGTTTTAAACCTCTTTCAACAAGCTTGAAAATATTTGTATCAGTTAAAACTTTTAAATGCAACACTTGATTAATCGTAATAAATTGAGCTGTTAATATGCAACCATGAAATATATATTTTAAACAGTAAATTGATCACGAATATATTTTTATAAACTTGAGTAGAATAAATATTACCGAGACATATTTTTGGAAAGAAAAAAAATAAGATCAATTTATTAATATATAAGATTAATAAATCTATGGGTTGCAGAGAACTAGTTCGTAAATTTATGTTCATCTTGACTTCACTTTACGAAAATACAGGAGTAGGCATTAGTATTTTCGTAAAGTGTTGTTTAATTTTATTCATAGCTCTTTAGAGTTATTTCTATTAAAGGAGTTAACAATGATATTTTTATTTAATTTCCATAATAATATTGTTATTTGGGTTTTGGTGTAGGTACAGCTTTAATAAGGTCATTAAGATTTAAAGTGACCTTAAATTATATTTTTAACTGAATAGGGTGAAGTAAGAATATTCTCAAGAGATTTTAAAAAAAGCCATAGAGAAATCATCTTATAAGTCTATTTTAAAGTTGATTCTGAGACAAAGGCTGATGAAGTAACTATATCTACTGTTTATTCCTGAGTTCTAATAAAGTGATAACAATAGAAACTGAAGATAGTCTGAAAAAAGCATGTTTTCTAATATTGTCAGACAGTAAACATCTTATACAATATTATAGTATATATGTATGTATAACCGTGTTGAGTTTCTCATTTCACATAATACTGAAATTTTAACTGAAGGCATAATTGTTATTCTTAACAGTTATTCATGTTATAATAATGTTGTTTAATATCATTAATTGTTATTTTAACAGTCACCCCAACACTACTATCGCTGTTGTACTGGTTAGTTGTAAACAAAAAACCACATATACAATTGGAATACAAATATTAGACAGTACTTTTTAAGTTCTTCAGTTTCTGCATCAAGACCATTTTTTAATTTAGCAGTCTTTCAGTTGAAAAATGTGATCTGATTTTTCCAAGTTGATAATCGCAAAAATCAACGAGCAAATATAACATGTAAATACACGTCGAAATGTTATTCGCGATTGTTCGCGATTAATGCTTTTAAGACTTGTTGCGACGATGAAAAAAAATATATATATTTTTTTTTTTTATTTCCACTGTCATCACAGAAGATAAAAGTCTCTAATCTTCGTTTAATAATAATCAGTTAATTACATACCACAGCTGAAGTACTACTGTACTGGTATTCAAGTTCCTAGTGAAGCAGTGATGACCCAATTTTCAATTATCATTTGACCTTGGTCAGTCATCATCGAGAGCTAAATCCTTGCAGCGGCGTCATCCATCGACATGAAAGTTAAACAAAATATTAGACTTATTTAATAATGATTAAATACAGAAAACATAAAATGTAGGCTATGTATCAAAAAAAAAAAGTTATGATACATGCAAGCCAAAATTATGAACCATCATTGTTCATATTATCATAAATCCAATGAAGTATTTAATGATTCTATGATCTTATATATCTATTGGTAATTTCCAAATCCTTTAACATTTTTGATGCATAGATAACCATTAGTTAATTAGCGGCGCGATCGCCTGAAAATAAAAATATTTGATCTAGCAAAAATTAATTTGGTCTTTAAATATATTTTCCATTGCGTTAAGTTATTCCTAGGTATGGATACCGATATTCCTGTAGATACAGGTACAAGGATACCTAAAATAAATTTAAATAAACATATCATCGATTGTTTTATAAGGACTCTACATTTTCCATATTTAATATTCATTTAAGAAATTTAAGAAATAGTCAATTATAGAAACTATAAATAACTTTGATATTCAAAAATATTGCATTCTTTTAAAAGCATGCATCCTAACTCAGTTAAAGCATTGATAAATTTGATGTAATATCTAATACATCGAGTTACGATGAAAGAATGGTTGTATTAAAAACATGTATTTGTAATGGAATAACAAAAAAAAAATTAAGTATGTTATCGAATAGGTTGTCTCATATTCAATTGTATGTGAACAGAATATAATAGCCGAGTTTTTTGCCAGACCTTCTCAGCGCAAACCCGTTTTTCAGATTCAAGCTTTCATAAAAGCCTGTAAATCAAGCCCATTTGAAAAAAATCATTTTCATTTTTAATTACTTAAACATGAAAATTAATTGTAATGTTAATGGTTCAATCGTTTATAAATCTTCATAATATAAAACCTTTTGTATAAAAGTAAATTATTATGAATGAAACTAGGATAGTACCTAGATATCTAAAGTGTCATTGCACTACATGCGAACTAAAGAAGAGAAAAAAAATACACATTAAATTCTGTTTATAGTTTTGAGAACATAAAAAGAGAAAAAAATAAATTTTCCACTCATATTTAAGCACGATAAAATAATATCATCAGGCTCGAATATTTTTTGAATGCGGTTATTCTATAAACTAAGCGGCAAACGTACGAGTAAGTAGGTGTCGTTTATTGCCCGTGGTACCCCCGATGGTCCCCCCGGGGTACCACGGGTTGCCTTCTTACCCCGACCCGACTATATGCGAACATGCGCGAGTCCGCACGAGGTTCGAAACAGCGCAGCGCTCCGCCAGCACTCCGATCGGCGGCCGCGCGGCGCCTGACATGACAGGTCGACGGAAATGTCAAAAGAGGACATCGATAAGTACTTGCAAGGCTGTTTTGCTCCTGGTGCTGTTCTTGTGGGGAAATCAAGACTCTTCTGTCCTGGGTAAATCTTCGAGAAAAGTCGTCGCAAGAGACGAGTGCTGTCCTGCGATTTGGCCCGTGGGTCCACCATGGACCAACAGGTGTATTGCTCAGATATTCCTCCAGTGCCAGTTAATATTGGATCTTGATTAACTGTATTTCATATTATTGATAAAAGACAATATACACAGAAGTTATTAGAATATTATATTATCAAATAAAATTTTTGTGTCTCACTCGTACATTTCAAATTTTGAGTAGTATTACTAGTTGATTTTGTAAGACGTTGTCAATGGACTTTTTATTGATGTATCTATAAATAATGACCACAACAAGAAACGATTCGTGTGGAAGACTAAAATAATTGTAAATAGTGCATTTGATTGCGGGTACTTTTCAGACCTGGTCTAGTAAAATAATCTTGGTTCATTTAAATTAGCAGACAGTAAAAGAAAATATTGATATGAGGGTATATCGAAATAGTTTCTAAAGGTAATCGTTTTGATCCTTTATATCATTCCAATACAGTTGGTGATAAAAAAACAGCATCGTGCGGTGTTCCCAGGTGGTCACCCATCCAAGTATTAACTGCGCCCGACGTTGCTTAATTTCGGTGATCGGACGAGAACCGTCAACCGGTGTTTTCAACATGGTATGGGGGCGTTTAAGCACCAATTTGCTATTTTGGAAGTTGCTTACAAGATAATCTTGTCATTTTTGGGAATGATTAATCCATAGGCGTTGTCCCAATAACCATCCTCAATGTATATTGTCGTGAAGGTCACACTCTCTAATGAAGTGTACCCAACACTGAAGCATAGACTGCAGAATATATTTTGTTGATTGACTTTTTTGCAATTATTACCTAATATAGAGACGATAATCTTATTAACTCACCCTCATGTATGTCGTCGTGATGATCACATCCTCTTATGCAGTGTCCTCAACATAGATGCTTTGCAATTATTTTTTGCAATTATTAATACAAAGGCGATAGTCCTCTGGTTTTTCACCTACCAACTACCCTCAATGTATGTTGTCGTGAAGGTCACACCCTCTAAATGAAGTGTACCCATCACCGAAGAATGCATCTTGATTAGCTCCTCTTGCAGTAATTAAAACAAAGGCGATAGTCCTTCCAACTACCCTCAATGTATACTGCTGTGAACGTAACACCCTCTAAGAGGTGTACCCAACACTGGAGCAATATGGATTTTCTGAACCAATAATAACAATTCCGTAGATTTCACAATTCGTTTTGACGATGAATCCGATTATTTTGAATATTTCTTTTCGGATACTTTGATTTCCGCAAGAAATACTTATAATCACTCACTTTTTTTTATACGAGTTTAGTAATGTTGTGTTGAACGGCTGAGCACTAGAACGCTAAATGAAAGGACAGACACAGTGTTGCTAGCGTGAGATATCGTAATGAAAAATGTTGGAATTTTTTATTTTTTCTCTCAACTTTAGTGTCTGAATGGCTATCACTTGGCGTAAATACCTATTAGTATTCATGTTAATATCGAAATACAGGAATGAATTAAAATAATGTAATCAATGCTCCTGGCCATATCTGGTTCCGAAATACTTTTGTTAAACGAAATTGTAAACGAATTTAGTTTTACTTATTTTTATGTCAAAGATGACATGTTTTCTGATTATTTGTTTTGTAATAAAAACAACACTATCTCACGTCGCATTAAGTTCAGGAGCACAGTTTTTATTGTCCAGCTAAAGAAAAACACCAGTTATTAATACCCTACATTATGTCAAAATCTCTTCAGTCGTTCAGAAGTTATGGTAAAATAAAGAAAATCACATACATACCAACATAAACCCAAAAATAAAAACATTACACTCCTGTTTTTGGGCAGTCGTGTAAAAATCCTCTGGCGATTACGATGTAATTAATTAATTATCACAATCTCCGCGGTTGGAGGTAAATGAGTAAGGATTTAAATAACAAGTATCAATCACACAAGGATTGTAAAGGACGGAGCTGAAATTAATCCAACGGTGGAAAGTTGATGAATCCGCGGGTGGTGATTTCGAAAGCGAATTAATCACGCTTCTGAAGGAACGGGAATAGGAACGGGATGACTTGCAACTTCGAGTAATCCGTGAAGTGCTTAAGCCTCTTACACGCAACACAATCGGCCTAATGGATGAGAAGGTAGTAGGTTCACTAAAGCAAAACTGGTCAAGTGCGGTTAAGATTATTGCTGCGAGGGTTCCGTACAAACAAACCATGGCATGTTCTTGGTCATACTTTTTCGTTTTTAATTTACTTTACAGTTCAGAAAACAGTACACACTTGTATCACATTGTAGGCAGTACTATTTTCACCAAAATTATGCAGTTCACCAAAATTATATTATTTTTATACCGTTAAAACCCTTTGCTTTTCGTAGTAAATTGTAGTTACTCGATTGGAGGCACATTGTAATCATAGCAACCGACGACAGCTGGTCGAAATCGATACATACCTCGGATTTCTCCTGAATAGGCTATTTGACTAAATTTTGAAAATGATTTTAAAGAATTTATTACTACCTATTAAGCACATTACATTGATATTTCGCGGAAATTTAATGTAATTCCCTTTAAAAACCACTTTTAAAATTTCAATTTTCAAAACCGCGCCAAAAACGCCAATTTTGTAATGGCGCTTGTCATCTGACTCGTGACGTCACACATTGTCAAACGCATATAAACAGACTACAGTACCGTACAGTTTAGTTGAATTTCTTCGCTTTTCTTTAAATTTAATAAAAATTAATGTATTTTAACAGAAAGAATGGTGTACAAATGCTGTGTAGTACCATTATGTACAAATACCTCCATAAATTGCCCTCAAAAAGTGTTGTGTGTTGTGTCTATACCATGATAAACCGAACTCCCATGAACTTCCTGAGTATTTGTCAACATAAACTAAAATGAGATAATGATTAATGATTATAATAAATAAAGGAAGGACTAATATGTTCGACGCGGTAGGTACTTACATTGCTGTTTTTATGTTTTTCAGTTCCGCGCCATAATAATCAGCATAATTCTTAAAGTAAAGTGCAACCATAAAAGCATCTACCTTAGGTAGGTTGCTATTATCAGCTCGCACAAAATTTGATTCCATTCTGCGATTTGAAATACTTAATTATTTATTTCCTTAGTATGTTTAGTTATAAAGTTAACCAGAAAATTACTGTTTAAATAGCTAAAAGATAAAATAAAACGCCCGCCAAACAAAACACTCAGAAAAATCAGTACAAAAAGCTGTTGTTTTCCCGCAAATTTTCGAGTGTGACGTCACCAGAGTTGCAACCAATCACAGGGCGTTCCTGTCACAGGTAAAATATCAAAAATTATAACATTATTAAACTCTTATTTTGCTGAAAAATATACATATATTTGATTAAAATAAAGTGAAATATGCTTATTTACGTTGTTATTAGTGAGATTTACCACAATTTCAGGTATATTTTCATTGTTGTCAAATAGCCTATTGAAGCTGGCATAACAATACCGAGCGACGACAAATTAAAGTGGAATACGATACACGGTACGCCAAACTTTTTTATCTCATACCCCTTGATCTAGAAAAAATGGTTTGTAGATAAGAAAACGTAAAAAGTAATTAAAAAAAATCAGTATTGCAATTGCAACCTAAAACGGGGTTACGAAGATAAATAAATGAACATCTTTATTTTTCTGATTATTTCCATGGTAAAATTCGTATGCAAAGGTCAAAACTGAAAATATTTTTCTTATAAGGGTTTGGTTTTTGCTTTTGAGGTACGGATTCCTAAAATGCCGTTCGCTTGAAAATTCACACTGAACAATAAGTATTACTAGTTTTTCGAGGCATTGTTGCTGGTATTTTTACACGGTTCTGGTTTTCCACAGCTCTGAAGCGCTGCTTGAAGCTATCTATGAAAGTTACAGCTTTTTGTATGCACACGTATTTTTGAGGCTTTTTCACTCGGCTCGCGCACGTGTAGCTTTTTAACAATTTCCAGGCTTTTGATAATGGCTTGGTATTTATGTGAAGTTGTTTTGCTAGCGGCTTTTACTCGAATCTAATTAGTATCTAGAAAATGTTATGCACTATGTATTTTAATCATTGTAGTGAATTTTATTAAAATACTAGCTGACCCAGCAAACATTGTATTGCCATGTAAATTATTTCTCACTTAGAGTATGAAGAATATTTACGTCCTGTCTCATAAAGAATCCGTCCTTCTTCGAATAAAGGAACAATAAATAAAACCAATTCGGAGAAGTTATGTTAATAATACAATGACATAAGACATAAGAATTTCATATATTAGAGAAACTGTATAATACTTTTAATACATATTCTAGTCGAACGAATCACCAACGTCATCAGAAATATCATCGAGATTTTAAAAACATCTTTATCAGACAAAAAAAAATATTTTTCACAAAATAAAAATATCTCTAGGATCCAAACTATAAAAATTGTATTTTTGTTAAAATCGTTTGAGAAATTCCGGTTATTTTATAAATATTGTAAGTACGAGTACGGCATTTCAGATACTTCAAGTTTATATACGTAGCTATGTAGGAAATGGTGTAGATTATTATAAAGTTTGAAGGAATACCAAAGATTAATTTATTATTATTTTTAACATTTATTCCAAAGCAAGAATAATCACATCATCATCAACAACATACTAATTAAAAGTTCTAAAACAATCTAAAATAAACAATCATCACCTTCAAGTTTTTAATTATTTCATCGCTGTATCAGTCCAACAGAATCTGGCTGGGATTCTATTTGAACGTTCCGGCTTAATGCCTATTTGGGACGAAGATGGCTGGTACGAGTATGCAGGAACATTTTCTCCTCTTGCTAAATTATCTACACTTGTAAAATCTCTTTCGACATCCTTTTCATTGTACATGGGCGTCACAGGAGTGTTCTTGCCTCTAGATTTTGATGGAAAGTTCATGCATGCTAATTCTTCTTCAGAACTGTCTTCTTTAAAGTTATCAATATTTTGAGCTAATTCTTCTAGCTTTGACGCTTTAAGGACCTCGATTCTAGGACTTTGGTGAGGTTTTGCTAATAGGTCCAACTTATTCTCAATACACGATAATTTCTCTAAAATGTTGTCGAGTTTCTTTGCATGACATCTTATTGTTTTATTCATATTTTGCATCTCAGTATAATGCTCATCCTGATTTTTCAATTCTTCAAAACATTCTTTCATAGCTTTCAATATAGGCAAGCGTATGTTTTCGCATAGTAAGTTTTTTTCCTTTTCATGCATTAGATGAATTTTTATCTTCGCTTCAGACTGTGTATTCATGTATTCAGTTGCTATTGCCTCAAGAGAGTCTGAAGCTATTAATTTTGGATTTTGTACACTGACTTTTTTATTTTTATCAACGAATACTTCCTTCTGGGGCTTCTGTTCCGAAATTTCGGATAAAGAACAGCTCAGTTGATGATCGTTGACATCATCTATTGTATCGTTAGGAGAATAATGAGTCGCTGATGTTGTACTTGAACTGTCTTTGTTTCTCTTACATTTTCTTTGATGTACATTTAATGTATGCTTGCATTTTTCTTTATGTTCTAAGTTGTAGTCTTGAGGTTCATATTTCCTTTTTGTTTTTTTAAACGACTCAACTGTGTAATGACATGGATGAGCTATTTTGGTACTTGGTGGTATAGTAATAGGGATGATGTCTTTTGCGAATTTGATCGTTTGGTCCACAAGCGCATCTTTATGCTCAGAATTAATTACTTTAGTTTTGTACGTTTCAGTATGCAATCTATCGTAATCAAATTGCTGGCATTTATCGTTACTCTGTTTAAAACCATCATTTCTTTTGCCGTGACTGATTTCAGTCGTATTTTTAGGCAGAAACTTTTTATGAATAAAAACTATGGGATTGTAAGAATTCTTATCGATGTAATAGTCTGACCAGTCGATCCCGTAGATGTTTTCGATTTCAGGATATAAGGCTGGAAATAAGTAAAGAAAAATTGTAAGAAATTTGTGATCACCTAAAAATACTACAGAAAAACCTACACTTTACAACAAACACAGAAAACAAAATTTGGAAAACGCATTGTTTATTAAATCCAGCTTTTGCTTCTTGACTTGTCGAGGAATTCGGTTTATTAAAAATCCTCGGGAAAACGTTCTGCTTTGTGCTGTAGTACAAAGTATTTTATGTCGGGAAAAGAAACGGTTAAATGTTTTTTAAGACAAGGTTTTATCCGTGTATTCATATGCACGCTATATTTCATAGATCAAAATAAAAAGATTTAAATCGCCTAGATATCACTCAAAACATCATGTCGATTTGATGTTTACTGATATGAGAATAAATGGAATAAAGACGTTCATCACATAAATCAAAGAATTAAATGAAAAGAACAACAACTTACATGGATCCATAAAAAGAGATGAAATTCCCTGATTTAACAAGCTTTTTATGACTAAAATATCACTATAATAATGTGTTATATACCAATAGTATTTGGCTTATAAATATGGCAGTGATTGATGTAAAGTATTTTTGATACAACAGTGGCATTTCGGTCATAGAGTATATTGAACGGTCGCGACTAGAAATAGCGTGGTGGAAACAGGGAATTTGACACGCTTTTCCTTTTATCAAATAAAAAAAGTTCTCACTCACTCAACAGCGAGATTTATTTCTACCTCACGTCACGTCATACCTCACGTCAAACTCAATGGAACTGTTGTTTACCACAAAGTGAAGATACGAACGACTCACGACGTATGATGGGGTGTTAAACAGGTGTTAAATAATGGCTCATCCATATAAATTTTGTTAAGATGGGCTCAACGAAAACGATCCTGTGGCGATGCGAATTTCGCAGGTGTGTTCTGACATGGTTTTGACCATGGTCGTCCCCAGCAATTTCTTAGTGGTGGGGCAAAAGCATGAAGTATTTTCCAGGCAGAACTCATGCAAAGGGTCGAAAGCTCGCCATCGTCCTAGGTATACTTAAACCTCGATAAGTTATTATTGTTAAAGTCAACCAAAAAACCGTCTGATTACTAAATATGGTTTGTGAGGGTGACAAACAAAAACCTAATAAACAGTTTTGAGATAATTATTGAACTTTTAGTCAAGTTCAATAATTATCTCAAAACTGTTGAGAAACACGAGTGAAGTAAGCTCAAATTTTTTTTTTCACTGGATATTCCAGCCTTGTTACTGAGATCCGTCTATGACAATATTAATGTAATCAAATGAAGCAAACACGAACTTTATATATTTTGATAGCTCAATTTGAGAGCGAAGCGAGCGCGAAATTTTCTGTTAAAAACTTAAATTTAAAATCTAAATTTTTAGCTTCTAGTCTGGCAACAGGGGGGAGCAGATGCCCCATCTGCCCCATCCCATCCGCCTTAACAATCAGAACCATGGTACGTCCATGGTTCTAACTGGTTTTTAAAGGGCCAGTTCCTGACCACCTGCAGTTAGGTGGGTGCTGTCTTTACACTACAGTTACATTTCTGACTTGTTCTCACTACTGGAAATATTACGTGTTCTGGATTACTAGTCTGCATAGGAGATAGCAGCGCCCAGCCACTGTGTTCCCTGTTTGTCCTAGTTCCGTTCGTATGGAGCGAGTGACGGCCCAATAGCTGACTTTGTGGGGTAGGTTTATGTACCTCGTAAGTTAAGTGGTGAGTATTGTTGACTGACTGTTCGTTCGATTCCCGGGCCAGTAAAATTTAGGATAGGTTATAGTACTACGGAATTTGGAAATTGGCTGTGTTTCACCGCCGTGCTTGTAAGAGCAATTTAAGCCGTTGGTCTTGCGCCAGATCCATGGTCACAGCTCCGGCCGCGTCGGAGCTGTGGTCCCATCGAATTATGAGAGAGAGAGAGAGAGAGAGAGAGAGAGAGAGAGAGAGAGAGAGAGAGAGAGAGAGTAGAGAGTGCACCTGTATTTATCTTGCGCTGATGGAAAAACTCGGCACAGACTTAGCCAAATTGATTGTATAATTTAACGTAATATTTGGGGGGTGGCTACGCAGGCACAAATTCGCAAAAGGTTATAATGACTAATCTCATTACAATATACGTCATTCTCTAATTAACAGTTGAGTACCAATATCGGATATGAACCTTGGCCCAGACCAGTATATATCTGCAATTAATTATTATTCAATGTTAAATTAGATAGATTGAAAAATATAGATGTTATGAATAATAAATTAAAGTTCAGCGATTGGGCAACTCCCGGGATTCATAAAAGTAGAAAAAAATTGTATGAGCTTTATGAGGAAAGACAGTTTAATCAATCTGCAATTTTCCGAGATCGGGTTAAAACTTATTCAAAAATCTTTAAAAATGTTTGTATGCAAGCGAAATCTCTGCATTTTAAAGAAAAAATAACTCAATCCGATAACAAGATAAAAACAACATGGAATGTAGTTAATAGAGAAGCAGGAAAAACCAAATCTCGCAACTCCAAGATCGAAATAGTTGCTAATGGTAATAAATTAACATCAGACATAGAGGTCGCGAATACCTTTGAAAACTACTTCCAGAATGTTCCTGTTTTGTTAACGGATTCTTTAAAGTCCTCACCAACAACAGCTCAAAAACTTTTAAGGGACAACGTGAAAGAGTGCTCTATCGTATTTAAATTTGAACATATCACTGCAGCAGACATAAAGAAAACCTCCCGGTCGATAAAAATTAAAAGAACTGGCGACCTTTGGGGAATGTCTGTGCAAGTGGTTTTCAACATAATCGACACTATTGCCCCATGTTTGGCTATAATATTTAACCAATGTGTTGATTTAGGTATTTTTCCAAATTTAATGAAACATAGTAAATTGATACCGCTATTTAAATCTGGGGATAAACAAGATCTTAATAACTATAGACCAATTTCAATCTTACCAACACTTAGCAAGATATTTGAAAAAATCATACTGGACCAACTCCTAAGTCATTTTAACTCAAATAAAATTCTTCATTCCGAGCAGTATGGTTTTACTAAAGGCAGGAACACCACTGATGCAGGTGCCAAGTTATTAAGTCATATCTATGATGCCTGGGGACAGTCTCAGAATGCTATCGGAGTCTTCTGTGACCTGTCCAAGGCTTTTGATTGCGTTGAACATCAAACGCTACTATGTAAACTAAGCCATTACGGTATCAAAGACAGAGCTCTTGATTTCGTTGCCTCTTATTTAAGTGATCGAACACAAAGGGTATGCATAAATGACACAAAATCACAGGGTTGTTCCCCCATTATGGGTGTGCCACAAGGTTCAATATTAGGCCCTTTTCTATTTTTAGTGTATATAAATGATTTGCCACACCATGTAAATGGTATTTGCGAGATAGTATTGTTTGCTGATGACACTTCCCTAGTTTTTAAAATAGAAAAAAGTAAAGAAAATTATGACGATGTAAATTGTGCTATCGCGCACGTATCGCACTGGTTCACAGTTAACAATTTGGTTTTAAATTCAAAAAAGACTAAGTGCATTGAGTTCGCACTTCCAAACGTAAAAAAATTAGTTAGCAACAAAAAGGTGATTGTGAATGGAGAAACACTAAAAATGGAGAACTCTACAGTATTTCTGGGGGTAACCTTAGATGATAAACTACAATGGGGCGCTCATATTGAGACTCTGGCAGGTAAACTTAGTTCAGCTGCCTATGCTGTGAGAAAAATTAGACAATTTA
This sequence comes from Coenonympha glycerion, assembly GCA_963855885.1. Taxonomy (NCBI): domain Eukaryota; kingdom Metazoa; phylum Arthropoda; class Insecta; order Lepidoptera; family Nymphalidae; genus Coenonympha; species Coenonympha glycerion. Next base: position 11,738,326 of record OY979646.1, read on the forward strand.
CAGACATTGATACAGCCAAGCTTGTTTACTACGCCTACTTCCACAGTGTTATGTCCTATGGTATTCTATTATGGGGCAAAGCTGCTGATATTCAAACTATATTTGTATTGCAAAAGAGAGCTATTAGATCCATATACAAAATGAAGCCACGCGAATCTCTTCGCCAAAAATTTAAAGAAATAGGCATTCTTACAGTGGCGTGTCAATACATTTATAATTGTCTACTGTTTGTACGTCAAAATATTAATAATTACAATAAACGGATAGATATAAGTAACCGTCCAATTAGAAGTGGAGCACATAAGTTAGTTGTAGTGCCACACCGTTTGCGTAAGGTACAAAAGTCCTTTGTGGGGTTGAGTGTACGCTTCTACAATATGATCCCGAAGTCTGTCTTGGACTTACCTTTGCACCGGTTTAAAGATACTGTCAAAAAACATCTAATAAATCAGGGTTACTACACCATTGAAGAATTTTTAATTAACAAAGATTCTTGGGACGATAGTGATATGCTTCCATCTCCTCACGAGATATCTTAAAAATATTGTTTCATACTAAGTACTAAAAATTGTATATTGAGACATTTTTTTTTTTTTTTTTAAAAGAGCAAGTACCGAGTTTCTTGCCAGTTCTTCTCGGTGCAATCCTGCTTTCCGAACCTGGCGGTAGAGTCTCGACATTTTCATGAGAGCTTATATCTAAGCCTATGTGAAATAAAGAATTTCATTTCATTTCATTTCATTTCATTTCATTTCATTTCATTTCATTTCATTTCATTTCATTTCATTTCATTTCATTTCATTTCATTTCATTCCCGAACCTATTCAAACAAATCTAACCTTCGTAGCGAAGCAATACAGTCTTTTATTCATCTACCCCAGAATTTCCCAGATGAATTTGACAAGGCATTTTTAACTTTAAACCCATGAAATAAAGTTCACTGTAGAGTAATCTGAGTTCAGAAAATGGATCTTTTCAAGTGACAAATGATGGGAGAATCCGGGATTTTCTCGAGCACGGTCTCTCGAGCTTAGAGTTGAGGTCGCTTCTATTTGTTATCGATTCTATGGTATTAGTAGCATTGTCATTTTATTCTTTGGTACTTGAACCATAAAGCTGGTTGTTAAAATCATAAAAATATTAAATTCAAGTCTGTTTATTATTAAATCTATGAATATTTCTTTTAGGGTTCCGTACTCAAAGGGTTAAAATGGGACCCTATTACTCAGACTTCACCGTCCGTCCGTTCGTCCGTCCGTCCGTCCGTCTGTCGCCAGGCTGTATCTCTTTAACCGTGATAGCTACATCTTTGGCTACAGACTTGAAATTTTCACAGATTATGTATTTCTGTTGCCGCTTTCTTTCTTCTTTTTTTCTTCACTGGGATGTATAGTTATCCACGATTAGGCGATTTTTCGTCCGCTGCGCGTGAAGTCGTCGATGCGGGTCCTCGCCGGATCACTCCAGCCAGCCGAGCTCACTCCAGAATCCGAAAAGGCCTCCCAGATCGCACAGGATATCTTGGAGTGTTGCTGAGGATCCCAGGTAGATCTCGCGTTGGTTCGACACTCCAGTGCATTCAGTTGCCGCTGTAACAACAAATACTAAAAAAAAATTAAATATTGAAGGGGGCTCCCATACAACAAATGTGTTTTTTCGTTTTGAATTTGGTGGGTAGAGGTGTTTTGAATAGGAGTTGGTCACGATAGTATGGAACATTGAGTATGGAACCTTCAGCGCGCGAGCGTTAGTATTTTTTTTAATTCAATTCATTTATTTAACTCAGGCAACAATTCAGTCCATTTGTGTTAGTAAAACAATAACTTATCACTACGTTAGTACTTACCTAGGTTAGTAACAAAAATAACTTAATATCAATGTTAGTACCTTATCACTAACATGGATTTAGTCCTCTGAAAAAGTACATTCATCAGAGGACTATCCATTTTATCTGAGATCATGCGCAGGATGCCGTTGCTGCTTCCACGGATCCTGCTCAGCAGCGAGGCAGTTTTTTTACGCCAGATAGCGTCAAAGCTATCTGTTCGCGCCTCAGCGAACATCGCCGACGCGCTGCAGAACCGTGGCCGCCGCAGCAGCACCCTGAACGCATTATTGTATTGGACTCGCAGGGCATTGTAAGCCTTCCGCGTATACCGGAACCACAGGCTCGCCGTATATAAAGATATACAGTACGCTTTGAACAACGTAATCTTCACCGCGTCTGTACATCGGGCAAACCTGCGGGCCAGCATGTAAAGCAGCAACAGAAATAAATAATCTCTCTAACTAACCAGGCTCTATCTGATGATCGGATCGGATCTCATGGTCGGACGGACCCGTTTTAGCCTTTAGACACGGAACTCTAAAAAGGCTTCAGACGACTACCTCGTAATTAGTACGGTCTCCTCCTAGCGTTAATAGTAACAAATACACAGCATTTAAATGAAAAAGCCGGCGCTAACAACTCCTAGTTCGTTAACAGGAACCGCTTTGTAGCAATTAAGTTATAGTTTGTGCTGTTTCGCTATAAACGTAATGCCGTCAGAGGATACAATTTGTCTACTGTTTAATTGAACATTAATTATTATCCAAGCATTGTTTTTAACGGTTTAATTGGATTCCAATTTGAGTACATGGCCAAATGACTTTTTGTGCCTCTTTTCTAACATAATTTTTTTTTTTGCTCTATACAAGTTAGTACTTGACTGCGATCTCACCTGATGGTAAGTGATGATGCAGTCGAAGATGTTAGCGTACTAACTTGGAAGGGGTAAGTTATGTCACCCCAACGGTTTCTACACAGCATCGTACCGGAATGCTAAATCGCTTGGCGGTACGGGAATCGAACCCGCGACCTCCCACTCGAATCCGAGCGTGCGTCCCCTGCGCCACGGAGGTCGACAATAATATATAAATATCTTTAAACACTAACCTTACGTAAATTAAAAGTTTTAAAATCCTCTAACAACCACAATTAGCCATTTTGGGGTGCTTTATGTGATTAGCTATCTTGGATTTAAACTTTGCCACGTACCTAATCAGACCCAAGATAGCGTAAGGTAAACGTATTCATCGTTATCGTAATCGTTAGTGAATTCTGCCTCCCGATTGGCTGACGTAAATCGGGGACCTATTCAGCGGGCAGAATAAGTAAACGATTACGATAACGATGAATAAGTTTTTCTTACACGATTTAGGGGCAAGGGTACCAGGTCACTAAAAAATATTATTGGAATTAGCGGATAGATTATACCAAGAAATAACGCATAGGTTACTTTTAATTGCGGAAAAGCCACGGGATTTGTGAATAACCAAAATTCAAGCGGACAGAGCCGCGTGCAACAGCTTGTACTAAAATATATTTTAAAGTGAGTTTCTTAAAATAGCATCGCCGAAAAAATATAACAAAATCTCTTTTCCAGTTTGAAATGTATTGTCCGGTAAAGCCCCTTCCACCAAGGAACCCTAAGAATAACATTGTGACCTATTTCACTGAGTTTGAGGTGCTTTTCATTCCAATTGTGAACCTCGTGGAGATCGTGTACGGGAAAAGAAGCCTTAGGGCTGTTATCGGAAAGTTGAAAATCACTTGATATATATTTACTTTTATCGCACTGTTGTATTCACTCAGTAGTAGCTTTCGTATTTTCAAGAAGCATCCAATAATGCCTAAGTTTTATGTAAGAGGTTAAATTGGTTATTTTTGTACACTTCGTAGTTTCTCCTTTTTTTGGTTTACAGTTTTAATAAGATAACTAATTACATGTTAATTTTGCTATTCCGTAATTTTACTATCACAGCCTGGAGGGCTGAATAATAATCTTAAAAAATAAAGTTTGAATTTGGCGGATGGACTTACCTATGCATTCAAGCTTGGATGCCCTAACCTACGATGTCTCCCATACATTCGTAATACTAAAAGCATTCGTGCAAATTTCGATCATGTTGTGGTGTTATTCGGGTTCATATAGTAATAATCTATGCTCCTGGCCATATTTGGTTACAAAAAAACTTAACGAAATATAAATGAATTTTGATAATATGCATATTTTGCGTCAAAAAGGACATGTTTTCTGCATATTTGTTTTGTAATAAAAACAACACTAGCTAGAGAAAAACACCAGTTAATAAAGAAAGTTAATATATATAGCTATAGGTATAGCTTGGTAACTTCGTGCGCGACCCTCCTGTGTGGTGACAGACGGCCGGGGGACGCGGTAACGCATACATGCAGAGAAGTGTCCCCTTCCCCGCTACACCGCCCGCTAACCGCTGACATCTAAGTTCCTTGCCTCCCCCACCGTCTGTCACCCCGCAGGAGGGTCGCGCACGAAGTTACCAAGCTATAGTTTTTTAGTAACTAGGTAAACGCCGTTTTTCTGTCATATTCTCCCGCAACTCTGCGCCTCTTGCAACCACCAACCGTATTTGTAAAAGTGAAGAGTACAAACAAAATCCGTCTACAACCTTAATTTCAAATTATTTTTCATGGGGCCGATAGTCATCGGTTTTCATTAAGCGCAAGCCTATATCCGGTATCCAAATAAATGTTGACACTGATGTATCCATCCATTTAAATACACATTCCCAACCCTCCAGAAAATAACATGACATGAAAAGAAATCGTAAACCGGCGAACTCAATATACCTCTTATCTCAGTTCGGAGGCTCGTTTTTTAGGGTTCCGTAGAATAGAATAGAATAGAATATTAATTTATTTGCATACAAACATGGTAACAACATCAGATGTAATTAATAGTATAATTTCCAACATGTTTTGCCACAATTTACGTGACGTAGCCAAATTTCAAAAACGGAACCCTTATAGATTCGTCATGTTTGTCTGTCTCTGTGTCGGTCCGTCCGTATGTCACAGCCACTTTTTTCCGAAACTATAAGGCTACGTTCAGATGACAAGCGTTCAACGTGCGTTGAACGCGCGCTAAATTTTGTTACAGTGTTCACATGACACGCGTTGGTCAGGCATTGAACGCGCGTTGCCGCAGCTGCCATGGTTCAGTAGAGTTCTTGCATTTGCCGAAGATGGACGTAGAAACAGTTTTAACGGTGATTTTATACCGACGGCAGAAACGACGCGACAGAAAACGGAGATATTGGGTCCACCCAATTTTGTCACATAGGCTGACTGAAAGCCAGTACATAATTTAGTACCCTAAATTAAGGCAATTCGGACTCAAATTTTTTAACTACTTTAGAATGTCCATCAAATAATTTGATGACTTACTGGCTCTCATAAACGATGAAATCGTAGCAGATAAAAACGCTGTGCGATATAGCATTTCACCAGAAGAAAAACTCATAATTACATTGAGGTAAGTTTTTTATTAATCAACATATGAATGTATATATTTTTTAATTAACATATTTATAAATCAAATCAATCACATCAAATCAAATCGTTTAGAAAGTATTTTTTAAAGAAAAATTAACATTTTTTACTCGCAGAATAACTCCGACTCATTGCTGGCATTAGTTGGTGCTGGCGATGGAGTGTGTGTTACTGGCGATAGAGGTTCCGTTGCTGTAGTATAACCATAATGTATTGAATTATTTGGTACCCTAAATTGCTGTGATCTATAGTCATGATATTGATATTCATGATATTCTGACATAATTATGTATACTACACAATTATGTCAGAATGAGGGATGGCTATAATTATGAAGATACACTTTATACTCCACCACTGCAAAATCTAGCCTCACATTATACTGGCCGTGCTGTGCGACAGGCGGATAATGTTTGAGTACATTTAACAAATTATTTCATCAACGAAGGAAAAGTTGATTGGCTGGATCACCATATTTAATTTGTAACACAAACTAATTGTAAATGTAAATAAATGTATTATATACTCACATAATAATTTCTTCTTTTCTTCACTGTCATCTCCTTCACAGAATATGAGGACGAGTTCTTCCCAAGCTCGTCTCTTTAAGTTCCTATCTGAATAATCGCTACTTGTCATATCCCATATCGCAGGACGTTTCTCTACTTCATCTATAAATAATTCCGTATTAAAAGCTTCGGTTTCCATTTCGAATAACTTCTAATACGGTTGAACCCTAAATACGTCAATCCGCGTCGAAAGCGCGCGCTCAACTGAACCAAAGAGTATATAATCACTACGTGAACTGAACGGTAACATAGAAATCCAATGATCTCAAAGCGCGCGCTGTCGCGCGCTGACAACAGTCGAGCGCTAGCGCAGCGTTCAACGCGCGCTTTGTTAAAACGCGCGTTAGCATGTGTACGGCCTGAATAAAATGTATGTAGTTGTAAACGCGCGTTATCACAACGCGCGTTAAGCGCTTGTCATCTGAACGTAGCCTAAGAACAACAGCTGTTGTCTTCTTCAAAAATGATATTGAGGTTTCTAATATCATTTTATTTAAACTGAATAGTTTGCGCGAGAGACATTTCCAAAGTGGTAAATATGTGTGTCCAATTTCTAAAATAAGAGAATTATAAAACTAAATTAAATATATAATGAACATTGCCATGTAAACTTCCACCGCAAATTGGTTTGAACGAGATCTATAAGTAGTTTTTGGTACTCACTATTAACCTCAAAAAACTTTGTTAAATTTGCGGTTGGGTTGAAAAAAAAGAAAAGAAGATTCTTATGGCTTACTTTTTCTATAGTGATGCGGAACCCTCAGAGCATGAGTCCCATTCGCACTTGGCCGCTTTTTTGAGGGCTCCTCAAGGCTCCTCAAGGCTTTTCAGTTTTATTGACAGGCATTCTGCGGTTGTCACGTATCGAGCGATATAGCTGCTTTTTTCAGGCCTTAAATACCGACACTCGGCAGGTATACCTATATCAACAGCTTTGCGATTCTGCATGGTGCAATAGTACATTACTGCAGCGGCCAGCAAAAGAGGCATTGATGGACGAACGTAAGTCCATCAATACCCAATATAGGGTTGGTTTTGTCCTTCACACTTTTGCGCTAAATTGCATAGTTTTTGAGATATTTAAGGAAAACTGAAAGAACACAACTTGTCTCTCCTCTCCCCCCTAAACCCGACGCTGTCAGGGGTGTAACTTTTACCAAAGTCAATATGTGGAGTGCATAGAACAACCTGGCATTGCAAATAATACTTTCACTTTGGATGTCTGGGTTAATGCTTGTCTCTGAAGAGCCGCGTAGGCACTGATTGGTTATTGGCGTTGATCGTTACCGGTTATGTATGCGCGATGATTTGATCAGGAAATTACCCCATAGGTTTTAAAAATGTATTGCATTTAATAAGTGCAGTATATCATATGATCAAGCTTCTTTCCACACCAATTGGTTTCGTTATTATCGGATATGTGATATGTCGTTTTTATTAGATAACGATATAAATTGGATCAGCAGCTGTAGCCATTATGCTTATCTAGTCGATTTATAAAATTCGATCGAGATTCGATCGCAACGCATTCGATTGAAATTCAAAAAATGTATGGGAATGGCGCTATATCCGATTGCAAAATGTAACGTAGATCACGTGATTTCCGCGCAGACAACTGTGATTCCCATTCGAAAATATATGTCATATGGCTAAAGCTGTAATTTTTTTGGCTAATTGTATTTGGGATAGACCGCGGTTGGTTACTGCAAAAGTATTGGCAAAGGTAGTATAAATTAGGCCTATATAAAATATGGTATATGGATTTATACAAATGTTATGTAACAATTAATAATACATTATTATAGACTGACGTAGATTGAAATTAGTATTCCATTAATCAGTCGTTTATATTATCCTCATCTTGGTAATATGTCTCAGATCATTCTAACATCATTAATACTAATACTCGTAGTTATAACGAGAAAATATATGAGATTAGATCTTAGAGCATGAGTTAGTAATTCCAGTTCATTAAAATAGAATACCTAGCTTAGTAAAATCCTTATAGTTAAGCGGGCGAGCCACTGTTTTTACTAACTTTAAGTATATTTTAAGGATTTTTTGATAATTTATGATCTAGTCTTACATGGAATTTAAATGACCTTTCTGGAGCTGACGGTGAGCCTATATAGGGGGTACGCTTCTGAATTGCCTCAGGTCAGTCAGCAGGGTTAGTACAAGTTTTTGTACAAATTCGAGTCAACGAATCGAATTCCGCCATGCATTTACTGCCAGTGCCATCTATGGACAGCCGTTGACATGCGGTAAGGTTTTAGAACAATTTAAAAGATCATTAACAATCCTTCAAATCTTCTTCAAATTTCGATAACACAATTAAATTCGATTACTTTGATTTTCAAAACAATACAATAGAAATTCTTTACAATAGAAATACAATTGATAAGGTGACATAGCTTCGCATGCTGGATTTTACGCATTTTTAATTTCGACTAAATTCGGTAGAACAAAGAGGACATTTCCCATTTTTACAATTCAACAGGAGAGCGATATGTAGTTTTTATGGATTCAGTATGGTCTAAATGTGCTGATATTATTATAATATCAGTAAAGTGCAGATGTTCCTTGTTGTATCGAAGGTGCACATACTGCAGAGAAATAAGTATACTTATTCGTTTTAAATTCATCTTTAAAATAATATTTTCCAAATAACTATGCAATAGTTATTTTCCACTTAATTTCCCTCAGCAAAAATCAGAGCGGGTATAGTCTGAGTTGGAAACAATTTCTGACTGACATTGAGTCAGTCGGGCCCAGATTAGAAACGAGGCCAGCGCTTTTCCAATCTCGAATGAAAAACTTTGTATGATGACCGTGAGTATTTTTGTTATTATGCTTTATTTTCCCTATAAATAATAATTGTTAAATGTAAAAAAGGTCGTCGTATCGCTGTACAAATTGTATATGAAAATGCAAATGATATTATATAATATTCAACACCCTAGTACAAGTTGCAATAATAATTAGGATTCGATATCGTTATTCGTTTTCTATTACTCTATGCACATATTTTATGTCGAAATCGAATCGATATTTTTACCGGCCCGCGTTTGAAGCATAGCTTCTATCGCGGGCCTTGAGCGTGGAGACCGAATCCAGAAATTCCGTAACGAAAATAACCGTGGGGGTTATTAGAAGTTGATTAAAAATACGAGTAAGTTAATAAAAAAATGCTATGCAATAGCTTGACCGCGGCAGTCTCCGAGTGCCACACGCCTTTTTAGGGTTCCATACCAATTTGGTAAAAATGGAACCCTTATGGTGAGACTTTCTCCGTCCGTCCGTCCGTCCGTCTGTCACACTCGATTATTTCAGTAACTATCGAAGCTATCGACTTGAAATTTAGAATAGTTATAGGTATTAGTGACCCGACGTCATAGCAATCGTAAAAATTTTAAAATTGTTTTTATTTTTATTTAAAAAGGGGGGAAAACGGGGGCTTCGAATTTTCAAACTGAAATAACAATATTGAGTGGGGTATCATATGAAAGGGCGTTTCTTGTGTATTCTAAAACCGATTTTTATTTATTTTTATGCTTGATAGTTTTTGATTTATTGAGTAAACTGTCGAAAAAAATACCGTTCCCCCCCCCTTATCTCCGAAGTTTATCGATCGAAAAATCTGAAATAATTATGATCAATAGACATTAATGTATATTTTACAGGAAAAATAAAATAAACTCCCTTACTATTATACTTTTTTTGATAATAACAATAAACCACAAAAAACAAAGTTACGTTTGCGGTTCGCTAACAAAAGTTATACCTACATGTAAATTATACTCGTAAATTCATGAACAAAAGTGATTCTTTTAATGTTTTACTCCTTTTATGGTATGGAACCCTCGGTGCGCGAGTCCGACTCGTACTTGGCCGTTTTTTTTTATTTTTTCATCACGGTATTTCTCTTTATCTAATAATTACTAATAACTGAAACGAGATTCGAAATCCAACGACTTGTACTAACTTTACGGACTGGGATTATATTTCGATTTCAAAAAAGACACAAACCTTCCTAAATATTCCTAATAGAAAGTTGGAAGTAAAATGTCAATTTTAAAAGTGGTTTTAATGATTTCTACGTTTTTACTATTTCTAATTCACAAAAACTTTTTTGAAATGTTTATTTATTATTCGAATGTTTCTGTTGGTGACAGATTTTATATGATCTTCTCTATATTATAGAGGAAAAAAATACGAGGTTAATTTAGGATTTCTTATTTTTAAAAATCTGGCAAGATTTCTGTGCCTATGGGCCGTAAACAATTTCCATTAGGCGATCAGTGTCCGTGAAACTGTTATGTAAGTGTATAGGTACATAGACGGTATCCTTAGTCTGTATGTCTGTGTATCTTTATCTGGGGTCGTAGTTATCGTCATAACGGAGCTGACAAACGCAAGGCTGTTTGCCTATTTGGACGCTCCGTTACACCCTCCGTGATGCGGTGGAGCAAAATGGTGAACAGTTTTTCTAGTTCCCTCACTGATATTAACCTGAGGATACGGCCATCCGAACGTTTACAAACGTTTTACGTTTATAACGCTATCAGACAATTGCAGCCAGCGGTAGTATGAAGTATGAAGTGGGAGGGAAAGTCATCCGCAAAGCTTCTGTGACCGGGTAATACTTTTTTCATACATGTAAACAGTACTGCCATCGGTCAAAATTCTATAGGTGCTGAGCGAACTACTTGGTTTCCACTGCTTGCGTCAATAAAAACATTTGTGCCGGTAGTAAATTAGCGACATTTATTAGGTGGTTTGCCTCATCCAGTGTACATTTCTTCTGGTTCCTCGGATTCCCAGAACAGGCCACCTGTTGGTAATTTTTCAATTTCATATTGTCAATTTTGAAAATTATGATATAACTTGTATGTTTATTTTGAAAATATTATTAATAGGGTATTTGACTCCAATTTTTTTATTACTTTATTATAAAGTAGAATTAAAATAATGACGTGCACTGAAAGAACTAATTAAATCGATCAAATAACAAAAAAGTTATAAGCATTTAAAGATTTGTGATTAGACAGAGATAGCAACATGACATTGTGACGTCACACCGTACCAATGCCATAGTAGCTTCGTGCGGCTTCATACAAATTTTCGTTTTGCGAGAAAGGAATAGAAGATCCCCCCACTCCAAAGTTTAAACGCCTGTAACTTTGTAAATCTTCGTTGGATTTTAATATTTCTTTCACTGCACGTTATTATTTTTATCCTAGTTTATAATAAAGTAATATTTTTATCAAATTCAAAAGTAGTGTAAGACCCCATTCCTCTGGTTTAGTGGGAGGCTTCAATTGCGTTTGATTACTACCCCACAGGCAAAGATGTGCCACCAAGCGATTTAGCGTTCCGGTGCGGTGCTGTTTGATACGTTAGGATTTATTTATCCCTACTTAGTTATTGGCATAATACTCGTATCTTCAGGCAGTGTCTTTCCTCACTTGGAGTGAGAATGCAGTAAGTAGCTTCTAGTGAAAAAAAAAAAACAGCTCAATTCAGATCATTACGATAAAAACATTTATTTCATACACTACATAAGTTAGTGCTTGACTGCAATTTCACTTGATGTTATGTGACTATGAAGTCGAAAATGTTATTAAAGGTTATGTTACAGTATCGCTAAATAGCTAAACCGCTTTGCTGGTAGAGTGGTAGGTATAAAGTCAAAAATCACCTATAAATCAACAATCTAACACCGAACCTTCTAATTTAGAAATTATAAAAATATTGAATGGAAGCAGGCGTTATTTTGCGGAAATCCATAATTGTGACCCGTGGCGGGAATCGAACCTGCGGCTTCCCACTCAAATCCAATCCAAGGAAGTCGTCACATTTTACGATTATACTACGTGAACTTAATTGTCCCGGCGATAGGCAATTTCTTTCAACATAATTCTTCGCTTTTCCCTGACGTGTTGCCGCCCTTTGCTCGAACGAATTTATACGCCTGATAAGGAAAGGCGCCGTCACTTCCTTTCATTCCAACACAAAAGCCGGTTACCAGGACGCATAGGCTGAAAGGTGAGACTTAGTATAACCTTAAAGGCTTAACTCACACCACACACAACCAATGGAACGAGGGCGTTGCGGGGCGACACAATCACATGAAACCACAAAACAACGACTTTTGTTACTGTGCTAAAAAAAAGTAAAAAATCAAATATTTGTGAGGCCTTCCCTGGCATGTTCTCTGAAGCGGGAGATATCTCAATTCCCATCACAAGCTTGGAGTTTTAGCTAAGCAATAAATAAACACTACTCTTTCAATACTTCTATTTATTTTGGAAAAATTAAGTTAAATTTCCCCACATATTAATGATTTCAATGAGAGTGTTTCACACTTATGGTATTACTATTGCAAAAGTGTTTCTGTTTTTTACCCGCCAGCCAAGGAAGGGTTATGTTTACAAGAATCTTGTATGTTTGTAAAGTTCTGTGTGTACTCGTATTTTGGCAGTTAAGTTATCGATAGATTTGTCCAAAAACCCAATAACCCTTTAAGTTACAGTAAACATTTTATGAGTCTTCTACCCCGAAAGCTCCCACTTCGTTTACTGTGTGTTTCGAGCCTTAGTGATTGTGGAAGTGGCCTAAATAATATAATGGACGACTTCCGTTCAAATTTCTTTCAGATTCGTTACTTTTATTAATCTCGGCTTTTACTCGAGATTTTCTAAAGCTACCTTTTATAATATCCATAATAACCGCAGACAATTGCTTTTTAAGAAAAGTGGGTTAATATCCACGGCTAACATTCGATCCAATGAATCATTATTACATCACGTAGATGAATTTACGAAAAAAAATAAGTGTAGAGTCATCATTGTATTTACGAAAATCTTTTAAAAAGGCAAAATCTAAACCGATGTGTCGGGGCACACCTGTGAAATTAAAGCAAAATCTGTTAGTTGCGTAAGGCACCAAATGAAGAAAAAGTATCACCTGAGAGTTATGTGCTAATGTAATATTAGTTACTTGAAAAACATTCCAAGCTTGAGGCAATACAAGTAAAAAGGTTTAGCACTAAATTATATTAGCGTTACCACTTGCGTGGCCTCGGTATTTAATTATTTGTTATATTTATTTTATTTTCTTCTTAAATTGCGTTGCGTTGCGTTTTCACAAAAATAAAACAAATCTACTTTTATAGAAAACAAATGTAAAAAAAAATTATAACTTCAGCGGATACTCGTAGTCACATCCATCTACGGTCGTAGCTGTTTCGTAGCAGATGCCTACGAGAAGACTACGACACCTGTAGTTGGATGCAAATTGGGTCTTGGACTATGAATTTCTAAAACAATTTATTTTTAGTTTAGGCAACCTCCATTCTTATTTGAGTGAGAAGGTCCGAGAACAGGTTTGATTCTCAGCACGGCCTATTTTAGAATTTTATAATTTCTCAGTTCTTCTCAGTTCAGGGCATAAAGGAACCCTCGTAAACTTAGTTTTGATTCGTAAAATAATTATCGCTAGTAAATTACTTTGAAATGCTAAACCTAGAATTGATCCCAGAACATCGTGGCGTGTTCAGTCAGGGTAGATGCATTAATAACTATAACCACTACATCTAGAACAAGTAAGGGGATTGTTGTTGTTAACAGACCGTTTTGTAGAGTTCTACGTAATGGCTTGTGACCGCCGGTAAGCGTGTTATGCAAATTCCGTAAATTCCGCGACCGAACGTGAAAATAAAATGAAACAAACATGACTAATTTGCGTCACATTTACATTTTCACACGGCGTGTGCTGTTCATTCACATTTTAATTACTATTTAAGTTCGTGTAGCTGCATATTTATTCTCACCACACAGTATATAGATCACTAAACTAAGGCCCTTCGCACACGGCTCGTAAGGGTAAGCGTAGCGTAATCCTCACGTACGACGAGAGCAGTACGAGCACGAAAATGTCCGCAGACGAAACGGTGTTACAACGAATCGTTGAAGGCGTAGTTGTCGTATTGTTTACGTAGCGTCATACCGATACGCTTACGCTTACGAGCCGTGTGCGAAGGGGCTAAAGGTTGCTCTGAATGAACTAAGACCTCGCTACAGATCAAAAACAACAATGCCATCGAAAGCTTGAGAAAGATTATAATGAAACACTAGCTGACCTAGCAAACGTTGTTTGCCATTTAGGATTATGAAAAATAGCTTCTTCTACTTTCTCTCAGACCTACCAAATGAAGACAGAAAAATCATAAAAGTTCTCTATGATACAAAAATTTTATATATTAGACAAAATGTGCATGTAATGTGTTCGAAAACTTCGTTTTAAGAACTCTACAAGTTTTTGCAAAAGCTAAACAATATTTTTACCGTTCTTAAATAATTTATTATTAGATCGGCTCCTAAGCTAAAATAAAGATTGTAAAAATATTTTATTAGTGAGTTTTGAGGAAAATACTATACTATTAGTAAAAAGCGAAGTTTTCTCGGAAGAAATGGAAAAAAATCATACAAAAACACGAACAAAAGCTAGTGAATCATTAATTTACCCTTAACGCCGCCTTTATTCATTAAGTGGGCATCTTAAAATCTCTCAATCAGTTTTGATTACAAATTAATTAATGCCAGAATGTTTCAAAGTGGAATATAAAAAAATGGCCTTTTGTTGCGGCTTGAATCACAGCTTTTCACACAAAACAACTTTTCATTATTGTTATGTTACTGTTTTAATTATCTTAAAGACCGTCCTCTTTGTTCTAAAAGCAACAAAAGAGGCAATAAGAACAATAAAGTAGGAGCTTTTGAAGTCTGGTTTCTGTAGGACAATGGTGAAGAAAAAGATGACTCGGGCGGTTCCTCTTGAAGCAGTCAAGGTGAATTATATGTTACCGAAACGAATAAAGCTGGACGGATAAAATTAGTCCGCCCAATTTGCGTATTACTTATTAAGTTTTCGCAAATCGTATACTTATTACAAATTTAGGTTTGTAGCAATGATGCACGCCATTAATTCTATCACAGAAATTATAAATCTAAGGAATTATAACTCTTATGACATTCAATAAGCATACAATCGTTCCTTCTCTGAATAACAAGTCAATAATTTAAGAATTAAAAAACACAACTGCCACTACTTAAAAACTTAGGTAAAACTACTTTTTCCAAAAAAATATAGACTATGTTGCTCAGAATAATGTGAGGATTCTAACGATACCCCATATTATGCCCAAATCTTTTCAGCTGTTAAGAAGTTATGGTGGAATAAAGAAACTCACACACATACATGAACCCTAAAAATATGACAATCCTTTTATGGGCAGTTTTGACGACCTCCGTGGCGCAGGGGACGCGCGGTCGGATTCGATTGGGAGGTCGCGGGTTCGATTCCCGCCACGGGCCACTTTGGAATTTTATAATTTCTATATTTGCCCAGCTCCGGTCTGGTGGGAGGCTTCGGCCGTGGCTAGTTACCACCCTACCAGCAAAGACGTGCCGCCAAGCGATTGAGCGTTCCGGTGCGATGCTGTGTAGAAACCGTTGGGGTGACTTTACCTACCCCTTCCAAGTTAGTACGTTAACATCTTCGGCTGCATAAACACTTACCATCAGGTGAGATCGCAGTCAAGTACTAACTTGTATAGAAAAAAATAAAAAATAAAATTAAATAGTTGTGTAAAATTAATTCGTTTACAATTTCGTTTCACAACAGTATTTCGGAACCAGATATGGCCAGGGGCATAGATTATTACTATACGAATAACACCACAACATGATCGAAATATACACGAATTACAAATGATTTTGGTATTACGTTTGTATGGGTGACATGGTAGTTCACAGGACTCTTAAGTACAAGAAACGTCACGCGTATAATCCGTTTGCAGCACGGGAACGCGACGACGTCGAGCGAGACCTCGGTGGGGACCAACACGGCGACAGTGACCGCCACGCCGGGTTCCAGCAGGGCGCCGCCGCCGGCCGCCAAGTTCCGCCACGGGCTGCTGCAGCTCATGATCCACACCATCGACCCCATGCACGACGGTGAGTTAGGTACGCACCGCGCTTCGCTTTCACTTACTATTTTTTTTTTTTTTTTTTTTTTTTTTTTTTTTTTAATAAATAAATATGTATCAGGACATTATACACATCGCAATCTAGCCCCAAAGTAAGCGATAGCTTGTGTTATGGGTACTAGATAACTGATAAATATACATACATACTAATATACATAAATATAATATATTGAAATACACCCAGACACTGGAGAACATTCATGCTCATCACACAAACATTCTCCAGTAGTGGGAATCGAACCCACGACCTCCGACGTAGAAGCAGGTTCGCTACCGCTACGCCATTAGGTCGTCAAAAGTATATCTTTACTAGCTTTTGCCCGCGGCTCCGCCGGCGTATGATTCAGGTTTTCACAAATCCTGAGGGAAACGTCCTGTTCACGTTCTCGCTCGAAACCTTTATACCTACTTCAAGGAAGTTTGCTAAACATTCTACCTATAGGTGTAGCTATATATTACTGTTGTAAATTAGGGTTTTTATATATCCCATGGGAACTATGGATTTTTCCGGGATAAAAAGTAGCCTATGTTTTAATCCGGGTTATAAGCTATCTGATTTCAGCCAAATCGGTTCAGTAGTTACGGCGTGAAAGCGGAACAAACATACAAACAAACTCACTTTCCCAATTATAAAAGTACTAGCTGATGCCCGCGACTTCGTCCACGTGGGATAAAAACTATTCTATCTTTTAAGTTGGACCAAATGACAGATATTCACGAAGTTTGAACTAAATCGGTTCAGTAGTTTAGGAGTCCATCGAGGACAAACATTGTGACACGAGATTTATATATATTAAGACTAGCTGATGCCCGCGACTTCGTCCACGTGGGATAAAAACTATTCTATCTTTTAAGTTGGACCAAATGACAGATATTCACGAAGTTTGAACTAAATCGGTTCAGTAGTTTAGGAGTCCATGGAGGACAAACATTGTGACACGAGATTTATATATATTAAGAAGAAAGATAAGGATTCTACGTATGGTGTAAGTGATGTAACGTTCTAGTTTGCTGTCCGTAACTTGAGATACAGCCGTGCTATTCTGCAAAACAGCGACGAGCGTACATCTATGCATCTATGAATTTGTCAGTTGTAATAGAGTGCAATTTTGCATGCCATATTCGGGCTGGCAGCTGTCTGGCAGCTATTTCAGAGATGGACATTTTATAGAATAGCACAGCTGATGTGTTTTATCGACTGATAAAAGCCTCTTTCGTGTATACGCCGATCGTAGCAAGGATTAATAACTTTGAATGTGGGCATTCATGTTTTGCCACACGGTCGATTATTATTATTATTTATATTCTCTACGATTCCGCATTGTGAAGTCAACATCTCCTGAGGATGTTCCGGTGTCGGGACGAAACGTGCGTCGAAGAAAGTGATAGAAAATTGTGTGTGGTGTTTCATGTGGATAGTGTTTCTGCATATTGCACCATACAGAATCCTATCAAGTAGCGGATAATAGCAAAACAAATTAATCTGTCCTGCTAATTATGGATTTCCGCAAAATAACGCCTGCTTCCATTCAATATTATTTATATTTCCAAGCGACAGCAATTAGAATGTCACATAGCCCGGTTACTATAAGACCCAGTTTCCACCCAAGCGGGGCGGAGCGGAGCTGTTTTTGAGTAACCAATCAGATTTTGTCATTTTAACATCTCTCCCTTCAGTTTCGGAGATGTTAAGATGACGAAATTTTGAATGGTTACTCAAACACAGCTCCGCTCCGCTTCGGTGGAAACCGGGCCCAAGTTTACACCTCGTTTTGCGATGCCATTTAGCTTGTGCATATTTTTGAATTGGCAAAATAATGTAAATTGGATATAATAATTGGTATTAGAAAATACAGTATTTATAAAAAAATGTAGATTACCTACTGAAGCAAATGAGGTGCAAAGTAAAAGAGGGCTAATAGGGACTTTAAGAGCCTAACCCTAATTACCAATCTACTCTATGAGCCTAGTGAGTCGATAAGTTTACGAAATTAAACTACAGGCTTCAAGAAATATCAGCTCTCACTTTATCTTATCTTATCTTATACCTTTAAACGAGCAAATCTTGTATATATATAAATTTCTATATAATCTGGTTCTCGGAAACGGCTCGAACGATTTTCATGAAATTTAGTATACATGGGGTTTTGGGGGCGATAAATCGATCTAGCTAGGATTCATTTTTAGAAAATGTCAAATTTACCAAAAAAAATATGACTACTGCTGCCATGTATTGGCCACCGAGCGAAGCTCGGTCACCCAGATATTTAATATTAAACTTCGTAAATATGAATCAATCTTTTAGCTTTTTTGACATTGAATGAATTTATACTTTCTGCTTACCTTTTTTAAGTATTTTCAATTTCTATTTTTGTTGAACTATCTATGAAAAACTTTTGATGAAAACTTTTATCAATAGTTCTACTCACACTCGCTTTATTCACTAGGGAGAATATAATTAAAGGAGTTTTATAATCTCTAGCAAAATAAATAAATTCTTCAAATCTATCATCTCTAGCAAAATAAATAATTCTTCAAATTTGGCATAAATGTTCCGCAACTACTGAACCGATTTGGCTAAAATTTGGAATGCAGATAGATTGTATATGGACTGGATTAATACCTCAAAAATTTTATCCCGTAAAAGTCCGTGGTACCCGTGGGATTAGTTAAACTCTGTGTTTAACTAAATTCACGAATTATTATACTCTAAGATAACATATGCCTACAAAACTAAAAATTGCCTTTTTCCTATTTCATATCACGAAACATTTATGGTCTTTGAACATAAACAAGCGCTTTGTAAAATATACAAATAATTTGAATGGGGTTGTATAAATCCCAAAAAGAATAACACTCGTTGCCCAACTAACTATTTATCAGCTATAGCCTATATTAGAGTGTATTGTATAAACTACAAACAAACGTTTTGTAAATTATACAATAGTTTAGATTGTGTTGTATAAATCACCGGCAAGCGCTCGTTCCAGCTATCTCAAATCGTTGCAGCTGGATATGGTCATTTATCTGAGCTTTCCGTATTTTAATACGTTTGTCGACATGTGCACAGGCACAGAGTGATATGACTTATAGCAATTTTGGGTATTTCAAAAATTTTGCATGAACCGTAAATTTGTCAGAAACATAAAGTAGTATATTTATTGATCCAGGGCATAAACTAAAGTTCTATATCTTGACTCAAAACAGCCTTACAAGCCCTCCTATAGTTTAGGGAAATGTTATTTGTAATCGTACCTGGCAGCTTTTGTGCAACAACAAATGAAATAAGGCCTTTAAACAATAATTAAATACTATAGGATGGGATGAATTTTGGCTCTTATCAAGAGTTGTAATTATGGTCTAAAGTACCTATATTAAAAATGGAAATAAACACAAACCTTCACATTCATAGCTGGGCACCGTTAACCAAATAGTTAACTTCGTTAATCGTTAATCCGTTACAATAAAAGTTAACTTCGTTAAACGTTAAAGCGTTACATTGCGGACGAATTAACGCAAGTTAAAGTTAATCGTTAATCCGTTAATATGTAAAATTACCTATGTAAAACCTATGTAAAATTGCCTTTTTATATCGTTGCGTTACTGAACTAATAAAACCTGTTGGTTTAGAGTCTAGAAGTTAGGTTAGTTAGATAAAAACAAAATAATTCAAACGTGTAATTTAATATAGTCGGGCATAGGGTGCATATTCCCCTTCTTGAACACTAACATGTTGAAGTTCATTTTACAATTCCTCATGAAGATAAAATATAATTAATAATAATCATTAATGTATGTACTTTGCAAAAGCTTTGAAAATATGTGTACAAAATTTTATGTTGATCGGCTAAGTAATTTCTACGTAAAAGCGTAACAAACCCACACATTCACATTTATAATGCAAATAGTAGGCATTGAATTAACGATTAACGGACTTCTGCATATTAACGGAAGTTAACGTGTCCGTTAATATTTTTAGAAGTTAACTTAAAAGTTAATCCGTTAATCAAAATGTTAACTTCGTTAATTAACGATTAACGGATTAACGAGTTAATGCCCAGCTATGTTCACATTTATATAAATGTCTTCAATCGCATATAAGCAACCGGGTCGTAGCAAGTCACTCGCAATCAGTCCAAGAGTTCGTATGCTATTAAAGATATTGAAGTACTTTTTTCTTCATTATTATTTATTTTTATTTAACAGATCGCTGTGAAAATCGCACTCTGTATATACAAATAATAAAAGGCCGTAAAACGGGCCTTGACACAAAGCAAAGTGTTGCACAAAAATATACCGAAATTGTAAAAGCTTTCGCCTGTTTTAACTGCAAAGGCTTTTCACCACTTTAAGCACGCTTGTTTGTACTAAAAGCAAAATTAATTAATAAATACCTACCCCTTTACATGAAAAAAAAATTATAAGTGTTACTTTTTTAAAAAGCTTTAGTATAATCTTTAATGTCGCCAATGCTTTATTTATACCTACTTTTATAATTTAAACTTTTAAAATTGATTTCTCAATAGGTAGGTAAGTTAGCAATGTGCATTCGCTAATATATTATTTAGAAAAATTTAATTAATTTCCATCGCCAGTATTTTAGATTTTTCTAAGCTCTTATGCTAGTCAATGGTATTGTATTTCACTAAGTGATTCTCGTATTTTTTCTATTTAAACATCAGCTGTATATTTTACTATAATGTACTTATTTAATTTTAAGTAAATTATTACAATGCTCTAAGCTTTTGCATAGATTTTACTACTTGTTTTTTCCTGAAATAAATTGAATGAAATTTAATTTTTTCCTCCAGCCAGTAAAAGCCTCTGCCAGTAAAAGAGGAATTATTTACATTATCCAATAAATAACTTTCTATTTGCAAGCCAGTTCAAATTTTAATAAAATCTTTTATAAGTTACTTCCTTGGTTGCCATGTTTCGGAGTAAAATATCGTTCTATGTTTAAATTACACGACAGATAGAGTTTACTGAGATGTGAGATGTTATTTATTTGGCCGCTAACACGACAGATATGGATCAGAATACACGAAATTTTCTCTGTCGCTCTTATAAATTTAGTTGCCTATTTATTTAGTTAAAAATTGCACTAGCATTCAAAGTGCATAAATACTTGACGTACGAGTAATTCGCGCAGCCTAAATGTTCAACAGTCGCCCGTGTATCCAGGTCAAGCTGGCTAGGCCATGGTTAAGGGCAGTCTTCATCTCGGATTGAGAACGACGAGTGTAAAAGTAATTAAAATTCTTTTGTTTATTTGCGCTGCGTTTTTTGTTGAACGCTCGCAGTTATTCTTGACCCGGCATTTTCCCGGTTCGCAACCGGGGTCAATTATGCTGAATGAGCGGCGAGCGCGTCAAATGTGGGTTATCTTTATAAATGAAAACTGTAAACTGACAGAATAAGTACTATAATATGTAGTCATCCTTTATTTCCTCCAGAAAAAAATTGCTAAGTCACGATTTTTTTTCATCTCCCACCACTGAAATAGCATACATCATACAGCCTCATTTATTTTAGCATCTAATATTTAAAATCCAATAGGTCCCCACGACGCCCGAGTCCAAAAATCCCCTCTTGGGCTCCCCTACTATTGCAAATTAGGCCTATGTGGAAAATCAAGATTTTCCTTTTTCCTATACGACTAAATTATCTTATGTATTTTGATAGTGTATTACACTGAACGAATTTATCCAAGGTTTTGTATTTACGAAATATACATTGTAAGCTCAAGCATAGTTCAAGCTCCCCAACAACGCAGTTCGTGGCTCGAGATAAAACGTCTCTTTTGTATGCTAAAATATGATCACAAAAAACGGGGTCCGATACAATGCGCTTAAATGTTAAAGCGTGAAAACCTTACGTAACTTAATCGTGGGAGTTTAGTCGAGTTAAACAGTGTGAAACGGGGATTGAGGTCAAATCTAGTGCTAGGGTGATTTACATAATACAACATGTTACTATTATTTCAATGTTTGTACCTTGAGTAATATAGGCATCGATATAAATGAATATAGATAACAGATTATAAGTAGTTATTCTATGAAGTTATGTATATTATGATCTATCTATCTATCTAATCTTCTAGTATATATAGAATTGTATCACAGTATTTGTAACCAGACTCCTCCTGAATGGCTTGATCGATTTTTAATAAATTTTTTGTCTACATTCAGGTCTGAGAATAGTTCGTGAGCTATATTTTTCTAAACCTACTCCTGCATGGTAATACAAAGTTAGCCTGGTTGCTACCTTAAACTTATTTCATCATCATCATCATCTCAACCCCTTTTTATGTCCCACTGCTGCATGGGTCTCCTTTCAGACTGAGAGCGGTTTGGCCATAGCCCACCACGCTGGCCAAGTGCGGGTTGGCGAGACCCCTTCAAAAACATTTTTGTGAACTCTCAGGCATGCAGTTTTCCTCACGTCGTTTTCCTGCACCATTACGGAAGTGATGTTTTAGTTTCCTAAAAACGCACAAAACTCAGAAAAGTCAGAGGTGCGTGCCCAGGATTCGAACCCGCGACCTCCTTATGAGAGGCAGAGGTCAGAACTACTGAGCTATCACTGCTATTAAACTTATTTACGCCTTATTTATTTGGTACCTTAAACTTTTCTAATACACCTGCAATAGTTGCTAGGTATAGAAACAACTCAAACAATACATACATACCTATGCTCGAAAAACACACCCCTGTTTCAACGACCGGGCCAAAATGATAGCGATGAAAAAGAAATTGATAACAAATCTCGATTCGAACACGGCGATAAGACCTCTCGCGATAAGCCCACGAGTGGCCTCAAATCTAAGAGTAGCGAGTCTCTCTCAGCCTTTGTGCAGCGCGACCTAGATTCGGGTCTAGTTGCTAGCTTACTACAGATCTTCCACGCTCGACTTACGTAACCGCACGCCTAGCCTCTAACTTACTTTTTATTTGAAACTAGCTATTAATTCGCATATTCCGCGGGACCATGAGTTTTTTTCGGAAGGAAAAGTTCCATATGCGTTAATCTAGGCTGTACTTAATGTATCTCCATTTAAAATTTCAGTCCATACGGATAAATAGTTGAACTGTGGAAGATTGAAGACATTCACTCACACACATACACACACATTCACATGCACACAGACACATACTCACGTACACACACACAAACCTTCGCCTCCTTCATACTTACAAAATTTTAATAATGATGAAGTTTTCATGATAATGTAGCTGATCCGCCTGGCGTCTTGCTGCGCTCAAGTGATTCTTCGGCTGCTTAACCCTTATCTACATCATGAAGGGAAGCTCTGTGCAAAATAATATGAGCATTCTAGGTCCAGTATAATGACCGATTGGTGCAATTGCCAGTGCTCCTACCTTCGTGCAATGTTGGTGTAATGTTCGTGTAATGTTGGTGTAATGTTCGTGTATTGTTAGTGCGATGAACATTTATGTTTTTCAATGTCTGGGTGTTTTGTCTATATAACTATTTATGTTTATAAAATAATATGTACATTTTCCGTTCTGCATTATGGAATAACCTTAACAAAATTACTATTCTCATCTATTGCTTATTTTTGCTTTCCTTGGAGCTTTCTGTAACGCGTGTCTTACATATTGCCTCTCATAAAATGCTAATAAACCTCTGAAGGTTAGGTCAGTGAGACTGCATTTAGTAAGCGCAAATATTCTTGAAATCCATCCAAGCCTGGCTAATAATGCAATGATAACTACGCTCCTAGCTCCTACTTTTAAAACTAAAACTCCTCAACTTCCAAACTAGTATACTTAAGTTTTAAACCACGCATTAACTCGCTCACAAGTGTATTGTGAAATTGTAGGAATTTGCAAATTCTAGGCCAAGTTTAAATGCTTAAAAGCTGGGACACACTGCTATCGTACGAACCTTGTGCCTAGTCTTTAGAAGTGCCTTCGAGCAAAAACTAAATTGGATAGAGATTTTTCTCCTGAATAAAGACAGTTCACAATAACGAATTCTGAATTAAATTGAATAAAGACTATTTAAACTTAATAATTGCAATGACGGGCTATTATTATGTACAACCACTTCAAATTTCATGTCGATATCTTTAATAATTAGGTACTGAAATAAAGGTTCGTGACACACATACAGATGGGCAGACGGACAACAAAGTGCAGATCTTATAAGAGTTCCGTTTTTTTTCTTTTGAAGTACAGAACCCTATAAACAAGATAGATCATAACCCGGATTCAAGTTAGATCATAACGGAACCCTAGAAACAAGTCAGCTAACAGTCTTCTGTAAAAACTTTTTAAACTAAAACATAACATAAAACATAATATACAGTCTCATATGTTCAGACTCTGACCATATTATGTTAATCGTTATGCGGAGAATGCAAGGATGCTGCCAAGTGTAGTGAGCAGCCGCCAAGCTGCCGCATACAGAGAAACGCTCGCGTTTGCAACTATCCTATTAAACTACATAAATAACGCCCAACTTCGAGCCAGAAAGTAATTTAATTAACATAAAACTGTCTTGGGGTTTCCCGTATTGTAAAATTCAACCTTGTAACTTGACCACCTTGATATAATTTTCTTTTTAACGTTTTAAATAAACTAAGGGAGTTTTTTGTTTTCTCAGCATACAAATACGCCAAATTAGATACGACTTGTCTAATCTAATAATTCTACGATTGCTTTTGATACGCTTTTGGAATGAAATCCAAGAAATGTAATAAGAATGACAGTTGGCATCGATAAGTCACGTTATCAATTTGTCAATAGAATATGTCATTAGCATACATTTTTTGAATTTCGTTCCACGAATATTAAAGAATAAGACCTGAGGCTGCAGGTTCTCAATTTCAAAAATTGGCCAATTGAGGTTCTTTTACATCAAGCATAAACTAAAAATTTATTTCTGGATTCCCATTTAATTTGGGAACATTTCACACATCTTCAAAAAACAGTTATTTTTACCCTTAACCCCCATTACCATTACCAAACATAAGATTTTAATTATGCGATGAACAAGAAGCGTTGTTAAATACACATCTGGGGTCTGATTGCGTAAGAAATACGTATTCATCCTTATCGTAATCGCTAGCTTATTTTGCCCGCGTTTGGCTAACGCAGATCATTAACCCAATCGGCGGGCATAATTAGTAAACGATAACGATGAATACATTTTTCTTAGCCAATCTAAGGGTAGGCCGTGGGTTCGATAAATGAAATCTATCGCAACGTTAAGGAAAAAGGTCCACTTCCCTCTTCGATGTAGACATTAAAGAGTGGTATGGTAAGGAAAAGGTCCATATCCCTTTTCGATGTAGACATTAAAGAGTGGTATGGTAAGGAAAAGGTCCATATCCCTTTTCGATGTAGACATTAAAGAGGGGTATCATGGAGCTTGGACCTCAGTCTACAGCGGAGACCTTCGAGGTCTCAGGAGTTCTTCAGCGTGGGTTCAAGCTGCATCTGGGTGCTGGCACATTTGGGAATTAGTAATAGAAAGTACTAAATTCCGCAATGTTGTGTGCTTTCCTTTACTAAACCTCGCGTGTGCTACAGTCTGCGAAACGAAGAAAGAAGAAAGAAACAAGAAGAATTGTTTAAGTCTTTGATATATAAACTAAGGATTTCGGGGCAGCGCTAAAAAGTGTCCGAACCTAATGAAAGCCAAAACGTGAAAAGAGTTCCAATCGCACTTAAGCAAAATTAGGCTGTATAATAATGGTTTAAGACATAAATTACAATGTTTTGATTTGTTTGTAAAAATACAACATGTACCCTCGTGTATATAGGTTTTCTCGGGACAATTTTTTCGTGAATTTTGTTTTACACCCGGGGTCCATATATTTATATGCCAACGGTTTTAGTACATATTTTTAACATAAACGTGATGTGAATGCAATACTATAGAGGCACGGATAATATATCCTGTCAGAAAAGGCATTAAAAAAATAGCGAAATTTCAGAACGCGATTTATACTTACAAGTTTTCTAGATTTTGAACGGTGTAGTTTTTTAAGTTAAAAGTAAATCCCAAGTAATTTATCCTGATTTTCAAAGACTTCAACTTTCCTCATCTTGAGTACATGTCTACGTCTCGTAGAGTGATCGGCGTCTACGAAAGCATGCTACGAATACGAATAATAAAATGATAATAATATGTGTATAGTATAACATACAAAGCAAATATACCAATAATTAGATATTGTACTGAAATTAATCATAGATATCATAACATCTTTTATCGTATTTTCAATGTGTATCTGGATTGTGGATGTGTACTTATCACAAAAACTAAAGAATAACTCCACACTTCACCTATTACTATTAGTAAACAATATTCAATCGAAAACTTTTGTAGATACTCCTACATTTTCCGATATCGTTAATTCCACTCACTCTTGGCCGGTTTTTATAAATTTTACCTTGGTGTACAGTCACTCACCCACAAATTATTTATCTACGACGATCGTAGACTATGACATCATAAAACGAGTATGGTTAAGGCTTGCTGATTTGGAGCTTACCTAAAAAAATTACTACTGTATTTATACGATTTGGACGAAAACCACAAACCGCTATTGACATAAATCATCCGAGCTAGCCACTTAATGTTTCCGACCTCAATTCCCTTACGCCGTAGGTAAGGGGCTGCAACCTCGCCTTGACCCTGGGCTCATGGGTCACACTTCGACTCGCGATCGATTCCGACAAAGAACTGTAAACATGTTGCCTTCAGGCGCTTTCAGGCTACAACTTCTTACAAGACAGAGGTCTAGTACAAGTTCCGAATTTCACACACGGCTCGTAAGCGTAAGCGTATCGTTATGAGGCTCCGCATAACAAAATGATAGTTACGCCTCCTACGATTCGCTGCAACACCGCTTCGTCTGCGGACAGGTTTAAAAATGTTCGTGCTTGTACTGCTATCGTCGTACGCGAGGATTGCGCTACACTTACGCTTACGAGCCGTGTGTGAAGGGGCTAATGCCCCATAAAGATGTGATAAGAATTCCATAGCTTTAATAGACATAATATACCCTGGATCGGGCGGAATGTCGCCAGTTTACCGGTGCCAAAAATTCTTGTTTTTTCACCAGCAGTAAGGCCACGATGTAGCTCGCTCAGCAGACACCTATAAAATTTTGACAGATGGCGCTATTGTCTGCTTGTATGAAAAAGGTTTACCTAAATCGTTCGGATGCCCATATCCTTAGGTTTCTTATCGGTCATGACTTTATACGTTTTCGGATACTCCCTTAATATAGATTGTACGATAAAACCGTATCAATTTTCGAGTCGAAAATCTAACAACTTGTACTAACACTTAGCTCGGCTATCGGCATTGAGGTGTTGACTATCGATATGTTAAAAACGTTAGGGATGTTCCCAAAATATGTTACAGTTTAAAGGATGTATATATAATATTTAAAACGAATGTTTACCAAGGAGTTTGAACATAAAATGAAGGCCTGTTTCTCAACCCCGGATTATATTATAACCATATTTTAAAGCGACAATAGTACGGCTTTATTGACAAAACATGAACAAGGTACTTTGGTGTCCCCAAAGCTTGTTTTACAATGTTAGCTTTTGAAGATGCCACTCAACTGAAAACTGTTTTTAGACTCTACTCCTATTACAGAATTAATAATGATAACGAGCACGTTTAAATTTTTGTTTTGTTATAAATATTAAGCCTAATATTTAAAATTCTCGTAATTTAAAAATAATATCAACAACTGTCATATGAAATTAAAAAGATGCTACACAAAAAAACATACCCTACATTGCTAGACATTACCCACAGTAACCACATTTCAATTTAGACCCGAAATAAGCAATAGCTTGTGTTATGGGTATTATAGTGACTGTTGGCAGGCTTCACATATTTTTACGAACATTATAACAAATTCCCAGGCAAGCAGGAAATCGACAAAACTCCTAAGAGTTAGAAGTGCATGCTAGGGATTCAAACCCCGGGCCTTTATTAGGAGATAGAAATATGAACCACTGGGGTCTCATTGTTTAGTTGATATTCGTAAAACGACTGATATCGCGTGCTGCATTCGTACGGTAAACTACACTGATTCGTGATGTCCTAGCATTAAGTAAACGAAACTAAAGACGTTGTACATTGTTACATCGATAACAAATGTGTCCCCAAATTCATAGTTAGAACTTTAAACCGACATTATAAAGATATATTATTGTGGCGCATATTTTGTTATAAAGTATGTATAAATTTTGAGTTTAATTGAATGTGGTTTTTCTATAGAAACTTCTTAAAAAAAGTCTTTTGATCGAGAGAGGGTTAGGGGTTCGTTGACAACTGGAAACTTTAAAGGGGTCGCCGGCTCATAAGTTTGAGAAAGATGGATATACATAATATATCAATGTCGTTATATTTCAACAATAGACAGAAATAGGAACAATATCTCATAAACTCCAGACGTACGCTGGTGAAGTAAGATTATCGTAACTATTCTATGGTTGAAGTTTTAAAGGTTGCGACTTGGAAATTGTATAGAATTTCAGTTCGCAGTTGCGGTTATCGCTTATAAAGTTGGAAACGCTGAGATTCTTGGAGATTATAATCGGCTGGCTTGGCTTTTGTTTGAGATGAGAGCCGGTTGGGTAACTTATTTAACCAACCGGCAACGTAGAAATGGTTATGCTGGTCACAATAACTCGCTACACGCGGTGCAAAGTAAAGGGCAAGAACCGACTGTTGCGCTCTCTGTCACACTTTCCACCCCTTTTCCTTCGAAAAGTACCGAACGAAAAATTTGCAAGAACTACGATTATTTAAGGAATTAATGTATATTTTATATGAAAACTAGCTCTCCGCGCAAACATTATTTTAAGATTTAAATCGTTGCTTACGACCTATTCTCAGAACTACCAAATGTAAAAAAAAAATTCATAAAAATCGGTCGAGCCGTTTTGGAGGAGTTTAGTGTTTTGACACTGTGACACGAGGATTTTATACTAGGTATTATAACTAAGAGAGATTAAAATCATCTCACTTAAGTTTGCGGTTCGTTAACCAAAGTGATTCTTAACGAATACTTACTTCTTTTGTAGTACGGAACCCACTACAAAAGAAGTAAGTGACAGTGATAGTAATAAGAGCAAGCGCTAAGAAAATCCAGCTGCACGACAGCGTCTCCCATGCTGTGGTCGCCGTGTCGCGTCACACGAGAAGCTGCACTTAGGTACTACACTGACGACAGCAGCGACGCGACAGCACTATTTATTTCAAAAGCGGTGAAGGCCACACAGAGCGACATTAGGGAGTATAATATCAAGATGGCGATATGGGGTAGGGACGAAACAACTTTGAATACTCTAATTCAAACATGTCCCAAAACTACTCTATAACTAAATATACTTATCATTATAAAACATAAGATTAGTACTATAGTTAGGAGTATATTAGAACTGTTGTGAATGTGGGAGTACGAAGCACAAGTAGGTTAAACAACTAGAATTAAATAACAAAATAATAATTAAATACCAAAAAGGGCACAGACCCGGAGTCTGTGGTTTGTAAAATTATACTATTAAAAAAAAAAGAAAGTGGCCAGTTTTTTCTGTATTGTCGCCAATGTTAGCGCTCATTAAAGCAGTTCTATAACGTGTGCTAGTGGGGTTTATCTTTTTCCAAGTCCCATACAAAACATTGAGAGTGTGGTGTGAGTAGACACTAGACATTCTCCGCCGCGCTTCCCCACTCTCTCATCATCAGTGAGTGTTCTCCAATAACTCACTTGACATATAAAAAGACGCCAAGTGCGAATAGAAATATCGGTATAGAGTTCCGTACCTGTAATCTAGGTAAGCGAATGCATTAATTCTCTAATATAACAATGCGTATTGATTGCACGGAAGATTGCGAATTTCGGAAGATTACATGAAAGAGTGTGTATAGAGAAGGAGTGCAGAAAGTTTTAATAAATTAATACGTGAATTGGAATTTAATTGCATCTCATTTTGAGCATAATGAATGACTAGAAGACTGACGATATTTAAAAAAAAATACAGTAAATGTTTATATTAGGTACTTCGACTTGGCTAAAGTATTGCCAGACCTTTTTATTAACATTAGAGTAATTTTGTAATTATTTTAAGGAGTAAAAAACAAAATGTTTTCAGAGTTGTCCCAGATACTCCTAATTAAAAATATTCTAGCTACTTAGGCACTATAAAAGCTTCATTCCACATAGAACTAACTTCGTTATATTTAAACTTTGTCAGCGAATACTTGACATAATCTCATTCCGGCGTCAACTTTTGAGACCACCGGACGTGTGTCCAAACTTTAGAAGTTGCTCCGCATCTAGATATTGTCATAGAATGAGATTCCAGCTATGCCAGACCTAGACAAGGAGCGAGAGGAAACAATTTGTAGTGAGTCAAGAAGGCGCCCCGGGAACACGCCAAGAACAAGTACCAAATGGGTGTCCTCCCGCGATTCGGCTCCCATAGCCGCGAGGTTGATTGGGCCATGGGTGGTGGAGGGTTGACCCCTGTGCCAGACCTTATGTCATTTCAAGACTGCGATATATGCATCCGAACAATTTACGTTAACCTTCTTTTGTACAAGCGAACAGTATCTGTCTAAATTCTATAGACAGCGTCGCGTACGACAGTACGTCGGTGTCAAAACAGACATTTTTTGGCACCGATAACCGCGCGTTCTGCTCTGTCCACGGTATATGTCTATTGTTATATGTGCATACGCAACATTAAGAGTCCTGTGAACTACCATGTCTCCCATACAAACGTAATACCAAAATCATTTGTAATTCGATTGTAATTCGTGTATATTTCGATCATATTGTGGTGTTATACGAGTTCGTATAGTAATAATCTATGGTCCTGGCCATATCTGGTTCCGAAATACTTTTGTGAAACGAAATTGTAAACGAATTTAGTTTTGCTTATTTTTATGTCAAAGAGGACATGTTTTCTGCTTGTTTGTTTTGTAACAAATATAACACTATCTCACGTCGCATTAGTTCAGGAGCACAGTTTTTATTGTCCAGCTAAAGAAAAACACCAGTTAATAAAGAAAGTTACAAGTTTTCATTCATTATTTTTGCTAGAACTCGATCAAAGTTATAAAAAATTTGATCAAAATTAATTATTATTTCGTTTTAAAGAAGTATTTCCGAACCAAATATAGCCAGGAGCATAGATTATTACTATATGAATCCAAATAACACTACAACATGATCGAAATATACACGAATTACAAATGATTTAGTATTTTGCATTAAGGGGATTTATTGAATTATTTTTGTCTTTGTCACTCTCACGGATAAGTTGATGGGTGCGACATGCAGCGTCGCGGAAGGATATAACAGAAAAACTACCTTTTACCTAATTTCTCTAAAACTAAGCCAGTTATCAAAAATCTGTTTCTCAACGTTTTTAGATATTATTATTACCGACACATTAAAACAAAAATTACAATTACACCCATTGTAGTTTCGAAAAAAAAGAAGAAAAACTGAGATTTTAGAGCAACTTTTGGGAGAACTTTCTATCGAGAAAATTTTATCCAATCGTGATTCTGCTTCTCAACGATTTTAGATTAAAGACCCAAAATATATGACGTATTAATTTAAAAGTAATTGTCTTTATAGTTTTTAAACAAAACTTCACTAAAGATCGCTTAAATACGGCTTCTACGCCATCGTAGTTCACAGGCCTCTTAAGAGCTTGCCTTGAACAAAAATTGAGTTTATAAAAACTAGTAAGTACGCGTGTATGTTTTACTTACACAATGCTCACAATGCCGTGAAAATCTCAGTTGACAGCTACTGTTAGGTTAGGTTAGACATACTTGTAGGTCTGGCGTACAATACGAACTGACAGCTCTAAGTCCATTAGAGTTCTTTTCTATACAGCTTCATATATACCACATTTGACCTATTTTTCCGGCTCCGATAGACTATGAACTAGACCTAGTTAAATTTCATTCGTAGGCAATCGTATTTTACTATCCTATTGATGAAAATTTTGAAACAATCATCTACTGTTGTCGTATAACCGCATGTGTAACCGCAATTGAGAATCGAGAAAACCAATTTTAATTTTTATCTGACAAGTATGTCGAGGAGTTTTTAATTTTCATTTTCATAAATCCCTTCACATAATTGTCTGATCATTATGGGTCAGGACAGCATCAACATGAAACGACTATGTAAAAATCTAATGCACTCGAGTATATTATTTTCAAGGGAAAGGTCTATTTGATTTTTTTGAAAACCTGCACTAGCTTCCCCCACCACTGAATTAGCAAACATCATAATATAACCCTTTTTTTCATTTTAGCACCTAATCTTTACAATGCAATGAGTCCTTAAGACGCTCTAATAATTAATGATTAAACGAACTTACCTGTACGTGAAGTTCAATCATAATTACTCGAAGAGCTTCGCTCCAAGATGTTACAACGTAGTAACACGTCAGACTCGCCGTTTCGCACTGTATTTCAGAGGAAGGTAGACCAAAGAAAAAATTTCAATGATACACCAACCGCGGCCCGAACACCTCATTTAGTTTGGAGAGAGCATAGCTGTTAAAATCACAGATTATTTGAAGAAACAAGAATCCTTTCTTCAAAGAATCTGTGTTTAAAATAAATTGATTATTATTTGATAATTATTTTTTAACTTATGTTTCACGACCAGGGCAATGGCCTGTCCATTGGGAGGGAGGGTTGCTAACATCTTGGAGCGAAGCTCTTCGAGTAATTATGATTGAACTTCACGTACAGGTAAGTTCGTTTAATCATTAATTACTCTCGGCTTCGCTCCAAGATGTTACAACGTAGATGTTGAGAGAAAGTTATTGTCGTGAAACATGAATTTCTGACATATAAAACAAAATAATTGATTAATATTTTCGTCATAAACAGAATCTTTCCTAATAACACACAAAACAGAATATTTTTTATAATAACCACTACTTTCATTATAAGAGAAATATAGTAAAATAACTTAATACTTGAAACATTGGTTATGAAATGGGTTGTAACCAACTCTACATTAAGTATAATCTCTCGAATGATCTATTCTAATATTATTATTAATAGATAAATTTTTATAATATATTTACATGTATTAATATAAATAAAATTTTACATGTATTAATATATCTTAAGCAGATACTCTAATTAAACTTCATGAGATACTAAACTAATATAGTATTTTGTGAAACCCAAATAATTTGATCTCAATCCTGCAGTATTTCTAATAATGTCTGTACTAAGTGTAGGTTAACTCCCAACCTTGAAGGCTTTCGAAATCGACGCGGGCCTAGTAACGTGCGCAGTGAATATGGATGTTTGCATTACCACGGATTTTAGGTATTACATTCAAATATAAGGTACCTTTGACCAACTATTCAATGTTTAAGAAGAGTTTTTAAAATGAGGTTTGTTGCATGAAATGAGTGATGAAGATAGATTCGAAGGTCCTTATTTCTTTAATAATATTATATACTCGTATATATGTAAACATATATATATCAACAAGTTTAATTCCAATATTTAAAAATAACAAAGAGTTTTGTATGAAAAGACATATTATTCTTACAATTATCTCACAAATAAATTAATTTGACGAAAGATTAATTGACGTAATATCTGCAAATAATGCATTCATTATTGTTTTAAGTTTATTATACTATTTTGTATTATACCTATTGCATGCCATAAGGCTGGATTTGTTTAAGCACTAATTACTATGTAACACCTATGTATTTCAGAAGTCGTAAGTAGACCGTTTTATCTAACAAAAAATGGCATACTGTCTAAGAATAGGTATTGTCTGATTGGTGGATGAATACATAAGACTCCTCTTCGGAGTAGTGAAATCCGGATAGGATCCCTATACAATTACGGTGATTTGTCGGAGTACTGCGCGTTCGTTACACTAATTATTATATAATTGTTGAAATATCTTGTGGTTTTAAAATCAATGGTTGAGTATTGTTGTTACAAGTAAGTATCTTATAGAACACGATTGTGTAGGCCATTGAGGCACTGTTACAACACAATCCCTGTTCCTTAACGTTAATCAAATTTGTATTTAAAATTTCTTTGTAATAAGTGTTTAAGCAGAATAAATGATTATTTATTTGTTTATAGATTTTTTCTTTGGTCTACCTTCCTCTGAAATACAGTGCGAAACGGCGAGTCTGACGTGTTACTACGTTGTAACATCTTGGAGCGAAGCCGAGAGTAACTACCGATTTATCATCGTGGGTTCATCGATGAAAAAAGTTGTAAAAATCTGGAAAAATTGTTGCTTTTGTAGAGATTTCGTCACGTGTGCTGCGTAAACGGTTAAAGTTACGCAGAAATCATACGAATGTTTTCTTTTAAAAGTTCTAAAAAAAAAGTTCACGGCAGTACTAGCAAGTCTATGAGTGACTAAATAAAATAACGGGATAATTTATATTCTAAAAGCAACAGCTAGTAAATTTAACAAAAACAATAACAAACGTTAATAGTTAGTCGCATTAGTAATATGATAGTTGTGTATGTATCATGTTGAGGATACTACATACATGTCTTTGTGTTGAGTGACATTACATCGTGGTACCAATTTAACGGATTTAAGAACTTATACCTCAATGCGCAATTGGTCAAATGCAATAGCGCGTTCTTTTCCAATTTCCTGTTACATATTTCCATCCCTTTCCAAAATCATTCCCACAAAAAGATTTCCTGTTACATATTTCCGTCTCTTTTCCCAAAATCATTCCCACAAAAAGATTTCCTGTTACATATTTCCGTCCTTTTCCCAAAATCATTCCCACAAAAAGATTTCCTGTTACATATTTCCGCCCCTTTCCCAAAATCATACCCACAAAAAGATTTCCTGTTACATATTTCCGTCCCTTTTTCCAAAATCATTCCCACAAAAAGATTTCCTGTTACATATTTCCGTCCCATTTCCGAAATCGTTCCCACAAAAAATATACAGCAATTGTGAATAAAGATGTACTCATCATAAATGCAAAATTAACTATGTTTTAAACCATGCTTAACTATCATTTATTGTGTGACACTAACCCAACATAACCATGTACCTTTAGTACCTACTATAAGCTAACTTTAGTTTCTCAATAATATTAAGTGAACTATTGTGTTCTATTTTGAGAAATAAATATCTTTAAACCGAAACCGAAATGCGTTAAATTCACTCTATAAGACTCCTCGTACCGAGCGAGCCATCGACCCGGTGGTAGCAGCTACTGCTCTAGTCTAGGGCCTAGGCTGTCTTCTACTGAAGACTCCGCTTATTACGACGTTCCAACTACCCCGGGGCCGACTACAGCTGTTGGTGTACCATAGCAGTACACCTATCGTCAGTTAGCAACTCGCACTGGTTATTAACCACTAACCAGTTCCAGTTGCTAACTAACAATACAGAATAAGCCCCCAGAAGCATCATGCTGAGCCGGGGTCGTTTTAGAGTTCACTGACACACAGGCGTCAAGAACTCTAAAACGACACAATCATATTTCTTCAGTTGATTTCTGTGTTGATTGTTATGTCTTTATCACCTAAATAAACATTTTTGTTTGTTTCTTTCTTTATTATAATGGTCCGCTTGTCCCCAGGTAAAGTCGACGAGAAGGCGACGCAGCTGCACGCGATCGCCTCGCTCAAGGTGCTTCTGGAGGCGACCAAGCCGACGGCGGGCGGCGCCGGCGCCGCGGCCGCGCGACACTCCGCCCAGGCCGCGCAGGCCAAGGAGACGCCGCTCGACCTGCCCAACGGCGGGCTGGCGGACGTGCAGTTAGATGTTATAGAAGAAGTGAGTACGAGTAATAGACGTAAAATATCTGGGTGACCGAGCTTCGCTCGGTGGCCAATAGATGGCAGCAGCAGACATCTTTTATTGGTAAATTCGACATTTTCTGAAAATGAATCCTAGCTAGATCGATTTATCGCCCCCAAAACCCCCTGTATACTAAATTTCATGAAAATCGTTCGAGCCGTTTCCAAGATCCAGATTATATAGAAATATATATACAAGAATTGCTCGTTTAAAGGTATAAGATAAGATACACAGGACCCGGCGAACCGCGCGAGTAATGTCGCCAGTTCATTGGTGTCAAAATTGAAAATATTATGTTTTGACACCAACGGTGGGACTACTCCCGGCTTATTACTAAGCCGACCGCAATTTTTTTTTTGTGGACCGCAGTCCACGCTACACTTGTTATTAGTCAGCGAGATCGGCACGCTCGTTTTCACAGGAAGGATTTCCGCCGTTTCTATGTAAAATGCTCAGATGGGCTCATCCTCATATCATATCGGTGGTATGAGAGCAGTGATTTATGTACTGCAAGGTAAAGTGGTAGGAATCGAATCTATGACTGCGAGGTCATCAAAACGTGTAACGCTATTAGATTCTTAGCAGGGCAGTGTAGGGGCACACTACAGCATTAGGTAGCTCACGAGATCGGTTTGATGAGTTATGTAATATTTACAGTCCGTCCGTCTTAGAGATAGTTATTTAGTTACTATGTAGATTGACATAATTTGAAAATTCAAAACACGACTGCCGTGTGGTAAAACGATTTATGCCAAAAAAATATAGCCTATGTTACTCGGAATGATGTAAGGGTTCTAATGATACCCCATACGTCCAAATCTATTTAGCCGTTCGGACACTGCCCTACCTACTGCGAACCAACTGTCATAGGTCTTTTTATACGTAAAGAAATATATAGCCTTTGCCTTCTGAAAGAAGAGCTCTACCACCAGTACAAATTTTCACATGATTTTATGATTTTTGACATATTTCGTGGTTTCAGAACAAAAATCACATTGAAAAGGACGATTTTAACCGTCGATATTTCGACCCAGTGGCACAGGTCGTGGTCACTGTGTTACCTATCCATATTTCACAGACTAACTACTCGTTTATCATGACGCGACATCTATTATAGTCAGCGCAGAATCTCGCTATACGCGGGACTATGAAATGGGACTATGAATGAACTTTCGGCAGGTATGTCACGACACTAACAATCTCGACATACGTGTTTGAAATGAGAAGCAAAAAGGCTTTATAATCCCAACAAGATTCGCGGGGCATACTGTGAGTTGTGACACTTTTGCTAACGCTAGGTATTCCCCAGTGAAGTTCGTAAGCTCCTTTGATCATGTGCCAAATCCAGAGAAGATATCAAGTCATCTTGGCGTGATGCGATACGTATGAACCCTGCAGCTGTAGCCATGTTACCTTATCGATGGTAGAGATAAAATTGATATAGCTCCAAAAGGATAATTCCGATTCTTGTATGAAAATTGGGCTATACCTTGCGTCTTAACCAAATCATCGGTAAAACATTAGAAATATTCTCAATATTATGTAAAAAAAAGATTAGTAAGATATTAACAGGGAATTCTTAATAATCTGATTTTCTAAGTGGTTAATTTTCTAAGTTTTATAAGTGGCTTGGCGGTTCCACATATTTCGAAACGTTTAATTACTTTGTGTATAATACTTTTAAACCCCGTTTCACATTTCACTAAAGTAAATATATGCGATATTAAAATTTGAAAGAAGATTCTTCATGCATACGTGCTTCAGACGCAGAGTGACGCAAATGTAGCCCATTTTCTGGCATTCTCCTTTTACAAACTTACGGTAATGGCACGTCTGGTCGATAGGTTCATCACGTGACTTATTCCAACTTCATTTAAATATTGATGTTAATTTTATTGAATTAGAATCAACAGATTAACATGGCTATAAGTGCTGATTGCTGCAACTGATTTGGACATCAGCAGCTTAAAAATATTGATGCAAAGTTAATAAAAACTGGATATATGAAATAATTTTGGCTTAAAACATTCCGTCCACTTTCGTCCGAAAATATTTTGAGGTGCAATAAATATAACAGCCTTTTGGGCAGCCGCGTACTGGCAAGCGTACCGAGGTATTATCTTCCAAACTTTTCAGTCCACTGAATGATTACCTGACTGACTGACTGATAAAGGTTGCTGGCAGGGGCTGGATCAGGAAGGCGCAGGATCATTGGTGGTGGCGCGTCGTAAAGGCTTTTATCTTGAATCTTGATGGAAATATCCGCCAATGTACGTCTAATACCATAGGATGAACAATTTCATCCAATACACCGTTCAATCTACTCTGTCAAAATCGCTTTTGTTTTATTCGAGTAGTATGAAGTTTGACAGAGTGGGGCGCGCCGTCGTGGATTGAAATATTACTTTGTGTTCCCAACATATATTAATTCTTTAAAATATACCAAATAACTTTAAAACTATTCATACTATAATATACATATATTGAATGTGAATGTAAGCTTGTTTATTACGCTTTCACGCCTAACTTTCTGAACCAATTTTAATTATTTAGCACCGAGATAGACTGGAGCTTGAAAAACGATATATTTAATAGGCTACTTTTTATCCCGGAAATCCATAGTTATCATGAAATATTCAAAAAAAAACAACAAAAAAGGTTGGAATATGGAGCGGGAATGGGAATGCTTAATTTATTGTCCAATATGAAATGGTCATACCTACGGGTAAACCACTCCTTTTCGCCATCATTACTCAAACATATCCCCGCTCCGACATATTATAATTTCGACTCCGGTTAGCAATCGGCTGTAATAACAAATGGTCCGCGATTTATTTAGAGATTACCGTGATGCTCACGCCAGATGGTCGGCATTTATTCTCCGGCATCGTTCTAGTCGAATGATTTTTTTGGTCCTTGATATCACTTAAACGAATAATCACACGATGATTAAGGCCAAAACATGTACATTTTATAGTTATCTGTGTTACAAGGAGCTAAGTGAATTTTGAAAATTGTGATCAAGTTTTTAAAATAGCATCCTGATCGTACGGACGGACGGAGAAAGTCTCACCATGAGGGTTCCATTTTCACCATTCTGGTATGAAACCCTAAAAAGACTAGCGTAAACATTCTGAAATTTTTGAGAATTCTGCAAGAAGAGTCCTCGTACGCTAGGTAATAACGATGATTTTTGAACTGTTTGTTGCAGATCGGAGACCTGGAGGACGACACGACGCCGCTGGACATGTCGTGGCCCTCCGGCTTCCGGAAAAAGCTGACCTACGTGTTGGTCGCACCCATCGTCTTCCCGCTCTGGGCCACGCTGCCGGACACCAGGACGCCCAAAGGTGACCTCGGACATACATTTCAAATATAAGCAAAATACGGGGCCTTATTGACCAGTTTCAAAAATCCACCCCGTAGCTGCAGTGGTGCCACTGCCTAAACACTAATAAATTAACTGAGGGTATAGGCTTATAAATCTGGGTGTAATACAAAATTCACGAAAAAAGTGTCCCTAGAAAACCTATATAAACGAGGCTACATGAGTATATTTGTATAAACAAACTAAAACATCAGCCTAATTTTCAAACACGAGACTGAAGTGCGATTGTATTTTCGCGTTTTGTATGTCATTTGGTTCAGACACTTTTTAGCACTGACCCAAAATCCTTAGTTTATAAATCAATGATTGAGGGCAATAATCGAGAAAAACGGGCTTAGAAGGGTGTCTGTATTTTTTAAAAAGGTTGACTTTAATTTATGCTTTTATAAATCCTGTAACCTGCCCTAGGTATATACCCTAGATTTATCTGCATTCCTCGCAAAAGCCTAACGTGGGTAAAAAAATAAATATAGTTGTACCTACCTAATAACGACGACCTCGCGGGTTCGATTCCCGCCACGGGCCACTTTGGAATTTTATAATTTCCTCAATTGGCTCAGGTCTACCATATATACCACCGGATACAGGATAGATACCACTATACCAGCAAAGACGCACCGCTAAGCGATTTAGCTTTCCGGTGCGATGCTGCCTAGAAACCGTTGGGGTGAGTTTACTTACGCCTTCCAAGATGGTACTAACTTGTATAGTGTAAAAAAACTACGAATCTTCGCGAAATATGTAAGTCGCTGCAACTATTTTATAGAAACTACATGGAACGTTATATAATTACGTTCCTTGAAAATTCTTTGGAAGATTCCCCGGAAACTTCGCAAGGAGTAGTTCCTCCGTGAAGAAATCGCAATGAGTTGTAGTGTCTATAGAAAACTCGTTCACTCAATAGTCTCTTATATATAGAAAACTCTTTCACTCAAAACCGGGAGCACAATCAGCGCGATTTTCGAGCAATATAAGATCTTTTCATCTTTTATAACAATCATCCGACCTCGAATGCGAAAAGTTGTGCTCCGTGCGCCATTTATAAGCTATCGAGTTTATTGGACTCTTGAGGTACGCTGTATTGCGGCGACGTATCTCTGGGGGCGAGTGATGTGGGATAAGCAACAATGTTTATGCGAGAAAAAATACTATTTATCAATAAATATTATGGAGGCAGCCTTTATAAGTAAAAGGAAACTATATTCCAAATTATCTGTACCTACTTACAAATAAAAGGAACTTACAGAGTTCTTTTGTATGTAAAATATTATACTTAGTTTCATCGACCGTCGGTCGAGATTGCTTAAGATCGCAATCGTCAATCGCAAAACAATCAAATGGTGCTTGGTTGGACGAAATGTAAATGTAAGCATAGGACTCGGCTATTCAGCGGGCAGAATTTGATAACAATTATTGGATACGAAAGGGATGAACCGGATAAATTTGTTTTTCTCACACTACCAAGCCATTAAACCGTCGAACAGCCGTGCTATTCTGCAAAACAGCGACGAGCGTACATCTATGCATCTATGAACTTGTCAGTTGTAATAAAGTACAATTTTGCATGCCATGTTCGGGTTGGCAGCTGTCTGGCAGCTATTTCAGAGATGGACATTTTGTAGAATAGCACAGCTGTACCTGAACGAACGTATTTCGTACCGTTTATTTTTTTAATTGAGACAGTCTTGACGAACACAAACACATACATACATACACAGAGGACTTGCCCGCACTCATACACTCACACAAAAATCTCAATACACATTGCACATAGGTACCTACAATAACATATAGGCGTACACATACCTTTACATTTTCCGATTGAATCCGCTTTCCAATCATGCTGGATTGAACTACTTAAATTAAAAGAGCGCATTTATAATTGCGGAAACTTTTATCTCAGTCATTACTAATAACTTGACCAGTCTTCATTGACTAATATAAAGAACCTTCAATAACATCCAACCTTTCTATTTTCCAGGAAAGAAGTATTTCCCTATAACATTTATAGGGTCAATAGTGTGGATAGCGTTCTTCTCGTACCTGATGGTGTGGTGGGCGAACCTGGTGGGGGACACGGCGTACGTGCCCCCCGAGGTCATGGGGCTGACTCTGCTGGCCGCGGGCACGTCGGTGCCGGACCTCATCACGTCTGTGATCGTCGCCAGGAAGGGCTTCGGAGACATGGCCGTCTCCAGCTCCGTTGGCAGCAATATTTTTGATGTCACTGTTGGGTGAGTCCTGTTTTGTACGTATTCTCATTAGCCTGATGGGGGCAAACGGCGTACGTGCCCCACGAAGTCATGGGGCTACCGCTGCTGGCCGCGGGCACGTCGGTGCCGGACCTCATCACGTCTGTGATCGTCGCCAGGAAGGGCTTCGGAGACATGGCCGTCTCCAGCTCCGTTGGCAGCAATATTTTTGATGTCACTGTTGGGTGAGTCCTGTTTTGTACGTATTCTCATTAGCCTGATGGGGGCACACGGCGTACGTGCCCCACGAAGTCATGGGGCTACCGCTGCTGGCCGCGGGCACGTCGGTGCCGGACCTCATCACGTCTGTGATCGTCGCCAGAAAGGGCTTCGGAGACAGGGTTTCTGAGACATGGCCGTCTCCAGCTCCGTTGGCAGCAATATTTTTGATGTCACTGTTGGGTGAGTCCTGTTTTGTACGTATTCTTTTTAGCCTGGTGGGGCACATGGCGTACGTGCCCCACGAAGTCATGGGGCTACCGCTGCTGGCCGCGGACACGTCGGTGCCAAACCTCATCACGTCTGTGATCGTCGCCAGGAAGGGCTTCGGAGACATGGCCGTCCCCAGCTCCGTTGGCAGCAATATTTTTGATGTCACTGTTGGGTGAGTCCTGTTTTGTACGTATTCTCTTTAGCCTGATGGGGGGCACACAGCGTACGTGCCCCACGAAGTCATGGGGCTACCGCTGCTGGCCGCGGACACGTCGGTGCCAAACCTCATCACGTCTGTGATCGTCGCCAGAAAGGGCTTCTGAGACATGGCCGTCCCCAGCTCCGTTGGCAGCAATATTTTTGATGTCACTGTTGGGTGAGTCCTGTTTTGTACGTATTCTCTTTAGCCTGATGGGGGGCACACAGCGTACGTGCCCCACGAAGTCATGGGGCTACCGCTGCTGGCCGCGGACACGTCGGTGCCAAACCTCATCACGTCTGTGATCGTCGCCAGGAAGGGCTTCGGAGACATGGCCGTCGCCAGCTCCGTTGGCAGCAATATTTTTGATGTCACTGTTGGGTGAGTCCTGTTTTGTACGTATTCTCTTTAGCCTGATGGGGGGCACACAGCGTACGTGCCCCACGAAGTCATGGGGCTACCGCTGCTGGCCGCGGATACGTCGGTGCCAAACCTCATCATGTCTGTGATCGTCGCCAGGAAGGGCTTCGGAGACATGGCCGTCCTCAGCTCCGTTGGCAGCAATATTTTTGATGTCACTGTTGGGTGAGTCCTGTTTTGTACGTATTTTTTAACATGGTGGAAAGCATGGTGTTCGTGCCTCATATAGGCTCATGAGATCCCGACGTTGCTGGCTGTCGGCGCAGAACCTCATCAGGTCTGTATTTATAACCACAGACTATTGTTTTAATTTTTAAAGCTGTAGCAGTAAGCCAGTAACAGAAATCGATGAATGAATGAATTTATCCTCTAAACCGATCCGGCCTCGAGGGTCAATTTCTCTTAGATTTTCCCTCAGCGCGGAACAAATTATAGTGCACAAGTGTGTGCACAAACACAGGTGCACTCTCTATTCCCTCTTTCATATAATCCGATGGGACAAACAGCTCCTGTATGACTGACAGGCGACGCAGGGCAGTTAACACATAACATAAATAGAATCGGGACATAACATGGCTATTGGTGAGCACCACAGCCTACAATTCTCTTCGAAAGAATATTGAATATCAAATTCCAAGTAAGCGTGATCCAACCCAGACTTAACAACTATGCTTGCAAAGAAAAAGTAGACAAATCCGAGCTTTCCATCCCTTCACATAACACATCGACGGTACATAACAAAAGATAGAATTCGCAGAGTAAAAAGACATGCCGCTCAAAGGCGTCAAACGACGATGGAGTAATGGATTATGTGCTTCAGAACATAGCTAATCCACTCTGCACACATACTATGAGAGAGTGAAGAGTGTGTGCCACACAAGTATCTATAAGTACTTACTAGGTACTCTATCGTAGAATGCAACTTACAAGCTTACTACAGCAGCTATGGCCTATATCTGTCTCCTTTATCTCTTGTAGGACACTTATATTCTTTGATAGATTTAGGGCGATCTACTGATTCTGTTTTATGTAACAGTCAATAACCAGCTCTAGGGAAACCTGCAATAGTGAATAATTCGCAAAAAGGAGTCATTTCCATTGAAAAATCCTGAGATTTTTTTTACAGTCTGGAGAATTTTCTTATTAGATTTATATAATTCCCATACATTTTTTTTCAATTTAATAAAATGTTTATTTATTTTAAATAAAATAGGTACCTATAGAATTAGAGTCCGACAAGTTTTATATGACAATCAGTTTTAACCACAGACCAAGGAATAACTTTATGCTTTTTTCTATGGTTTTAACCAATCTGACTCCACCGTTTCCTTAAAATGATCACTAATAAAATAATAAAATAAAAATCTTACATACATGCCTAACAATTATTACAATTACATCGTCTAACATCGTAAACTAATCGTCTACAATCTACATACATGCCTTGCCTAACCTAATAAAACTTTTTAATGACTTCAAGCCGAAGGAAGTTTACCCAATCATAATTTTAAAGTTCAGTAAAGTGCTCGAATAAAAAGGCTGCCAATTTTTGACGATTTAATTTTTGCGCCAAACTACGGTGATTTTTAAAAGGAGTTAAATTTTTCGTAGCGACTGGCTCCGCGCCAAGTATGTAAGTTTGAACACTGCCTGATGTAACTTGCAGGCATTGATAATAATAGTCAAGATGGGCCTATCTTGACTATTATTATCAATGCCTGCAAGTTTTTCTTTTGAATATTTTAAATCTGCCTGTCGTACGTCCTCAAAGGTCCAGGACCAAGGTTATCGTCTGTAGAATGAATAACATACGAGTATGAAGTTGTTTAGTTTATAATAACTTTTGGAAATAAATAAATAAACCATTACCATATTGTGTTAAGAACATTTTTTCGCGTATTGGTTATCGGATACATAAATGAAAAAATCGGAAAAAGGCCTGATTACTATTGAAAAATCCTGAGATTTTTTACAGTTTGAAGAATGTTCTTTCAAACGTATTTTACAACGTAAAAAAGTCTCAATATTATTATTGGTGGGTTTAGCAGCAATCCGGCTGCAATATTTAGAAGACTTCAAAAATTCTGAGATAATATAGTAAACGTGGATATAATATCACAATATGGCAAAACCAATTTTTCG
Organism: Coenonympha glycerion; assembly: GCA_963855885.1. Classification (NCBI taxonomy): domain Eukaryota; kingdom Metazoa; phylum Arthropoda; class Insecta; order Lepidoptera; family Nymphalidae; genus Coenonympha; species Coenonympha glycerion. The sequence goes on from OY979646.1 coordinate 11,782,999, forward strand.
CCACGGGCTTACTATTATGGTATTCTTTGCCACGGGCATAGTGGCCTCATTCATAATAATAGGCGAAAGATCAAACCAAACAATTTTAAATTTCATAGCCTACATGATATTATAACCTTAAAGAATCATATTATACGGCTGTAGAGTCACCGATCAAATAACAAGTCTAGGTGATTTTGTTTAGGTTATTTCTTTTATCCACAGTTAATTTATATTTCCCTTCGTAGACGTTTTAAATAAACTTCGAGTAAAATGATTCAATGGAATTGTGAGGTCTTGTGTTCTTTCTTGAAATTTTCTAGTTGAATTCAACTCGTTAACCGAAACAGGGACTTCGTGATCCGCAGTCTGACACGCTATCTCTGGACCAACGTGGCTGTTAATATAATTATAATTAAAACGTAGCCATAGTAAACGCGACGCTATATCGCTCCAGCAGCTGAGCACACGACCGCTTGGCGCAGTGCCAGGCGTGACGCGGGGGGGACGCGGAAAGAACCTTTTTATTTCCCCTTCACAATTATCCACCACTTTACTACTCGTCTGAACTTGAATTTCAGAATTTATACTGAATTTAAATGGTAATATGTAAAAAAAATAAGATTTTGAAAGGTTCCTTATAAATACACAAACCCTTAAACTTGGCATAATAAACGCACGCTGTAACGCTACGGTACTCCAAGCATATACCTAGCACGTTTGGCGCCGTGCCAGGCACTGCGCGGGGCGAGGGGGCGCGGAAAAGAACCATTCTTATTTTCCCTTCGCAATTATGCACCATTTTACTACCCGTGTAAGTTCAAATTTGAGCATACATTTATAATAATAAGGAACAAAAAATTATAATTACTAATAACTCGTACATTATGACAGGCAACATCCATATAAAAAACTCTGAATTGAAAACTCTAAATGAATTGAATCGAACTTCGTAGGCATAATAAACGCACGCTGTAACGCTACAGGGACGCTACGGCATTTCAAGCACACAACGCGTTTGGCGCCGTGCCAGGCACTGCGCGGGGCGAGGGGGACGCGGAAAAGTACCATTTTCCTCTCAAAATTATTATCAATCACTTTACATCGCATGTGAGAATAAACTTATTCAAAAACTTGTAAAAAAATTCAAAACAAACTTCATAGTAATATCATAAGCGCGGTAGATAACACAGATATATTAGAAAAGTATAAACTGAAAGTTAAATTCACGTTTGAATTATAATTTTGGGGATCCAAATAAGGTTTTCGTGATACATAGCCAAACACTAGGCCATGGATTAACTTGGCGGTTAATATAATTAACACATAGCCATAGTTATAATAATATACATTCTGTGGCCAAAGTAAACGCGTCGTCGTATCGCTAGTCGCTACAGCATCTCGAGCACACAACGTGCTTGGCGTCGCGCCAGGCACCATTTTGTTTTCCCTTCAAAATCATCCACTAGTTTGCTCTTCTGGCTTTAATACTTGATTGAGAATAAGTTCACATGTTACAAAATATTTTTAATAATACATTTACTCAAAAAGGAAAATTTTGCATGTGTGTGGAAAGTTTATCTTTTCCGCCCTTACGATTGAATGAGGGACAAAATTAAAAAAATAGCGTATCCAATCGACGAATTTATTACTGGACGTATCGAAGACAACTGTCATTCTCATACATTATTGCTTATTCAGCAATCGACAGGTGTCTACAATCGTAGAGAAGTCATATTACTTATATGGTTAAGGTTGCTAAAGTAATATAAAGACTATAAAATCCCAACTTGAGAAATGCCGGGAAATAAATTTAACAGCCCCGGCTTAAATCGAATAATGCGCCCATTGCGTTAGGGAGGTTTTTCTAAGCGAATCGTCGAAGAAAACTCGCTTACTAGTTCCTAGATGTAACTGTAAGTAGCAACTGAAAGTTTCCGTAGGAACCTTTGACTTTAAAGGAAAAGCAATAAAAGGGGGCCCTGAACCTTACAACCTCCTTGAACTTTGCGCCCCTCGGTTTCACTGACAACTACCTTCTTACAGCACAAACGCTTACAAGCTTTAATACTACAATGTAACGACCCTTCACCCAGTCGTATCATGTTCCGTAGCTTTTGTTAAATCAGCCGCTTTAGCTAAAGCACATTAGCCATATTGTTAGCCTGAAACATCATTTTTACCCAATAAGAAAATTGATTTTCTACACTCTCCAAGGCATATCCTGTATCAGCTCAGTGGCAGAGCCAGCCGCGAAGCTGGGAGGCACGGGTTCAAATCCCGTCGGGCGGGATAATTTTTATAAGTGGCTTAGTTTTTTTAGTATTTAGTTAAAACGTCGTTTTTTTGTTATGTTCTTCCGCAACGCTGCATGTCGCACCCACGTACGTATTCGTACAAAAATAAATTCAGTATATTCTATTAAAGCCACATCCACCTTAAATGGGAATGTAGTTTATAGTTTCGAAAAATTCCAACTAAATTGTACAGAAATGAGCAGGATTTATCCCCGACAAAATTCTGCAGCGTTTCATTTATCGATTTCCTCCGTCTGGATGGTGGCTGGCGTAATCGCATCCTTGCAGGGGCATTTCCGCCTCTATTTGAATGCTAATAAAGCGTAAAATTGCTTAAATGATCGCATAATAGATGTAGTTCAGATAGCTATTGCACGGGTCTGTAACCTGGATGCGAGTAATTGTGCATAGAATTTAAATATGCTGTTAAGTTATTATGCATTGAACTAGGGAAGTACGTCCAAAATGACATATCGTTTTATTAATCATCAATAACTTTAATATTATTCATAATAGGAACATATTTTTTTCTTACAACTTTGCTTATATTAATTGGTTAACAGGAATCATATAGATTTTGTCAGAAAAATCAACACTTACAAAAATATTTAGTATTAAATGAAGATCAAGAAAAATCCGTTTTGTCCATACCGTATGGACAAAACGACACGACTCGTATGGACTAAATGACACACACAGCCATCAACATAACAAAAATGATAAAATAAGAGATAATAATAAAAATTAATTGCACAATTCGCAAACAAAATTTTTGGTACGCTTTGGCAAATCAGCACAGGCTGCGTGAACCCAACGACTGCACCGCCTGCACCTCAACCACCCCTCACCAGGCTTTGAACATGAGTAGAGATCGTTGCAGTAAATACAGGCACAATCATCTTCTTCGTCTTCATGATCAGAGCGCTCTTCATCTGAGTCATTATCAATGTAAAGAGACTTAGTAACTGCTTGTTTCCTTTTACGAGTTGGTTTTTCAGCTGCAATCTCTTGTTTTGTACTTTAATTCTGCCATATTTGGTGATGACGTAAGTAGGAATGTTGTCGTTCGTTTCTTTGGCTTTCGTTTACCCTGTCCACTTACAAATTTACCACTGGGAACTGGAGAAATGACATTAATTGGAACAGCTAAATAACTTGTCGATGAACTAATGATTTAACTTGTCGATGCAAAGGAACTTGTGGATGGTTGGGAAGTGTCTAACGGGCCAGTCAGTGTGTTATGAATATCATTAGTGACTGCTATTGCGACTGAAGAATCCAATGAAGTAGATGGTTTACAAGAACTAGTGGATGGCTTTGATGAAGATTCAGGGGCCTTATTCTGTTCCTGGGCCATAATCTCGCCAGCCTCAGGTTCTATTGGCAACGATGGAAGGTTCTGATCCTGGATTGAGTCTGAGTTATCAGCTGTGGAAGCTACAAAATTCTTACCACCATCTCTACGGACAAAATGACACATTATGTCGTTTTGTCCATAGTGGTTGTATGTCATTTTGTACATAGCCTCAAAAAATATTACGATTCGAAGAATAATCTTGTTGCAGTGACAATAATGTTTTAAATTCTACGCGATCACCTCAAACACAAAATGCTTCGAAATATAAAGTTATAGGACAGTAAAATAACAAAAGAAAACTTACCGAAAAACAAAAAACAAATGACCACTAACAAATTTCTTTCCAACCTTGAAACACAAATGTCAACATGGCGTCCGTTCTGTATTTTAAACGGCTCTCAAAAGTCCAATGGTATATTTCCGGTGTAGGTGCTTCTTGATTGGCTAACTTTTGACAGTTTATACCGCGCAGTTTTTTAAATATCACTAATGTGTCGTTTTGTCCGTATATGTCATTTTGGACGTACTTCCCTACTTAGTTACTGCGCTCGTTATTTATTCGAACTGCCTGCGATTTTTATTTACTTATTCAATTTTACACATCTTTGGTAAAATAAGTCTGGAAGGAATCGCTAACATGGCAAAATCACACAGTTTATAACACCGACGCAATTTTGCCTGTTTAGCGGTTATTTTATGCCGGAACCAGACTTAGTTATTTGTTATTCGTTATGCGGCTACACTGTATTTGTCCAAATATGTGTTTATATGAGCAAATAACAAACATGCTATCCACACTTGGCGCTATGTGCCAAATATTGCCAATACGTGTCCTCAGAAGTGTGCTAAAAACCGACAAGAGTACGGACACGCATATTTGCTATTCCCGCTTATGCGTTATTCGTGAAAATAAAGCAAATATAGACGAATGAACCGCCCACACTTGGTCGCATGCGGCCGAATAAGGCGAATAACGAATAACAAATAACGAAGTGTGGTGCCGCCATTACAGAGTAAGAAATTGTTTAAAATTCTCGTGCAGACAATTTTTTACCGAACTCCTCCGAAACGGTTCGACCAATTCTTATGAAATTATCGTAAGCTATTTCTTATGTCCCTAATTGCAAAACAACGTTTGCTGGGTCAGCTAACAGTTGTTCTTTTAGTTTTTAAACTGAAGGTCACTAAAAATTGTAGTTTTTATTATGCTGTTTTTGCTTGATATTGATTACGGTAACAGGTAGATGCTTCAAATGTTCACGGATTATATTAACTTTAAAAATAAATAGATCATTTGAATAAAATAAGTGTTTAAGGGGGTTTCACATACATCACGTGATTTTTGCTCGTTTTTGAATTTGGTGGTCACAAGGCAGTGGTGTTTAGTTTTCTTTATTACTATGGTCTTGATAGTACGGAACCCTCAGTGTGCGAGCCCGACTCGCACTTGATCAATTTTTAAACTGCAGTGCCCGTATTCTGTATCTCAGTGCCTATCAAAGAATGATAACCACTGGCGTTTTTTATCTATTGAAAGTTTGTTATGAAATAAAAATAACATTTCCTTAGCAAAACTTCAATGCACTTGCGTCACGTTTGTAGGTATAGTCGCGGAATGAAAAGGTCCGTCACCTTAGTGTCGATTTTCGCTTGCACTAGTACTGCAAGATTCTATAATGTCAACATGCCAAAACAATTGACTAGTGCAAACGAATCTGTTTGAAAATTGACGAACCTTTTCGTTCCCTTACTGTACCTACACCATAATATTGCACCGTAGCCATGTGGCGTACGATACGTCAAAAAGATACAAATTGAATTGAAAAATATATACGAAAGTTGTGAAAAAAATAATTGAACATAAAATATTAAAACATGTAAGTTTCAAAAACAACATTGTTCATGTTAAAACAAAATCGTAAAAATATATATGCACTACAAATTGCCCAAAGGCATCCTCTGTCTACTTTAGGTCTGCGAGGGAAATACCTAACAAACACTAGACTAGACTGCATTAGCACTGGGTGCATCTTCAGATCGATATCGCGGGAAATGCTGATAACGCATAGTATCAACTGTAAAGTTTATGCAATACGGTTCAAAATTGCACAGAAAAAGCAACCCTTAACTCTTATAACCGTACATACGATATTGAACTCTAAATTCAGGTGAAATAAGGATCTATTTAAGTTTGTTGTAAAAATGAGAAATTTGTTTTGAAAAATTTTCTATCTACTTGTTGTTAATTTGGAAAAAATGAATATAAGCTTTTCCTAGCTTTGCTGGTATCTGGTAATAAATAACGACGAAATCTTATAACCCGTGGATGTTAAAATTAAAAAGATAAAATAATAAAATACATGATTATTAAATTTGAAAATAATTGTCTTTATAGTTTTCAAAACGTGTAGGTCACTGAGAATTGCTTTAATAGCCTTGTATGCCGTTAATATGGCAAAAGGCCGTGGCTTCATATTATTTTCGTAGGTGATCTACTTATCTTCGATTTCCCGGCTCCTTTATAAAAAAATCACCTGATTGTACCCAAACAATAAATGATCCGTAGATGGCATGGAAATTTGCATTTTGATTTTATCTTTGCCCCGACCTTGGCACAAATGTTGGGTCAAACAAAATGCCAGTTTCTACAGGATATGGCCTCGCGTGATCCAAAATTGTTCCCAATGAACAAAACGTAAGCGATAATAATCTCTATTTGTATGTAAGGTAAGTATTGTTTCTTATCAAAAACATCAAACCGTTAAAATTGAACTAAGGTATACCTCGTACAAGCAACTAACAAAATTAATATGCTTCAATTTGCTACACTGCGCAAATTCAGTTTTTGAAATTGAATAATTTAAACACATACATTTCTATATTATATTCTTTACTTACCAATTAATAAAATGGAAATGCTTGAGTGAAAAGTGCATTAAAACTATCTTCATCATGATATAGCTTTAAAGTTCAAACACGAAATCAAATAGATATAGGTACTTTATTTCATTTGGATCCAATTACAGACTATTTAGAGGTGATTTTGAGGCACTTAAGACTCGGAGTCATTTCACTTTTCAATGTTTATAATATCTCAATCAGCCTATAGACGTACACTGGTGGACAATGGACATAGGGCTTTTCGAGAGCGCGCCACCACACACGGTCCTCCGCCTTCCTGATCCACCCGCTACCAGCGACCTTTTTCAGATCATCGGTCCAGCGGGCAGGTGGTCGTCCTACGCTGCAATTATTATCGATACGCGGTCTCAGAACACGTCTGCCCCAACGGCCGTCTGTTCTGTGACAGATATGACTCTTATAATAAACTGATAACTATTTCACGACTTCAAAACTAAGTTAACTTCTCCTTCATGTCACTTGAATTATTTTTACCTGTATCGAAAGCACTGGCGAACTACAGTGTTGCCTTGCTGTTGGTGACAGAATAATCATTTTTGGCATTGATAAACTGGCGACATTTTTTCGTGCCATCCGCCCTGTCCAGGGTATAAATATTTCTATTATTATTGAAAGATTTAAAATTTGATTATTGTACGTTTCCAGGTTGCCGCTCCCGTGGCTTCTGTACGGCATCATCTACGGGGAGCCGGTCAGAGTGAACTCCAAGGGCATGGTCTGCAGTATTGTCCTGCTGTTCGCCATGCTTGTCTTCGTCATCATCAGCATCGCCTGCTTCAGGTGGAAGATGAACAAGGGGCTCGGCTTCACCATGTTCCTCCTCTACTTCGTGTTCGTCGCCGTCAGCCTCGGCCTCGAGTACGGATACCTCCATTGCCCTAGTGAATAGACCATCGAGCCATTTCTTTGTAGGATCAAAGACTTTCGTAGGGACTGTCTGTTGTTAGTCACAGTCGTACTCGACTGCTGAGATGGGTGGACAAATAGCGTTAAATGATTTGAAAGTTATGTGCAGTTAAATCTGATTAATAAGGTAAATAAGACTATGTTTTGAAGAAATTGTGGCACAGGATTTTTCACTAATGTTTGCGCCAATATACATCGACTCTCTCAATTACATCCTATGCTTAATATTATTAGCTACACTCAGATTTAATATATCGTTAAGTACGTATGTTCTTGTGTTTAGATGAATGGGATTGTTTAGCTTAAGTACTGAGGATGAACAATTTTCGTCAATCTGTGCTATCTGGTAGGCTCTGCGATGAGGAGACTCAAGTTTTAATCCCATCGTATATTATTTCTATATGTATTCTGTAGAAATTAATGATATTTTTTCAATGATGTCTTTGAGTACATCCGTTAATATAACTAACTATACAGAGCCATTACATGAGAGCGTATGTTTAGAATCTGTCTCTGTCTATCATTTCGTGTGAGATAGAGAAAGACAAATGATCGTAATAAAGGAACGCCTTCGTTAAATAAATTACTTCCGTTTTGTACATTCAAAATGCATTTCCACAAAAGGTAATCTCAATTCTTTGCATAAAATATAACTTTTTTAAGGCCGTTTTAATCAGATTTAACTAAAACAGTTATTAACAGATTGTAGGATAAATTGGTTTATTGTGTTCATTGATTTAATGAAAAATAAAGGTGATAATTTATTTCAATAAAGTCTACTAATTATTATGTAATGCCAAAGACATTGAAGGACATTCTGGACAAAATTGTATTTAATAGAATAGATAAGGAACAAATATCAACTCTTTGAATTTAATATTTGATTGTGATGTAGAATTATTTTGAGAAGATTTAAAAATCTTCAATCTTGTCCAATGAATAATAAAAAGAAACAAAATAATTGGTGATTGTGATCATAATTATTGTATACAGTAACGTTTATGTTAATATATCCCACAATGTTTGAAAAAAACTTTGGTCTACAAAATATCATTTCTTTATGCCTAGGCCTATATTGTTTTTTGTTACTATATTATTATGTTTCACTTGTTGATTAATAATACAATTATTACCTACCTGTTCAATAGTTTAATAATAAATATTCTGAAAAGGAATTCCAAATAAAGCACATATTTGTTGTTTGTGTTTTAGACTTTGTCAATACAACGCTCAAATTAAAGTGTAATATTTAGTATGGATTTCTCGATATATACATTTATTTACTGTTTTGATGTTATTTAATTTATCAGTTAAGTCTTGAAGAAGGATTCTAAAAGAAAATGATTTTACTTTGTGAAAACAAAGTAAAATCACTTTCTTTTTTTTTGTGAAAACAATATTTGAAACAATGGGTTTTTTTTAATTAAAAAAATCACAGTATGTAGGCATCGATATAGAGTATAATTAGAAAATAATATTTATATAAATGTTAGTTGATTTAAAGCTTTTACGGTAATGTTTTAGAAATGTGACTTAAACCTCCTCGTAGAAATTCATGTCGGTAACTCAATAATTTGTCAATAAATAATTGAGTAGAAGAAGACAAATAAGGTTTTTTGAGGATTTATCTGTTTTCTGATTAAGTTTTGAGCTCTTTAAAAACGAAGCACTCACAAAGTCGATTATGACTTTTTATGATATTAATATCGACATGAGTCTATGGAAGTTTTAAATGAATGATAAAATAATAAGAAAATGAGCGCAAGAATGTTTTTATTAGGATATTTTATTTTTGTAAATATTTTGATTGTAATAGCTGTACCTAGTTGTTACTTTTGCTCTGTGTGGTATTTAGATCGGACTGAATTCGTCCACATCCGTTAAAAGGCGGGGAGATAAAAACTTTTTATACGAGTTTTTACATGAATGCGAATATCAATCAAAATATAATAATCGTTCATTTCACTTTTACGCAATTATTTGCATCAGATACTTGTAGAGACTTTGATTCTTTTTAAACTTCTAAAAGTGTGTTAACTTTTCGATTTAAGTCAGCCATAGATTACCACTTAGTTCTCTATTACAGATTTTAACACATAATACTATAATCGTAACGTGGCACCGATTTGGAGTGATGATGACCGAGTGATTTTGTGGTAATTTTGGCATGAAATACGAGTAAGAAAGTATAGAAAAGGTAAAAGAAAACGAAACATTTGATGCACAAAAGAAAACAGGAAACAAACGTGAAGATGTGTAAAGTGGATGAAAGATTTATGGAGTAAAATAACGATCGTTCTAAACTTTTGTGATATTGAAAGGTTCATCACACTGTTTTCTTTGGTTAATCACGGGAAAGACTTTTGCGCCAGTCTCTACATCCGTAGGTGTTAATGTGACATAAATATAACATGATAGGAGTGATAATGAATCGTAATTTGGCTTCCAAAACAGCACGATCTCTGAAGTGCATCTCCATTTTGTCCTCGCCAGGAAAGGTGTTCTGTAAATGATAAATATATAAGTAATTTATGTGTCATGTCGTCTATATTATATTTTTTGTATAATAGTGAGGAATAGGAAGTATTGTAGATATACATTCAGGCCGAAATTGTCGCTGCACAAATGTTAAATAGAAAAATAATCGAGGAGATAGGGGGAAACGTAAAGGAGGCACTTGTAAAATCTACCTGTGTTTATGAAATTAAATAAATGGTTACAACGTACAAAATACACCAGACGAGCTCACGAATATAAAAAAATTACTAAACAAAAAATAAATAAACACGTATGACGTATCTACGTAGACTAACTTAGGCTACAAAAATCTGCAGCTCTTGTGTCAGAGAGAAAAGGGAGTCCTTGAAAGGCTTTCAGATTTAATCAAGCATCACCGTAACATTTCTCACTATAATCTTCGATTATAATGTAAATACACAAGTAGCACATGCTGTTTCGAGCGGGACAAATGTGATTTATTAAATTACATAATTAATTCCGTACGATGTGCCTAAGAGTCTTTATATCAATTAATTTAGCAGAACAGATAGCTATAGCTGTTGTCTTTCTAAAGGCACATGTGTCCCACTCATACAACGTAAAAAAAATTTAATATAGGTAGTTGATACTTGTTCTTTAACTAGCTCTTTTACAAGTTTCTAAACTTCCTTATTTTATCTGAATATTGTTTCATCTTTCGGAATAAACCTAGGACTATTGAAGTCTTGATTGGATGTTAATTTAAGATTAAACACGGTTTAATGTTTGATACGGCCTATTTTTGGCTAAATTAGAACATCTTGATAAACCGTCCGTAGTTGCGTTTCATTGCTCCAATCCAATAAATTGTTTTGATAAATCCAAAAGAATAATAACGGAAGTTGGTAAAGTTATTGACCCACAGAGAATATTTATAACCCGCCTATTTGACATAGCAATAAATAGACTAGAATAGATAGATAATATTATTGTTAAGCTTTGACAATTCAGAAGAATATGTATCGCTCAAATTATTTGGAATTTTGTCATCGCATACAAATGAGATGAAGTATTTGTATACGCACAAATATTCTGCAAAGAATAAACAATTGGCTTCCAAACGAGCATAAAGTATAAAAGCGAAATCATTGCTGAATTAAATCCATCTCAGTTTTCAACATATCGATAGGTGTCAGACAATCATATTAATCATATTCTGTGATAAGGACATACTTATGACGTATTTACATGACATTTAATATTATTTATCTTCTTATCCCGCATTATGTATCAAACACTGTATATATTAAGGTTGGATATGATTATAGCCTTCTGTAGCTCGCTTAGTAGAGCCACTTCTGATAAAACAGTCTCATATACGTTACCACTGAATTAATGTTATGCTAAAATTTGTACTCCTCTAATAAAAAAATATTTACTGGATCAAAATCTTCATCTAATCTTATTCGAAGTCAGTGTATGAAACTGTTCAATCGGCCAGTGGCCAATCTATACTTTTAATGTAAGATACAAACGAATTTTTCTCTCCACTTAAAGATTCTTAAAGGGTTGGTGATATGATAAAATTAACATCAATTTAGATTGAAGTAGAGCGCAGTATACCCTATTATACTTATATTTAATCCTTATATCTTTAAATACTGGAAAGCACCAAGTACCAGCGCGTGCGCAAATTGTATCGTGTATATTGCCCCTCACTTCTATACCTACGCTACAATGTCTTACTAATGAATTATATTGTAATGTATACACTAGTGATTTCTATCTATCTCTCGTAATTATAATATTATTATTAAGTAGATTCTGTACATTGATCATCCTTCCATTGTTTCTAGTCAAGGTTGCGATTAGGTTATCTGACACGAAGGGTTCAAGTTTTTCTAATGTATCGATCATATCACGGCGTATGTCGTACGCGTTACATTAGTACGAGTAGTTGCATCAAAAATTGCATTTGTTCAGTACCAAATAGCACTTGCCGAGCTAGTTCCCATTCTATTTCAAAGTTTGTTATTTAATAGCCTATACAAATTTAACAAATGTGGCGGGAGGCGCGGTTGTAATGTTTTTCTTTGGCTCGAATATTTCAATAGTGTCTTTAATTCACTTCACTTTATGTAAGTACATAATATCTTTCTACATGTGTTTTTGATTCACACAATAAATTTCATAGAGAATATTAAATTTTTTTATCTCTCAACTTTTGGTCCTTTTGCGGACTTTTATTTTGTATTTTTATAGTGATTAGTATTTTATTGTCACTTCGTTCCATAGAAAGATATTCATCCGCCTTTGGGACTAAAATTCTCGGTATCATATCAATTTGATACCTTTTACGAATTGGAATATTAATCTTTATTACTTCTTCGTAGTGTAAGTTTAGGCTTAAAGCTACCGTAAAAAATTTAACAATGTTAATTATCTAATAACTGAGTATGATATCCAGGTAGAATTGTTACTAGAATGATGGTTTTTATATAAAAATAATAAATTTAAATGGATATAAATGAAGCAAAATATCTATTACTTGCATTTTCTTTGATACGGGACGTAAGATGAACACCATTATTATTATAAATAAACTCCGTGTAATAATAGATAAGTAATTTTCCCGCGCTAATGAAATTCAGCTTTAAATGGTTCGTGTCGAGGAAAATGGAATTAATATTTTATTAGTCAACGACTTTTTTTCGTAGCTGAGACATCTCGACTTCGGGAAACTAAATCAATTTTAAATACAAGATTTTTTACAACTTTTATCTAAATTATTGAAAAAAGAATCAAGATCACATTTTAATAGCTTATTAGAAGTACTTATTATTTTTCAATCAGTTCGGTACTGGGTAAATCACTCAACGTGAGCACCTTGTAATATGCAAACAGTTGAAGATGTGAGCTAACAGTTTTTTTTTCAATAGCCTTACTCGTAGAGGTTTTTGTTGTGGGTTCTCGTGTAGTTTTAAGAGTACGAGTCTAGAAGGAATTTAATATTTTACATTAGTTTCCACATCTCGTGTTTCCAAGTGACAATGACTTTAGCATAGCCGTCAAAACTAAGCGAAGGTACGACAAAAAAATTAAATCCACTATCAAGATACTTTGAAAAATGATTTACAAAGTATAAACTCATCCATTCATTTCTTTCTTTAAGATACTGAAATATTAGATCCTAAAAACAACCAAAACTTTTTGTTTCCACATTCATTCGGTATACTTCACAAATTAGTAGGACATAAGAGCGGCCTTATCATTAGATATCTATGCCAGGCTACCTGGATTAGAAAAAAAAAATTATAGCAAAATCTTTAACAAACGGCAAAGTAACTTCTCGAATTCGAGATGACAGCGTAGATTGTTAATAGTGATATTATTAATTAAGGAAAAATAAAATATGTTATTAATTTTAACAAAATGTAGCTAAGTTTTAGAGATTTTCAAAATGTTGTAACGATACAAAACGGAGCGGCTCTTGGAAGATCTTTACTTTGGTAAAATATCTTCAGAAATTTGGACATGTTCAACAGTATTAAACTAACTAGTTGTTTAGTTACAGAAAATATGTAATGACTGATGAATAAATTTGCTTTCATGTTTCCCATCTATGAATTAGATACTACCTATATTATCGGACACACGCGACGTTCTCGCAAATTCTTTTTTTTTAGACGCAGAAAACACACGTTTTCCAGAAAAAAAGTCTATTTTAATAGACTTTTTTAAAAACAGTAATTTTTAATAGATTTTTATAGCAGCTGCGTTGCGTGGATAAAACGAGTAGGCACTTGACACTTGACTGGTCGACCAAATTTGTTTAATATTTTTACTGCTGTCTGCCTTCATTTCGAAGGCTGCATTTTTAAAACCCTGTAAGATTATATATAATATTTGGAAAATAAATCTAGAATTCATATCATCATCAAATATAGGTAAGAACCATCACAATTGATTGAAATCTACATTGCATACGTTGTTCATTCAAGAAGTCAAATATGTAATAAAATATAATTTACATACAAAACGCTGCTGCTACTGTTTTTAAAGAAAAAAACTTGCATGTAAGTCAACTTATATGCAAGTTTCTTACGACTTAAACCTATTAAACGTGTATGATCAAGCAATACAAATAAATAAGTAGTGAAAATAATTGTAGAAATTACGCGAACGAACATGAAAGTACAATCAGCGGTAGGATTCTTTGTCTTTTGTTACAATTTCCAAGAAAAAAATGTAAGTATTTTATAATAGCATCGTTGTCCTTATCAAAGTTTTTATTGATTGTTAAATTAATATTATTATCATTATTATATTGTGATGATAGGTTTTTATAGGTCGTTAATTCAGTGCCTCTGGTGTAATAGGTTCAGGTGTGTCAGAAATATGTTTATATAAGTTTCTATTTGGTTTCGGCTAAAAATCAATTTCAGCCGGACATTATTGAAAACATTTAGCTGTGATACTATTATTTTCGCGATTAAAATTTGCAATGTGGGACTGTTTACGTATTCTATAATTTGCGAAAAATAATTATTAGATTTATTTCGGTGTGATAGATGCTATTTACCTTAAACCAGAAGATATTAGTTCAAATTGAAAAAAAAATTCGGATAAACAATAGATGTACTCTAATAGATTCAATGTCTAAGATTCCACGATCATTTATGTCTGGATATACACTGCTGGAGTTTATTTATTTGTTACGGAATACCTGAAAATATAGTCTCCGACAATGGTTGATGTTTTATTCTAATAACGTATTTTTGTTGTATTGCTTTGCATCAATCTTTATGCCTTCATATTCAAGTGAGAGTATTTGCGCTGATTGGAGAAAATTCTGGTAGTGCAGTTGAAGTAATTTAATTAAAGCTTTCACCTGAGGCACAGATGAGGCGACGTTTGTTTTGGTTAGAGTTCGATTTGTGAAATTTTGACGCATGTCAAGAGCATCGGCGTGTCGACCGTATTATGAAGAATTACAATAAAAATTATAAAATAGTGAGTTACTATGTGTATTATTTATTTTTTCCCTTCAAAAATACCTAGACATGGTAGTCTTAGATACAACATACAATTACTTCTTTATTATTATAGATCGGCTTGATCTGACTACAGTCACGCCTGATGGAAAGCAATAAACGCCTGAAGAACATGAAAAACGTAAGACGCTAGGGAAAACCCCAACGGAAGCGAAGAAAGAAACGAAGGAAATGCTTACACAACATAAACCAATCAGTGTGATTAGATTGGCTTAGATTCACACTGGTGGTCTATCAGTGTATCACCGTAACCTCTGGATGGCTTGGGCTGATTGGCATACAGATATCTACTCGTAGCTTTTATGGCGCAATCGTCCCTAAGAAAGGTTTTAAAAATTAAACTAGGGTCACGTGATCGAAGTAGCGGGCAAAAGATGGTTCAATATTGTTTTTATATACTATTAGTGAATGGTAGAATCTATACAATTATAATATTTTATTGTAGTTAATCCACGACGTACACAAATATAATATTACATTTCATAATTATACAGATAATAATATAATATCTCTGATTTCCTATATATTATATATATATATATATATATTATTTTCCTGATACACATAAATAATATAATTAATTAACATCTTTTTGAACAAAACAATTTGTAAATTAGGCAGGCAGGTAGGTTATGGGGTTTACACTAAGGAATTAAAATGAGTAATTGGTAAATTGGATTAGATAAGGATATAATTCTCGCTAGAGTCTGAACACGGTAAAACAACTTTCTGAAAGCTTCTGGAAAACTGTTTCACGTATTTTGGAAATTAAGTACTCACATAACTTTATTTTTATCGATAGAAACCAACTTACATTTTGGTCCATTATTGAAAAAGTTTAAAACTATTCTGAGAAACTATTACAATTTCATGATAATTGAGAACGGTATTTCGTAGAGCAAGAGACAGCATCAAAATTTTGTTCGGACGGTTGTCTTCTATGTATAGTTTAGTTTGTGAAGGAAAAAATGATTATAGCTAGAGTACCTAAATCAGATGTTAATAGGTACTTAGGTCCTTTAAGACTCGTATTATTCTGTGGTTTTGACACTCAAATAACTTATTAGAATATATAAATAAAAGTATTTGGAACTAATATTATAGTATTTACTTAGTAACAATGAAACAGTTGCAGTAGTTGCTAATTCATGGTTAACATAATTTGCTGCTGTCTCCTAAACTACAAACAATTATTTTCCTGCTGAATGTAGTATAGAACCATTTATGGTATTTTCTAGACGAAGCGTATTTACAATAATTTATTAGATACCTATATATAGACAATGAAAATAATTCCTATCTACTTTTTATACTTGAGTTTCACAAGACATTCACAATAACTCTCAGATGAGTAAATCAAGTGCTATAGGCACCATTACGGCTACAAATCTACAACAATAATGTAAACATTTGTTAACCGTAACGTCATAGTTTGATTTTAACCTTCCCTTTCCAAAAGTCCTTACGCAGATCACTTACGCCAGATTTTAAGAAAATTCTGAACTGTGCACAAATGTATCCTATTCCTATATAATATTATAAAGGCGAAAGTTTGTGTGTGTGTTTGTTACTCCTTCACGGCTCAACTACTGAACCGATTTAGCTGAAATTTGGAACATAGGTAGCTTATAACCCGGATTAAAACATAGGCTACTTTTTATCCCGGAAAAATCCGTAGTTCCCGTGGGATACTCAAAATACCAACTTTTCCAGAGCAATCTATAGCTACATCTATAGATAGATTGTTCAAGCGAACTTGCTTGAAAGCATGTTTAAAGGTTGGAATAGGGAACGATAACGGGAAAATGACGTTTCCCTTAGGATTCATGAAAAAGCGAATTTGACGGGGCCGGGCCGCGGGCAAAAACTGAATCTATTATCACTGTAAATGTGAAAATGGCCACTATGTAGGTTCTGAACATAGCACTTAATTAGTAATGCTATAAATGTGGAAATGGGTACCTACCCATAAAGGTTCTGAAAGTACAATTGTTTCGCTATTTATAATGTGTGTTTTGGTTAAGCAATGGGATACAGGTTAATAATGCTAAAAAGGTGTTCCTGTATAGTTTCTGATATTAGAACTGTTTCGCTATTAAAAATATGTGTTTTAGTTGAGCAATAGATTATGTGATAGTAATTATGCTATAAATGCGAAAATGGATACCTATAAGGTAAAGGTTCTGAAATTATTTCACTCTTAAGCGGATACGTTGATTTTATTTTCGTCCTTCTCACTCTTATGAATACGTTGGTGGGTTAGGTTAGGTTAGGTTAGTATGCAGCGTTGTGGAAGAATATAACAGAAAAAGGTTGTTTTACCTAATTACTTCAAAAACTAAGCCAGTTATGTAAATGTCGTTCTGAGCGTTTTTGGGAATTATTTACCGATACATTAAAACAAAAATTACAATTATGTCCATCGTAGTTTTCGATGGAAATTAGAAAAATTGAGATTTTGGAGCAATTTTTGGGAAAACTTTTTGGCGAGAAATTTTTATCCAATCGTGTTTCTGAAGTTAGGTTAACACATATGCTGTTTTTTTCCCAGAAAATCCAGGACTCCCACGGGATTTGTAAAACCCCGAAATTCACGCGGGCGAAGCCGCGGGCAAAAGCTAGTAATATTATAAAGGCGAAAGTTTGTGTGTGTGTTTGTTACTCCTTCACGGCTCAACTACTGAACCGATTTAGCTGAAATTTGGAACATAGGTAGCTTATAACCCGGATTAAAACATAGGCTACTTTTTATCCCGGAAAAGTCCGTAGTTCCCGTGGGATACTCAAAATACCAAATTTTCTAGAGCAATCTATAGCTACATCTATAGATAGATTGTTCAAGCGAACTTGCTTGAAAGCATGTTTAAAGGTTGGAATAGGGAACGATAACGGGAAAATGACGTTTCCCTTAGGATTCATGAAAAAGCGAATTTGACGGGGCCGGGCCGCGGGCAAAAACTGAATCTATTATCACTGTAAATGTGAAAATGGCCACTATGTAGGTTCTGAACATAGCACTGTACGCATTTAACAAGTGTGTTTTAGTTGAACAAGCGGAGGGATAATAATGCTATAAATAATAATGATATAATGCTATAAATAATGCATAATGCTATAAATGTGAAAATGGGTACCCGTATTATAGGTTCCGACATTACAACTGTTTCGCTATTAGCATTTTGTGTTTTAGTTGAGCAATGAGATACAGTTTAATAATATTATAACTATGAAAACGGGTAGTGGGTACCTATATGATATACTGTTTCGTTACTGACAATGTATGTTTTAGTTGAGCTATGGGATATGGTAAAGTAATTAGTAATGCTATAAATGTGGAAATGGGTACCTACCCATAAAAGTTCTGAAAGTACAATTGTTTCGCTATTTATAATGTGTGTTTTGGTTAAGCAATGGGATACAGGTTAATAATGCTAAAAAGGTGTTCCTGTATAGTTTCTGATATTAGAACTGTTTCGCTATTAAAAATATGTGTTTTAGTTGAGCAATAGATTATGTGATAGTAATTATGCTATAAATGCGAAAATGGATACCTATAAGGTAAAGGTTCTGAAATTATTTCACTCTTAAGCGGATACGTTGATTTTATTTTCGTCCTTCTCACTCTGTTGAATACGTTGGTGGGTTAGGTTAGGTTAGGTTAGTATCCCCCCCGATGGATTCCAATCTTGTCGCGATGGGGGGGCTCAGTAGCCGTGGTTGGGCCCCACGGTGAAGCCAAAAGGAATCCAGGAGGGGACGCTCGGAGTGGGCCTGGAGATGGGCCCGCTCTGGATGCGTCCAAGAGGGGTGCGGGGGACAGAGTTTTCTGTCTCCTGCAGCCAGGAGGGGTCGCGGGAGGAGAGGCGTGTCGGTGTGTCGTTGCCGCTCGCCCTATCTCCCGCGACCAAACGGTGGCGCACCGTTTGATGCGTCGGCGGCGGGGCCGCAGGGGAAGAGGAGTGTCGGTGTGTCGTTGCCGTTCTCCCTGTCCTCTGCGGCCGTTTGGTGGTTTGCGGCGGAGCCAAAGATCAGATCCGCCGCGGGGTATGGGAGGTCGATGCCTGCGAAGTGCAGGAGCAAGCTTCGCAGGTATCGGCTTACCCGTGCCACGGCCCCTGGGTGGCGGTCCCGGGGGGATCCGTCGCCTTACGGATGGGCGCCGAGGAGGTAAGGCCGGCTTAGGTGTTTCTGGCCGGCCTTGCTGTTGGAGGGGAGCTCCATGCTCCACCTCGTGGAGGGGCTGCGCAAGCGGCCGGGCACCGGCGGGTTCGCGGAGGTTTGCGGAAGCGTTCCCGTGTTCCCGTCATACGGTGCGAGGAGAAAACACCGTGGGGTTTAGCCGGTAAGAGTCCGGCATAACCCAGCCGCTCCCCCGGGCGACTGGGTATCCATGAGGATTCCCCACGATGATAAAAAAAAAAAAGGTTAGGTTAGTATGCAGCGTTGCGGAGGAATATAACAGAAAAACGTTGTTTTACCTAATTACTTCAAAAACTAAGCCAGTTATTTAAATGTCGTTCTGAGCGTTTTTGGGAATTATTTTTACCGATAAATTAAAATAAAAATTACAATTATGTCCATCGTAGTTTTCGATGGAAATTAGAAAAATGGAGATTTTGGAGCAATTTTTGGGAGAACTTTTTGGCGATAAATTTTTATCCAATCGTGTTTCCGAAGTTAGGTTAACACATATGCTGTTTTTTCCCCAGAAAATCCAGGACTCCCACGGGATTTGTAAAACCCCGAAATTCACGCGGGCGAAGCCGCGGGCAAAAGCTAGTACATAAAATAAAAATGTATCAATAAAATCAAAGAACTGTACCAATGTCGAAACATGGGTTTTGGGTTATGACCAATCAAAACACTTGAAAATCACGTTTTGATGTTCTGAAGCCGTACTACCATCTCTTATAGCAGTATTATTGTAATATTGTTTTTAGATTTTCATACAATGTTAGTATATGAAAATCTTAAAACAATATTACAATAAAACTGCTATAAGAGATGGTGGTACGGCCCCTGAAAGATCTTTGATACATTTTTAAGCGATCACCCTGCTGAGCAACGATAGTAGTGGTACGGGTACGGCTATCATATAAATGGCGAAGCAAGGGCAGCTATGTTTTATAAGTTTCAGTTTTTAGGTGATCTTCATTCACAAAAGATAGTTTTAGAAAAAAATTACTTAGTCGAACTGTATCATATAAAAGCGTCCTGAATTTTCCCAGCCAAGAAAGAACCTCGTGAAATATTGCGGCTCTAATAATAAGAGCACTACGTGTGGAGTACAAGAAAAAAACAAGATGACCTTGATAGGTTCACGTAGACGCAGCAGATTATCCAATTATTGCAAATCTTTCCAAGGACCTCAGTGAGGTGTTCCTATAATATAAATATACTTTTTGGAGTTAGTCAGCGTAAGTTTTGAACGTCTCTCTATGTCTATTTTGTATCCTTCTCTCGTCCCAAAATTCTCACTATAGTCATGCCTTGATTTAGTGTTAAGATTTAACTGCAATCTTCTGGAAGGCTCCTCCAAAGCACGTTCGCCCTATAGAGCCTTGTGTACGGTACACAAAAACACGACCACAAGAAGAGAAGATCTAGAATTAGAGCAAAGCGTGACGTAAACGCGTGCGGCAGAAGAGCAGGAACGCCAGCAGCGCCGCGATGGCAGCACCAGCTATGAGAGTGTCCTCTCTTCGCGAACCGCCGGCCCGTTCTACCACAGCACTCTGAAATTAAATACCTGTATTAAAACCCGAGTTCACTAAGTACATTAACTATGGAACTCCGACGCCAGTTAATAAATGTGCAAATGATAGTTACGTGTTTATTTTTTGTAACAAAAAGGTGGATTTGCTGTGACTGGAGAAAGATTCGGGCACGTACCAAACGCAGGCTTCATCCACCTCTATATTTGATGGCCCATGCAGTGTAGACCTCACCCATCCTCGGATGCATGATGGCCTGCGGCGTGGCGTACTGGTCCACGTATACATGTCAGACCAATCTGCTACATTCCCCAAACCTATCTAATTCTGCTTGGGCCTCAGGATACTGCCTTAAACATATACAAATACATCTAATGCTCGCTACTCACCCATACTCCATACGTATGCATGATGGCCCGCGGTGTGGCGCACTGTGCCACGTACAAACATCAGCCAAATCTGCTACTTTCCCCAACCCATACAATTCTCCTTGGGCCTCAGGATACTGCCTTAAACATATACAAATACGTCTAATGCTCGCTACTCACCCATCCTCCATACGGATGCTTGATGGTCTGCGGAGTGGCGCACTGTGCCACGTACAAATATCAGACCAATCTGCTACATTCCCCAAACCACAGATAACTCAACTATCTAATTCTGCTTGGGCCTAAGGCTACTGTCTCAAAACATATTCAATACATCTTATGCTCGCTACTCACCCATCTTCCATGCCTGATGGCCCACGGCGTGGCGCACTGGTCCACGTACAAATGTCAGGCCAGTCTGCTACATTCCCAAACCTATCTCATTCTGCTTGGGCCTTAGGCCTTGGACCTTAGACAGATACAATACGTCCTTACCCATCCTCCATGCCTGATGGCCCACGGCGTGGCGCACTGGGCCACGTGCCTGGCTGCCCAGTCGGCCGCCCGGCACCACCCTCCCACTCTCACCGCTCGAGCCACTACCTCGCATAGGAACGCCATTACTACTAACGCTCTTTGCTCTATGTGGACACACGCCTGAAAAATAATAGAAGGAAAATATAAAGAGAAATTCTTCAAATATCATTGATAATGAAGACTA
This sequence comes from Coenonympha glycerion, assembly GCA_963855885.1. Taxonomy (NCBI): domain Eukaryota; kingdom Metazoa; phylum Arthropoda; class Insecta; order Lepidoptera; family Nymphalidae; genus Coenonympha; species Coenonympha glycerion. The sequence continues at coordinate 11,804,795 of OY979646.1, forward strand.
GTAGTATTAGCAAATCGACACTGCCCGGCAAATTAAGTAAAGATAAGTTATTCATGACAGTGGTCGTACTATGAGAAATTACAAGCAATTTGCAAAGAACCAAGTAAAATTTGGCCAGCAAAATCGTGCTGCCAAATCCACTCTAAATGGTTGAATTAAGACTAGTGGTGCATAAAACCCGAAAAGTGATACCTATAAGAGATTCATAGTAATATATTTATCTAGGTTTCTAGAAGTACACGACGTCGATCTTTACCTCTCCTCCTTAAACCTCTTGGTAGTACCCTTACCTACCAATTTTGGTAGCCATTAGTAAAGCTATGAACTTGTAACTTTTCGAAAATACCTTACAATTAATGACTTGTCAAACATGTATGCAAATAAGTCCCTTACCGCGTAATAAATATTATACTCACTTGGCAAATCTCCTGCATGATGTCCTCAAACTCCACTTCATCAAGGCACAACAGGGGTATGTGTTCCGCTCTGGACGCTAGTCTGGCTCTGGCCTTGGTTTCCCTGAACCTGCGAGCAGCTCTCTCCAACGCCCTCCAGTCTCTCCAGTACATCCACCAGCCTCTGCAGATACCATTATAGAACCTTGAGTTGATATCCGAATTTACAATAATTAAAGGCGACCAAGGTGATATTGTCATAGTTTGTTATATTGTCGGCAAACTGGACTCATCTTTGATAGGGTGGATATTTTGATAGGGTTGCGAAACCATGCGGATGTTATTTTCGAAAATAAAATTGTATGTCGGCCAACCACGCTACGGTACGATGGCAACGCCAACATCACCAGCCAATTGGCGCCATGGCTGCATAATTGATGAAAACATGGACCAATCCGTGCCTACACAACTCTACTGATGCAGGCATTAACCATTCAGCTGCATTGATGTAAGCTGTAAGCTGTTTTGTAGAATTGCATAGCATTTCGGGTTAAAGATCCCTGCAGGAACTTATAGGCTGGCCAGCAAGGGACGTCTAAAGAAATGCCTTTTTGTAAGCTTTTTTTGTGTCTTAAAGGCATTTAAAAAATTCTGGTTCTGAGACATGCAATAATTAAACCATTGATTGACTATATTTGCGAAAAAGCTTAGGGTCAGCAAAATTTATTTAAAAGCTACCTCTGGTCAGGATTAGCAGGCGCTATCATGCAAGGCGGCGGCCGCAGCTCCTCCAGCCTCAAATGCTGCAGCAGCATCGCTCTGAACAGCCGCACTCCCTTCTCCTCTTCCTCGCCCTCGAGGTAAGGTCCCCTCCAGTGGCCTTGGCAGTCATCCCTCCTCTCCTCATCCAGAGACACTTGCCGTCGCAGAGGCGCTCGCGGTGTGTTATATTCTTCTAACGATTGGACACTGCGAGCTGAAATTAAAATTAGTTGCAATCAGAAATGTAGAGTTCCGTAGGTACGTAAATACAAAATCACTTAAAATGATTTTCAAAATAATTACCTACATTATTTATGTACCTAGTAGTAGCTGGCCCAGCAATCGTTGTTTTGCCGTATAAATTATTTTACACGTAAGTACAATGTACATTCTATTCTCAGCCCTACTGAAAATACACGAAAAATCGGACCGTTTTTTTCTATCGCGGAGTTTTGTTACACGAAAATTTTATCATATTAGAGAAAAATATATGATCATCGTTTATAAATAAATTAGCTGACACGGCAAACGTTGTTTAGCAATATATACAATTATTTCTCACTTAGGGGTATTCTCAGACTGAACGGATAGGTATACACAAAAAGTCATAAAAGTTGACCGAGCCATCTCGAAGGAGTTTTGTAACAAACACTGTGAAAGTAAAAAAACCGACCAAGTGCGAGTCGGACTCGCGCACCGAGGGCTCCATACTATAAAAGAAGTAAAACTTTAAAAAATTCAAAAAACTATTCCAAATTTCGAGCTTTGATAGATACTGAAAAAATCGAGTGGGACGGACATACGGACGGAGAAAGTCTCACCATAAGGGTTCCATTTTTACCATTTTGGTATGGAACCCTAAAAATGTAAGTGTGTGAAAAATAAATTTAAAAAGTGAGTTAAAAAATAAATTTAAATCATAACTTGATTGAATTCAAAATTAATGGTAATAAAGCAATCGAAATTAAATGCTTCTGAAGATTTTTCACAGTTTCATATAACCTGTGAAAGATGGTAGTCACAAAACAGAACAGAAGGAAATAATATTGAACACCCGCATTGTTTTGCTTCATACAGACACGTCCATTCCCTCTCGTATATAATGCAATAACTCAATAATTAGTACCCACTGACAAAGACTTGTCTACGCGATGGAAAATCACGTAAAAGTATCACAGAAACACATAAAAACATTACAGATTTACCTCCAGGTTTTGGTGGGGCAAATGCCATACCTAAATACTGTAGCTAAGTCTAAGATCTAGGTTAGGAGAGTTGCTAAGTTCACGACACTTGTTTCCTTGGAGCCAGCACTAGGAATGAGTGTAATGCTAAACATGAGTGACCTTGTGTGGCGTGTCATGGCCATGACATAGATTAATGGACATGCGCAGAGCGTCTGCGATGAGGGAAATTCGAAATTGTAACACTATTTGTTGGTGAGGCTAAGCCACTGAAACATCGTAGCTTACAGCATGCTGTATCAATCAATCGAACAATCAAAATATTTATTCTTTCACATAGGCCTAACTTACGGACACAAGCTATGAATTGTTAGACTCTACAAATGAAACACTATACACAATTTTTCCAACACTTTCTTCGACGCTTCACTTTCTTTGGAATAATTATGTATGGTGTTTCATGCAGATTCTATTAAGGTATCGGATAAACTGTCCTGGCTTAACAGTTTTTAAACTTTTTCGTGTGTGAAATGTTTCGGTCTATTTTTCATACCCCTATTAAAATTTTATGGAAACATAACGGTTTTTGGATCAGTTAGTCTAATATTATATTAATTCATAGTGTCAGTGTCTGTAGCAAAAATCTAAAACGACTTGACCGATTCTTATGAAAGTCGTCTCATTCGGCAGACCTAGGAATAGGTCGTAATCTATTTTTCATGACCCCTAAATGGCAGAGCAGCGTTCGCTGAGTCCGCTAGTTAATTTGTATAATATTTAATATTTTAAATAACATTATAAGGGATCACAAAGGTCCGTAGATTGTCGAATGTTGTTTAATGGCGACTCTCAATTGGTTATCACGGCGGGTCATTGTGCAACCGCTATCGTACAGGAAGGACCACATTTGTCCGGATGATACACGTCGCAGGGATAGCACAGAATCGGCATTTTGATAAAAGTCCCAGTACTTGAACTTGAACCCAAAAAATTATAGCAGCTTCAGTCAAACAACTTATTTATTCGATTGCTAAGAGGCCGCCGGCGACTGCAAAAGTGCGGTAATAAAATATAGTAGTCTGTTTAAGTTGACAAACCCGAGCTATCGCTACACAATTTTTCACACACATACTAGCATCCGCGCACCATACCAAATTAACACAATCACTACAAGAAAAAGTTGCCGCACTCACGGAGCTGTTGTTGTTAGGTAGGACTCTATCTAGTCGGAGCGTGATCGACGATCTATGGACTACGGATAAATCTATGGTTTTTTGGTTTAGCAAGAAATTATAAAAAAAAATGTTCCATGACGTAAGCGTACCAAAAGCAGTCTTAGAAATGGAACAGATAGGTAAGTCGTGTGAACGTGGTATGAACATACACGATAAAATGAATTGATTAGTTCTCTTGCGTCCTACAATTGGTTATATTTTTTGTTCAGAGAAATTAACCATGAAATAAGTTATTTACTGTTAAAACGTTTAAGTTTAGGATGACAAGATATAATTTTTTCAATATTTAAGAAGCTGCAGTATTAAAACACGTTCTAAGTTAATGTAATCCATGTTTATTCTATTATTACAATGCCTATAAAATTTACACAGGATTTGACAAAAAAAACAATGCAAGACAAGCATCTTGATGTGGACAGCCCATATTGTGTCCATAAAGCCATGCAAAGACATACAGACATAAGTTTAAAAACTTATCTAAATGTAACGCTGAGATACGTTTACAGCTTTTGTCTGCCTTATAAAGTTGTTAATGAACAACAAAAAACAATCGATAGCATTTTTAACATTAGGAGTTAAATGAAAATCCTATTTTCATCACAACCCTACAACACATCATACAAAAGAGATAAGTCAGTAACTCTGCGTACGTACCAAGGGACTTATCTCTTTAGTATACAGGATTTATTGATCACCCTAAAAACATTACAACACAAAAGTGATTTTAAATGTGATTGCTAAGTTGAATCTAATGTGATTGGTATTGAAAATGATTTCAAAATGACTGCTTTAAATAAGGGAAGCAAACGGAAGATTTCTATCGATAATAACATCGATAATCGGGATGCTGTGTGCTGTAGGAGAATTTCATATTTTGCGTGTATGTGTGGTGTCGTATCATTGCTTCTACAAGCGTACAATTATGTGGACAATGTTGAAATTAATAATGTTCTCGATATCGATGATAGTAAGGTGATAAGTGTTATCGATATGAAGTTAGAAGAGAAAATCGACGCGTACTTACGTGAAGTCACTGGTATTTCACATAGGCATAAAAGGGATGCGATGCTTGTAAGTAGACTGTATGCCCTTTCTGTCTGTTATGGAATATAGAGTTAAAAAGACAAAAATAAACAGCTTTATTTAGTATGGATATTGGATACAGAATGATTTTAAGGGTATTACAGGGTTAATTCCTAGAGTCTTAAGAGTTTTAAGGGTATCAAAGAGTCAGCTCCTAGATTCTTCAAGAATTAGACAATGTATAGGTAGATGTAGGTGTATATGTTCTTGTGATTGTTGCGTGAAGGAGTAAATCGTTCACGCAACAATCACTGAAGTGATTTATCTGAGAATAGACAAAAAATTTACCCAGGATTGACATTTAGAGGCTCTACTTTTCATCCCGGAAAAATCCGTGGTGATTAGTGAAAACCCGAACTACACAAAAGGGGATAAGCGGGCTAGTACTCTCATGAATACAACAAAACCCGTGTGGTCTACAAACTTAAGGCCTAGCCATGTTACTTAGCATGATGCGTATACTTAGCATGAATCGTCATATGCATTAGAAAACTGTGAAATGTATAAGAGCGAACGCTAAACGACTTATCGTTATCAATCAACAGTCACGTAATCAACATTACGTCTCTGCCATTACGTGCTATACATTTCTAGGGATTCTAAAGCGATTGTAGAAATAGAATTGATAAGTAGCATCTATAGGCTTCTCAGCGCTGCGCTGCACTAAGTCAGTTTGATCTTGATGACTTATGGCGGTTTCCAATATTCGATCTATCCATGGTTTGCCTTACTAGAGATAGAAATTTGACGTAACTTTTATGGACCTTATGTCAAATTTCTATCTCTAGTAAGGCGAATCACGGATAGATCGAATATTGGGAACCGCCATTAGTAGGTAAGCCATGTGATCATTTGGTGTGGTGATCATTATGAGCTATGGCGTGGCACTTGGTGAAGTCAAGGTCTGAGACTACATTCTTGCATCCAGAAATAGACGTATACATAGGACCCGGCGGACCACACGAAAAAATGTCGCTAGTTTACTGGTGTCAAAATGTTTGTTTTGACACCAGTTGTTGAGTTAGTTGTAATGTCAACCGTAGTTTTACCTGCTAACCGCGGTCCACGTCACAGATCACTATACTTGTTGTTAGTCCGAAGTCGAGTTTCAGTAGAACGATTTCCGCTATGTTACCTCATATTAGGGAAAATTTTGACAAATGGCGCCACTCTTTTCTTGTATGAAGAAGGTTAACGTAAAATGTTCCGAGGGGCTCATATCGGTGCATCCAGATATGTCCTTTGCTGCAAACTTAACAGTACTCTAAGACCATCCGGCAGCCTTCAACTTGGCATCCAGGGACCGCTTCCAAGTGGCTATCGTTAGCCCCCACTTGGCTACAATTTGGAAGACTCTTGGGGGACACATTTTTGGCGCAAAGCGTAGTCAATCCAGTTCCATCCCCTCTAAAATTATGTAAGACTTTCCAGTAATATTGTTCATGTTCTCAGAAGACATCGTCAGTCATGCAAGAGGACTACACAGAAGGGCCCCACGTGGAATTCTTCGACCCCAAGATTAAGTCGCAGCTTGAGATGAAGGACACAAACGAGATGAAACGCACCGGCGCCAAGGGGGCTGCCCCTGGTGGTGACACCTGGGTGTGGCTGACTAGCTATTCTAGAGTGCCAGTGAGTAATTTTATAACTTTTAGGTAGCGTTGCTTCTGAAGCGGAGCGTGGTAGAGCGGACCGTGAATCAGCTAATCACAGTGCCCGAAATCTCCACTGGCATCAGTGTGTCCATCTGTGATTAACCGATTCATGGTCCGCTTTGCTTCAGTGGCAACGTATCTTACTAGGTGGTAGGAATTTTTCAGAGGCCACCCGGGTACTGCGAAAATTATGAATTAAGACTTACTTCGTGACTCAAAGGCATGATTTTATTAGTAACGGACATGAAATGTGCACCGCTAAAAAATGGTGGGTACGCTTTATGGTTGGGTACACAGCATCACAACGCTGCAACCGCGCCTGGAAAATCGTCGAAAATTCAGTTTGCCTGTATCCACCTGTTTTTATAAGTTATAAAGACAGGTGGATACAGGTCTTGTACATAGGGAAATTATTTTCATCTCATTCCAATCATTTTATCTTGAGATTGATCTGATCAAATCCACTTATAACGCTTTGGTTTAAAAGGGGATTAATTTTCTGGCTTTAAGCCAAACCGGTAGTATCTTTTGAATTAACGACTCACCAGTTGAAGATAAGCATTGCGAGAGAAATTTCAAGCCAAAATTGGTTCATACAAAACTAAAATTGGGTAAACCAAAAAATTTAAACAAAACTTTATTTGAAAAAAAAATTTAGTTGTGGACGATACTTTGAAATCAAAACAGCTTACAGAATGCCTTTGCTGAATTTTAATGCTATTAGTTCTTCAATAAGAAGCCATTTAATTTGTTTTTTCTTTTCAGTATAAAGTAGTCCAAGGATTTTGCAAAGCCACGCAAGACTATTGCCCGCCTGGCGTGCGAGGGCCTACCGGTCCCACAGGGCCTACTGGCCCGAAGGGTGACAGGGGAGACCCGGGAGCTCCGGGTCTATCAGGGAGTCCTGGATTGAGAGGTCCAGTTGGACCTCCTGGTCCTAAAGGTTTGATTTTGTTATATTTGCCTTTTTAACAAATTATCTACTGTAACCGTAATGCATAGACTCGTTGCCACCCAAAAGAGATCTTGACATAAAGTTACTCTGTGAGTACACATTTGGAAACTACGAGACCAAAGAAACTTTGACGTGATGGTAGATGACAAACCTCCAACTAGGGAGACTGACGACATTAAGAGATTGCAAGGAGCTGGATCAAAACAGCACAAGCCCTATATGTAGACTGAATCGGCTGAAAGACAGAAAAATAATAATATTAGTGGTAAGCAGTTAAGTCGTAAAAAACATTTGAAAATTGATGGGAATCACAATTAAACAACAGACTGGGACTCATAACTTGTAAAATAATCATCATTAAATGAATGGTTTCATATTTTCAGGAGAACGCGGCTTTCCTGGTAACCCGGGACTAGACGGACGCGATGGGGTCCCGGGCGAGCCGGGACTGGATGGTCTGTCGGGTAGAAATGGAGCAGACGGCGCGCCCGGGAAAGATGGACGGGACGGCATACCGGGTAAAGATGGCAGCCCGGGGAAAAATGGGAAGGACGGGAAAGATGGTTAGTAGGACATTGCCAAAATTAACTCATATAAAATAAATAATTTCATTACCCTTCTTGCAGTCGGGTAAAAATCCAGCACAATGTTTAGCACAGTTAATTTTTAATTCTTATTATACTCTGATGTACTAACTATAATAATTTGAGTTACATTTAGTTTTGATTTACTCCAAGCCCATGGTTTTAATATTCGAAACGATTTTACTAAATTTATATTCAAGCTCTATCAGTTCTGTATTGATAAGTGTTAGATATTGATTTTGTATTGGTCATTATTGTTGGAGTATTGATTACTCTACACTACACACACTACCACTACACATAAGTAGCTGGCTTGGCTACTTGAACATATTAAGAGGATCATAGAAGACAACAGTTATCTTAATTTTAAAGGTAGACCCGGAGCACAAGGCCCTCCAGGCGTGCGCGGGCCTAAAGGAGACCGGGGCCCAATAGGTCCCAAAGGCCAGCGAGGCAACGATGGTCGAGACGGAGCCCCTGGAAAGCCTGGTCTATCCATCTACAACTACACCAAGGAGAACCAAATGTTCATACCGCCTACATTCGCATGTGAGTTTATATCATAAGTTTTCCGAAGTGCACAGTACGTAGGCCATAAAAACCTACTCGTAAGATAAAATTCGCGGATTGGTTATTTCTATGTCAATTCATTCTACTCCTACTACTATAGTATCTTTGTCTGTTGCGCTCTCTGTTGCACCCACAGGTTTAACGGTTACCAGGCAACAGGTGCTTTCCTTTTATGCTATATTTGAAGTATGCAAATGTATCACTATAAGTTAGGCATGCATTGTATTAGTAAAGTAGTCTTAATAAAACACTAGAATCGGTCAGACGCGTTTAATTAACGAACTTCCCTTCACCCCGCACCTCATGGCGACCCCGCGCAGGTCGGCGCCGGGACAGCGCCGTATCAAGTGACCGGCGAAAAGTGCGAGCGCAGCGCATTCCAGTGTGCCTTAGTGCATCGATTTAGAGTTATTTAATTTTAAAGTAATAAGACGGAATGATACCAAGTATTTTTTTTAACCGCTCGCGTACCCAGTTAAAAAAGAAACATGGGAACCCAGTGTAGCAAATGCCAGTGTGAACAAAAGGAAATGGTAGTCAACCAACATGGTATAGAGCAATCAACCAGTGCTGATCTAACGACGCATTTTTATGTAAATAACATCTTAGTTTCCACGATAATTGGATTGTGTGTTGTTGCTATACTCATAATAGCGTATAAAAATTATAAAAAGTGCCACGCAAAGATGATACAAGGAGAGATAACAAATAGTGCATTAAGGAGAATGCAGATGAGATGGTCGGGCCGCCGAACCGGGAACCAGGAACGAGATGGATCCCCTAATCCGGCATAGTTCCAGAATTCGAGTGTTCCAGTGTAGCGTTAATACGGCTGACAAAAACCTGTGTTCAATTTCCGTAACTTAAAAAGTATAGAAAGTGCAGAAAATGTGTGTTAAAAGTGTTATGAAGGTAAATAAATAATGAACTAAATAATAATAATAAGAATTATAACAGTGCGAGTTAGCTATCCACAATAGTAGACACTTATAATACTATTTTATTTTATCGAAATAAGTATATTTAGTTCTAGGATAAAATTGTTTAATTATTTTAAGTCATAGGGAACCCTAATGTTCTCTATTGTAATAACATATGTGTGTAATATATTATTATATTGTCTCCAATGTGTGTCGAGCAAAAGGTTCTTAGAAATCTGACCCGGGCGAGACTCAGCATTTCTATCGAGCCCAGTATACCTAACTGTGCTTCAAGTAGGAATAATTTAAATTGGAATGAATGAAATATGATACTGTACCGTGCGTGTTACGTTGTTTGTTACAAAGTTTTATTAATATACTATGGCCGATAGGTTAAAAGAGTTATATGAACAATTATTGGAGATAAGAAAATATCTTATAAAAAAGGGACAAAGTAGATATAAATGTTCGGTTACACCAATTAAATTAAAAGAAGCGAATGTATTGTTAGATAAATGTAAATTGTTATTATCTGATTTAAGTAAGAGTCAAGATAAAAAAGAGCTTGAGTTAATTACGGATACATACGAAAATATTTGTTCTTTATTTTTTGAAATATCTAGTTTGTGTACCTTACCAAGTTTTGAGCTAAAGTTAGGAAAAATGGATTTCGACGTGAAAACTGCCTGTAGTTTAATTCCAATTTTAGATGATAAGGAGGACACTACGAAACGATTGATTGATGCGGTAGATATGTACGCCGACATGATCAGTAAGGACAGTCAACAGTTATTAATAAAATTTGTGCTAAAAAGTAGGTTATCGGAGAACGCTAAGCTACGGATAGGCTTGGGTACTACTTATTCTTCAGTTAGTGACATGATAAGAGATTTTCAAAAAAAAATTACTATCTATAAAATCCTATACGGCTATACACAACCAGATACAATCTTTAAGTCAAGGCTTCAGAACTATTGAGCAGTATGGCTCACAGCTGGAAAAGTTAATGACTGATTTAAATATTTCGCAGTCCGAGGGCGACGCAACTAAGAGCGAGGTCCTAAAACCCATTAATGAGAAAATGATTGTAAAAAGATTTGCAGATGGTCTCAGAGACGAAAGGTTAAGTACAATCATCACTGCTCGCAACTATACATCTCTAAAAGAAGCCATACAAGCAGCCAAGGATGAGTCCACTCTGTCGTCATCTACTTCCAAGTCGGGTGAGATAATGAAAATGACCTCATCATCCAGAGGTAGGTACAATCATCGATCTTCTAGATTTCAAGGACATTATAGAGGCCGTGGTCATCAGAATTACAACAAGATGAACAGATACCAGGGGTACTCCAGACCTTTTCAGTATGCTCCTCGCGGTCGAGGTCAATATGTTGTATACAATAACAGGCGTAGTTATAACAACCGACGCGGTGGAAATTCTTTCAACAGGAATAATCTTTTCGCGGTACAAGGTGAGAACAGTCAAACAGCTACATGTGCTGCAGAGAATTTACAGCAAAGAGGGGATGAGAGAAAAAAAAATCAGTTTTTTCGGGATTAGTAATTTAGTTTTAGCTTGTAGAGGTAATGCAAAGTTTGTTAATTTTTACATAAATGGTAAAAAGGTAGTACTAATGATAGATACAGGTGCATCGATTTCGGTAGTTAAAGAAGATGAACTCCCGAGATCATGTACAATCCACCAAGATAATTTAGTTGCTAACGGTATTGGAGGTAAGATTCGTTCTTCTGGCTATGTAGTATTAGACTTACACGTTTCCACGAAAAACAGAATTCAAAATAGGATTTATACTTTTAAAAATCTACCAATCATAGTTGATGGAATATTAGGTCTAGATTTCATGACTAAATATAAAGCAAACATTGATTTAGATAAAAATTTATTAACGATTAAAATACAAGATGAATATTGTGTATTACCAATTTATGACCAACCTGATTACAGCAATTCACTGTGTATTCCCCCACGGAGTGAATCTATTCATTATGTTCATGTAAGAACGGAATTGGAAGGTGATTATTTTGTTAGTGCGAAAGAGATAGAGAAAGATATATTTTTGGCTGGTACAATTGTTCGACCCAAAAACAAAAGAATTCCAATTAAGATTTTAAATATTCGAGATGAAGAAGTAAGATTAAATAATTTTGAATTGAATGTAGAGCTTTTAAGTGACTATAATATTTTTAGATTTAGTCAGTGTGCTAGTAATTCAAGCCGTGCTGCCACCTTATTACCATTACTAGGCTTAGAACTTTTAAACAGAGAGGAAAAAGAATCTATTGAAAGAATTTGTACAAAATATTCAGACATATTCTTTTTGCCAGGTGATAAGTTAGAAACTACTAGTATTTGTGAACAATCTATAACATTAAAAAATAATATTAACCCTATATATACAAAGCCATATAGATTACCACAAGCATTAAAGACAGAAGTGAATAAACAGATAACAAAAATGCTTCAAGATGATATTATTGAGGAATCTACTAGTGAATGGTCGAGTCCAATACTTTTGGTACCTAAAAAGTCTGAGGGTGTGAAAAAGTGGCGTTTAGTTATTGATTTTAGAAAACTAAATGAAAATATTGCGGATGATAAATTTCCGTTACCAAACATTAATGATATTCTAGATTCTTTATCAGGTTCTATTTATTTCACTCATTTAGACCTCCAACAAGGATATTACCAAGTAAAACTGAGTCCTGAAAGTAGGAAGTATACTGCTTTTTCGACTAGTACAGGACATTATCAGCTGAAACGCTTGCCAATGGGACTAAAACCTTCATGTAGTGCTTTTAGCAGAGTCATGTCGATAGCGATGTCAGGATTGACTTTTGAAAAGTGTTTTGTTTATTTGGATGATCTAATAATTTTTGGAAGATCTTTAGCTGTTCACAACAAAAATTTAATTAACGTTTTTGAAAGATTAAGGAAAGTCAATTTAAACTTGAATCCAATTAAATGTCAATTCCTTAAGAAAGAAATTTTATATCTTGGCCATTTGGTTTCTGCTGATGGTGTTTCACCTGACCCTGAAAAGAATAAGGTTTTAGAAAAATTCCCAGTGCCTCAGAATACAGACGAGGTAAGACGCTTTGTTGCCTTCTGCAATTATTATAGAAAGTTCGTGCCATCATTTGCAACGATTACCATGCCTTTAAACAATTTGCTAAAGAAAACTGTACCTTTTGTCTGGACGCCAGAATGTCAAAATGTTTTTGAATTTCTAAAAACTTCTTTGATGTCTCCTCCTATATTGCAATACCCAGATTTTTCAGAGACAAATAAATTCATACTACAAACAGATGCCTCAGACCTATCAATAGGAAGTGTTTTATGTAACAGCAATTTAAGACCTGTTGCTTATGCAAGCAGACCGTTAAATAAGGCAGAAAGAAACTACCCAGTAATACAAAAGGAGTTAACCGCAATTGTATGGGCAGTCAAATACTTTAGACCTTATTTATTCGGTAGAACTTTTACTATTATGACAGACCATAAACCTTTAATTTATTTATTTGGCATGAAAGACCCTTCAAGTAGGTTAATTAAATACCGTTTGGTGTTGGAAGAGTATGATTTTGAGATAGTATATGTGAAAGGTAAAGACAATGTTGTCGCAGATGCATTGTCTAGAGTATGTATAACATCGGATGAACTGAAAGGTATGAATGAGGAAATTATGGCTGTGATGACTAGAGGACAAAAGAAGAGAATGGAAGAGGACATTAAGAGGAAAATGGAAGAGCAAGTTAAGAAAGAGCAAGCTGTGATTAGTAATAACACAGACGAGTGGCCTGATCAACCACGAGTCGTGGAATTATTAAAACAGCCGTGTGATTCTATTGAAATGAAGTTAGTAAAACAAGATATCATAAAAAAGTTTAAAAGAGATAAGGTAAAAGTAGAAGAAAAAGAGTGTTTTGTTTACGTTCCAAGTAGAATGTTATTATGTATTAATCTTGGCTTTAGGTTGCACTTCTCGCGAGCCGAATTTGCAACTAAGCTTAAAGAATTTTGTGAAAGAATAAAAATAAAAGAACTATGCATACTGAAAGATGATGAAAATAAGGAATTTATAAAAAAATTGTGTAGTGAAATTAAATCACGTGAGGAATGGACCGGCCCCCGAATATGTGTTTTAAAAGGTATTAAAAGTGTTTTTGATGAGAGAGAGAAAGAGTTTATTCTAAATGATTATCATTTATTGCCCACAAGTGGACATGCTGGAATGACTAGAATGGCAAATAACATTAAAAGGCGATATTACTGGCCAAATTTAGATAAGGACATTCGTAAATTTATAGGTAAGTGCGAAATTTGTCAGAAAATGAAACAAAGTAGGCATACGAAACAACCTATGACTTTGACTACAACTGCGTCAACGGCATTCGAGAAAATCTTCCTCGATTTAGTTGGACCGTTGGATAGAGATGAGTATGGAAATCGTTACATCTTAACTCTTCAATGTGAATTAACTAAATATATAGAAGCGTATCCATTACCCAACAAGGAAGCGGTAACTGTGGCGCAAGCTTTTGTAAATAATTTTGTTTTGCGTTTTGGCTTAAGTAAGTCCATAGCGACTGACAGAGGAACTGAATTTATTTCAAAAGTTATGGAGCAGACATGCAAATTATTAGAAATAAAAAAGTTAACATCAACTGCATACCATCATCAATCAATCGGTTCTCTCGAGATAGCTCATAAGCATTTAGGTGCATTTTTAAGAACTTATTGTACTAATTCGGGTTATTCATGGTCACATTGGTTACCATTTTGGTGTTTTAGTTATAATACTTGTGTAAACACACAGACTAAATACACTCCATTTGAACTTGTATTCGGTAGACAATGTCATTTACCAGATAGTATAAGTTGTAATGTAGAACCCTTTTATAATCATGATGATTATTGTTCTGAATTAAAATATAAGTTGCAAGTAGCTTTAAGAGACGCTAGAAATAATTTGATAGCATGTAAATTAAACAGGAAGGATAAATACGATAAATCGTGTAATCCTGTATACTATGACAAAAATGACCTTATTTTAGTAAGAAATGAATGTGCGCGAAAATTTGATTGTGTTTATGATGGACCATTTAAAGTGTTAGAAGATTTAGGTGTTAATGTTAAAATATATAGAGATGGTAAGATAGATATTATTCATAAAGATAGGACTAAGAAGTTTAATAAGTAACGTAGAGTAAAAAAAAAAAAAAATTGTGCTTATTATTTTTTTTTTCTTTCACCCCCGGAGGTGAAGTATGCAAATGTATCACTATAAGTTAGGCATGCATTGTATTAGTAAAGTAGTCTTAATAAAACACTAGAATCGGTCAGACGCGTTTAATTAACGAACTTCCCTTCACCCCGCACCTCATATTATTGCATCGCGGGCAGCGAGATATAGCGCCGACTATTATAATAAAAGTAGAAGTCTTCTACTTCTATAGAAATAACCCAACTGCAAATTTTGTCATACGAGTAGGTACCCAATGGCGCAAGGATGTAAGGATGCTCTGTTGTTGCGAAACTTGCGTGACAAAGATATGAATTATGAGTGGTTACTGCAGGTCATCTCTTGGTAAATCCATTACCGGCGTGGTGTTAAGTCCAATAGTTTTGTTACTCTTCAACGCGTACAACTCGTAGACCAGTATGCTGTGAAAATTGTAAAAATATTTTTTTTACTTTGTAGTGGACAACCCTAGACTGATAGTGAGGGAAGGCGACACAATGCGCATTGACTGCAACCCAAAGGCCTTCCCCGAAGCAGCGATAGAGTGGAGGAGACCTGACGGCACTCCCATCATACAGGCGAGTATCATTATCATT
The DNA here is from genome assembly GCA_963855885.1 of Coenonympha glycerion. Taxonomy (NCBI): domain Eukaryota; kingdom Metazoa; phylum Arthropoda; class Insecta; order Lepidoptera; family Nymphalidae; genus Coenonympha; species Coenonympha glycerion. The sequence goes on from OY979646.1 coordinate 11,819,998, forward strand.
CCTTACTCTTTCATTTATGCCTCTCCAAACAAGCGTGACGCTCTGTCCACAGCCCTGTCATCCAGCCCCTTCCTGCCACTCGCTTTAGAGCAGGGGAGCCCACGATGCTAAATCGGTAGTAGTATAAAGGTAATAATATTGTCGCATCATCATGAAGCTAGAGGGAACTAGCGGTCTCTACTCCAGTACTTTCTTAATGATCGCATTGCAGTGTATGACTCCCATCCTCCCTCGCATTTTTTGCATTGCATTGATGACCTCCCTGGCATAGGTAAATGAATACCTTGTTAAATTCCCTATGTCGTTGATGTACCAGCAGTGCGTACAAAGCGTTTTTTTTCAAGCCACTGGGGAATGCATTTACGGATCCCCACCCGCACCGCCCCTAGGCATCCGAGAGGCGAAACCAGGATGAGTGATTTTCCCTCCAGGGAACCCGAAACGCTGCGGGATGGGTATATGGGACTTGCAGGACGTGAAGCGTCCTGAATTTACCCACTGAACCCCAGGGGCGTGTCGTACTTGTCAAAGCGGTTTGCTACGTCCTTTCTTATACGCAGTGCAAGGGTTTGGAATCCTCTACTGAAATCTGTGTTTCCGGTATCATACAACGCGGGTACCTTTAAGAAAAGAATGAATAGGCATCTTCTAGGGAAGGGCGCTCTATCTTCGACCACATCGACACTTTCCATCAGGTGAGATTGTGATCAAGCGTAAGTGTACCTAGATATAGATTAAAAAATATATATGGATCAAGCTTCCGACCTTACAGATGAATAAAACAATTTCAGGAAAACGTATGTAGTCCTACTGTATCGATAGCTTATAAGTAGAACCATATAGATCAAAGCAGTTAGACGAAACTTTTATAATATTCCAGGGTTCGTGGCGCGATGCGTCGGTGAGCGGGCACGTGTTAAATATTCCTAATGTTTCACGATGGCACACTGGGAAATACGTGTGCCTCGCAAACAACGGTATGCAACCGCCAGCCAACCAGACAACTGACGTTGAAGTTCATTGTAAGTATTTCTCTATCTAGGTTTAAGCTTTAAACCCGATAGTTAAGTAAGTTTACCAAGGCCTGCAGCTTTAGCCAACTCTATCTATTCAATTTCAAAGATTGCTTTTGGTACACTTGAGCAACGAAATACAAAAAAAATTGAGAATGATATATCCGATCGGAAAATAGATCACGTGATCGGCGCAGACAACTGTCATCCTCATTAATCATTATCAAAGATCTACCTCAGACCAAAAGGACATGGCCGAAACTTGTATGGAGCTGTGCCCTGGAAAAAAAATATTCATGGCCATCGACAAACAGTACGTCATATTAAAGCTTATAATTATGTCTTTACAATCGTTTAAGTAATTAAGTTTTATGATCTTAAAACTTGCGAGATACATTCACAAATCATTGCTATTAAAATTATTTAGGCGCATTTTTTTGCAAGTTGTTATGCTGATATTATGTCTCTCGCAAGTTTTCTGATCATAAAAAATTAAACGATCGTAAAGACATAATTATAAGCTTTAATATGACGTACTGTTTGTCAATGGCCATGAATATTTTTTTTCGAGGGCAGAATCCGGCCATGTCATTTACGTTTATCTCTATTAAAGAAAATCTTCAATAGTATTTTTTTTTTTCATATTTCAGTCAGTCCATACATACGGGTCCCGAGCAACATCCTGTACGTTCCTCATAGCAATAAAACCGCGAAAATTGAATGTGAGGTTAGTGACACTTTAACTACTGATTAACTGATTAAGCCTCCTGTAAGGTTCTCCAAACCGCACGATCCGCTTGGATATAGCATCTCTCGCGCCTCTTGTAATAATATCGGTTGGGGGTTAAGTAAATTCCCCTTCTGGAGTCACTAACTATCTGTTCTACGAGCTATTTGCCCGCCTGTGGTGCCCGCCGATTACCTCTTCAACTTCGGGCCAAGTTGAAATATGTTACTTTTTATGTCCCACTGCTGGGCACATGTCTCCTCTCAGACTGAAAGGGGTTTGGCCATAGCCCACCGCACTGGCCAAGTGCGGGTTGGCGGGCTTCACACACTTTCGAGAACATTTTTGTGAACTCTCAGGCATGCAGGTTTCCTCACAATGTTTTCCTTCACCGCTTCGGCTTTTTAATTTTTTATGACAATAATACGTCTACGTTGTTCTTTTCAAGGTCCAAGCGTGGCCAGAGCCTGTTCTAGCTTGGGAGTGCGACGGGCTGACTCTAGAAGGGTCTCGCTTCAAAACAGAAGTTGCTACGACTGGAGATCCCTGGCGATGGATCATGAGACTTGAGATAGCGAACTTCAGGGAGTACGACCTAAGGCTCTACAGCTGTGTTGCCAAAAACGAACTCAATAACAAGACCGTTAAGGGCCATATTAAATTGATGTGTAAGTGATTTTTATCAATTCTTTTATAAGCATGACTAAATAGCTTGTATTAAGTAATCATAGCTCATCATAACCAATCAATTTTGTCAAACCAAGACTGAAGAATTTAGCCTGAGATCCCAAGTAAGGTTAACCTTCACCGATCTGCTTATCGGATGAAAATTATATTTTATAATTTAAAATATGTTTTTAAACATAATATACCAATAGGGTTGGCATAAAAATATGGTCAAAGCTATAAGAAATTAATATTATTAATTTCTTATAGCTTTGACCATAGAATTAGAAGTGGAGCACATAAGTTAGTTGTAGTGCCACACCGTTTGCGTAAGGTACAAAAGTCCTTTGTGGGGTTGAGTGTACGCTTCTACAATATGATCCCGAAGTCTTTCTTGGACTTACCTTTGCACCGGTTTAAAGATACTGTCAAAAAACATCTAATAAATCAGGGTTACTACACCATTGAAGAATTTTTAAATAACAAAGATTCTTGGAACGATAGTGATATGCTTCCATCTCCTCACGAGATATCTTAAAAATATTGTTTCATACTAAGTACTAAAAATTGTATATTGAGACATTTTTTTGAAAAGAGCAAGTTCCCGAGTTTCTTGCCAGTTCTTCTCGGTGCAATCCTGCTTTCCGAACCTGGCGGTAGAGTCTCGACATTTCATGAGAGCTTATATCTAAGCCTATGTGAAATAAAGAATTTCATTTCATTTCATTTCATTTCATTTCATTTCATTTCAATATTATTTTAAAATTAAAACTTCGTTGACATCGTAATTGTAATTCGATTGGATGCTATACAACTGTGTTTATTATTACGTACGAATTTATTAACCGGACTGATTTTTCAATCGCCAGATAAACTATCTGAGGAATGAAACATATGCCATACAAAATCTGTCAAAAGGTCATATTTATTCCTTGTCTCTACTATAAAAAATACTCTAATTTATCTGGCGATTGAAAAGTTTGCCTTATTAAAGTTCTACGTATTTGTAAACATAGAGCAGAAATATTTTCTTCAATCAGGGGATCTACCACCGTGTCTTATTCTTATAGCAGTAATGCTTTAGTATTGTTTTGACATTTTCATACTACAAGTAGGTGTGTTTGTATGAAAATGTCGAAACAAGTCTGCAGCATTCCTGCTATAAGGCACCGTGGAAGGGCCCAAGGAAAGTATTTCTGGCAAAAAGCACAATATCAAGTAATCCTATCCACAGATGCTGGTCCAAATCAACAAAACCTGATCCAGCAGCCGATGGAGTTCGGGTCCCCGCCACCGGTGCTCACGTCGTACGAGGAGCTGTGCAAGGTCCAGAAGTGTCCGTCGTGTCCGCGCTGCGACCGCGCACTGCTGCTCATCTCTACCATGAACTCCACAGCTGGGTACAAACTGTCCAGGAACCTCAGTAAGCGCTTATTTTCATATGCAATCTATAGCTATCCATGTGACCGCTCGACTGCATTTTGTTTTTACACGACTGCCCAAAAGAAGAAGTGCAGAAGTACGCAAGTTTCTTTATTCCACCATAATTTTTAAACGGCTGAAGATATTTGGACACATGTTGTTAGAATACCTACTCATATTATTCCAAAGATGAAATTTATAAAAATTACTAGCTGTTGCCCGCGGCTCCGCCCGCGTGAATTACGATTTTTTTTACATATACCGTGGAATTCCTTGATTTTTCGCGGGATTCTGGTGTGATGTTATACAGAAACCTGTTCTTACTTCGCACGGGTTATCTTATGGTTATTTTGGAAACTCCTTTTTCTCAATCATAATATAAAGTTTCATTAATACGAAGTTGAAAGATCAAAAGGACGATTTTAACTGTCGATATTTCGACCCAGTGGCACAGGTCGTGGTCACTGCGTGACCACGACTTGTACCAATGTATCGAAATATCGGCAGTTAAAATCATCCTTTTCAATGTGATATTTATTTTGAAACCACGAAATATGTCAAAAATCATTAAATCATGTGAAATTTTGTACTGGTGGTAGAGCTCTTCTTTCAGGGTTCGGCCGGGTAGGTACCACTGAGATAAAATATTCTACTAACAATATTCCCCAGCCCAACTTAGAGTCATTTAAAAAACCTTTGCTTCATCTCAATACAATCCAAAATATCCGAATGGGCAATGGGCAATATTTCTTTACGTATTAAAAGACTTATGACAATCAGTCGGTTAGGATCGATAAGACCTTTAAGAGTTAAAAATATTTGTGAACCATTATTTTACCCTTTCCATATTACGGATGATAAAAAAAGACGCGGCACTCCGGGAATGTCGACAGAAGTGAAAACTTTAATCTGTTCATGACTTAACAGTGCCATCTTAATATAAAGTCATGAAACAGTAAATTACATGACAGTTAATTATTATTAAAAAAAATTCGGTAGTACCTGGTAGTACCTATCTCCGAGTTTTACATTCAAGTTCCACATAAATTGTAGAGATGGCGCTATACGGTATGACGTAGCGAGTTTCATGATTTTTGTTCAAGTGAAAAATCTTAAACCATACAAAATCTTCTGCTAAGCCTATTCATTTACGGCTGCAAGTGTACCTAGTCCCGTCTAATTTTAGCTCTACGTCTTCTTTAGCCCTAGGTTCTTTGTCCATTCCGAGTTTCAAGTCACCTACTTGAACTTATCGTTAAAGGTTCTGATGTCTGTAATTTCTGAACTACAAAAGTGATGATGATAAAATTTGTATGGAATAATCTTTAAGGAGCCTCCTTTCTAACAAATAAAGAATGAATTAAATAGGACATCGCGTTAATGAATTATAACTAAATACACATTTTGACTTTGATGCCGTCTTCCAGGGAAACCATGATGAATTTCGGGACAAAAAGTATCCTATGTCCTACCTCGGGGTATGAACTATAATCATGCCAAGTTTCATTTAAATCCATCCAGCGGATTAGCCGTGATGCGCGGTCGTGAAACAGACAGACAGACAGACAGACAGACAGACAGACAGACAGACAGACAAAAATTAAACAAATTACAGTTTTGGCTTCAGTATCGACTAAATAGTGTCCTCCAACAAAAATTTTCAAAATATCTTCAATGTACAGAATTCGACCCTTTACAGTTTTATTATAAGTATATAGATTATAATGCTTTCGACTTTTCAGACTGTCAACTGTACGCTATCGGAAAACCCGTGTACCATCGATACAAAGAAGAGTTGTTTGGTGCTTGGTTGAGAGATTCTAATGCTTCGGACACTCAGGTGAACGAACGACATTTTTAATTATCATCACAAGATATACAGTGCTGGCTTAGAACTTTGAGAACAACTCTTACTTCATTAAACAAAAATATACATACAGGTTCATACAAACACTGTTATAGCTTCCAGTATTATTGTAACATCCAACTATTAGGCAAGTCTGTTATTGGCCCTAATAAGTAGAAACTATAATGACTGTAACGCTGTTAATTTTCTGTTAATAAATTAATAAACAACGATTAATCTCGTAAATAGAAAACGCATCAATATCAGAACGGAAAAAACGAGATCTGTATTTAAAATTCCCTATATCACCACACGTACTTACACTCCATCGTTTATGTACCTTATTTTTAACAATATTTTTTTATTGTTAATTTTTTTAACTACAGAAAGAGAAACTGTGGACAACGCAAGAGAACGACGTGGAGAGACTGCGCGAGTACAGAAGCAAAGCCAGCTTCAAGGCCGACAAAGTCGACGAGTTCCACAAGCTGCAGAAGCCATTTTTTGTATGAATTTTCGTTTTTTTTTTCTGTTATTTTTTTTATCTTATTATCTGAGAACGAGCTCACCGATGATTGACCACTCGTGAAATGACCGCCAAACACCACGATATTGCACAGCCTGGCGCCAGCTACTCCCCACGACTTACTTTATGTCGTCCGTCCACTTTGTGGGAGGTCTGCCGACATTGCGCTTTCCGGTGCGTGGACGCCATTCCAGACCCTTGGGTCCATAACGTCCATCGGTCCTGCGAGCTATGTGCTCCGCCCATTACCACTCCGGTTTGGCGACACGTTGAGTTCACTTCACTTCGGTTCTTTTCGGATCTTCACTTACTTATAGTTATGATAATTATTGTAAACTTTCAGGGTAACGGCCACATAGTGTACAGCGGGTCGTTCTTCTACCAAGCCAACGAGTCTGGTCAGCCCGGGGACATCATCCGCTACGACCTCACGCAGAGCAGGATCAAGTCCGTCAACCTGCCTCACGCCGACGGAAGACTTTACAGTGCTCAGCACAACCAGGTTATCAATTACAACAGCTTCTCATGCCAATTTACGTTGCATACATGGGAGAAGTATGCATATTGCATACCTTTCTCTAAGTATGAATACAAATCTCTAACAACCAGTTTCTTCAAGTGACTTTTACTGGAAAGTAATCGTTAAATATGGCGGTCTGATCCTTACGTCTGTCGTGATAAGGGTCAGAATCAGACCGCCATATTTAACTTTTACTTTTCAATAAAAGTTAGTTGAAGAAACCTGCCGTGCTATTCTGCAAAACAGCGACGAGCGTACATCTCTGCATCTATGAATTTGTCAGTTGTAATAGAGTACAATTTTGCTATATTCGGGTTGGCAGCTGTCTGGCAGCTATTTCAGAGATGGACATTTTGTAGAATAGCACAACTGGTGTAAGTGCGATACCGATCGCATACGTTTGGGACCGAGTATGTCCTTACATTTTTCGACCAAAATGTCTCTTTTGGCAGGTGGACTTCAGCGCAGATGACAACGGCCTGTGGGCCATCTACTCGATGGCGGAGTCCAACAACACCGCCGTGGCCAAGCTGAGCTTCGACCCCAACAAGGACGACCTCAACGTGGACTACATCTGGAACATCTCGTTGAACCATAAACAGGCGAGTGTCCCTCCTATATCTGCCATCTACTCCATGGCGGAGTCCAACAACACCGCCGTGGCCAAGCTGAGCTTCGACCCCAACAAGGACGACCTCAACGTGGACTACATCTGGAACATCTCGTTGAACCATAAACAGGCGAGTGTCCCTCCTATATCTGACATCTACTCCATGGCGGAGTCCAACAACACCGCCGTGGCCAAGCTGAGCTTCGACCCCAACAAGGACGACCTCAACGTGGACTACATCTGGAACATCTCGTTGAACCATAAACAGGCGAGTGTCCTTCCTATATCTGCCATCTACTCTATGGTGGAGTCCAACAACACCGCCGTGGCCAAGCTGAGCTTCGACCACAACAAGAACGACCTCAACGTGGACTACATCGGGAACATCTCGTTCTCCCTGGCTCAGTGGATTCCAGGGGCCTTATTCTGTATCGTTCGCTTAGTTAGTTAGTAACCCAAACTGGGTTATTAACTAAGAAAACGGAGGCAAAAATCCTATTTTTGTATTCTTTTTCTACAAGATAGCAACTAGCATGGTATACTGATATGATACCATACCGACCTAGGTTGGTAATTTGTGCAAAAATAGGATTTTTGCCTTCGTTTTCTTAGTTAATAACCCATTTAGGGTTACTAACTAACTAAGTGAACGATACAGAATAAGGCCCCAGATTTTAGAATTTTATTATTTCTAAATTTACTCAGGTCTGTTCTGATGGAAGTTTTGGTCGTGGTTACCATCTTACCAGGAAAGACGCACCACCAAACGATCTAGCGTTCGGCACGATGCTGTGTAGAAATCGTTAGGGTTAGATAAATTACCCCTTCCAAGTTAGTACCATATCATTGGCTGCATTACAATAAGGCCTACTTGCGCCAACCCGGGTTAGTGTGTTAACTTAGTTAACACGCTAACCCAGAATAAGTTTTCAAAATTGTCCATTGAGAGACGTTGACTCTAGGGTTAAAAATGTAAATATTTAAGTTTAACCCCCGTTTCGCGCAAGTGGACCTTAGGCACTATCAAACCAGATTGCAGACAAGTACACAGACTTATAATGCAGACACGTAGTGTGCTGTGTTGAAAATAAGCCTTAGATACTGGTGATAGAACTCCAACAAACCTTGCTCTGAAAAGTGCCCTCAACAAACTCAGTCGCCGGGTATCCATTTTTCAACCGACTTCAGAAAAGGAGGAGGTTCTCAATTCGTCGGAATCTTTATTTTTTATACTGTCCTATATTCCAGATGGGTGAGATGTTCATTGTATGCGGGGTGCTGTACGCGCTTGATTCCGCCACAGAGCGGGACAGCAAGGTGTCGGTCGCCATAGACCTGTACCTCAGCAAGCCGGTAGAAGTGTCGCTGCAGTTCACCAACCCGTTCAGAAAGACCACGCAGCTCGGGTACGATCACATGCACAAGGTGAGAAGAAGCATTTTTTCTCTGGACTTCAAATAAGCTTAATATAAGCTATGTCCATAATACGAGTATACCTCAATGGTTGTCCCGTAATCTGTGCAGAAAACTATTTCAGTTTTTACACGGCGGCCCAAAAAATGTAATGTTTTTTAGGGTTCATGCATGTATGTATGTGAATTTCTTTATTCCACCATAACTTCTGAACGGCTGAATAGATTTGGACATTTGGAATCCTTACATCATTCTGAGTAACATAGGCTATATTTTTTGGAAAAAGTCGTTTTCCCACAGGGCAGTCCTGTTTTTTTTTATACTTATATTATTTACTTGTTGTTTGATTTTGTCTAAATTACGATAACGGCCATTTAGGGCCGATCCAATGAAGTGACATCTAGTGAGCATTCGAAACAAAACCGCCTTTCACGTAAACGCAACAACGACATCCATGTTGTTTCGCGTGAAACTTTTTGAAAGCCGCTGTGAAGTTTCAAGTTTCAACCACTCCCGACGACGCGACGATGCGATAGTTAGAAATAAGAATCGAAGCAAGTTCTTGAAATACTCCGGAGATATACACAAATGTCAGTAATTTAATAAAAAAAATATGTACAATTTTTCTTAATATTCGTCATTTTATAGTTTGGTTTTATACAAATTATACATGTGGCAGCTTTCCTTTGAGGTGCAAGTAGCGACATTGTTCTTACAGGTCGTGAAAACTAGCCTCAATACATAGGTCTTAGGAATTTTTGGAAATAAAATACAGTCAAAAATACTCGTGTAAAATACGAGTAAGTTCGATATTAAATTGGAAGACGGGACGATATAAAAAGTCGGTCAAAAGAAAAGGCGAAAATGTCATTAGGCAACTTTTTGTAGGGCGGGCGGACTGAGTTACAATATTACAATCTGTAAAATATCAATACTGCCTGTTTTTTGGGTTCCGTTCTTCAAAGAAAAAAGCCCTTATAAGATCACTTTGTTCTCCGTCTGTCTCTCTGTGTGTCACGACCACTGATCTCTATCTCTGGAATAATCATTCTATTAATCTATACATCTGACAGTTCGTTTTTTGTGTCGATTTGAAGCGCCATCCACCCCCGAACATCCATGGTATACTAAATTGTCATTAAGGAGCACACCACGGGTGTGCCCGCGAAATTCAAATTTTTCGTGGTTTTTCGCGATTTTTAAGCTAATAAGACATAATAGGCTTATGGCCGTCAAATTGCGATAATCCCAATATCTTCTTCACGTGTTTATATAAAAATCTCTGCTCGAAAGTGTCGAGTTAAAGAAATTATAGTCCGAGATTTGCGAGTTACTCACATAAAACTCGATACTCGGACTAATATCCTAGGATACACATTTTTATGCAAATATTTTGATATACTTAATCACTTAAAGATGATACTGCCATTGTCGCAAATTGATTGCCATAAGCCTATCATGTCTAATTAGCGTACAAATTGCAAAAAACCACGAAAATTTTGAATTTCGCGGGCAGACCCGAGTGGACCGTCGTTTTAAAAGTAATTTTATTTTAGTTCCACAGACGCTCACGCTAGGATACGCAACAATCAGCGCCAAAATGGCGAAAATCAAGTGTCTTCATTTTTTACATTGACAGTCGGCAATCCAGAGATATAAATCAGTGGTCACAGCCCTTTATTTTTGGCTTAAGAGGCCTGTGAACTATAATGTCTCCATTCATTGAAAATACCAAATCATTAGTAATTCATGCATATTTGGATCATGTTGTCGTGTTATTCGGATTCATATAGTAATAATCTATGCTCGTGGCCATATTTGGTTTGGAAATCAAAATTTTTATAACTTTGGTCGAGTTCCGTAATACCAAAAATTATGAATGAAAACTTGTAACTTTCTTTGTTAACTGGTGTTTTTCTTTATCTGGACAGTAAAAACTGTGCTCCTGAACTAATGCGACGTGAGATAGTGTTGTTTTTATTACAAAACAAATAGGCAGAAAACATGTCCTCTTTGACATAAAAATAAGCTAAACTAATAGTAGTTTATGAAACGGATGCATAATGGGGGGTATTAAAACATGAGTGTGAGTTTAAAAAACGAGCCGCAGGCGAGTTTTTTAATAGTATCACACGAGTGTTTTAATACCTAATTATGTAGAGTTTCATACACTACTTTATCTACGCTCAAATTATCATAAATCCAAACCATAAAATCTTGCTAACGTTTGTCGTAAATCCTTCACTTTGTTGGTAAAAGATTGTGGGTCATTTTTGTTGCAATTACTAAAATGTCAGGTGGAGTTAAATTTTCTTTAGTACGTTTCACTGCTAGACATTTTTCCGCGCTAAGTTTTGACTAAGTAACAAAAATAACACATTGAAATGTTAAAAGTTAGGTATGGCGCCAAAATTCAGTTACAAACTGCGTATAGTCTGTTAAAAAAGTCATGAAACAAAAAAGAGTAGAAAAATATTTATACAAGTCAGATAAACTATATTTTTAGTGGATAATTAAATAATCAAAAATTATACATAATTCTTTTCAATATTCTGTATGAACACACTTTTTAATCAGTCATATAAGGCAGGGAAAAATTATTGTTTCCGTGAATTAATTGTTGTCTATGGTCGATCATGACTACCAACTAAATGTTGTCTGTGGACTCCTTATATAAAAAAAAAAACAAAATTGAGGATTGGCTCTACACTCTCTTTTGGCTATGACGACCACAGAGAAAAGAAAGTTATTCCCTGGTCTGTGATGACGACACACAAAAATACAGGAACCCAGAGCCGCGTATCGTAATATTTATTTATTTATTTATTGTTTATAGCTTACATGTTTACAATGTTGCAGTAATTGTATTAACATGTGGCCCTGTCAGGGCGTTGCTAACAATATACATAATCTAATCATTATTTATTAAAGTAACGAATCAACAATTTTTAATTTATTTTATAAAAGCAGTGGAATTAAATATGTCAATATTGTAATAATAATTTGTCTAATGAGAACAAATACATTAATAATTAAATTATTTGATCAGAATGTCAATAATGATAAAATATGCGCCTCGTAGTCATTATTATTTAAGTCAATTCAAGAGCGTTAATTTACAGTCACAAATTTAAATCAGTGCAATGATTATATTACTTAGTTAACAATTAATAATAGTCAGTAGTTACAAGTACATATAAAATAAAGTGAAAATATATAGTCCATATTAATCAATGCGTATTCGTGCTATTGAGGTCTAGAATTTTGAGGAGGAGTATTTACTTTTGGGGCTGTAATAACTCATTAATGTCATAAAAGCAGTTATATATAAGCCATTGTTTAAGTTTCTTCTTAAAAGTCTTATCATTTGTTTCGTCTGTAATGTGGTTCGGGATTTTATTATAAATATTTATTGTTCGGTGTGTCATGATTCAATTACACGACTGCTCAAAAAAGGCATAATTTTATATTCTGTGGTAATCGTATGAATATTTTTGATTATCTGTGACCATGTCTACCGCCATTTTAAGAGAACAAATAAACCTTACATCTTATTGGTCAATAAAATTCCCGCTCATTTTTCTCAACCAATGAGAACGTCTCTAGTAAAAACCAATGAAAAATCTAGTAGGCTATGGCAGAAGGATTATGGAATTGTTTTGATGAGCACAGAAGCAAAAACTATATAATTGATATTGTACTGATATGAATAAAAAACTATGAAAAGTACTCATTGCATCGTGATACAAGAAACAAGGCATATGTATGTCAAAGTTTAAGCGATAAGAAGTTTAATGTAATACGCTAGTACTTGTAATAAGGAAAATAAAGTGTATACTATGAAGTCTGGATTTCATTCACAAAACATCGGAAGTGGTACGTGATCCGAAGACCCACATATTGAGGTATGATATAAGTCCCTGTTTTAAAACAAGCTGCTGTACCTTGGCGTGTAAATAGGTAGATATGGATGTGCTTAGAAACATTATTCCAAGTTCATGTAGATTGTATTATATTCAGATATCATAGTGAAAAGATAAAATTCGAGGTTGAGCCAGTTAGTAATTTTGTTTGAACCTAGTCATGGCGAAGTCTTATGTCGAAACTTAGAGCAACTAAGTAGGTACATTTTGATTCCTTCTGTAATGCCTTAATTATCTATTGAACCAGACGGGTTTTATCGGCGGCATCATGTCGGGTGTCGCTTTGGTTAAATAGAGTAGTTTTTGTTGCTTATAATATTATAATTGCAACTTTGTTTGAAATGAATAATTTGTAAAAAAAAAACATAAGACTAAGAGTACCTATCGCGAGTTATTGACGTGCAACGCCATCTAGTGAAAGCGCCATCAACAACTATGTAAAGCTTTGAATGAGTAACGCCATAATATTGTCTGTGCATTAAAATAGAAGAGATTAATTTTGAAAACCTACCTGTTTTTTTAGGTTAGTGGCTTAGCGCTCTGATCCAATTTCTTGGTAATTGTTTGAAATATAATTTTAGATTCTTTCATACTGAACACACGTAAGATCATAATTATTTGCAAATAAAAATAAATAAGGGTTCCATTTTTACCAAATTGGTATGGAACCCTAAAAAGGAGCATATCACATAGGCCCATAGTTCGGGGCTTTATTAAATAATTAATTATGAATGACTGAATTGTGTCAAGATATAGCATTAGTTGATTAATATCGGCACAGCCGTGTACATTGCGACAGGCCTATCATGGCGCGTGGCCAAAATCGGTACTAACGCCGCTATCTTGTGATAGTTCGCTCTAGCGATATATCGCTATTGTATGTTGCATTGTTTTGGCTTACTATTAACTATTTTAAACTAGAATTGAAGTAAAAATTGAGGAGATTTTATTTCCTGGATGCCTTTGTTCTATAACAGCGTCCTGTCAATGTCATTCAAGTGCCAAGAGAGCCTTGTCGGACTGTAGTTTGTTCATTGCCTGTGTTATTGGGTATAGCTGAAGTTTTCGAGTAGTAGTTCATGTAATTTCGATAATTTATCCAACGCAGAAATAATAATATTTTATGATGAATATCTGACTGCAGAAACTTTTATTAAGCACAAGTTTTAACTCATATCATGGAAAGTAAAAAAAAAAATAGTTCACTCTAAGAAGCTATACCTAGATATAAATCAATAAAAAAAAAGAGAAAAATTAGAAACTGACAGTTCTTACAAACACTGGCGTATTATTTTCATTTCTTTGCCATTCTGAACAGTTCTTGAAAGAGATACTGTGGCAGTGATTTTATGAAATAAAAATAACATATTATTATTTTAATTCATTTGTCCCAGTATACTTGTAAGATTTTTACACTGATTATGATATGATGGCATGAGAATAAAATTAATGCGATTCTGCTTCAGGCAATTACAACAATTGCTGAGAGTTTACTAGTACTGTCAAGCGGTTTTTAAATAATGTTGATTTAGTGTTGATAAAGTTAATTTCAACATAGATATTCTTTTATTAAAGTTTTCATTAAATTGATTGGCAGTTAAGAGTGCCGTGACTAAATTATAATACGGTTATGAGTGCCATATTTATTTTTTCTATAATGTCCTTGGTTATGTGTGCCAAGACGGAACTATGTATGTTCTATGATGAATAATGGCCTTGGTTATGTGTGCCAAGAGTTACTTGGTTATGTGCGCCAAGAGTTACTTGGTTACGTGTGCCAAGAGTTACTTGGTTATGTGCGCCAAGAGTACTTGGTTACGTGTGCCAAGAGTTACTTGGTTATGTGAGCCAAGATGGAACTATGTATGTTCTATAATTATTTGAGTTATGTGTACCAAAATGGTAATAATGAGTACTCAGTTGCAGTTTATCGATGTATTAAAACAATAACAATAACTACAAATTTACTTATACATTTTCTATCATTGAAAGATTCTGAAAGGACAGTAAACTCATTAGGACTTCATGTTAATTAAAAGTGACAATAAAATAGAGGTAGAATGATGAATGGAATTTGAAACAATGTTTTATTAAATACAGATCTATTTTTAAAAATAATTTGCTAAAACTAAAATAGATTTTTCACGAATAATCTCTTTTGTATAACAGCTGCTATCTACCTATACATAATTCATTGAGCATTGTTTATTTCTTTTTCCGAGAATATGACACGATCAACGAGCTGGTCGAGGACTGACGCGGATCAAAGGCGAGCGCGTGAGGACGCATCCTCTGTCAACACCAAGGAGGTACATGGAACGAGCTAGCCGTGAACGGACACGGCTAAGCGCGTGTAAACGCGATCTCCGTCATAACTATGGAAGTTAGTCCGCAAGGCACGTAGATGCTCCTATCAACGTCGGTGGTCCCCACAACTCCCACACTGCTTGCAGCTCACCAAACCGTGGCTTTAGTTGGAACAAGTACTTACAATCATCAATGCAGCAGCAAGCAAAAGCTTCACAACAGACGAGGTGGTTAGCATTTTTGAAAATTTGCAACGACGATCATCTTAATGTAATTCCAGAATCGATTCATCAAGCAAAGCACTAAGCGTAAATAACTGGTTAGTCAAAGAATGTGCGACCATTAGTGAGGGAAACTAAAAATAAAGCTTACAATTTGTATTCCAAAACTTGTAGGTAAAAAAAAAAGTGGTGCGCAGTTCTTTACCTTCCCTTAGTTACAGTTGGAACGAATAGCTTCCAAAATCATTCACAAATGAGCAAAATTACAGTCATATTATTTTGGTTGAGATGCTTGCATGCATTTCATGAAGTACCTAATGGAAGTTTGTAGAAATGCTATTATTGGCATTTTTAATCGCTGTGATCTTAACGGCAATAAAGCGGTAGACTATGATATCATTCACGCTATATAAGATAAGTCTATTTGGAAGAAGGCGCAAGTATTGGATAATGGATTGTCAGAAACGTGAAGATCTAGGTATACTATATTTCTTAAATTCTAAGTGACGCTACACTATCAGAATTATTGAAAAAAAAAGTCGCTTATAGGTATTCCATTAGTACCAATGATAATGATATAGCCACTTTGTATTTATTCGTTAATAAGGGGGCTATCTTGTTAGAAATTCCCAAAACCCATAAAAAGAGTCATAATTAATGTTTTAGAACAATTGGGCACGATTTAGTTCTCAGTCAACAGAGTCCGTTGACGTTTTCTGGTGAGACTTGTGAAACTCAAACACACCAATAAATAGGTTTGCTTAATTTTTTTGTGATATTTTTGTTATAGTTATCCGGATGATAAAACCTACGTGTTAAAATGGGTCATGATCATTTGGCATTAATTGATTTTGGTATTAAGTGTTTATGCGCAAATTACACAAATCAGGAAACGTCAAAATGTATTCATGAGCTTTTAACCTTTCACAAAGGCCTTCAGTAATCCTGTCGTATCATTTTGAGTAACAGTTTAATTTCATTATTATTATCAATGACGTTGCCACAAGTATTGAAGTATTTAGGAACGAACTCTTACATACTCCTTTTCTGTCCTTATAAACATTCTAATAACCTAGAACATATTCTTTATCAGTCCTCCTAAAGATAAGGATATGGAACACTGAAGTTATAAGAAACTTAAGTGACTGTAGGTATGTATATGATTTTCTAAATGTGTATAATGTCTGATTAAATGCCCATTCAGATTGCATAAAGTATCTAGTCGCGTATCCACGAGCGAACCGCCAAGCCAAATGTTTCAATCAGATCTAGGGAAGTCAAGGTTAACAATATTAGACATAAAACATACTTAAGATGTTCAGATGACAGAATCCTCATATCCGTGATGTTAACATTAACAATAGTTAAAATCAGTAATAGTTATATATTTTGTAAATATTTAAATTTAATTTTATTGAATCATGTTTGTTTACCTTCTAGTTTTTAGTTCTCTAATAACTTGAACTGTAAAGTTTATTGTACATTGAATAAATTTAACGTTTGTTATATATATTATGGAGCAAAAAAATAAATAAATAAATAGAGGTTCAGTGTTTCGATTTCAGTCAATTCAGTATCCAACATTAGATGATAATATCACAAATTATAAAATTAAAATTTTAGGTCCTTACAAAATTGTCAAAGATATGGAAATTATAGATAGGTACAGAATTAGCACAATAAAAATTAAAATTTTAGGTCCTTACAAAATTGTCAAAGATATGGAAGTTATAGATAGGTACAGAATTAGCACAATAACCGGATTTCACATAGTCTGTAGTGCATAGTCTAGTACAGATTATAAATAAAACCACTATTATGATACAGAGTTTGTAGTGCGAGGTGATTTGCTGAATCATTGAATATTGGTATGACGTGATCAACGTTCGAAATTCGGCGCTTAAATCGTTTGAAGTAAATACATAGCAATTTTTAATTAGCAATATTTCATGAGTAATATATATTTTTATTTGCAATTACGATGGAAACAACTATATTAAATAAAATAAAAAAACTGTAGAAGTATTTCCTATGAGGTGGTAAGCTCGAGCCGCAGTTGATGTTACGAGATTGTCATTATTTATCAGATTTATTTACCAACGTTTTTCAATACAATTGTAAGTAATTAGATTAATAACAAGATTGTAACACATTGATTATTGTATGTAACACAATATGCTATGCAAGGTTGATTTCAAGTAATTTTTGTTCAGAACGCACGAAAATTTGTGGACATGCAGCCTATATTATAACGTAGACGGTACTTAATTTTTGACTGTAAGTCATTTTGCTATAGAAAATGTGAACGATAAAATTATGATTTTTACTTTAAAGAAAAAGATTTGAAAAATGTTATGCTACAATAACATAAACATTCTTTCAAAAAAAAAAGTTGTCATTTAATCTGTAACCGTAATAAAGAAAAGATAATAATATTTGGAAAATTAATTCAGTCTCTGTCAGTTTTCGTCAATACTTGCTTCAATAAAATACTTTATATAATATTATGATAATTGAAATCTGCACAATTAAATTAATTGAGTCTCCAGACCCTAAGAAGTGATTATGTTAACAATTTTGAGTTAGTCATTTATAATTTCCTAATATTGTATACAATAAATAATGTATAATTTTATGTAGGTCTGTATGTTATAGTTAATAATTTCTTTATTTTAAATTTAAATTAAAAATTCATTGTACCCAATAATACTTTAATTAATCTAAGAAACCGAATGTCATGATTATTTTATGTTAGTGAGATTGGGACATAGGTAAATTAATGTCAGTATTATTTATTTAGATATTTAAATTAACAAATGTAGGCACTGAATATTCTTAAGTAAGTGCATGTAGGCTAGGCCTATGTGAAATAAAGTATTTGAAAAATATTGTAAATTATATATGTAATATAAATTATAATTTTATTACTCATAAAGGCGAAATAGTGGTTACTTAACATGTACCTAAAAATATATTCCATATTTTGTAGTTTTTGTATAATGATGTATTTTAGTAAGATTAAGCCGTAGGTAACTAAGAGTCAATATCATTTAGACATTGTAAAACACCAATATACAGAGAATTGATAAGTAAGTGAAACCCTATATTATGAAGTGTAAAACTAGGTATTTGAAAAGTATTGTTTTAAATATAAATTATAGTTTTGTTAATCATAAAGGTGGCATAATAGTTAGTTAACATGTAAGAATAAATACTATCTTTTGTATAGTTTTTGTGCAATATTTTTATAGGTACTAAAACGCCTAGTTGAGTGGTCGTAGAATTTTTACTTTGATGAGAGTTTAATTATTGTGCACCAGGAGGTTGCACAAGAGTGGATGGCCGAATGTCATGATTCAATTACACGACTGCTCAAAAAAGGCATAATTTTATATTCTGTGGTAATCGTATGAATATTTTTGATTATCTGTGACCATGTCTACCGCCATTTTAAGAGAACAAATAAACCTTACATCTTATTGGTCAATAAAATTCCCGCTCATTTTTCTCAACCAATGAGAACGTCTCTAGTAAAAACCAATGAAAAATCTAGTAGGCTATGGCAGAAGGATTATGGAATTGTTTTGATGAGCACAGAAGCAAAAACTATATAATTGATATTGTACTGATATGAATAAAAAACTATGAAAAGTACTCATTGCATCGTGATACAAGAAACAAGGCATATGTATGTCAAAGTTTAAGCGATAAGAAGTTTAATGTAATACGCTAGTACTTGTAATAAGGAAAATAAAGTGTATACTATGAAGTCTGGATTTCATTCACAAAAGGTGTAATGGGCCACTATTTGTCATTTGTAATTTGCAGCTGGGATAAACGAGTTTTAATAGAAATTATTTAACGTGAACTCAACGGGTCTGCCCGCGAAATTCAAAATTTTCGTGGTTTTTTGCAATTTGTACGCTAATTAGACATGATAGGCTTATGGCAATCAATTTGCGAGGATGGCAGTACCATCTTTACATGATTATATCAAAATCTTTGCATAAAAATGTGTATCCTAGGAAATTAATCCGAGTATCGAGTTTTATGTGAGTAACTCGCAAATCTTGGACTAATTTCTTTAACTCGACACTTTCGAGCAGAGATTTTTATATAAACACGTGAAGAAGATATTGGGATTATCGCAATTTGACGGCCATAAGCCTATTATATCTTATTAGCTTAAAAATCGCGAAAAACCACGAAAAACCACGGGCACAGCCGTGGTGTGCTCCTTAACAATCTAGAGATATTTCCATAGTACAGCTATGTTATAATGAATAACTTTTTAATAATTATAGAAGTCTGTGAATAAAGTAGGTCAATATGTGACACATTTTGATTTCATAATTCGAACTTTAAGCAATGAGCGTAGATAAATTCTTTTACAATTTCGTTTAACAAAAGTATTTCGGAACCCGATATGGCCAGGAGCATAGATTATTACAATATGAACCCGAATAACACCACAACATGATCGAAATTTGCACGAATTACAAATGATTTTGGTATTACGTTTGTATGGGAGACATCGTGAGTCAGTAGCCTCTTTAGACTCAGTTACTCTCTGAAAAATATAGCCTGTTGTGGACTGATATTCCACCTCTTTCTATGACGTAGTAATATTTTAGCAGTTTTTTTTCATAATTCCCGGTATTTTATTTTCAGGAACTCTACTCATGGGATCGTGGCAACCAGCTAACTTATCCAGTGAGATATAACGAAATACCCTGACAGTAACCCTTCGCCGCCTAGTAAAGTCTAACACCCGGTTTCTTCAACTGACTTTTACTGAAAAGTCAGTTGAAGAAAAGTCAGTAAGGATCAGACCGTTAAATATGACGGTATCCTTATATCTTTCTTGATAAGGGTCAGACCACCATATTTAACTTTTACTTTTCAGTAAAAGTTAGTTGAAGAAACCACGTGTTAGTCTGTAGATACCCTAACCCAGATGAGACTTTTACGTGCTTTTACCCAGGGTAAAACCAAGTAGAAACACATAGAAGTCTCACCTTTAAGGGGCCCCCTACGGGTTTTCATCGAAATACCCGTTTTTCAACTTGATTCGATGGCTTACAATGAGTATATATCAAATTCTTAAAAAAAAACATATTGTAATATACTTTCCTTCATCATCTTCACTCTATAATATTAATATTTCAAAATATTATGAATTAATTGAATTAAATACAAACCCTACAACAACAATTGCTCTTTCACTAAGTAATATCTTAAAGTAAACTACGAAATCTTCGCGCCTATTATAATAATATTTACATTTTACGACAATATGAGATCATCGATTTATTTTTAGTACTAATAAATGTATGGTAATCAATGACGAAATACGCTTTTCAAAATTCTCGCTGTCGGTCGCTTACATTAGCGCCATTTTACAGTTTTGACAAATTAAAAATCCGGCTTCAGGGCAGAGCCTAAAAATACATGCGTGACGTCACTTAGTGCGGATCCTTTATAGTGTTTAATCAATGATGGCAATACATCATCCGTGACGTAAGGCTCATTACGTGACTTATCCATAACGACTGCCAAAGATAATAATATGATATTAGGATTGATAAGTACCTGAGCTGTCTGCTGATATATCACATGTAGTGACGTATACCTAACAGTCAGCTTCAAAATTCGATATAAAATTAGCAGACAAGATCCCTTGCATGCATCATACCCTTTAGGTTGATATTGTTAACCGTTTATGGTAGAGATCAGGAGGCCTACTTGTTTTGACATTTTGTTACTGACCCTAAAACATCCCTTTTCTTTTTCCCACACAACTAAAACGTAGAGTTAAAGATGAGATGTCGAATTGACGCAATTCACCGCACCGCTTTTGTGAAAACCGGGCGGGACAAACGGGCCGGGACAAAAATATTTCTAACGCGGAACGGAGTCCGCGGGCACTGCTAGTTATAAATAAAATAATGGACGACACGGCATTTCAAGTTTTTATCACTGGTCATTCAAACGTATTGATATAGAAATACGTTTGAATGTCCACTTTGGTATCAAATGGGCAATTTTAATAAGCACATACTCACAAAACCACAGTGACTTTATTTTTTTTTTCAAATAGGCTCTTACAAAAAAAAATATTTTTTCTGTCATTTCTTTCCTGCCAGGGGGCGCAAGTGCACCCCCTTGTACCCTGCTGCCGGCGCCCATGTCTTCTGCTAATAAGTTCGACAACGCGTAGAAAAAACGTTTCCTTACCTAAGTCCTTGCATCCCATGTATAACGAAGGATCCTAAAGATCTTTGGCCACATTGCAAGAAGGGATACCTACCTAACGACAGCAAATATACTAATGCTCGTTTTCACCAACATTTTAAGAGACACCTAAGCCCTTAGGAGACAGTTGTTATAAGTGAAAACTGTCACCTATCGGCTAAGGCGTTTCTTAAAGTGTTGGTGAAAACGGTCGTTCGTCCGGTTAGTCGAGTTTTTAGTGTAATATAAAATCTAGAACTGACGACTTAACATGTGCCCTAATAAGGCATTATGTTAAGTCGTTATATATATGGGGCTGAAACTCCACCAATTTGCAAACTAAGAGCCTAAACTGAAAAAAGCATAAGAAGTACTTAATTGAGATGATCCTTCTCGAGATGGAAAGAAAATGACAAAATTACTCATTGCTTTAATTGTTGTACAGTTTAATAGAACTTTTGAGTATCCTAGTGTATGGAGGGTACTCGTAGATACTCTAGAAACTGACTAACAAAGCCTTTAAAAATTTAATAGACTTAATGACTCCTTAATTCCCACAAGGCAAATCCCATTATAGTTTAAAAGTAGTTTTAAAAGTCTTATTAGTATATTTTTATACTTTTACATAGGGAAGTATAAAAAGATAGGAAGTCAGACTCGCACTTGGCCGATTTTATTTTTTCTAATTTTTATCGGAAACTGCAATAGATATGACTGTAATGTGTCGGTAATAATAATATCCAAAACGCGTAGAGACAGATTTTTGATAACTTGCTTAGATTTATAGTAATTAGGTAAAACCGTTTTTCGGTTATAGCCGTTATAGTCTTCCGCGACGCTACATGCAGTCGCCTGTCGCACCCACCAATGTATTCGTGAGAGATTGAAAGACAAAAATAAATTCAATATAATATCCTCTTAAAAGGCTCGCACGCACGCACATCGATCTTTGTGGAGATGCGTTAAAAAAGAAAGCCTAGGTAACATTACATGATTATACAGGCGGAGGCAGACAGGCGCGTCGCGGTGGGCCATTAATAGCAGCCAAATACCAGCAGTGGGAGCTCAGAGCTGTACCCACTCCGCTGCGAGTTCCGACCCCCGTCATTTTTCGCCACAATAGCTAGCAATACATTCCGTGACTTGGCAGAACTTGAGAACTGCCCCGATCAATACGTGCGCGCCGCGCCATCTAGCCGCCATCGCGCAGCCAAATTACACTTTAATAGTTCATTAGATCCTACAAAAATGGCGGGGACATTCAGTTTAAATTCGGAACACGCTATCGATTCGCGGTTCGCCGCGATTGGCAAAAATGGCGTCCCGTTAATGGACCAACCAATCGTTGTACGCCCAAGTTTTTAGCGCCTGTAATGATGTTCAGAGCAATTACTGCAAAATAATCCGAAGGACGTATAGGTGATTAGTCCTTGAGTAAGCTTCAAGCACAGGCTTCAAGAATACGAATCTTATGCCACCAGCATAATAGGTCTAATCTAGTCTTTTGTATGTACCTAAATATTAAACTACCTAAGTATCTACACCACCATGTTCTTGATTTCATCCAAATACTTCCAAGATGGAAAAACTTCCTAGGTGGAGTATTGGAATACATAGGTAGGTACCCTGGCGATGCCACACATTGATGCAATGTGTAATTTTGTTGCAAAAATTTGTAGAGGTACCTAGGCTTGTTTCAGTTATTCTTTAAAGTGAGACTTATAGATACTTAGGTACAAAAATATTATACCTATTTAGAAATTATGTAACCCTCTTTGCATCTTTGCATTCAAAAACGTATTTTTGATGTAGAGTACCTAAATTAACGCTGAAAACCAAGGCTAAAAACTTAATACTTATTCACAAAACACCTATTTTCCTTTTTGTAGCATTAAGTCAGTAGGTAGGAAATTTCCTAGATACCATTTAGTCGTACTATCAAGGATGATAATAATATTATCATATAGTTATTAGGTATATTCAGCACGGTCCCATCTATATCTGTGGTCCCATCGATTGGCTTGAAACTTTAAAACCTTTTCAAATAGATTAATAATTTAAAACCGGTCTCGACTGTGATACAAACCCCTTTTTCGCCATTTTTCCACTAGGTATTTCAATGATACATGGCCCAATCATCGATACCAATATTTTATTGCATTGGTTCGCTGAAATGGCCGATTAGACTTGTATCATGCAGGTATAGCCGTGTTGTGAAAAACTTAGAATCAATAAAAAAAAATTTAATTTTTTTTTTTGTGATTTATTTATTTATTATTTATTTGTATAATACTATAACTAAGTAAAAATTAATTAGTACAAAAGGCGGGCTTATCGCTAAGAAGCGATCTCTGCCAGGCAACCTACAGATAAGGAAAACACAGAGGAACCACGGACTGCAGGTGGTGCAACACTATAATATTTATACACAAATTCAAATAAGTACGTACTACATACACTAGATTACACAAATAAAAATAATAAAATGAATATAAATAATAATAAATATTATTAAAAAAACTAATTTATTTACTCAAAATTTCGTACCTATATGTTCGTGTTTTTATGCGTGTATGTTCTATTTGCGTGTGT
Source organism: Coenonympha glycerion (assembly GCA_963855885.1). Classification (NCBI taxonomy): domain Eukaryota; kingdom Metazoa; phylum Arthropoda; class Insecta; order Lepidoptera; family Nymphalidae; genus Coenonympha; species Coenonympha glycerion. The sequence goes on from OY979646.1 coordinate 11,844,018, forward strand.
AAATCTCCTGGAAATGGAGATAGGTACATTATAGCGTACCTACCAAGAGCCTAGTGTGCTTTGGCTTACTTTTTCTAAGCCAAAGCACAGAATACCGTAAGGAGTACCCAACCCAAGTGATTAGAGTTAAATAAAATGCTAAAGTATGTGAGTGAGACTAAACTGTTGTTAAGGTGATTCGGCCCTACCAGCCCGCGAAATTCAAATTTTATTTAGTTTTACGCAAATATTAGACTAACTACACATTGTTGATTTATGACAATGCATTTTGCGGGCCTACTTTTTATATACTTACACTTTTTATAGAAACTTTGCTCGAAAGTTCCCACTCATCTCATATTGGTTCCCGAAAGATAATTTTTTGCAGTTTCCCAGATTTCGAGCTATCGGGAACCAATATGAAGTAAATGAGCATTTTTGAGCAGAGTTTTTATTAAAAACATGTAGATGCATAAATGTTGTGCGCGCAAAACTCATTGCCATTAGCCTTCGATGTATAATTTGCCCACTATATGAGCGAAAAACTAAATCAAATTTGAATTTTGGCGCCCGGATGGTACCCATCGCCCTGAATGGGTATTTGCAACCTTTGCATATTTGTCAGACTTACGAGTAGGTACCTATGTGTATTTGAGTAGGTGTGTGAAACTGAATTCCTGAAGCGTTTTTATAACGTAGGTTCTCCAGCGGATCTCTGCCGGCATATAAACACGATCAGCTGAGTGACACGTAATTTGTATTATTATTATGTACACAGCTATAGCTGTAGCTGTAGGTATGTCTGAGGTAGAGCTCCGTCCGAGACACAGATCCGCGGGAATCCAGCCGCTGAAGCGCTGCGTGTGTTACTTTCATTGTTGATTTAATTTTCCTTTTCACCGTTACACCACTTACAGCGGCTTTACGTAGGTCTGGGTAGCTACATGTTCTAAGTCACTTCAGGGTTTGTAATATAGGTTTGTATGTATTCGTGTTAACATTTTTCGTTAACATAAATTAACGGTTGACCTACGGGTTAAAAACTATACTGACAATTGGTTGAATTAAACATCATTTATTTTTATCGATTCATCCGGCCACGAGAATTCAAATAGGTAGTAGGTAGGTACTACCTATTTGAATTATTAGAACTTACCTACTTCTAAAAAACTAAGCCAATTTCCAAAAATACGTTTTTGAGTATTTTTGAATACCTAGGTATAATAACCGACAAATTAAAACAAAAATTACAATTAAGTATCTACATCCATTGCAGTTTGCGATAAAAATTAGAAAAATTGATAATTTGGAGCAACTTCTGGGAGAATTTTCTATAGAGAAAAATTTATCAAATCGTTTTTCTGCTATACAGCGATTTTAGATTAAAGGTAGGTACACAAAATAATTTTGAAAATAATTTTCCTTAAAGTTTTAAACTACAGGCCAGTAGGCCACTAAAAATCGCTTACATACGAAAATAAAATAGAAATTGTTATAGGTACCTACCTAGGTTTTCAGGTAGAATGCCGATGAATCAAATATTTGGGTTAATTTTGTTTTATGGTAGGTAATGTCCAATATAAAGTATTGCTTTGTATAGGTAGGTAGGTACTAACCAATTTTCAATATTGGATATTACCGACTACCTACCTAGCAAGCTTTTATTATTTGGGTAGGTACCTAAATAATAAAAGCTTGCTTCATAGGAAATACAAAATGGCTGAATGTGGTAAACTTAATTGCAACTCAAAAACAACACAAAAACAAATTCGGTAGGCAATATTTGTACCAACAAAAAGTAATAAACACCAAGGCAAGAAACGACCTATTATTCATCCTTGTACCTACCTTCCTGTATCTAACGCATCTTGACAATGGGCACGCACTGCCTACCTGCCCAGCGCCCACTGCCCACGACACAAAAGCGCCCGCAATTTTGCATTAGCTCAAAAAAAAATTATAAACAAATAAAGGTCATTGTACGTTCTTGACAATCCAGCCGCTTAAGCGCTGCGTCGTCGGATCTCAGCTGAGTCCGACACCTGACGTCGTCTCCCCCACCCCACCGCGGGGGGGACCCGCCATCAGCTGTTAATGTAACCCCCACCCACCTTTCCCCTTCGTTTGTGTAATGCGAGGAGGCAAGACCCGAATGGATTAGGATCCCGCATTTTGTGCCATTATTTTTTATGTCAACTCGCAATGTATTGTAGGTAGGTACCATTACTATTGTTTTTGCCTAAATTAACAGCAGCGCTAAAAAGTAACGCCACAATAAATGAGATCACGCGATGTACATAACTAATGTCTAATACGAAAAGGATGTCATGTCGACAATTTAAATAATATTATGTATCACGCCTCGCCGTGAATAATTTAGATAAAACACAGATGTACAATCTAATACGAGTACTAACCGTTATTATCAGCGAACGTTCGATCGTCATCGAACATTACAACGCGCCAAAGGCCCGCATTGAAAAGCAGCCTTTACACATCGTAATTTCAGCGTCGGAGAACAAAACAAAAATGCCAACTTTTAATAATATATCGCACATTATGCCTGCCAAATGAATAATTTATCGGAGTGTGTCGATTTAGGGCGCGCATCCCCGCGGGGGGCTCTCCCAGGGCGCGGGCGGGCGGCGGGCGGGGCGCGAGGGGTCAGGGGAGCGGCCGGCACGTCAGTCCGCGCCGAGCGGCCGAGTGAGCGCCATGTCCGCGTGTGCGCCGCGCGCGTGCTGTCGGCCGCGCGCCCCGCCGACGCTGCTCGACATCACGGCGAAGATAGTCGCGTCCGCGATCCCGTTCCAGCGCATCGAGGAGCGCTACGAGCGCATCCCGGAGCCGGTGCAGCGGCGCGTCGTGTACTGGTCGTTCCCGCGGGACGAGCGCGACATCTGCATGTACTCGTCGCTGGCGCGCGCGCCGCCCGACGACCACCGCAACATCGCCTTCTGCCGCGGCCTCAAGCTGCTGGAGGCCGGCTGCGTGGAGAACGTGCTGCAAGTCGGTGAGTGCCGCGCCTGCGCCTGTTTACTAATACGCGCGACGCCTCGCCCTCCCGAGCCGTATAAATAAAAACCTCGACGTGTGCGATCGATAGCCGCTCCTCGCGGGAATTATTCATGCGTCGACCGAGATTAGGGCTCCGCGGCGGATCCTCGCGCGACCGCAGGCGCCCCGACTGACCCGGCCGAGCCTGACAGATCGACGGACCCGATCATCCACACGGCACCTGCAAAACTCGTTCGATCGGTCCGAGCTCCGATAGCCGATACGTGGATACGTCGGCCGTCGGAAATCACTGCGAGCGGTTCATCGGAATTCATTAATTCGAGCGACAACTAGTCCTTCGAGCTCGCGAATGCACCTTCCACCGAGGTCCGCGGGGCGCTCGGTGATCGCGATCGAAATCTACTTTCGAAACGACAGCACGCTCGTGAAATTCGGCTGCGATTACCATAACTGGAAGTCCCGTTATGAGTAGGGAATTACACGACTGGATTCTGTCGCACACGTACCCACCGCGAGGCTGCGAGCGCCATTAGCCCATGCAGACGCAGTACGTTAATGTCCCGGCAGTGAGTAACGGGCTCGAATAAACAATATTAATTGCTTGTTTTATTTCCATATAGCCAAGCGGGGCCCGGCAATGCGGCGGTCGTGGGACGCTACATATTCATTTGCGCTTATCTGGCATCGAGATGACGATTACTGGTCATTTGTGGCCGTTTCGGGTGGTACCCGGCCGCCGTAATGTCCGCTGTAAGCCCCTAATGCGATAAAAGTTATGGAGCACCGCAGCGTCTCATTTTAGGCTGGCTATCTTCCAACCTCTCCAGATAGCGCAGATATGGGCGGTGTTCTACTTACATTCGATAAACGCCAAGTTTCGTTCGATTCCCACACCCGTATCACAGTGACTCACAATCTTCCATCAGTCGAGAATCGAGTTCCGCCCACTATGATCACGCTACACTATGAATTATTGTTTGAGGATTAAATACCGCAGTAATTAATAATTCAAATACAGCACATCACTCTGTGTTCAACAAAGAACACAATGGAATGTTTGGTTAATTTACACCGCAGCGGAATGGAATGGAAGCGAATTTTTTTTACACAGCATAGGTACCTACTAGATTTTTAAATGTCAATTTTATAAGACACAAACTAAATACTTAGGATCCTAAAAAGGTCTTCCGGAGAATCCTCGCGCATTCTCAAGATTCTTTTAATTTTTATGTTGTACTTGCCATTAACATAAAGTTCATTATGATATACAAAAGAAAGTAGTTTCCATTCCATTCCGCTGCGGAGTTAATTGACCCTTAAGTAAAAACATACAAAATAATATTGTTTGAGTAATAATGGTGCGTAATGGTAATATTAAAAAGAAAATTATGACACCATTAGAGCGGGGAATGGGGACTGGTTACAAAACGAGAAATGCCACATTCGTGAATATGAATAAAAGAACAGAACCGCTCTGGCCAGAGGTTCGTTCGAGTTCGTACGACCGAACCAAAATGAATCCAATACACGAAACTCTACGATGCATGCATAATAATGGTACATATATTTGTTATAAGGATAATTTGTTCATAGGGTTGCCAGTATCAAATAAAATAACTGATACAAAACGAAGGAAAATAGATGAGTCGGTTTTTGAAGATAATGTACCCTAAAAATAACTTTAATCTTGATGCATGGAATGTATTCAATCGAATTGGACTGTAAAACCAGTAAGCTCTTTCAAGTTTAGAATCGAAAAAAGCCATTTAGGAATACTGTGCATGACTTGTCTTATATGAATGAACCAATAAAGATGCAATTGTAATCAAAACAGTATTAATTACTGAATTATGAATATCTTAAACGCTTTTTCACTTATAACAAAAAAAACTCAAAAGTAATTAAAGTAAAATTATTTTTCTTTCGATTGAAGAAGCAACCCTAACAATGTCATGTAAAAATGACCGAGCGAGAGTGCCAGACAAGGCCTGTGTAAATAATTGAAATCATCGCTAATGGCTTTAAATCATTTATTTATATCGATTCCACAACTGGTATGGTATGAACTGGTTTCCAATCGATTCTCTGTTCTATAGACTAGAACGGTTTGGCCAGAAAGAAAAGAAAAATAGAGGCGCCACTGCAAAGATTTAAATCTTTGCGCCACTGCCACAAAGTCGATTGAAATTAAGACTATCATAAAATATTAACGATACAAATGATTCAATGACAGAATATTATTGAGTGTAACCCGTACGAATAAAAAGACCAAAATTTTGTATTTTGTTCTGTGTAAGACATTTTTGCCAAGCTATACACATCTCTGACTGAACTTACTTGAATCTGAAGAGTGGCAATAACGATTTTCCCTGAGTCTAATTAACTTCCTATTACAATAATGAACTCTTAGTATATAGTTCTGTCAATTGTATTGACTAAAATACCTAAATATGAGGCCACAAGGAAAAAGGCTGCAGGAATATTCCTAAAATGTCTACTTGATATCGGTATATCACTGTAGGTGAGACAGCTAATAGTTAAGACTGTTCACATATTATTTACGTAGAAAGAAAGAGACGTGAATGAATGTGCAGCTCACGCTGTCGAATTAGATGTAACAACAAATCACTTCACTGGTAATTTCCAAAGGAATGGATAAGTAAGTAATTCACTTTTAATGGAATGTTACAACAGTTTATTTAAGACAGGATCCAAATGACAGACGAACGACAGGCTTGCAACTTATTTCAACTATCTTTTTGTGGCTTGGTCTAAAAACAAATCTTAAATCATAGTTAATCCTAAAGCTGTCATCAATAAAATAAACAGAGATTGCGTTATCTCTTACGACTAAATCCAAGCATGTTGGCACCTACATAATTCCTAAGAAGTAGGAACTTTAAAAGGGTTAATGTATAGAAATAATGTGTAGAAATCATAATTCTCAGCGTCACGTGTTGGTTGCGGTTCTTGGAAGGTTCAACCTCGGCTGAACGTTTTATAGCTCAAAGCCACCGTGATTCATACAAGTCCGTGATGATCTTTAGATATCCTTTCAACAGCAGGTTTTCCTGGGAACCAAGTTTGCTTTGTCTTCAGATCTAATTTTAAATTAAATTTCTCTGTTATAGCCGTACAGACTGTCGTCTGTCTAGTGATAAACACGTACTGGTTGAATTGGGTAAGATTTTGTCTCGTGAACTTACAGAAACTTGTCTACGAGGAATTTAAAGTTTTTTTATTGTCTATTTTAAGGTTCCAATCCTTTTTTGTTTAACCAATATTGGTGCCAAATCTGTTGCGCAAAATCTTTTAACTAATCTGACGCATCTCAAAATAGTGCATCCTTTTTCATGTAGCGCATTTTGAAAAAAATAACATAATTTTTAGACGCGTCACATCTGGTTTAGTTGATCATAACACCAATGTGACCAAAAAGTAACGTTGTCCCCGACATAACTAATTATTTGTAGCTATTCTATTAGGTATCCTTGTATTTTTCCCTTATTATAAACATGTCGACTATTGTAACACAAATACAATGTAACTAGTTATTGGAAACATTACGTTTCCTAACATAGGCTCGCCCTGGCCGCTATGTAACCTTTCTAATGACATTTTAAGGCTTTACACTGTTAATGCTTTGTTCTAAGCCATTGGTTACACTTACACGTAAACACGACTAGGGCGTGAACTAATGACCTTTAGAACTAACAACTTACAATGATGAACCAGACTCAGCAGAAAAAATGGTCTGTGTGTCTGCAGTGACTATATTTTGGTCTTTACTAAGAATCGAATGCCACGGCGATGCTATTCAAATGATTCAACCAGGCAGTTACAAAAAAAATCGATGAATGCAGTTTTAATTTTTTTTTTGAAATTGAAACGAAATCTTTCAATGAAATGCTTTATCTACAATATTTAAGGTACTTTCATCGTGGCATCGCCGTAGGACGCCCTGTATGTTGTGACACAATTAAACTATAGCTAAATTAATATCACATAATATGCAACGCATATTCAGAGCAGCAAAGAACAAGCTAATCAGCTAGTGGATCCGTAAACCACAGATGAAAAGATAAGGGACTTAGTCTCAGTAGTGAAAGAGATGAGAAGTGCTGTGACGATACTACTTTGAGTAGGACTCTTCCTGCCTTCCGAATGAACATCACTGAAATGTCAGTTTTCTGCCGTTAACCATTCGTTAACCAAACTGATTTTCAGTTTGAAGTCTAACTAATGAGTCATTTACCCTATGAGTTGTAGACATGTTGTAGATCAATGGATGTACCTTTATTTACTTTATTTATTTATTATTAATGACAATTGATATTAATGCGATCAGCACAAGCGTGATTGGAATCACCGGAATTGGACGTTGTCTGTCATAATGAATGAGACGTGTCAAACAGCGTGATGATGATTCATGTGGCCGAATTGTACGGTTCAGGAGAGTTCAAGGTGATATTGTTTGTTTCACTTACTTTGTGCGTCTTGTCCTGACTATAATTCAGCAGCTGCTTCATTTTATGGAGAGTTCTGATTTTTTTTACCATCCCATTATAAACACTAGTAGATAATTGAAATTGTAGATTGCAGTCATTATAACGCGAGATTTTTTGTTTTAATTCAGGCATCAATTCAGTGAAGAGTTGAAGACGTGTCTTGAAATTATTTTAAACTAAAATCATTTAAGGATTATTTCCTTGCCTTATGGTCATTGAACATATATGTATAAACAATGCTTCTGGACACTGAATTTTTTATACCCCTGAAAATTAACTGGAACCCTGAACGGAAGTATAAATCAAAGAATTAGATCTACGTTATTTTAAAATTTTACTACAATTTAAAATGAAATGTATAAAACAATAAGCTAGTATGCACTGTAACGCCGGTACATACTAATTGCCATAAACCATTATAAAACTATTAATAATCTTGATTCGTTTTTACATTCGTTTCGTTCAGGTACTACCTTGAATGTTTTCATGGAATTTAATATAATGACCTTGGTATTTGCTCTATACTCTCGAGTCTCGACAATGCCCGCATAAACAAGGATATCTAATCAGAAGGAATTAGTAAACGATACAGATTACAGGATACTTATAGTAGTTGGCTGGTACACTTCTCAGAAAACCCATATCTAGTTCAAATATACACTAATCATCTATGTCTGCAACATTGAATAAGCGACCATTCAGGCAACATCCGTGAAAAAACTACCATCTGTCAATACAGATACAGACCCGGTTCACGGCAACAAAGAATCGCACTGAGCGACCGAAGAGCCAACAGAGCTAGCTGAATGATTCTCTGTCCAATAACAGAGTTCCATAGTGCCTACACAAGAGCGCTTCTGTGGTTGGCCTCATGTAATAGAACCTCATAATGACCCTCACATGAACCCTCAGAACCCCCTCAATCGTCCACGGAATTATACAATCAGCGGGCTGTGGCAGCTCTCCGAAAATTGGTCCGCCTCACAAAGACACGTTGTGAGTAAGCTTCACCGCATTTTAGAGCCGGTTAGCAAACCTAATTGGGCACTGAATGAGGACCCTATTGTGTAGGGAATAAAGAGTGGTTTCAAGTGGCTCGGGTTTTCAATGCGTACATTAAACGCTCGAAGGCGAACAAGATTTTGAAGTTGAAATCGTTCCGTTCCAGTATTGTTTTGGATGCCCGCTAGAAATATTGAAATCTATGCAAATTGTGTTTCCAATACAAAATAGTGATGCGACGAAGCCGCGGTATTTTGGTATCTAAATGAGGAGAGATCTGCATAACCACTTTGGAGGAGATTGACATCAATAGATACGATCTAAATCTGTATATTAATTGAGGCATTATTTTGGAGATGCTTGCACATAAAGATCATGAGATTGCAGTGGGCTTGAATTTTTGCATCAAATTGCATCAAATTGAATAACTTAGTCATATTGGTTAGAGGATTAAGCACTAGAACTCTACTGGAAAGGGACAACAAATTATTGAAGCAGATGGCTCTATCTTTAAGGGCAGGCTGTACAATGGGCATATTTCACAATTATGTCTGTATTGCGTTAATTACTATTTTGTATTTTACAATTAACTCATCAGCGTTAATTAGACAGCTAACCTGAATAAAACGCGATGAAATATTAGTAAATACAAAATACCATGCAACTGTTTCTGCATAATTAACAGTTAAACACGTATTAACATACTGTGTCAGCTGTCAATTAACATGGAAAAAAAACTTGTCAGTTGCTCCACTGCAGCCGGATCAGAAACAGGAAGGTAATAACTCAATTAGTCGTGGGAAACACAAATAAATGATAATGTATTCTATCGGCGAGCTAATGCTGAATCTACAGCCTACGTTGTAACTGATTAGTAAGCAACATCGAATACTAATAAGGTTGGCCAAGCAAATCCCAAAATTGAAGAGTTTCCTTAACCTCGTGATCGCTTCATTCTTAAGAGAAACAATTATACAACGGTATCTAATACTACTTATTTAGAGATTCGGGTATTGATAGCGTTGCCGTTTTAGAGTACTTAAATTTTGCGCTTCTAAAAATAGTAGAACCAATATAACAACGGTGCCGATTTAAAAAGGATAACATTATTTCTAAAATAATTCAAGAATAGTGTTATCCTTTTCCAAATATACGGTCCTGAAAGAGATAATAATTCATATAGAGACGTATGTTCGTACATGATGTTGCAAACCCTCAAAAAATCACTAAAAAACGTTTCCTTGTTTCTTATAAACGGGTAAAAAGTTAAAAAGGAATTGACACCAGTGTCAAATTGCCTAGAGCAACTTGACTCGGCCTTCCTGTCATCTGATTGGAGCTAATTGTGGAGACCCCTGACCTCAACCCTGGGGCCTGCTTACTTATCAATTGTAGTCTGACCCTAGGGGTGAGACTGTATTAGTCCAATTATGTCCCTTCTGAAGTTCTGCCCATTGTGTGTAGTAGACATAATTATAGCACTAAAGGTTTTCCTCAACGTTATTGTCAACATCCGATGATGTCGTGATGATGCTTAGTTGTCGGACCAAAAATTAAGAGAAAAAGATTTAAATTTTGTGATAGGTGGTTTTTTAGGCCAGATTTTTAGGTTCAGTGATTATGGACATTCGCAAACTATTTTTTCTTGTTGGCCTGCAATTTGAGTAACGGAGTTTGTTAGCGCTTACCACTTGAAGCATCTATTAGGGCATTTAAGTGCTATTTCGTATTCTGTGCTATAAAAGCATACATAATACGTATAAGTAAAAAGCTCAAACCAAAATGTCACATTTCAAACAGTCGACAATGAAAACTTGGTGATAGAGTTTCTCCGTAGTGACTGGTTGAACCAACGCCATTTTATGCTCATTTTATGTCCACCGAACAATAAGCAAATTATTTATAAATATCGCGGCCGCAGCGGTCGCCGGAATTGCTTTTACAAAGAAAACGTTGCGAAACACCTTATTCGTACTGCCACGAGCAATCCATTGAAGCGAATATGCAGTTTTTCACAGATTTTGTCACGCTTTGACACTTGTGCTGATTGATTGACTATTTGGCTCGCCGAAATGCATTTGGAAAGCCTATTTTGTCCTGAATCCACACTAGATCTACTAGATTATTAATAATAAACTAATGCTTTCGTTTTAGAGCGATTTTTGGAATATTTGTATGATCTATGGATTAAGGGCTTGTAAGGTGCTATACTGTATATTGATCCGAAATAACGAATAATCGTACCCCATTGTAATGCTCATAAAGCTTAGAGTTTGATGCCATCAGAACCTTTAACCAATACGCAGTATAAAGTAATAAACTATAACTGTATAAAGATAATGGAAATTCTTTACTGACTAAAAAAGAAAACTTTGGACATACGATAGGATAACTCTAATGACACTAATTAAGACATAACATAAAGTTATTTCCGTTTATGCTGATGCCGGAAACCGTTTTTCCGTTTTTGAACAAGTTTTTCGGAAGAAACTATCTATTTGTTCGGCCAAATGGCTAAAAACATTGACCTCAAACTGAGCAAAAACTCGCTCGGGTTGAGTTCAGAAATGCGTCATACGTTACAATACGTGGCTAACAACTGGCTTCCGTTCCGTTCCGTAATGCGCCCTAATGATACCACCGACCTATGGTTTCCATTGTCTTAACTTTAATCTCGAAATATGTAACACGTATTTTTTGCTCCAGCACTATACTTTGCTTAAATTTGTGTTTTGGTTTTTACATGTTCAAAAAGGTTTTTAATTCTCCTTAATTATACTAGTGTTCTTCATATTGGATGAATGCAACAAGACGGCTTTTTATCCTGATGGTTTCAGAGAGGGTCTCAGTCCTCAGGTTTTTTCAAACAGCAGCATAAAATACTAGTAGGGCGCGTGGGAGCGCGGGCCACATGTGGCCCGCGGGCTGTCTTCTCTCCTATAAAAGAATCGCCGTCATCTCCATTGCCAATTGGAATCCGATTGGCAGTGGGCTAAAAGAATTACCTCGGAGCACGGTCATGGATTTAAAGATAGTTAAGGGCTGTTTGAATAAAAAATTACACTGAACCTAATCATAATTTTTTATTCAAAAAGCCCTTAACTATCTTTATATCCATGACCGTGCTCCTCAATCATCATCCAAATGTAGACCATCATCTCTTCTCATACTTTTCATAGTTTTTCAGAAGCCTTGTTTATTGTAGCATTCACCTTTTCCATGGAAAAATAAATTCAACCACTTTGAATTTTTTTCATTCATCCCGTAGACCTTGAGATTCTAATCACGTCTTGCAAAGATACCACTCTCTTATCTTTTATACTTTCCGAGATTTGTATGGCGGACATCTTGAATCCGCCATTTTGAATTTTTTTTCAGCTAACTGCCAATTGGATGACGTTTCGAGTTACATTTGGTCGAGCACCCCCCACCTATCTTCGATACCCTGGCTGTGCTCTTCACCCGTCTCTGAAATCCTCAATCATCAGCTCTCTCCATATTTTACTCTAGTAAATCTCCGAAAAACCGCATCACAACCTTGCATAATTACCAACTGTTAGTCTCTTCAACATTCCCCATACATTTTCTATGGAAAAATAAATTCCGCCATTTTGAATTTTTTTTCTATCCATCAAATAGACCTTCGGGTCCTGATCACTTCTTGTCAAGAAACCATTCTTCCATCTTTTATACTTTCCGAGATATCGAGGAAATTCTCATGGCAGCCATTTTGAATCCGCCATTTTGAATTTTTTTTCAGCTAACTGCCAATTGCATGACGTTTCAAATGACATTTGGTCGAGCATCCCCCACCTATCTCCAATACCCTTGGCTGTGCTCTTCATCCGTCTTCGATATCCTCAATCATCAGCTCTCTCCTTATTTTTCCTCCGAATGAATTTTTCTCTTCTATACGAAATGGTAATTGAAAAAAAAATTTTTCATACAAAATTGTTCAGGAGAGGTGATCAATCAGTCAGTCAGTGAATCAGCACAAGCAGCTATATATATATTAACTAGTTTTTCGCGTGGAGGCGCGGCCCGCTAAAGCGGACCGCGTAACTGCTTGGAGCAATTTCCGTGGTCGCTCATACTCGGATTTTGCAAAAAGTGGGTATTTCGATTATTCTCGAAAAATGGGCTTTTTTTTTTGTTTTACCAATCTATCCCCGTTCTGTCAAAATTCTGGATGGTTGTAGCCTGTAGGCGAAACACTTAAAAAATTATCAGCCTCGACAATCCCGTTTCGGATCTGTGGCGTCCCGGTTTGAGAAAGAATAAAAATTTTAAAAACACCGCTAAGCCGCCATCTTGTTTTTCCAAAATTTTCTACTTTTTCTAAAAACCATTTACATAATATATCCTAAAGTACTGCGACTTTGAACGTAATCGGTTGGAAAACAAAAAAGTTACGAAAGTCACTACGGCCGCCATTTTGTTTTTCTGAAATGTCATAATTTTTTCCTTTTCCCGTCTTGCCCTCAAACACATCTCCCATACATCATTGTATTGTTTTCGATTTGTTTCCAGGAGAACAATGACAATTTTGTAATAGCTCTCAATCGCCATACAATTTAGTATGAAAAAAAAATCTTCCTCAAATTGGATTTTTTTGCTTTTCAGTAAATAGACTTCCTCATCCTGATCTTCTATTGCAAAGAAACCACTTCTCCATCTCTCATACTTTCTGAGATAGACACCGACGAAATTTGTATGGCGGCCATCTTTTTTACGCCATTTTGAAAATTTTTTCAGCTCATTTGCAATTGCACGAGGTTTCGAATGACATTTGGTCGAGCACCCCTCACCTATCTTCAATACCCTGGCCGAGCCCTTCACCCGTCTCCGAAATCCTCAATCATCAGCTCTCTCCATATTTTTCACCGAGTCATTTCTAGACTTCTATGGGAAACCATAAGTGAAAAAAAAATTGTTCATACAAAATTTTACAGGAGGACATTTTGAGGAAAATCTCGAAAATTACCCTAAATCTGGCAAAACTGCTTTTATAGCTCGATACTGCCCGTCGAGTTACACAATCGGTTCATACATGTCGACTTTCTTCGACAATACTTCGAGTTTATACCCAAAATCGTCCGGTAGAAGTCGAAACGCTACGATGTTGCCAAGTGTATGAAATTTGAATTTTAAAATTGCGTTTTTTCGTACCTCAAACTGATTGGCCGCCAGAGCAGCCGCCGTCTTGGATTTTTAAAAAATTACTCACATTGTGTCAAAATTCAGGATAGTTGTGGGCGAAACAAGCAAAAATTGACATCTTCAACCACCCCGTTGAGGATCTGTGGCGCCGCGGTTTGGGGTCGAAAAATGAAAAATTTGAAAACACTACAGCTCGGCCGCCATCTTGTTTTTCCAAATGTTTCCAATTGTTCCAAAAACCATTTACTCATTTCCTCGAGTGCTGCGACTTTGAACGAAATCGGTTGGAAAACAAAAGAGTTACGAAAGTCACGTCGGCTGCCATCTTGTTTTTCTGAAATGTCACAATTTTTCCCTAGTCGACTCCCGCACCCAAACACATCTCCCCTACATCATCATATCGTTTTCTGGGAGAACAATTATGTCAATCAGTGAGTCAGTCAGTCAGTCAGTCAGTGGTAATTGAGCTATATATAGTACTAGTAGGGTGCGTGGGGGCGCGGGCCACACGTGGCCCGCGTGCTGTCTTCCCGCCTATAAAAGTATCATCCCCATACATTTTCTATGGAAAAATAAATTCCGCCATTTTGGATTTTTTTTCTATTAATCGCGTAGACCTTCGGGTCCTGATCTTTTCTTGCCAAGAAACCACTCTTCCATTTTTTATACTTTTCGAGATGGACACCGATGAAGTTTGTATGGCGGCCATCTTGAATCCGCCATTTTGAAATTTTTTTCGGCTCACTGCCAATTGCATGACGTTTCGAATGACATTTGGTCGAGCACCCCCCACCTATCTACGATACCCTTCCCGTGCTCTTCACCCGTCTCCGAAATCCTCAATCATCAGCTCTCTCCATATTTTTGTTATTAATGAATTTTTCCCCTCTATACGAAACAATCAGTAAAAAAAATTTTTTTCATACAAAAATGTTCAGGAGAGGTGATCAATGAGTCAGTCAGTCAGTGAATCAGCACAAGTAGCTATATATATATTAATAAATAGTTTTTTGCTCTGGGGCGCGGCCCGCTAAAGCGGACCGCGTAACTGCTTGGAGCAATTTCCGTGGTCGCTCATACTCGGATTCTGCAAAAAGTCCGTACCTATTACGGTTTTTCCCGAAAAATGGAGTAATTTTTTTCACCAATCTGCACCCGAAGGTATGCGTATTTTTCTGTTAACCATTTACTCATTTCCTCGAGTACTGCGAGTTTGAACCAAATCGATTAGAAACAAAAGAGATACGAAAGTCACGTCGGCCGCCATCTTGTTTTTCTGAAATGTCATAATGTTTTCCTATTCTACTCCCGCACTTAAACACGTCTCCCATACATCATTTTATCGTTTTATGTCTGTTTCTAAGAGAACAATGTCAATTTTCTTATGGCTCCCAATCGCCATACAATTTAGTATGAAAAAATTTTTTCCGCCATTTTGATTTTTTTTCTTCCAATAGATAAACTTACTCGTCCTGATCTTCTATTGTTATGAAACCACTTTTCTATCTTTCATACTTTCTGAGATAGACACCGCTAAAATTTATATGGCGGCCATCTTTTTTCGCCATTTTGAAAATTTTTTTCGCTCACTGGCAATTGCACGAGGTTTTGAATAACATTTGGTCGAGCACCCCCCACCTATCTTCATAGTCTCCGAAACCCTCAAACATCAGCTCCCTCCATATTTTTCACCGAGTCATTTCTTGACTTCTATACTAAGCCATAAGTGAAAAAAAAATTGTTCATACAAAATTTTACAGGAGGACATTTTTGGGGAAAATCACGAAAACTACCCCAAATGTGGCAACACTGCTTATATATTTCGATACTGTCCGTCGAGTTACACAATCGGTTCATACAAGTCGACTTTCCGAAATGTTGCCAAGTGCCGCAAAAACACGTTCAAAATTTTCAAAAACAAAAAATAATACAAAATGGCCACCAGCTCATTTCCCAGAAATATTTTACATAGTTTCGTATTTTTCCCAGTAACTACAGGATATACCGCTCCCGATGACGTTTCAAGTTTTCATCTCGCTCGCACCCAGGCGACATATAGCCCCTGAAAAGTGACCATGTCGAAAATCACTTTTACTCTGATAGATTCCAGTGTTGCCAGTGCCGGGTGACAAAAATACCCAAATGTCATTTGTACGAGTAAGACACGTGATCGCTCATACTCGGATTTCGCAAAAAGTCCGTATTTCGATTTTTTAATTTTTGGGGAAAATCTCGAAATGTCCCAAGAAACGGGGTAATTTTTTTCCCCCACTTAATACTTCGAGTCTATTCACACAATCGCTCCATAGAAGTCGAAACGCTCCGATGTTGCCAAGTGGGTGAAATTTGAATTTTAAAATTGCGTTTTTTCGTACTTCAGAGTGATTGGCCGTCAGAGCAGCCGCCATCTTGGATTTTTAAAAAATACTCACATTTTGTCAAAATTCAGGATAGTTGTGAGCGAAACAAGTAAAAATTGACATTTTCAACCACCCCGTTTAGGATCTGTGGCGCCGCGGTTTGGGGTCGAAAAATGAAAAATTTTAAAATACTACAGCTCGGCCGCCATCTTGTTTTTCCAAATGTTTCTAATTTTTCTAAAAACCATTTATTCATTTCCTCGAGTGCTGTGACTTTGAACGAAATCGGTTGGAAAACATAAGAGTTATGAAAGTCACGTCGGCCGCCATCTTGTTTTTCTGAAATGTCATAATTTTTCCTTACTCGACTCCCGCACTTAAACACGTCTCCCATACATCATTTTATCGTTTTATGTCTGTTTCTAGGTGAACAATGTCAATTTTCTTATAGCTCCCAATCGCCATACAGTTTAGTATGAAAAAAAAATTTTCGCCATTTTGAATTTTTTTTTCTTCCAATAGATAAACTTACTCGTCCTGATCTTCTATTGCTATGAAACCACTTTTCTATCTTTCATACTTTCTGAGATAGACACCGACGAAATTTGTATGGTGGCCATCTTTTTTTCGCCATTTTGAAAATTTTTTCAGCTCATTGGCAATTGCACGAGGTTTCGAATGACATTTGGTCGAGCACCCCTCACCTATCTTCAATATCCTGGCTGTGCTCTTCACTCGTCTCCGAAATCCTCAATCATCAGCGCTCTCCATGTTTTTCACCGAGTCATTTCTTGACTTCTATACGAAGCCATAGGTGAAAAAAAAAATGTTCATACAAAATTTTACAGGAGGACATTTTGGGGAAAATCTCGAAAATTAACCCAAATGTGGCAACACTGCTTATATATTTTGATACTGCCCGTCGAGTTACACAATCGGTTCATACATGTCGACTTTCCGAAATGTTGCCAAGTGCCTCAAAAACACGATCAAAATTTTCAAAAACAGAAAAAAATACAAAATGGCAGCCACCTCCGTTCACAGAAATATTTTACACAGTTTCGTATTTTTCCCAGTAACTACAGCATATACCGCTCCTGATGACGTTTCAAGTTTTCATTTCGCTCGCACCCAGGCGCCACGATAGCCCCTGAAAAGTGACCATGTCGAAAATCACTTTTGCTCTGATAGATTCCAGTGTTGCCAGCACCGGGTGACAAAACTACCTAAATGTCATTTGTAAGAGCAAGACGCATGGTCGCTCATACTCGAATTTCGCAAAAAGTCCGTATTTCGATTTTTTACTTTTTGGGGAAAATCTCGAAATTTCCCGAGAAATGGGGTAATTTTTTTCCCCCCACTCAAAACTTCTAGTCTATACACACAACCGCCTCATAGAAGTCGAAACGCTCCGATGTTGCCAAGTGGGTGAAATTTGAGTTTCAAAATTGCGATTTTTCATACCTCACACTGATTGGCCGCCAGAACAGCCGCCATCTTGGATTTTGAAAAATTACTCACGTTTTGTCAAAATTCAGGATAATTGTAAACGAATCAAGCAAAAATTGACATCTTCAACCACCCCGTTTAGGATCTGTGGCGCCGCGGTTTGGGGTCGAAAAATGAAAAATTTTAAAACGCCACAACTCGGCCGCCATCTTGTTTTTCCAAATTTTTCCAATTTTTCTAGAAACTATTTACTCATTGCCTCGAGTGCTGCGACTTTGAACGAAATCGGTTGGAAAACAAAAGAGTTACGAAAGTCACGTCTGCCGCCATCTTGTTTTTCTGAAATGTCATAATTTTTCCTTAGTCGACTCCCGCACCCGAACACATCTCCCGTACATTATTATATCGTTTTCTGTCTCCTTCTGGGAGAACAATTATGTCAATCAGTCAGTCAGTGGTAATTGAGCTATATATAGTATAACTAGTTTTTCGCGTGGGGGCGCGGCCCGCTAAAGCGGACCGCGTAACTGCTTGGAGCAATTTACATGGTCGCTCATACTCGGATTTTGTAAAAAGTGGGTATTTCGATTTTTTCTCGAAAAATGGGGTGATTTTTTTTCACAAATTGACACCCGAAGCCTATACGTACGATCACCCCATAAACTGTATGCAAATGTTCTAATCTTGCCAACTGTGACAAATTTGAATTAAACAGTCCCAGTTTGAGGTAGAACAATGAAAATGTTGAAAACACTTTAGCTCAGCCGCCATCTTGTTTTTCCAATTTTTCCAATTTTTCTAGAAACCATTTACTCATTTCCTCGAGTGCTGTGACTTTGAACGAAATCGGTTGGAAAACAAAAGAGTTACGAAAGTCACGTCGGCCGCCATCTTGTTTTTCTGAAATGTCATAATTTTTCCCTAGTCGACTCCCGCACTCAAACACATCTCCCATACATCATCGTATCGTTTTCTATTTGTTTCCAGGAGAACAATGACAATTTTCTTATAGCTCCCAATCGCCATACAATTTAGTATGAAAAAAAAATATTCCGTCATTTTGAACTTTTTTTCTTTTCAATAAATAGATCTCTTTGTCCTGATCATCTTTTGCTAAAAAACCACTTTTCTACCATTCATACTTTCTGAGATACACTCCGACGAAATTTGTATGGCGGCCATGTTTTTTTCGCCATTTTGAAAATTTTTTCAGCTCACTGGTAACTGCACGAGGTTTCGAATGACATTTGGTCGAGCACCCCCCACCTATCTTCAATACCCTGGCTGAGCCCTTCACCCGTCTCCGAAACCCTCAAACATCGGCTCTCTCCATATTTTTCACCGAGTCATTTCTTGACTTCTATACGAAGCCACAAGTGAAAAAAAATTTTTTCATACAAAATTTTACAGGAGGACATTTTGGGGAAAATCACGAAAACTACTCCAAATGTGGCAACACTGCTTATGTATTTCGATACTGCCCGTTGAGTTACACACTCGGTTGATACATGTCGACTTTCCGAAATGTGGGCAAGTGCCTTAAAAACATGATCAAAATTTTTAAAAAACAAGAAAAAATACAAAATGGCCGCCACCCCATTCCACATAAATATTTTACATAGTTTTGTATTCTTCCCAGTAACTACAGGATAAACCGCTCCTGATGACGTTTCAATTTTTTATCTCGCTCGCACCCAGGCGACATGATGGCCCCTGAAAAGTGACCATGTCGAAAATCACTTTTACTTTGATAAATTCCAGTGTTGCCAGTGCAGGGCAACAAAACTACCCAAATGTCATTTGCACGAGTAAGACACGTGGTCGCTCATACTAAAATTTCGCAAAAAGTGCGTATTTCGATTTTTTACTTTTTGGGGAAAATCTCGAAATTTCCCGAGAAATGGGGTAATTTTTTTTCCCCCACTCAATACTTCGAGTCTGTACACACAATCGCCCCATAGAAGTCGAAACGCTCCGATGTTGCCAACTGTGAGAAATTCGAATTTTAAAATCGCGTTTTTTCGTACTTCACACTGATTGGCCACCAGAACAGCCGCCATCTTGGATTTTGAAAAATTACTCCCGTTTTGTCAAAATTCAGGATAATTGTGGGCGTAACAAGAAAAAATGGACATCTTCAACCACCCTGTGTAGGATCTGTGGCGCCGCGGTTTGGGGTCGAAAAATGAAAAATTTTAAAACGCCACAGCTCGGCCGCCATCTTGTTTTTCCAAATTTTTCCAATTTTCCTAAAAACCATTTACTCATTTCCTTGAATACTGCAAGTTTGAACGAAATCGGTTGGAAAACAAAAGAGTTACGAAAGTCACGTCGGCCGCCATCTTGTTTTTCTGAAATGTCATAATTTTTCCCTAGTCGACTCCCGCACCCGAACACATCTCCCATACATTATTATATCATTTTCCGTCTCCTTCTGGGAGAACAATTATGTCAATGAGTCAGTCAGTCAGTCAGTGAGTGAGTGGTAATCGAGCTATATATATTATAATTTTTCGCGTGGGGGCGCGGCCCGCTAAAGCGGACCGCGTAACTGCTTGGAGCAATTTCCGTGGTCGCTCATACTCGGATTTTGCAAAAAGTCCGTATTTTGATTTTTCCCGAAAAATGGGGTAATTTTTTTTCATCAATTTACACCCCGAGTACGCACGATCACCCCATAAACGTCCAAATGTTCTGATGTTGCCAACTGTGACAAATTTGAATTAACCCGTCCCGGTTTGAAGTAGAACAATGAAAAATTTGAAAACACCACTACTCGGCCGCCATCTTGTTTTTCCAAATTTTTCTTCTTTTTCTAAAAACCATTTACTCAAATCCTCGAGTACCGCGAGTTTGAACGAAATCGGTTGGAAAACAAAAGAGTTACGAAAGTCGCGTCGGCCGCCATCTTGTTTTTCTGAAATGTCATAATTTTTTCCTACTCTACTCCCGCACTTAAACACGTCTCCCATACATAATTTTATCGTTTTATGTCTTCTTCTAGGAGAACAATGTCAGTTTTCTTATAGCTCCCAATCGCCATACAATTTAGTATGAAAAAAAAAATTTCCGCCATTTTGAATTTTTTTTTCTTCCAATAGATAAACCTTCTCGTCCTGATCATCTTTTGCTAAGAAACCACTTTTCTATCATTCATACTTTCTGAGATAGACACCGACGAAATTTGTATGGCGGCCATCTTTTTTCCGCCATTTTGAAAATTTTTTCAGCTAACTGCCAATTGGATGTCATTTCAAATGACATTTGGTCGAGCACCCCCCACCTATCTTCAATACCCTGGCTGAGCCCTTCACCCGTCTCCGAAGTCCTCAATCATCAGCTCTCTCCATATTTTTCACCGAGTCATTTCTTGATATCTACACAAGTCCATAAGTGAAAAAAAAAAGTTCATACAAAATTTTACAGGAGGATATTTTGGGGAAAATCTCGAAAACTACCCCGAATGTGGCAACACTGCTTTTGGATTTAGATACTGCGCGTTGAGTTACACAATCGGTTCATACATGTCGACTTTCCGAAATGTTGCCAAGGGCCTCAAAAACACGATCAAAATATTCAAAAAAATTAAATAAAAACAAAATGGCCGCCACCCCATTCCACATAAATATTTTACATAGTTTCGTATTCTTCCTAGTAACTACAGGATTAACCGCTCCTGATGACGTCACAATTTTTCATCTGGCTCGCACCCAGGCGACACGATAGCCCCTGAAAAGTGACCATGTCGAAAATCACTTTTACTTTGATAGATTCCAGTGTTGCCAGTGCTCGATCACAAAAATACCCAAATGTCATTTGTACGAGTAAGACACGTGGTCGCTCGTACTCGGATTTCGCAAAAAGTCCGTATTTAGATTTTTTACTTTTTGGGGAAAATTTCGAAATTTCCCGAGAAATGGGGTAATTTTTTTTCCCCCACTCAATACTTCGAGTCGAAACTCACAATCGTCCCATAGAAGTCGAAACGCTCCGATGCTGCCAACTGTGAGAAATTCGAATTTTAAAATCACATTTTTTCGTACTTCACACTGATTGGCCGCCAGAACAGCCGCCATCTTGGATTTTGAAAAATTACTCCCGTTTTGTCAAAATTCAGGATAATTGTGGGCGAAACAAGAAAAAATTGACATCTTCAACCACCCCGTTTAGGATCTGTGGCGCCGCGGTTTGGGGTCGAAAAATGAAAAATTTTAAAACGCCACAGCTCGGCCGCCATCTTGGTTTTCAAAATTTTTCAAATTTTTCTAAAAACCATTTACTCATTTCCTTTAATACTGCAAGTTCGAACGAAATCGGTTGGAAAACAAAAGAGATACGAAAGTCACGTCGGCCGCCATCTTGTTTTTCTGAAATGTCATAATTTTTCCCTAGTCATCTCCCGCACCCAAACACATCTCCCATACATCATTATATCATTTTCCGTCTCCTTCTGGGAGAACAATTATATCAATGAGTCAGTCAGTCAGTCAGTCAGTGGTAATCGAGCTATATATATTATAACTAGTTTTTTGCGTGGGGGCGCGGCCCGCTAAAGCGGACCGCGTAACTGCTGGGAGCCATTTACTTGGTCGCTCATACTCGGATTTTGCAAAAACTCCATATTTCAATTTTTCCCGATAAATGGGGTAATTTTTTTTACCAATTTACACCCCGAGTCTTAACGTACGATCACCCTATAAACGTTCAAATATTCTGATGTTGCCAACTGTGATAAATTTGAATTAAACCACCCTGGTTTGAGGTAGAACAATGAAAATTTCAAAACACTACAGCTCATCCGCCATTTTGTTTTTACAAGATTTTCCATTTTTTCTATAAATAATTTACTCATTTCCTCAAGTACCGCGAGTTTGAACGAAATCGGTTTGAAAACAAAAGAATTACGAAAGTCACGTCGGCCGCCATCTTGTTTTTCTGAAATGTCATAATTTTTTCCTATTATACTCCGGCACTTAAACACGTCTGCCATACATCATTTTATCGTTTTTTGTCTGTTTCTAGGAGAACAATTTCAATTTTCTTATAGCTCCCAATCGCCATACAATTTAGTATGAAAAAAATTTTTCCGCCATTTTGAACATTTTTTTCTTCCAATAGATATACCTCCTCTTCCTGATCATCTATCGTAAAGAATAGTATATTTCATTACAAGTGCGGAAAGGCTGTTATTGCAAAGAGTTCCGACAAATGTCTACCCGAGCCGAGGCGCAGCCGAAGGCGAGGGTTAACAGTCGGAACAAGTTGCAATGACGGTTCCGCACGTGTACTGAACGATTATTTTTAATACAGTTGCGAAAAAATGAAGCAATTTAATAAAATAATAAAAACACAATAAACTCAACTAACTAAACATTTTCTGAAAAACTATTTGCTTTTTTCTCTTCTCTCCACGCAATAAATTCGTCGTATGTAGATATGTAGCGACTTTTTGACTTTTCCGGTAAAAGTTCTCCGAAGCATTTTGTGCAACAAACAACTAAACTCGCAAAGAAAATTTCTGAAAAATGGCGCCAACCGTAGAATATAAGCAGTTTTTTTTTCTTCACCCATACTGGTGATTTAAAAAAAAATAAAAAAAAAATTGGTCATAGACTAAATAATATTCTGGTACGCAAAGGGAACTATGCCCATACAGCCAAGTCTTCAGTAGAATTTTTTTTATTGATATGAAATGAAAATGAAATTTAATGAGATGAAATGAAACCTGACCAAACTCATTCAATCAAATCTGATATTGAAACAAATTAGTAGCTTCTTTTTAGAAATATACGTATTTGCATGAATCATAAAAACTTCTATGAATTTTTTTAGTAAAAACTTCATGGTTGGTTTTTCTTTTTAATAAACATTATTTTGACAGTTGGGAAAGATAACGCACGAGTTCGGGAAAGGTAAAAAAAAAGCACGAGTATGTAATAGCCCACATCCCGAATGCTATACGTCCCTGCAATACGCCACTTTTTGAGCAACTGTATTAAAAACTACTTTTCCATCTTTTACACTTTCTGAGATAGACACCGACGAAATTTGTATGGCGGCCATCTTTTTTTCGCCATTTTGAAATTTTTTTCAGCTCATTGGCAATTGCACGAGGTTTTGAATGACATTTGGTCCAGCACCCCCTACCTATCTTCAATACCCTGGCTGTGCTCTTCACCCGTCTCCGAAATCCTCAATCATCAGCTCTCTCCATATTTTTCACCGAGTCATTTATGGACTTCTATACAAAGCCATTTGTGAAAAAAAAATTGTTCATACAAAATTTTACAGGAGGACATTTTGGGGAAAATCACGAAAACTACCCCAAATGTGGCAACACTGCTTTTGTGTTTCGATACTGCCCATCGAGTTACATAATCAGTTGATACATGTCGACTTTCCGAAATGTGGCCAAGTGCCTCAAAAACACGATCAAAATACTCAAAAAAATTAAATGAATACAAAATGGCCGCCACCGCATTTCACAGAAATATTTTACATAGTTTAGTACTTTTCCCATTAACTACAGGATATGCCACTTCGTATGACATTTAAATTTTTCATCTCGCTCGCACCCAGGCGACATGATGGCCCCTGAAAAGTGACCATGTCGAAAATCACTTTTACTTTGATAGATTCCAGTGTTGCCAGTGCTCGATCACAAAAATACCCAAATGTCATTTGTTCGAGTAAGACACGTGGTCGCTCATACTCGGATTTCGCAAAAAGTCCGTATTTAGATATTTTACTTTTTGGGGAAAATCACGAAATTTCCCGAAAACTGGGGTATTTTTTCCCCCACTCAATACTTCGAGTCTGTACACACAATCGCCCCATAAAAGTCGAAACGCTCCGATGTTGCCAACTGTGAGAAATTCGAATTTTAAAATCGCGTTTTTTCGTACTTCACACTGATTGGCCGCCAGATCAGCCGCCATCTTGGATTTTGAAAAATTACTCCCGTTTTGTCAAAATTCAGGATAATTGTGGGCGAAACAAGAAAAAATTATCATCATCGAGTGCCCCGTTTAGGATCTGTGGCGCCGCGGTTTGGGGTCGAAAAATTTTAAAACGCCAAAGCTCGGCCGCCATCTTGTTTTTTCAAATTTTTCCAATTTTTCTAAAAACTATTTACTCATTTCCTTGAACACTGCAAGTTTGAACGAAATCGGTTGGAAACCAAAAGAGATACGAAAGTCACGTCGGCCGCCATCTTGTTTTTCTGAAATATCATAATTTTTCCCTAGTCGACTCCCGCACCCGAACACATCTCCCATACATCATTATATCATTTTCCGTCTCCTTCTGGGAGAACAATTATGTCAATGAGTCAGTCAGTCAGTCAGTCAGTGAGTGAGTGGTAATCGAGCTATATATATTATAATAATAATAATAGCTAGTTTTTTGCGTGGGGGCGCGTAACTGCTTAGAACAATTTACGTGATCGCTCATATTTGGATTTTGCAAAAAGTCCGTATTTCGATTTTTCCCGAAAAATGGGGTAATTTCTTTTTCACCAATCTTCACTCCAAGGCTATACGTACGATCACCCCATAAACGTCCAAATGTTTTGATGTAGCCAACTGTGACAAAGAACTAAACCGTCTCGGTTTGAGGTAGAACAATGAAAATTTTGAAAACACTACAGCTCAGCTGCTATCTTGTTTTTCCAAATATTTCTACGTTTTCTAAAAACCATTAACTCATATCCTCAAGTACTGCGAGTTTGAACGCAATCGGTTGGAAAACAAAAAAGTTTTGAAAGTCATGTAGGCCGCCATCTTGTTTTTCTGAAATGTCATAATTTTTCCCTAATCCAATCCTGCACTCAAACACATCTCCCATACATCATTGTATCGTTTTATTGTCTGTTTCTAGGAGAACAATGCCAATTTTCTTATAGCTCCAAATCGTCATACAATTTAGTATGAAAAAAAACCTAAAAGTGACCATGTCGAAAATCACTTTTACTTTGATAGATTCCAGTGTTGCCAGTGCTCGATCACAAAAATACACAAATGTCATTTTGTACGAGTAAGGCACGTTATCGGTCATACTCGGATTTCGCAAAAAGTCCGTATTTCGGTTTTTTACTTTTTGGGGAAAATCTCAAAATTTCCCGAGAAATGGAGTAATTTTTTTCCCCCACTTTATACTTCGAGTCTATTCACACAATCGCCCCATAGAAGTCGAAACGCTCCGATGTTGCCAAGGGGGTGAAATTTGAATTTTATAATTGCGTTTTTTCATACCTCAGACTGATTGGCCGCCAGAACAGCCGCCATCTTGGATTTTTAAAAACCACTCCCATTTTGTCAAAACTGACGATAATTGTGGGCGAAACAAGAAAAAATAATCACCCTCCACCACCCCGTTTAGGATCTGTGGCGCCGAGGTTTGGGGTCAAAAAATGAAAAATTTTAAAACGCTACAGCTCGGCCGCCATCTTGTTTTTCCAAATGTTTCCAATTTTTCTAAGAACCGTTTACTCATTTCCTCGAATACTGCGACTTTAAACGAAATCGGTTGGAAAACAAAAGAGTTGTGAAAGTCACGTCGGCCGCCATCTTGTTTTTCTGGAATGTCATAATTTTTCCCTAATCCAATCTCGCACTCAAACACATCTCCCATACATAATTGTATCGTTTTATGTCTGTTTCTAGGAGAACAATGTTAATTTTCTTATAGCTCCCAATCGCCATACAATTTAGTATGATAAAAAAATTTCCGCCATTTTGAATTTTTTTTTCTTCCAATAGATAAACTTACTCGTCCTGATCTTCTATTGCTATGAAACCACTTTTCCAGCTTTCATACTTTCTGAGATAGACACCGCCGAAATTTGTATGGCGGCCATCTTTTTTACGCCATTTTGAAAATTTTTTTCGCTCACTGGCAATTGCACGAGGTTTCGAATGACATTTGGTTGAGCACCCCCCACCTATCTTCAATACCCTGGCTGTGCTCCTCACCCGTCTCCGAAAGCCTCAATCACCAGCTCTCTCCATATTTTTCACCGAGTCATTTTTTGACTTGTATACCAAGCCACAAGTGAAAAAAAAATTGTTCATACAAAATTTTACAGGAGGACATTTTGGGGAAAATCACGAAAACTACCTGAAATGTGGCAACACTTTCTATATATTTCGATACTGCCCGTCGAGTTACACAATCGGTTCATACATGTCGACTTTCCGAAATGTTGCCAAGTGCCTCAAAAACACGATCAAAATTTTCAAAAACAGAAAAAAATACAAAATGGCCGCCACTTCATTTGCGGTAAATATTTTACACAGTTTCGTATTTTTCCCAGTAACTACAGGATATACCGCCCCTGATGACGTTTCAAGTTTTCATCTCACTCGCACCCAGGCGCCACAATAGCCCCTGAAAAGTGACCATGTCGAAAATCACTTTTACTTTGATAGATTCCAGTGTTGCCAGTCCTCGGCGACAAAAATACCCAAATGTCATTTGTATGAGTAAGACACGTGATCGCTTATACTCGGATTTTGCAAAAAGTCCGTATTTCGATTTTTTACTTTTTGGGGAAAATCTCGAAATTTCCCGAGAAATGGGGTAATTTTTTTCCCCCACTCAATACTTCGAGTCTAAACTCACCATCGCCCCATAGAAGTCGAAACGCTCCGATGCTGCCAACTGTGAGAAATTTGAGTTTCAAATTTGCGATTTTTCATACCTCACACTGATTGGCCGCCAGAACAGCCGCCATCTTGGATTTTGAAAAATTACTCCCGTTTTGTCAAAATTCAGAATAATTGTGGGCGAAACAAGAAAAAATTGACATCCTCAACCACCTCGTTTAGGATTTGTGGTGCCGCGGTTTGGGGTCGAAAAATGAAAAATTTTAAAACACCACAGCTCGGCCGCCATCTTGTTTTTCAAAATTTTTCCAATTTTTCTAAAAACCATTTACTCATTGCCTCAAGAAACTGCAATTTTGAATGAAATCGGTTGGAAAACAAAAGAGTTACGAAAGTCACGTCGGCCGCCATCTTGTTTTTCTGAAATGTCATAATTTTTCCTTAGTCGACTCCCGCACCCGAACACATCTCCCGTACATCATCATATCGTTTTCTGTCTCTTTCTGGGAGAACAATTATGTCAATCAGTCAGTCAGTGGTAATTGAGCTATATATAGTATTTCCAAATTTTTCTTCTTTTTCTTAAAACCATTTACTCATTTCCTTGAGTACTGCGAGTTTGAACGAAATCGGTTGGAAAACAAAAGAGTTACGAAAGTCATGTCGGCCGCCATCTTGTTTTTCTGAAATGTCATAATTTTTTCCTACTCTACTCCCGCACTTAAACACGTCTCCCATACATCATTGTATCGTTTTCGATTTGTTTCCAGGAGAACAATGTCAATATTCTTATAGCTCCTAATCGCCATACAATTTAGTATGAAAAAATTTTTTCCGCCATTTAGCACTTTTTTTTCTTCCAATAGATAAATTTACTCGTCCTGATCTTCTATTGCTATGAAACCACTTTTCTATCTTTCATACTTTCTGAGATAGACACCGACGAAATTTGTATGGCGGCCATCTTTTTTCCGCCATTTTGAAAATTTTTTCAGCGCATTGGCAATTGCACGAGGTTTCGAATGACATTTGTTCGAGCACCCCCCACCTATCTTCAATACCCTGGCTGAGCCCTTCACCCGTCTCCGAAATCCTCAATCATCAGCTCTCTCCATATTTTTCACCGAGACATTTTTTGACTTGTATACGAAGCCACAAGTGAAAAAAAAATTGTTCATACAAAATTTTACAGGAGGACATTTTGGGGAAAATCACGAAAACTACCCGAAATGTGGCAACACTTTCTATATATTTCGATACTGCCCGTCGAGTTACACAATCGGTTCATACATGTCGACTTTCCGAAATGTTGCCAAGTGCCTCAAAAACACGATCAAAATTTTCAAAAACAGAAAAAAAATACAAAATGGCCGCCACCTCATTTGCGGTAAATATTTTACACAGTTTCGTATTTTTCCCAGTAACTACAGGATATACCGCCCCTGATGACGTTTCAAGTTTTCATCTCGCTCGCACCCAGGCGCCACAATAGCCCCTGAAAAGTGACCATGTCGAAAATCACTTTTACTTTGATAGATTCCAGTGTTGCCAGTCCTCGGCGACAAAAATACTCAAATGTCATTTGTATGAGTAAGACACGTGATCGCTTATACTCGGATTTTGCAAAAAGTCCGTATTTCGATTTTTTACTTTTTGGGGAAAATCTCGAAATTTCCCGAGAAATGGGGTAATTTTTTCTTCCCCAATCAATACTTCGAGTCTATGCACACAATCGCCCGATAGAAGTCGAAACGCTCCGATGTTGCCAAGTGTGTGAAAATTTAATTTTAAAATTGCGTTTTTTCGTACCTCACACTGATTGGCCGCCAGAACAGCCGCCATCTTGGATTTTGAAAAATTACTCCCGTTTTGTCAAAATTCAGGATAATTGTGGGCGAAACAAGCAAAAATTGACATCTTCAACCACCCCGTTTAGGATCTGTGGCGCCGCGGTTTAGGGTCGAAAAATGAAAAATTTTAAAACACCACAGCTCGGCCGCCATCTTGTTTTTCAAAATTTTTCAAATTTTTCTAAAAACCATTTACTCATTGCCTCAAGAAACTGCAATTTTGAACGAAATCGGTTGGAAAACAAAAGAGTTACGAAAGTCACGTCGGCCGCCATCTTGTTTTTCTGAAATGTCATAATTTTTCCCTAGTCGACTCCCGCACCCGAACACATCTCCCGTACATCATCATATCGTTTTCTGTCTCTTTCTGGGAGAACAATTATGTCAATCAGTCAGTCAGTGGTAATCGAGCTATATATAGTATAATAACTAGTAGGGCGCGTGGAGGCGCGGGCCACATGTGGCCCGCGGGCTGTCGTCACGCCTATATTGTAACCCTCAGTCATAATTGTTCCCATACATTTTCTATGGAAAAAATAAATTCCGCCATTTTGAATTTTTTTTTCTATCCATCGAATAGACCTCGAGTCCTGATCAGTTCTTGTCAAGAAACCATTCTTCCATCTTTTATACTTTCCGAGATATCGGCGAAATTCGAATGGCGGCCATTTTGAATCCGCCATTTTGAAAAATTTTTCAGCTCACTGCCAATTGGATGACGTTTCAAATGACATTTGGTCGAGCACCCCCCACCTATCTTCAATACCCTCCCCGTGCTCTTAACCCGTCTTCGAAATCCTCAATCATCAGCTCTCTCCGTATTTTTCCTCCGAATGAATTTTTTTCTTCTATACGGCCCCATTCATGAAAAAAAAATTTTTCATACAAAATTGTTCAGGAGAGGTGATCAATGAGTGAATGAATCAGCACAAGCAGCTATATATATATTAATTAGCCCATATCGTTTACTTTCTCTGTTCAAAGATTATCACTTTGCTAGAGGATGACGGCTTTTTAGTAAACGATCCCATTGTCTTGCTCTCTATTTGTTGATTTCTTTTGAATTGGAATTTTTAGGTACACTACATAACAAGCTTTACAGCTTTCGATCGATCGAATCGAACTTCGATCATGTTTGATTTCAGCTAACAACTGACGCTGTTGGTGCGAAAACAAACATTTTTGACTCCAGTTTACTGGTGGTATTTTTTCGCGTGGTTCACCGGGCAGAACTCACTCGTTCTCGATGACTTTCCGATGACGATTGCATTGTACAAAATATAGTCTATCTGCCCTAACTCCTAGTTAACCTAAATCAAGCCTGCGTATCGTAGATTTGACATCGCTGACCAAGTTATACTATCAGTAAGTTTAGCAATGTTTATTGACATGGCTGTTATTATCGGCGTTGCCGTTGGGTCGACTCAGTAACTGGGGCAGTACGAGCTATCGACTGTCGAGTTATCGACAATCAAACGATATCAGGCTTGCATAAGATGTTATACGTAGCTTGTCAAGCACTGACCTGAATGTTTTGTTTAGTGTTGCTTGTTTAGCTAGAATTAAATAAACGGTGTCGGGTCAAAGACTTCTAGGTAATAGTGATGGTCCAAATTTTCTTACAATAAAGTACTTTTATTTTCAGGTTCTAAGTATAATAAAGAATCAATCAGTGCTATAAAATTTTCGCAACTTCTTCTTCCTGACTTTTTCCCACGTTACGCGGAGTTGGTACAACACGTCTTCTTCATCCATTCGCTCCTTCGCAGCTGAGAGAAAAACATCAACTTCTGGGTGCAAAATAGGTGCTGACATTAGCAAAGCAAATAGATGCCTTCTCTTTCTGATATTCGTACTTAGTATGAGCCGGTAATGGATTGTATTGGTAGAATGAGATGAATGATGGTGGTCGATACTCGATACCTACCTTCATCTTGAAGGCCTACCTATCTCCTATGAAGATTTATATAAAAAAGTTACTTCTTTTGTCCTACGGTTCAGTCACATCTTCCAGCGTTGGCACCAACTCATCTTGGCGCGTCACACTTTGTGCGTGAGGTTTATTGGACGTATACAAAGTATAATAGTTATAAGGGACGTTACACACACACTCAAATCATAGGCTGTTATCTACCAGCACACTCGTACATAGCAGCGCGCGCCAAGATGAGCTGAAGAGCCAACAAAAGCCGGCCGCCCGTCAAACCGGCCGCACCATTATAATTGACAATAACAAATGATACGGATCTACACCACAAAACCGTCCTGTCTTCGGTGTGATGGATATTGGATGCTATTGTAACGTGTATTTAAAGTTAATGAATCGCTCGGCCGGCTTTAAGATTAATTTAATGATGCCGGGTAAATTATTATGACTGATTCTGGTCTTTAGCATCTTCGATCTTGTCATCTCACTCACTCTATTAACCACAGTTGTTTTACTGTCCCGTCCAAAGCACTGTCAAGATTTTTCGACCATTCCCTATTGGAGCAAGTATTGTGGCACTTGCACATTTTTACTCTTATAAATATGCCCTATTTTGTTAATCCAGGATACAATCTAAGTATCTGTAAAATTTTCAGCCAAATCGGTTCATTAATTACGGCGTGAGGAGCAACACACATACAATTTTTTGCCTTTACTACGTTAGTGAGATTTGACCCTATGTGCTTAAGTACTACTACTATTTCATCCGGTGGAATTTATGTAATAACTGAAAAAGAATTTCTTTCTTTGTAAGACATACATAGGGATTTCTTAAATATGTGTGGCATTAATATTATTTTATTTTGTGTCAATAGCCTAAGTTACGCAGATGATATGGTGGTTCTCAGCCCCTCTATTAATGGATTAAGAAAGCTGCTCTCAGTCTGTGAGCATTATGCAAATGCTCATGGGCTGAAATATAATGTCAACAAAACAGAAATGCTCGTGTTTCGAGCGGGTAGAGGTCCGGAGAAGGTACCTGAGGTTGTGCTTGATGGTTCAGCAGTTCGGGTTGTGACAAAGTTCAAATATTTAGGACATGTTCTTACGGAGCATCTGAAGGATGACTGCGATATTGAGAGAGAAAGGAGGGCGCTCTCGATTCGTTGTAATATGCTTGCAAGAAGATTTGGCAAATGTAGCAGGCCCGTCAAGACTGTACTGTTCAACGCGTATTGCCAGTGTTTCTATACGTGTCAACTTTGGATAAATTTTCTTAGAAAGTCTTACACGGCAATACGCGTGCAGTACAATGACGCATTTCGGATCTTGATGGGACTGCCTAGATATTGTAGTGCCTCGGGCATGTTCGCCGAATCGAGAGTGCCTGACTTTTTTGCTGTTATCAGAAAAAGAATCGCCTCGTTTTGGAAAAGACTGAGAGAGTCTGATAACAGCATTCTCAAGATGGTGTGTGATGGGATGCCCAGTAGCACATTTACATACTGGCTATCTGTGCACAAAAACTTTAATAAAAAGTAACTGCTCTGACATTGACGCCTGGGGAGTGTTTGTTAACCTCTCCAGTTAGATGTAAGTTTTATATTATGTCATTTATGTAATTTACATTTTTTGTAAATAATTGGGTTTATTGCCTGTAATAAAAATCTTTATTATTATTATTATTATTACCTACCTGGATATCATTTAAACTTCGACCACTGCCCCAAGCATAAGGGGTTTTCAAAACTGGTCACAATATCCATTCCATACCTGTTTGGTATTACTGTCAAAATTAAGGATTGATAGCATGCCATGGATTCGTTATAATGGTTAATATTCCATGGTTCGTTAGATCTTGGGGTTGATTCAAAGAGAAAGGTGGCTTTCCAGTTGTAAAAAAATATACTCGTATAGGTATCAGGACATTACACATGCAATCTAGCTCCAAAGTAAGCGATAGCTTTAGGTACTAGATAACTGATAAATACATGTAGAAAAACATCCAGATATTGGAAAACAATCATGATCTTCGCACAAACATTTTTCAATTGTGGGAATCGCACCCTTCGACGTTCACTAGAACCTCACTAGAACAATGAAGAAAAGCTTAGTTTGTGTTTTCTTGACAAGTATAATAGTCACATTTGTTTACAGGATATTTTGAAAGTAGGGTACATAAAATACTTTCTTATGTAAGTAATTTTAAAACTTTATCAACTCGACCTCTCTGAAGTGGCTTTGTTTATGCTTTTATAAAGCTTTATGTTTCACAAAGACACAAAGGCGGCTTGCCTTTTAAACCCCTGTAATTTGACTATTATTATTAATCGCCCCTGTGCGAATATCTAGGAGACTCAAATAGTATTTTCTTTGCTTTAGTGTTCGAATCTGCCGCCCTAACCATGTTATACATAATACCGAGATTCGTTTCTCTTTCAACAATCGTTAACTTTATAAAAAACTAAGAAATGTATGGAAATACAACCGCTCCCCATACTTAGTCAGGTGATCAACTTATCCCAAATCCTAGACATGTTAAAGACTTTTCGAAGCCTTTGTTATTCAAGTTAGACAATAGATACCCGTATATAACATAGCTGGCTATCGACGATTTTGGCAAGCTTGGGAAAGAAAGATTTTATGGAGGGCATAAAACAATTTTTACCTGTTCCCTGTACGATCATCAGCGACCAGAGAGTTATTATCAAAGATTACAATAGCGGCTCTGGGACGCGCTGGGAAGGCAATTTGTTTAATATTGATACAAGTTACTGCTACAAATTACAGATGATTGCCCGGCCGCGGGGCAGCCCTGGGGTTATTTATAGTCAACCGGAGAAAATAGGGGTGTTTCCTATTAAGAAAAATTTAGGTTAGTTGGTGGTACGTTATAAAAATATTTTGGACAAAAGATGACACGACTAAGACGTTCAACTTATGCTAAGTGATAAATAAGTACGCTTGCTCCTGTTAGATGCATTCCGTCCTACGGCTTTACATTACAATATCATAAGCATTGAGCTCATAATCCTCACACATTAGTTGTCACGGCGATGCACAGTGTCCTTCATACTGAAACACTATAATACATTACTACTTCACGGTAGAATAACTGACACCGCGGTGGTACCTACCCCGACCAACTCCGTCAGAAAAGTCCTACCGCAAGTAAACCCTATTTAAAGTACTTATAACAAATTGTATTGAGTACCAGCTGACCCGCTTTGTTTTATCTCGGCTAATCCCTTAGGAACTCATTTTATAAAGCGAAGCTTCCTTCATAAAGCAAAGTCCAGAATTTCAGATGTCTAGGCGCAGGGATAGGTTTGGAAAGGAGGGACAGGTATGAGTT
The DNA here is from genome assembly GCA_963855885.1 of Coenonympha glycerion. NCBI lineage: Eukaryota > Metazoa > Arthropoda > Insecta > Lepidoptera > Nymphalidae > Coenonympha > Coenonympha glycerion. The sequence continues at coordinate 11,878,231 of OY979646.1, forward strand.
ACGACTTACTAGTACAACTCATAAAGAACCCGGTCTTAAAAAATCATGTTGCTCCTTTGTACAGGTTCTGCATGATAGTTCTTCGTATGATAAACAAAACAACTCACATTCGATGAGTATTAAACCCATTTTTTATCGACGTATCCGAATTCCGAACTTTGTGAGCAACACAATCTATAGTTCACTCTTTCACAGGTCACACAGCTTTTAGTGAAAGGCATTTACACACCGGTCACATGGATTAATTAAAAGCCTCTCTAGACCTCCCCTAATATGTCTCGTTTCACAAGAATATGCTAAGTAGGCTAACTTTGCTGAGCCAAGAATTCAATCATAAGATTTTCGCCCGAGGAACGCAATCTCGAAATAAGGTCTTGGAGGCTGTACAAACAAGTACACTCTACAATACTTTGCCAAGGCGAGTATATTGCTTGGGACCTCCAAAGTGGTATTAAGTTTCACGTAAAAATATCAACGTCGGTACAACATCTGCTGTGAATGCTGTGATGTGTTTAACAATCCAGTTTTTATGCTTTTTTGTCAACTCAACAGTGAAATGTTAGGTTTTGGGTTGTACCTACTTGTAGTTAGTTGCATTTACTTTTTATTTAACTGGCGAAAATTGTAAATCTTGACAAGCACCGGGATTTAAAAGTAACTCATTTGAACGTATTTCTACTAGTTTATAAGGTACCAAACATCCTTCGTTCTTGCTATGTTCAATATGATTATTATTGTTTATTGTTTGCATCTATTATAATATTCTAGCCCCTATTCTTCTTTTAGAGTGTAGGTTTTATAACCTTGTTTGATTTGACAATGCTCTAAAGTCTTCGACTTCTAGAGTGTTGAGTGTCATTAGTAATAGTTATCGAATATTGTCTATGGATTATGCTAAATTACAACTAATAAAGCAAATACATACGAATTAGCGAGAAGCTTACGCCCACATTTGACCAGGTTTAACTATTTTGGCATCTGGCGGACGCAGGCTTTCCAAATCTTGGGAGCAAACTTGGCAATGATCTCCGAACTATTGCCAATGCAAACTCAGCGTTTCTCATGATATTTGGCATTTGGCAAACTGAGCCTCTTGTACACCTCGAACAATAATTTGTATAACATTAGCCTTTGGCAGGCTGCTAACCACTTGGGCACTTGCAGATGTTTGGAACACTGTTTTGGTCATTCGGTGTTATAGTTACAGTACCTTACTGTACAGAAGATTCACTCCGCAAAATGATTAAAATAAATAGCGACTTTAGCGCTGACACAAAGTGCAATTCGTATCGCAACATCGCCTTGTTGTTTATTAACCTAAATGTTGTTCTCTCTATCTGTCGCGTTTACCTCCCCTCTATCTCTTTCCGGATCGCTACAAGAGTCCTGATAAAAACCGCTGAGCAGTAGTCGTCGGCGCTACGGCGTACTAGTATAACCTTTGTACCTACCTACAGTGCGACTGAAACCCCCCCCGGCTAATTCATCATGATACCAAAGACTTGTTATTCCTGTATATCCAGGACTGCTCCGATTAGGGCAGAGGCACAATAACTGATAAATCCAAGCATGCACGAACAATAGATGTACTGGATCCATTTCGTCAATATGAATAGGTTCTAGGTTCAGATCAACAACCGAGTTCGTAACATAATCGAGGATGTTCTCAGAACGAGATCCTTGTAAATTCAGTCGACACGGGATCTTATTGAGTGAAGAATATACCGACTCACAATACAACGCTTTTACAATGGCCTTTCGCGTTCTATTTTATGACATCGAAGAAACCTATTGAGGCCAAGTTTTTAGGATGAAAATTATTTCAATTGAAAAAATAATTTCTTAAGTCGTCGCCTGAAATCCTCAATTATATAGTATCTCTCTTCTAATTTATTATTTTATTTATTCGATTATTCCCTAACTCAAACCCGATTCTATATCAAACTGGTATTGTTTTTCATTTTTGTTTATTAATAAAAATATGCTCATGTTCAGAGTTCAGACCTCTCTCTCAATCAAGGAGGTCGGAAGTTCAATTCCCGGGCATTTAAATTTCAGACTTTTTGGAATGATGTGCGTTTAAGGAAACTAAATATCACTTTCTAAATTTAAGCATTGCGATTCGCGAGGATACCTGAGATTTCACCACAAGTTCAAAGGTGTACGAAGCCAACCCCCACTAGTATAGTTAAGTGGGCTATAACCATTCAGATATGAAACCCGTGCCCAGCTGTGATATAAACGGAGTTGAAACGACAAGATAACTTTTTTAACCCTTTAAAAGCCTCCATACTGTATTTAAGTACCTTACATAAATTATCTCGTACTCGTCCCCACTACCAGTAAACATTTTGGCACCTGGCGGAAATCGGATGTCCAAGTCTCGGGAAACTTGGCAACGAGTAACTGGTTGACTCGCCAATGTGTACAAAGCGGACCGTTGGCAAACTTGGCCACTTCCACACCTTGTAGACAATGATTTATAATATCTAATGTTTCCTTTGGCTGACTGTTCGTGCTAGACATCTTAACGTCATAACGGTACGATGTTTATTAATAGCGATTAGAGAGAAAACACATTTATAATACCACGCCATTAAACTGGGATTAGTGGAAGCTGTAATTTTCTATGCCCAGAATCGCCTCTTACGAAAAACTACGTTTCATTTTTATTCTGTGGTTTGATGATTGGTGTTTAGCGACGCCCTTTATGCTTTATTTAGGACCTTGAAAGTGCTTAATGTTTAGGTAATTATAATTAAGAAGATTTTCTGCATGTTTGAATCTATGGTGGGCTATGAATTTGTCTAAAATCTTCTTTGTCTGTCTGTCAGATGCCTCTTATTCAAGGTTTGCGAATATTTAGCCTAAGTGGATTTGTATATCGAGTGGACATTCAAAATTTTATGCTTTTCAGTGCGTGGTGAGTTGAGCATAAGACGCATACGACAAATGCATCAATAAAATTAGAAATCTAATAAACAGACGTTATGTAATCTCCGCTTTCCTTGAAAATCTACTTAACACTATATTAAATTGTGCTACATTGTTGTATTTATGAGTTCTGCACTATCTGTTTTGTATTCAACACATTCGTGACTTTTATTATTAACTCAATTTATATTCAGTTTTACGTACGAGTTTCAGTTTTCATTACTATTACTATTCGAGACATTTTCTAGTCGAACATTCAGACGCGTGCTGTATTAAATGTCATCTATTTCGGATCGATAAAAGACGAGAAAGCGATAAAAAAGACTAATTAACTGCGACTAGAAAATAAATCGCAAAAAAGTATCGGGTGTCATTAGACCCCTGCGTCGATTGAGGGTTGACGATGTTCCAATAAAAAATCAACCTTATTGCCGTGAACTTAAGTAAACATTTTGCTTGCAGGAGTTTTTATACCCCCTTGAAGAAGCGGACTTGGTTTTTTCTGCACTTTTTTGTGTTTCTACCTGCCTCACACAACTCAAGCTTACGGACGTGGCATGTGTTAAACTTTTGTTGGAAGTTTAGTTCGAGTCGAGGCAAACATGAGATGCACTCAATAGATTGCGGAGAAATGTCTCCGCCATTCTTTATCGAGAAATACTTCGGCTTGCAGTGTTTTGTTGCCAAAAATATTTGATGATGGAAGTATTTTGGGCTCGTTGTTCGGCGGGATGGGAAATGTGGTGTATTTTTCTTGAAATTTTACATTAGATACTGTCTGATACTCTCTGTAGGTGTAAGGTACATACAATATATCTTGATTAAAGTGATGGAGAGACCGTTGCCGGTGTATGGTTGTTTCGCTTTTTCGTTCACTGTGGTCTGTGACAGCGTGTCCGATATCAATAAACGAGACTCACAATACATACACCCTTTATATCAAACATCACTCCATTTGAGATTTCTATCAGAATTGATGATTTTTGACAGATTTCTTTTAAGCATAATGAAAACACATAGCCTGTATAAATCGTTAAGAGTCCTGTGAACTACCATGTCTCCCATACAAACGTAATACCAAAATCATTTGTAAGTCGTGTATATTTCGATCATGTTGTGGTCTTATTCGGGTTCGTATAGTAATAATCTATGCTCCTGGCCATATCTGTTTCCGAAACACTGTTGTTAAACGAAATTGTAAACGAATTTAGTTTTGCTTATTTTTATGTCAAAGAGGACATGTTTTCTGCTTATTTGTTTTGTAATAAAAACAACACTATCTCACGTCGCATTCGTTCAGGAGCACAGTATTTATTGTCCAGCTAAAGAAAAACACCAGTTAATAAAGAAAGTTATAAGTTTTCATTCATAATTTTTGGTATTACGGAACTCGACCAATGTTATAAAAATTTTGATCAAAATTGATTATTATTTTATTTTAAAGAAATATTTCCGAACCAAATATGGCCAGGAGCATAGATTATTACTATATGAATCCGAATAACACCACAACATGATCGAAATATTCACGAATTACAAATGATTTGGTATTTTGCATTAACGGAGACAGTAGTTCACAGGCTCCTTAAATTCACGAAACACATCCCAATTCTTAACTCCTTACGATCGTATGAAACTTAAGCGATTGTGAAGTAGTGGGGCGCGTCTTCGTGGATTGAACTAACTATACTTGAAGGGATATTTTCAGTGTGTATAGTGTATACATTCTAATGTACACTGGATCCGGGTGGGCTCATGGTTCTAACGCACAAAATAAAAAGCACAAAAACACATAATAAATGAACTTCTAAACAATAGCCAGAACCTGTTTACTCGTGGAGTGTGGACATGTAAAGTGTTTACGCTATAGCAATCCGTAGCGTGTTACACATAAGATTTAAATTGGATTGTGTTGACGGTAGAAGCTGGCACCTATTTCTGGAGGGGCTTAAATTAAATAAGCCTGAACAGTAACAGGTAGGTACATGTGTGATGTGTAGTGTGTACTCCATTGAAAGGATGATTAAACACGTCTGCCGTTTCCTTTATTTATTCTGTAATATAAAATATCTGGGTGACCGAGCCTTGCTCGGTATTGTATCTGTTTGTTAATAGATGGCAGCAGGAGTCATATTTTTTGGTAAATTTGACATTTTCTAAAAGTGAATCCTAGCTAGATCGATTTATCGTCCCCAAAACCCCCTGTATACTAAATTTCATGAAAATCTTTCGAGCCGTTTCCGAGATTCAGATTAAGTATATAGAAATATATATACATACTAGTAGGGCGCGTGGGAGCGCGGGCCACATGTGGCCCGCGGGCTGTCTTCTCACCTATTTAAGAATCGCCGTCATCTCCATCGCCAATTGGAATCCGATTGGCAATGGGCTAAAAGAATTACCTCGGAGCACGGTCATGGATTGAAAGATAGTTAAGGGCTGTTTGAATAAAAAATACACTGAACCTCACCCGATAAGGTTCAGTGTATTTTTTATTCAAACAGCCCTTAACTATCTTTAAATCCATGACCGTGCTCCTCAATCATCATCTAAATCGTAGACCATCATCTCTTCTCATACTTTTCATAGTTTTTCATAAGCCTTGTTTATTGTAGCATTCACATTTTCCATGGAAAAATAAATTCAACCACTTTGATTTTTTTTTTTATTCATCCCGTAGACCTTGAGATTCTAATTACGTCTTGCAAAAAAATCACTCTCTTGTCTTTTATACTTTCCGAGATAGAACAACACGAAATTTGTATGGCGGCCATCTTGAATCCGCCATTATGATTTTTTTTTTCAGCTAACTGCCAATTGGATGACGTTTCGAGTTACATTTGGTCGAGCATCCCCACCTATCTTCGATACCCTGGCTGTGCTCTTCACCCGTCTCCGAAATCCTCAATCATCAGCTCTCTCCATATTTTTCTCTAGTAACTCTCCGAAAAACCGCATCACAACCTTGCATAATTACCAACTGTTAGTCACTTCAACATTCCCCATACATTTTCTATGGAAAAATAAATTCCGCCATTTTGAATTTTTTTTCTATTCATCAAATAGACCTTCGGGTCCTGATCACTTCTTGTCAAGAAACCATTCTTCCATCTTTTATACTTTCCGAGATATCGGCGAAATTCGAATGGCGGCCATTTTGAATCCGCCATTTTGAATTTTTTTTCAGCTCACTGGCAGTTGGATGACATTTCAAATGACATTTGGTCGAGCACCCCCCACCTATCTTCAATACCCTGGCCGTGCTCTTCACCCGTCTTCGAAATCCTCAATCATCAGCTCTCTCCATATTTTTGATCTTAATGAATTTTTCCCCTCTATTCAAAAAGATAAGTAAAAAAATTTTTTTTCACACAAAATTGTTCAGGAGAGGTGATCAATGAGTCAGTGAATCAGCACGAGCAGCTATATATATAGTAACTAGTAGGGCGCGTGGGTGCGCGGGCCACATGTGGCCCGCGTGCCGTCTTTCCCCCTATTTGCCGTCCAACTTTAAGCCTCTTCAACATCCGCCATACATTTTCTATGGTAAAAAAAATTCCGCCATTTTGATTTTTTTTTCTTTTCATCGAATAGACCTTCGAGTCCTGATCAGCTCTTGTCAAGAAACCATTCTTCCATCTTTTATACTTTCCGAGATATCGACGAAATTCGAATGGCGGCCATTTTGAATCCGCCATTTTGAATTTTTTTTCAGCTAACTGCCAATTGGATGTCATTTCAAATGACATTTGGTCGAGCACCACCCATCTATCTTCAATACCCTCCCCGTGCTCTTCACCCGTCTCCGAAATCCTCAACCATCAGCTCTCTCCATATTTTTGTTCTTAATGATTTTTTCCTTTCTATACGTCATGATCCTTGAAAAAAAAATTTTTCATACAAAATTGTTCAGGAGAGGTGATCAATCAGTCAGTGGCCAATCAGCACAAGCAGCTATATATATATTAACTAGTAGGGCGCGTGGGAGCGCGGGCCACATGTGGCCCGCGGGCTGTCTTTTCACCTATAAAAGAATCGCCGTCATCTCCATCGCTAATTGGAATCCGATTGGCAATGGGCTAAAAGAATTACCTCGGAGCACGGTCATGGATTCCGATGAGGTTCAGTGTATTTTTTATTCAAACAGCCCTTAACTATCTTTAAATCCATGACCGTGCTCCTCAATCATCATCCAAATCGTAGACCATCATCTCTTCTCACACTTTTCATAGTTTTTCATAGGCCTTGTTTATTGTAGCATTCACATTTTACATGGAAAAATAAATTCAACTACTTTGATTTTTTTTATTCATCCCGTAGACCTTGAGATTCTAATTACGTCTTGCAAAGAAATCACTCTCTTATCTTTTATACTTTTTGAGATAGAACAACACGAAATTTGTATGGCGGCCATCTTGAATCCGCCATTTTGTTTTTTTTCAGCTAACGGCCAATTGGATGACGTTTCGAGTTACATTTGGTCGAGCACCCCCCACCTATCTTGGATACCCTGGCTGTGCTCTTCACCCGTCTCCGAAATCCTCAATCATCAGCTCTCTCCATATTTTTCTCTAGTAACTCTCCGAAAAACCGCATCACAACCTTGCATAATTACCAACTTTTAGGGCCGATTTCACCACTGCACATAAGTCTCTTCAACATTCCCCATACATTTTCTATGGAAAAATAAATTCCGCCATTTTGATTTTTTTTTCTATCCATCAAATAGACCTTCGGGTCCTGATCAATTCTTGTCAAGAAACCATTCTTCCATCTTTTATACTTTCCGAGATATCGGCGAAATTCGTATGGCGGCCATTTTGAATCCGCCATTTTGAATTTTTTTTCAGCTCACTGGCAGTTGGATGACATTTCAAATGACATTTGGTCGAACACCCCCCACCTATCTGCAATACCCTTGGCTGTGCTCTTCACCCGTCTTCGAAATCCTCAATCATCAGCTCTCTCCATATTTTTGTTCTTAATGATTTTTTCCCCTCTTTACGAAATGATTAGTAAAAAAAATTTTTTTCATACAAAATTGTTCAGGAGAGGTGATCAATCAGTGAGTCAGTCAGCACAAGCAGCTATATATATTGTAATATACAAGAATTGCTCGTTTAAAGGTATAGGATATAAAGATACATAGAGACAAACATAGAAATGACATCCACAAGGACATCTTATAAGGATCAACAAATGAGGATCTCTTCCCAGATGCCCTGGATGTGGGAGCAATTAAAACAAGATAAGCGAAGTAGGTACAGAAACGACGTCAAAATAAACCCGGCCTAGTTTTTTATGTGTGTTTTCTTTACTGTGTATTATAAAATTGTACAGTCGCCACCGATACGGAACTTGAGGATATGGTTATCAGAAATTTTTATACAAATTTTCTTCATACAAGAAAATATTGAGCCGTCTGTCAAAATTTCCCACTAACCGCGAAAACCGGTAAACTGGCAACACTTTTTCTCGCGTTCCACCGTGTCCAGGGTATAAGCTCCATTACAATCTCCCTAAACGAGAACTGAACTCAGGATGTTTGGCATAGGTACCCAAATGTATAGTCAGAGCTGGTACCGTGGGCCGGTGATAAATATGTTAATAACGGAACACGTCGCGGCCACCCTCGCATATTTCCATAGAAATGGCTCCAATTGAATACTAAGAGCTGCTTTTGACTTTAGGCTGATGGCTCCACCGAATGCATAATATTACTAACGGCTATACGCAGCATATACCAGTAATGTAGAATATGCTGCCTGCAAGCATTGCTTACTGTATATTGGAATTCAAAATTCAAAACAATTTTATTTAAGGAGCACACCACGGCTGTGCCCGCGAAATTCAAATTTTCGTGGTTTTTCGCGATTTTTAAGCTAATAAGATATATTAGGCTTATGGCCGTCAAATTGCGATAATCCCAATATCTTCTTCACGTGTTTATATAAAATCTCTGCTCGAAAGTGTCGAGTTAAAGAAATTAGTCCAAGATTTGCGAGTTACTTACATAAAACTCGATACTCGGATTAATTTCCTAGGATACACATTTTTATGCAAAGATTTTGATATAATCATGTAAAGATGATACTGCCATTCTCGCAAATTGATTGCCATAAGCCTATCATGTCTAATTAGCGTACAAATTGCAAAAAACCACGAAAATTTTGAATTTCGCGGGCAGACCCGTTGAGTTCACGTTAACATAGGCCTAACGTACAGATCTTACCTACGTCAATTTGATATTTGTGATGTATATTATGACAGCTATAACAATTCGACTTAAACCCAAGTTACTTTAAGTACTACGTGGATTCAAACGCGCCCAGCATTGAGAAGGCCACAACAAACTCAGCCGGGTTATCTGCAAAGACAATGGTTACCAACAAAAGGCTGAATATAATAATTATAAGATCATCGTTCATGTTCTTTGCATTTTCTCCCAAAGTTGAAGATCTTGGCACCACATCGTTATATAACTTTCCTCAGGCCATGGCTATGTTACTTTATCATTTCTATTTCTACGATGGCTAATGGAGCCCGCCTTCGTGTTCCCAGCCAAGTATAATTTGGGTCCCGAGAAAAGTGGATAGTATTTTTTAACATGCATTCGCGCTCCACCCTAGATCTCATGATTACTTTTTATCAGGCATGATTGTCGTCAATCGTTAGCCTATATACTGTTAAAAAAACATGAGTGCCATTTTTTAATTTCCAAATGGTATTAATCTCTGGCTGAGTTGTCCCGGATGGGTATCATTATCACAGTTTGGTGAGGTCTAGATTAGAGCGCGCTTGCATAGATTACCTTTTCACTCTTCTCTTGAAGGCACCCAGATTATACTTGGCTGGGAAGGGAACAGAAGCTAGAGGGGTGTTCCACACCTTAGCGGTAAGTATCAGAAACGTGGAAGAAAAACGTTTCGTTGGAATTCGCTGGACATCAGCCACATAAGAATGCCACTTCTCTCGGCGTCTTGCGGTTCTGTGGTAGAAAAATGAAGGAGGTACAATTTCACATATTTTGCCGAGAAGCAGTACCTACCTGAATTTCTAAAGTAGTATTACTGTGTCCAAATTAAGCTTTAACAACTACTAATAACGAAGGCAAAGTAGACCGACATGAGACCTTTTGTAAGCCGTTAAAAAACAAACAACACACACTGTTAGGCAAGGAATCGCTAACTCACGATTGTTTATCATGACTAGACTTTCGGGACAGGACCCCCGAGATGCTGCGCCATTCTAATTCCTATTCGGGAAAGCTGGCCTAAATTAAATCTTAGGAATAGGGTTGCCAGTTGTAACTAATGCCGCGTTCAATGAAGGTTGGAAGTGAAGCTTTGTAGAACCAATATTAAAAGAATTAATCGCAATTTTCTTGAAAACCACTGAGCAAATAGATTCCTTTAATAAGAACTATCCTATCCGTCTCGGTCTTTTATATGAATAATGAGTGTAATGAATGCAGCATATTCACACGTAGAACTTACAGAAGCTTATATTTAGAATATCAATATTGACTATTCTTGATAGACATGTACCCTGGACGGCGCGAAAAAATGTCGCCAGTTTATCGATGTCAAAAATGCTTGTTTCCCCACCAACAGTAAGTCCACGCTGTATTTCGCTAAACAGCCACCTATAGAATTTTGACGATGGCGCTACTTGTATACATAAAACCTTTTTTAACACGAAAACGTAAATCGTTCGGATGCCCTTATCCTGAGTTTTCTTATCGGTGATATTCGTCCAGTATTTCTCCAGGAACCCTTTGATCTGAATATAGCACAATACACACGTATGATAGTTACTAGTACTTGTTGTGATAAGGGAAAACTGTATCTAAATTGGTCCAACTATAATTGAAATAAATGGGAATCTAAGAATTTGTGCACAAACAAACAAATGGCCTCTTACCCTTAACACATATACCGTCCTCAGTCATGGATAGAAAGACAACTTGTAAGATAACGGAACGAGTGGCAACCCTGATGTGGATCCACATTGAAGGCAAGGGAAGGATTAAATCGTACCGACATCAATATTGGGCTTACACCGACCCGCCTACCTACTCGCGTGAGAGTAGAATTCTAAATAAGCCACTAACCCTGTGTGTGCGATGGAATCACCAGAAGGGAGTTAAAGATGCCTTTACAGCTTAAACGGTGAGACGGTTGGTACGAATCGATATCCTTTATAGTATCCTCTCAATATCCTAATGCATGAAAATTTTGAAAAAAAAAATCAGGTTTCATTGCGATTGAAAAATTAATTAAATTCCCGCAGTTCTAGTCATATGACTCATTTCTAAGATTAGATTATTCTATCATATGGCAAGAGCTTTTGACCAACCCTTGACCCCTAAAACAAATTAAAATTGGAAAGGTTGTACATGCTTCAATCCTTACTTGTCGAAGAAGAAGTTCATAATACTTTTCAGAATTCTTTAAAATATAAACTTTTTTAGGAACATAACAGATCACCAAGCTTGTTCCTCCTATATCCGTTCCCAAACAATTTTTTTTCACTAACACATTATTTCTCATACACTATATTATGGTGTATCATCAAAAATCTCTCGCTGAAATGTGCTTTTAAAAGTAGCCCCGGTTATTTTCTAAATGAGCACTTAAGATAAGGATAAAAGGATGTGCACTAGAGATGTGATATTTCTATCCATGCACCGGAATATTTCTGATAGTATCTTTAAAGTGTTTCGTTCCGCCTCTTGAGATGGCAGCATCAGTTTGTTAAGCTTAGATAATAATAAGTAACATACTACATTGGAACATCGTGCTCCCAAAGTATCAACATTTTGGTTCCCAGATGTAGCTGAAATAGACCTAGGCATGTAATACTGAATAAAACAGTTGCTCATAATAATTATGGACGCGCCACATAAGTTTACTTTTTCTTTGACTAAAATACTGAATGTCCTCACAGTTGGCCAAATCAGAGCGTCTCGACTTCTATGGGGCGATCGTACTTATAGACTCGAAGTATTGAGTGGGGGAGAAAAATTACCCCATTTCTCGGGAAATTTCGAGATTCTCCCCAAAAATTAAAAAATCGAAACACGGACTTGCGAAATCCGAGAATGCGACCCCCTGTCTTACTTACTTTCATTTAAAATAAGTAGGTATGACTTGTGACCAGATAATTGCTTATGGCTAATGATTTACATGTTTGTTTCAGGTATGTAGCAAGACTCGAGCATTTTAATAAAAATAATTGGTAAGGTTCTTAATACAAAACTTGATTCACAACAAACTTGATTCTGTAGGACAAAAATTAAAATACATCATAGTGCTCTAATTTACGCGATTAATTATGAACCTCGCTGAAGGCTGTAAGAAATTTAGCATTAGTTTAGTGCTAGAAGCAGAAAGAAAGAGGTTTAGGGGTGCTTAATTTTTTTTCTTTTTCTTTACATCAGCCAATCGCGGGGCAGAACTCGTTAGCGATTACGATAAAGATGAATACATTTTTCTTACGCAATCAGACCCCTGTAACTCTTAACTTCTAAACCTTATACCTATAATAGTTTCATTTACTTTGTGTCAAGTCTGTAAAAAAGGGTATACTTGCGACTATAAAATGTGTAGTCCCTAACGATTGGTGTTAACAGAATTGCACAGTAAAATGTAAAGTAACAGATGCGTCACGACGTGTCGTAAACGGAGCGCTGGCCGTCGCCGCGCGCCCGCCCCTGCCACGTAAATCAAGAGTTATTGAGGAGTATAGTTGAATGGCAGAGCTCATGGGTGGCTGGTCGTAGGGTGGCCTAGTAGGGCTGCCGTTTGCCAGAAAACTAAAAAGATATCCAATGCAGTCAAACATGGATAAGCGAGAAAATTCTTGTAAGAGATTATTTGCCAGGTCCCGTTATTATGCGCCCTTTTAACTCTGAAAGTCGGGTTACAGAGAAACCTCTTAACATATAAGAGAAAAAGAGATCTCGGTCTCTTGAGCTCTCACTTAGCCAGGTTTGACTGTATATTGTGTTCAGGCAAAAAATATTCAATGAGTATGAGTTATAAACACTGGCGAATAGCGTCAATTATCAATTACTGTATCCATAGTTTATGAGTGCTGCTAATAAATAATTGATAGTCTTTTTATTGCTTCTTGTAGTACTATATCGTCCTAAAATAACATCAGTTTTTGAATAGATGACGCGACAATCGTATTCATGGAACAACGTCTAGATTTCTGGGGTCTGTTATATCCATAGGCTGAAGCTTATTATGAAAATACTGAGATGTACTTCTATACCAGAAAAAGGAATGTAACCGAAATCTTGTTGAGAATGTAACCGTATGGACACTGTACAGATCAGTATGTGTTTAAAATATGTGGCAACTGGCAACCCTAGCGCCATCATCTCACGCTATCGATCTTTGGTTAGAACTAAGAACTCCCTAGAGTTGGAGTCCTTCGAACTGAATTAGTGGCACAATTTATGCTGCGGGCCCCCCGTGCATTTATCCTTTACTCGCGCTCCGCTGGTGTGGACGGCCATTGTTCTTAAATTGGGTTCTTGTAGGATCTCTTGGGTGTAGCTATTGATGGAACTAGAAGCTAGAAGTACCATGATTTCGTCTACAGTTCTTTTATTTGACCGTGGACTTCCTGCTAATTTTTTAATTTGTATCGATATAAGAGTTTTGGAGACTTCCCTGGCGCAGGATTTCATTGGGGTTTGGGTTCAATTTCGCCACGTGCCTCTTTAGAATTTTTAAATTTCTTAATTGATTCAGATGTACCTAATCGGGCTTCGGCCGGGACCAGTTACTACCCTACCAGGGAAGTCGTACCGCTTTAATGTTCCGGGCTCTGGCGCGATTCTGTGTAGAAACCATTAGGTTTCAATGATCTGATTGCCTAAGAAAAACGTATTCTCTCTCAACCCTTTTTTACGTCCCACTGCTGGGCACGGGTCTCCTCTCAGACTGAGAGGGGTTTGGCCATAGCCCACCACGCTGGCCAAGTGCGGGTTGGCGGGCTTCACACACCTTCAAGAACATTTTTGTGAACTCTCAGGCATGCAGGTTTCCTCACGATGTTTTCCTTCACCGCTAAGCAAGTGATATTTAGTTTCCTAAAACGCACATAACTCGGAAAAGTCAGAGGTGCGTGCCCAGGATTCGAACCCGCGACCTCCTTATGAGAGGCAGAGGCCAGAACCACTCAGCTATCACTGCTGCAAAAAAAAAAAAAAAACGTATTCATCGCCACCTTAATCGTTAGCGAATTCTGCACACTGACTGGGTGACGTATATCAGGGACCCACTCAGAGGGCAGAATTTGGAAACGATAACGATGAATTTACGTATCATTTACATTAATATGCAACTTGTAATAACCATATATGCTCGTATTAAACCTTACCATTCACCTTAAAATATCACCCAACCAGTACAGTAAAACGCAAGAAAAACAACTCCGTACAATAAATTGAAATCCTCCAACCGTACGTTTCCTAATTAAATTCAAACCCCCGACATGGACAGGACAATACCACCATCAGTCTTTGAGAACACGCCAGACAATGCTAAGTTATCGCTCCGAACAAGTTTTCGAGGGATACTGCTTATCTTTAATGCACATGTGTTGCTTGGGGCCTTTTTAAACTTTAAACTGACATACACACCGTAAAAGAATGAGGTATTTTCCCCACTGATTTACCACGACGAAGATTTTTCCCAAGATGAAGGATAATAACGGTTTAGGGAAAATCTATCTCCAGTTGTGGGCGCAAATTGAATTTAAAGTGTCGTGTATTGCCATTACATTGAGGAGAGATTCGATTAATTTTCGCTATCTTTTGTAAGAAAGAAAATATAATCCAAAGAGTACATATTTATTTAATACAGCACTCTTAAAACTCCAAGAAACTCATCTTTTAGGCTCTAACAAAACAATAAGTGACAGCTGGCGCCAAATTCAATATGGCGCCAGTGGAAATTCGAGATGGCGCTTGCTTCTTAATCGGACTATGAGAGTTAAGGTACCCCTGTTTGTATAGTCTGAGGAGGGAACAGAGAATAGGTACCTACACTAAAAAAAATCACGCGGATGGTTAGTTTCCATGAAGGTGGCAGACGCGCCCACAGATTTTAGACGCGCCGTGATGAATTCGATCAAAGACAAAAAGAACTCCTGAACTGGCAACATATCAAGAATATTTTGTCTGACTAACCATCGAAATGTTCGGATGGGGCATTAAGGTAATGCCATCATAAACCGACCTCCCGCGCCCCTCCCATTCGACATAAAACGAGGTCATATACGGGGATGGGTGTGTAAAATGAGGGCTCATATAACGCTGGACGGTAAAAGCTTTGGCCGATTATACCCGTACCTCGCGTGCGTTCTATTTCGAAGTGATAATGATAACTGAATAGGCATTGGAATGAAGGGGAGCTTCAGAGATAACAATGGAGTGGAATTAGTTCGTGCATCGATATTCCTGTACATATTATACACTTTGTCGAGATCACCTGATGATGGTATGGTGTCGAGATGGACCATGTGGAGACAAAGTTTTTGGAGGTTTTGTGTGATACTCAAAGTTGTTCATATAGATTTATACGATAAAACGGCCGAGCTTCAGTACCAAAAACTCGAAACAACTGTTTCATGAAATAAGTAGTGGTTGGTGGGCCAACTGACCGGGCCATGACCACAAATTAGACCACATTGGCAAACGATGGAGAGAGCTATGCTCGGAGTATCTTTGCGCGATCGAATGTGAAATGGGATCCGCAAAATAACCAAAGCGACCGACATACTCGTGTCTACGACTACGTGTGGCAATAAGCGGGGCACATAGCTCGTAAGACCGATGGACGTTGGGGACCCTAGGTGCTGGAATGGAGGGCACGCAGAAGCGCAGTGTCAGCAGATCCCCTACCACACGTGGTAGGACGACATAAACATAGTCGTGGGGAGTCACATGGTGCCAGTTGGCGCAAGATCGTAGTGTTTGGCGGTCATTTCAGGATGCCTATGTCCAGCAGTGGACGTCTATCGGCAACGACGATTACGATAACGAATAACCATTTTGATGAATACCATTCGGTCAAATCTTACCACGTATACTTACGCACACCATGGGGAACATTCTTTGTTCCCCGTTTTCTTTATAACTCTGGTGAACTGTTGTTCCTCATAAGTACGACTGAGCCGTTCGCTGTTCCGGATCGTTGGGCTAAGTTGAGTGCACACCTGCCATTCGCGATAACGTTTCCGGGTTCGATTCCCGGTTCAGATAAACCGAACGCACGTGTTCCGCTCGCAAGGCGTTCAGCTTGAATAGTTATACATGTTTACTCGTAACGATAACTTTTGTTATTCCTATGCAAAGAAAAGCTTTTTAACTTATTACTGGTAAATTAGTGGAAACATTAACTAAGAAGTTAACAGTTAAAGAATTTATTCGTGTAGAGACGATTTTACCCTCAATGGCTCTTCAGTTCGTGTTTGTCACAATTGGGTCTTACACTACTTTTGAATTTGATAAAAAATATTACTTTATTATAAACTAGGATAAAAATAATAACGTGCAGTGAAAGAAATATTAAAATCCAACAAAGATTTACAAAGTTACAGGCGTTTAAACTTTGGAGTGGGGGGATCTTCTATCCCTTTCTCGCAAAACGAAAATTTGTATGAAGCCGCACGAAGCTACTATGGCATTGGTAAGGTGTGACGTCACAATTTCATGTTGCTATCTCTGTCTAATCTCAAATCTTTAAATGCTTATAACTTTTTTGTTATTTGATCGATTTAATTAGTTCTCTCAGTGCACGTCATTATTTTAATTCTACTTTATAATAAAGTAATAAAAAAAATTGGAGTCAAATACCCAATTCTAATGAATCCTGACCGAATAAGTATCGTATACCTTTTGCACTGTAACTACATCAACGATCGCCTACACTTGCCAACTATGACGTCAATATACATACATATTATACGAGAAACAAAGATCTTAACCGAGAAATATAACAATACACTTCTATAGTGCAGTCGGCCCATAACGAAGAAAAAAGGTCGCAGCTATTCCTACGTCCTACAGTGCTTTTGGGAATCATTAATGTAACGAAGTCTAACCGGCTCTGCTTTTAGCCTTTTAACCAGGCCGTACGTCCTGATTAGCGTTACTTGTAAGTTATATGTGACGCACCTGCCTAATGGTCCCAGGGGAACGTCCATTTGTGTCGCTACCCAAAAACAACTCTAATTTGTACAAGAGCTTTACAAAGTCCGGTGAAAAAGTCAACTGACAGGGGCTGACATTTTTTTTGCGTGATATTAAATACCATGCACCTGTTTTGATGCCCACTTCTGGGTATGGAATATGGAATATGAATAAGAATATTCTGAGAGGAGATCCATATTCCATGGGTTCCACCATAGTCTTGTGCTCAGGCGATCCCTCTCTACGCTCAGGATTCTACTTTAAAATCCTGTGCTTCAATCTGAATTCAAAATAAAACAAGGAACGAAAGACTTTGGCCCCCGTTCAACAGAAATAACTGAATATTTACTTAATCAAGTGTCAATCAAAAATCAACATTTAAATACCTACTATGTACATTTTTAGGGTAAAACGGGACCCTATAACTGAAACTCCGCCGTCAATCTGTCCGTCCGTCACCAGGCTGTATCTCTTGAAGTGTAATACTTAGACAGTCAAAAATTTCAGAGATGATTGTATTCCTTTGCCGCTACAACAACAAATACTAAAAAACCGAATGAAATGAATATTAAAGGGGCTCCCATACAACAAACGTGATTTTTTTTGCCCGTTTTTGGTCGATCATGCAGAAACCCCGATTTATAAGACTACTATTAGTACGGTATTACGTTCGTGCGATGCAGAAGCCCCAATCAGGGGGCACGGCAGTGCCCCCGCCAAAGTCAAAGCGCGAAGCAAAACTGCCGTACCATCTTTACAGGAACCATTTCGCCGCATTTTCGGGCTCCTATTTGAGAACCTCTGGATAAGACCAGAACGCTGAAATTTTCGCTATCCAGTAAGCTATAATCACATACTTAAAACCCAAAATTTCAAGTCTGTAGGTCATATAGTTCCGAAGTTATGCGAAAGCAAAGTTTCGCATTTTCGACACTGACTGACTGACTCACTCATGATCATCAAAATAGAACTAGTACTTCCCATAAACTCAGAGAGCTGAAATTTGGTACAGAGTTAGGGTTTAATGGCCACATAAAGGGAAAACTATAAAAACTAGGATAATCGAAGATCTGGAGTACCTGGTGATCACTGCATTAATAACTTTGTAATTCCATATAAATTATATGAGATTACAAAGTTATTTATGCAGTTAATGTATGTATCTAGAATAACGGACAGAAATATTTTGTAATATTTTGAAGTTTCTACAAAAAGAAGTGAAATCCCACCAAAAACATTCTGTAAAAAACAAGCCAAAGTCAAAATGGAGCTGCTTGTTTATCTCTAAAAAGTACTGAAATCTAGACAAAGTCGTGCCAAGTCTAAGGTTCCTTACTGCGATTTCTTTATTATTATAGTTAATGTTGTGTGACTTGGCCGTTGAAGACCAAGAACCGCTACTCATTGACGATGAATTCTGGCGACAGATTGGTGCAATGGTGTCATGGAGCACCTGGTTTGAACCCTTGTGTACCCTTCAACGGCCAAGTCACGCAACATTAACTATAATAATAAAGAAATCGCAGTAAGGAACCTTAGACTTGGCACGACTTTGTCTAGATTTCAGTACTTTTTAGAGATAAACAAGCAGCTCCATTTTGACTTTGGCTTGTTTTTTACAGAATGTTTTTGGTGGGATCAATATTTTGCTCGATACCTATTGATTTAGGTAACTTTTATAGATAGGTGGTACTGAACCCTTCAAGCGCGAGCCTGACTCGCACTTGGTCGGTTATAATTTCAGTACTTTCCTAAGGATATGAGGGCACGCCACACGCGTACTCTGCACGTCC
This sequence comes from Coenonympha glycerion, assembly GCA_963855885.1. Taxonomy (NCBI): domain Eukaryota; kingdom Metazoa; phylum Arthropoda; class Insecta; order Lepidoptera; family Nymphalidae; genus Coenonympha; species Coenonympha glycerion. The sequence continues at coordinate 11,897,170 of OY979646.1, forward strand.
CAATGTTTGACCAAGGTATTAGAGCCATTTGCTTTGCTCCAATACTCGTAGATAGAATACCCTACCCACTTCGCTAATAGTCTCTCGAGCTCTTATCGTGGCACGTACGGTATTAGGTTAATGTGGACTGGATATTTAGAGGTTAAACTGGCTGACCCGGCACACTTTGTCTTGCCATGCAAATTATTAAAAAAAACAATAGGCTGAGAGAGTTGGGTGAACGAGGATGTGTTTTTGCGAGTATTTTTGAATGTGGTACTTATTTAGTCAGTCAGTTTCGGCACAGACTAACAAGACGGTACCAAAACACTATGTGAAATGTTGCAGGAAAATATAATTAGATTTGACGAGACTGTAGTTTGAGGAGACCTGCGCGTCCTTGTGTCCCACGATTGTTTTAAAAACCTGTGGATACTCATGCCGTTTCTTTCTAAATTGAAAAATGTATGGGAATAAAATATTCGATCAACAAATTGATCACGTGATTTATCGAACACAATTGTCATGAACAACCAATTGACAAACATGCTTTAAAATTTTTGTTGCGCATACGCTGTCTGCATCGTCTGTTGTCGATCCCTATAGTCTTTAGTTAAAGGCTTATTATATCATATCTGCTCTACATAGTAATTTAATGTTTGCAAACACGTATACATCAGGCGCAACTGAACAAACTCAGACAGATTAAAAACAACCCCCCAAAGCTGTGTTATCATTTAAAATAAACTACGCGTATCGAATCGACCAACTAAGGAGACCCCGACGCAGATTTCAATGTTTTACGGCTCTGCCACTTTAAATAGACCCCCCACCCTCCCCGCGGTCGTTATCCACGACGATCAAAGAGGGGAGGAATGTATAAAATTATACGGGTCTAACTAGAATGGACATGCGCTAGGGTTGCCATTATGAGTTTCCCAGAATGATATGATAATGAAATAAAAAGTTTTCAAGGTAAACTTACACTTTAACAATTGCGAATTATTGAACCGAATTTATAAAACTCGTACAATATAGAAGTGTTTTTGCTATTCACATTCGCCTTTGTTCTTCGAAACATGAGGACAAACATACATAGATAAATCATACGGATGTATCATTTGCATATGGCTTTGAGAAAAGATTACTTGACGAACTCAGCCGGGTAAATAGTGGTAATAAATATGTATTTCAATTTCATCTCGAAGAACTGATAACAAACTGTATAACAAAATTAAGAGACATTTCAGATACTCCAATAATAAAACCAATCTAAAACTAAATTACTAAACTTGATAGCTAAAGAATCATAGAATTCACGTAAAACTCGTCACCGTGTTTATGACACAAACTACAAATTTAACATTTTTTTATCGTCTGGAATCCTAGAAGACCATCAGATCGCAGGAGACAACCCTATAGCTGTTCCCCCCTCCATTAACGGCCCATTATCCCGGTTTTTAGCGACTACGCCACTTTTCAAAGCAATTCAAAGTCATGAAAAAATTGTTTTTTTTTCACTGTTAAAAATACATATTAAAGATACATGCTTTATCTCTATAATGGCCTCATGAAAACACGATAAGTTAAACTTGCCTCGATCATAAAAATTTTTGAAAACAGGTCGTTTTTGTTCATTTTTTTAATGGTATTTCCAAAGCTTTGGACTAAATTTCATAAAAATTATACGTAAAGTAAGTTCATTGTATTGCCTATCCATTGCGCAGACAGATATTAAATAAAAAAATTGCTGCAAAATTTCGCCTAACAGAAGTCATAAAATGGTCTAACGCACCGAATAAACGATGTACTCAGTGGCTCACGAGCCTCCATACGAGACGGACCTGCGCAAGTTTTCACGACTCACGCTCCTTTCGCGCTAAAATTATTTATTTTTTAAATGCGCTGGAAAAAAAAACTATCTGACAGGAAGCGAAGGAGAATTTAAAAAAATTATATAGTAAGTGTTTCTTGAGTTTATCAAAATACCTAGTCCTCAAAAGCTCCGAAGAAACTCTGATACGAACTAAGAAAATTATGGTAGGTAGTGTAAATTCCACCACGTGCAAATACCATCACGCGTAACCACAGTTTAAATACTGTTACTGTTTATCTGTTCAACTAAAATAACTCGTTTTTTACTTTTTACACGACTGCTCAAAAAAAGGAGTGTAATGTTTTTAGGGTTCATGTATGTATGTACGTATGTATGTGTGTATGTATGTATGTATGTATGTATGTATGTATGTATGTATGTATGTATGTATGTATGTATGTATGTATGTATGTATGTATGTATGTATGTATGTATGTATGTATGTATGTATGTATGTATGTATGTATGTATGTATGTTTGTATGTATGTATGTATGTATGTCTTCTGAACGGCTGAACAGATTTGGATATATGGGGTATCGTTAGAATCCTTGGATCCTCCCGAGTAACAAAGACTATATTTTTTTGGAAAAATCAATATGGCGGATGTGAGGCGCCATTTTCAAAAGTGGAAAAAAAATTTTTTCTTCAACTATCATAATATGGGTATCAAAATGAAGGTATTGGAGAGTAGTAACAGAAAATACCTTCACATAACTGCTGACCATCAGTAAAAAACATAAAATAAAAATAAGTAATTAAAAAATGAATGAAAAACATAAAAAAAAACCGGCCAAGTGCGAGTCGGAGTCGCGCACCGCTTCCATACTATAAAAGAAGTAAAACATTAAAAGAATCACTTTTGTTCAAGAATTTACGAGTATAATTTACATGTACCTAGGTACTTTTGTTGGCGAACCGCAAACCTAACTTTGTTTTCGGCGGTTTATTGCTATTATCAAAAAAATTATAAAAGTTAGGGAGTTGAGTTTATTTTTCCTGTAAAATATACGTTAATTTCTATTGATCATACTTATTTTAGATTTTTCGATTGATAAACATTGGAGATAAGGGGGGGGGGGGTGGTATGTTTTTCGACAGTTTGCTCAATAAATCAAAAACTATCGGGCATAAAAATAAATAAAAATCGGTTTTAGAATATACAAGTAACGTCCTTTCATACCCCACTCAATATTGTTATCTCATTTTGAAAATTCAAAGCCCTGGTTTTCCCCCCTTTTTAAATAAAAATAAAATCAATTTGCAATGTTTTATAATTGCATTGGCGTTGGGTCACTATTACCTAAAACTATTTCAAATTTCAAGTCGATAGCTTTGATAGTTGCTGAAATAATCGAGTGTGACAGACGGACGGACGGCCGACGGACGGACGGGCGGACGGAGAAAATCTCACCATAAGGGTTCCATTTTTACCAAATTTGTATGGAACCCTAAAAACACGAGTGCCCTGTTATAAAACGAACTAAAAAGTAAAAAACGAGTTATTACTTCGTTTTATAACAGGGCATTCGTGTTTTTTAATTGTTGAAACTGAAATTATTTTTTTTAGAAGGCTTCTATTTCGATGAACGGTCTCATTTACAACATTGGAGATCACACAATGATTGGAGATAAATGTCGACTCGACATATGTAAGGATACTCAATGCCAAACCATATGAAAATCAAAATGTAAGCGTTGAAAAAATTGAGTGTCGCAATCACATATTACGCAACTTTTGTAAAAAACTACGCAGACTGGCAGCAGAAACAAATGCCCTGAGACATCGAAAAACACTTACCAACATAAGAATTATGATAATGAGAAAAGCTATCGTGAAATATATAAAACTAGCAGTGCCCGCGGACTCCGTTCCGCGTTAGAAATATTTTTGTCCCACGTAAGGCCCGGTTTCCACGAAAGCGGAGCGAAGCGGAGCTGTGTTTGGATAACTAACCAGATTTCATCATTTAGACATCCCTCAGTTTCAAAAATATCAAAATGACGAAATCTGATTTGTTACTGAAATACAGCTCCGCTCCGCTTCGCTGTGGTGGAAAACGGGCCTTATACCCAAAGCCCACAGCGCTGGACGCGAGGCATTCAGATAAATGAATGATAAATGCCTATCCTATCGCCACGCAACAACCGAAGCGGCTGCGGCGCGCTCCTGCATACCGCGCGTTTTTGTTTTGCTAATATCTTTGAAGATATTTATTTAAACTGTATAGAGTAAGGGGCAGAACTATTCTACATTAAATTTCCGTTCTAAAAAACATATTTACAAAGATATAAATTAATACCATATGGGCTAAATAAGCTTCACAAAAATTATTTATTTTTAATCCACAATTTTAAAGTAAAAGCAGTTATTGCGAGTTACCCATAGGAGATAGGCATATGCTATTGCGGACTTTTTTGCAGATTTTGATACTGATTTGATGATTTTGATTTTGTTTTGTTCTATCCTCAATCGCAGCGTACGCGATGAAAGCAATTTTTTTGCGACTTGGATTGCATTATTCAAGTTTTAGTAACAATGCAAAGTTTATTTTTGAAATTATTATAGCCTATGACACTCCACGATAATGTATTGGTGAATGAATTTTGAAAATCGGTTCAGTAGATCCAGAGATTACCCCTTACAACGTCACAAACTCACAAACATCGTTACGCTACCTTTTTATAATATTAGTATAGATATCACAAAATATCTGGGAACCCTAAAAACGTTGCCATATCAGTTCTGCACAACGATATTGTTAAACTCAATGCCGCACTCTTATGGTGATCACAGAATGTGTCAAAACTACTACTGTGAAAAGAAAGATGCGGACGGTAGCAAAGAAGATTAAAAAAAATATAAAACTCTTCATTTCCCTAATATGTACAAGAAAAATTTCTACAGATCCTGCTACTTTAGTAATACATAATTATTATAAATAAATACCTCGGTTGATATTATCGTTTACCATAAAAAAGTCAAAATATACGTAAAAAACGCAACTTCCAGCATATATTTCGTGAAGCGAATTATAATGACAAATAGTCCAACTGTAACAGCACACTACTGCACAGTACTGTGACGCAAATATTTATGAATAGGTTCACGGAGTTCATTCTAACTTCTCGGCTCACGACAATGGTCGCTAGGTATCGTAGAGCGAGTCTGAGTGTGCGACAAATACCTAAAGTGCTGGGATATAGTCGCCTTAAGGCGCGGCCCGTGTATAAAACGCGTAATAGAATTTCAGTGATGACATTTCCCCCCCAGGCCCATCTAACATTGTTAGTGAGGCTGCGCATGCGTGGCGGCATCGCAAGCGCCAGCCGCCAAGTGCCAAGTGGCAAATCCCTTGGCATTCAAACTTGGACCCCTTGAAGACCGGCGCTGATTGGCTGGCAGTTTGGACTGGTTATGTTCACTAGCTGTTGATCCCTACGATTTTGTAGGGGGGAATTCAGCAGCTGACTTATCTATTCCATTTCTAAGATTGCTTTTGGTACATTTACGAAACGAAATTCAAAGAACGTTTGGAGATTTTATTTTATTTTATTTTATTTATTTTTTATGGGCACCAACAGTTATAATATATGTAGTAAAAATACATGCAAAATAGAGATACAGAGAAATGCAAATTAAATAACAAGTATACTATAAAAACCAATTATAGGTAGCCACATCTTGCATAAGTAATGTACCTTACAAAATTTATATTTCATAATGTTACAATGGTTGATTATCAGAATCAGAATATACACTGATATTTAACAAAAGTTATATGGATCCTACTACAAATATTACTAAATAATAATTAAACAGATAAACTACAAACAGAGAAAAACTAAACAAGAAAATAAAATTTAGTATTAATACAACAACAATTAAGAAAAGTTAGCAATATTTTTCTAGGAGGTATTTTTTTATCTTGTTCTTAAAAGTGAGAAGTGAATCTTTCCAGATATCAATATCTACTTGTTTTGTGATATTATTGTAAGTTTTTACAATTCTATTCAACGGAGCCGAGGCTCCTAAGTTGGTTTTAATAAGACTGACTCTAAATGGTACGAAATTTAATAACCTACTCGATGGTCTTGGAACTCGTAAAGTAATTTTTTGTAATAAATGAGGCGCATCCACTGCGCCATTTACTAATTTATGCAAGAAACGATGAACGAGAAAGAAGAAGAGATGTTTCTGAGTCAGTTAATTAGTGAGTAGTGACTCGATCGATTTAATACACGTCGCCATAGAACAAGATTATGGTGGAACTCTTCTTATTCCGAGAGGAGACCCATACCTAGAAGTGGGTCTTAAATCAAGTGCATGTAGGAAATTTAGTATCACGTTCATCAAAAAATTTCATCCCCTCACTTTGAACTTTTTCACCGGACTTTTGTAAAGGTCTTGTACAAATTAGAGTCGTTTTTGGGTAGCGACACAAATGGACGTTCCCCTAGTGGGGCTACAGATAACAAAATATAAAATAATCTAGCTTAAACTACGTCAAGCATTGTCCAGTACATAAAGATTGCAAGATTGCAGTGGGCTGGACATATACAGCGCATGAGTGACCACTGACCAGAGGCCACCAAAAGAACTACTGCGACCTCACACTCAGACGGCCGTAGAAATTTTGGTCGGCCAAAGAGCTTCGTTGGGTGGATGGAGTGAAGCATGATGCCAAAGCTGTAGGAATAAAAAATTGGGAGACGAACGCAATGGACAGAGACCGACGCAGGAATCTTTTGAAGTATTCTTTCCACTCATTTCTGCACTTCTCTTTAATTTTTAGAACTTTTAAATGAGACCAATTCCGTCATGTATGATTTTTGAATAACTTTAACTGTTTACGCAGTGCACCCAACGAAACACATATGACTATTGACACCAATATAAAATTGATGACGTCGGACATAATTAAATAAAATGTTTATTATAATTTAAATATTTGAAATACCTACTAAAATGATTTATGTTTCCACTAATGACCGTGAATTGGATTTATTAAATTAAGTTGAACATTGACTAATTGTGATTATTAAAAATAACCTAATTATGTATCTATTTAGTATTTATCAAACAATAAGCCGTGTTTCCATTGAATGTAGGTTGTAATTTGTAAACTACTGTATTGAATTAACAAGTTTTCAAGTTGGTACTTGGAACACCAAAAAACTTTAAAATAAAAACATTTTTATATAAAAGTAATAAAATGCAATGCAATATGCCTCCATTTTAGGAGACATTATACCATGTTGGAATAAGTACCAAACAAAATAATAAATTCGCAAAAATATGTTTATTTGTTACACACGCGGTTTAATCTGATCTGGCTAATCTTGACACAATTTGAAAGAGCTATTCGGAAAGTAGAGTAAATGGAACGAAGCCGCGGGCGATAACTATTGAATAGCGACCATGCAGGTATTAATCTCTTGTACGTTTCTCGTATAGCTTTTGGTACGCTTGTGGAACACAATCCTAAGTTAACTGTATGAAAATGACATAAAAAAAATGGCTAAGGCTGCTGTCCCGTTGCAGTAACCTGGGTGGGTTGATTAGTGGGGTGATTTTCGTAAATATCCTACACACGTCCTCCATACTACTTACATAATATTCTAATACTGTCATCGCCTAGACATCGCCGGTACAGTCCATCCGTCTGACCATGACCGTCCCAGCCAATCGGAGACTATACCATGTGCCTATGCTGTACAACCGATGCAAACATTAACCAATCGGTGGCTACGATGTAACTCCGCCGTTGCTGTATTTTTGCAGAATCACACAGCAGGCCCCGAATATGACATCATATTTGGATGGAACGCGAAATGTGGGAAATATGGAAATTAAGATATTCGATCGATAAATTGATCACGTGACTTGGATGCAGACATTCGACATTCTCATACATTTTTTTTAATTTCTTTCCATATTACGTTCCATCTATCGAATCGAAATAAGACTCAGGCGTCATGTCCTTTCGGCGTAGCGCGTCAAACTGTGCTGGCCTATGCTAGTTTTGTCGATCTCTTTTCTTTTCTATCTATAAGGAAAAATACCTCTTCACGCACATCCTATAGCCACGCAGGGAGGTCTATCAACACAAAGTAATCACTAATCTTAATCCAGATCCTATGTCTAAAACTGGCTAGTATAAGAAGTTGGCAGTTTGCCACAGAGTCCAGATATTGACCAGTCCCCCGGGAGCGCAGTCCGGAGCGGGGAGGCTGCTTCCCTACTCCCGCATTATTATCCAATTACTTCCTCGCGCCGATATGCCGCGAATTTGAATGAGAATGGGGGAGGGCAACGACCGGAGCACCCTCAGTCCTCAGGCCTCAACCGATTCGGATGGTAGACCACATGTTACTGTTTTTGTTTTCTTTTTCGGTGTTTCGGAAATAGGGTTAGGGATTAGGGTTGATTTTTTGGTGTCTATTTGGACATTCATATTACGCATTTCATGCAGTGGAAAAGTGTAATGCTCGTTTTCACCAACATTTTATGGGACACCTAAGCCCTTAGGTGACAGTTTTTGTTGGTGAAAACTTAGGTGTTCCTTAAAATGTTGTTGAAAATGAGCACAAGTCTAATTACTTTGTTACTTATATTATTCCTCTATTATTCCTGTTTTTCATGAAAACCTAGCTTTCGCGGCTACGTCCGGGTGAATTTTGGATTTTTACAAATCCCGTGGAAACCATGGATTTTCAGGGATAAGAAGTAGCTTATCCTAGTAGCGTAGCCTAATCGATTCAGTAGTAAAGAAGTAACAAACCTACGGTCTACATTCGCCTTTATAATATTCATCCTTTCAAAAAGTTTTATTAAAGTACATACAGTCGTTTTGAGAATTTCCTTCTTTATGTGAGTCTTTAAAAACAAGACAGTTTACCAAATCAATAGCTGGTAAGTGAAGTAAAATAAAGGTGTAACTGGATTTTCTCGTTCCATGTTTGCTTGGCCGATTTCAAAGCTTCAAACTCGTTTGGGCCCACGGCTGTGTCCATAAAAGATAAGCGGTTATAATTTTCATACAAGTACATTGATATAATATCTCCAAAAAGAGTAAAGACATTCAATCGCTTGGCGGAATGGAGGCTGAGGACACCAAAACCGCTTGAAGTTTTTAAACGTAAAAATTAATATTTTTAAATTTTTGTAATTCGTTCCAAAGACTTAGCAATTGTAGAAACAGAATAGATAAGTCGAATGGCTAGTAGTAAGAGTAGAGAATGCATATCGGGATGCGCATTGCTGGATGCCTTGTGTCGAATATCAGAAGCCGTCTAAAAGTATTGATAAACCATATAAAGTGTACCATGAAGCTTGTTTAATTTGGGTAATAATTAAGACCATGAAAACGAAACAACTGATACACTGATATACTTCATTACGATTAAAATTTCAAAAGTTTAAGTCTACCTTGCGGGATTCCGCAAATACCTGGATCCAGCAGGATTAACATAGCTCAATCCCGCAAATACCGGGATTGAAATTATCAGGCGGGATTGCATTCACTAGATGCAATCAATAGATATCCGATTGCGTACAAGATTTTTTGTATTCAGTTCGTCCTCCAATAATACTAGCTTTTCTAAGGACACGCATATTCGCGCGTTATATATAATATCTGGGTGACCGAGCTTCGCTCGGTGGCCAATAGATGGCAGCAGAAGTCATTTTTTTTTTGCTAAATTCGACATTTTCTAAAAATGAATCCTAGCTAGATCGATTTATCGCCCCAAAAACACCCTGTATACTAAATTTCATGAAAATCGTTTCAGCCGTTTCCGAGATCCAGATTATATAGAAATATACATATATACAAGAATTGCTCGTTTAAAGGTATAGGATATATGCGTTATATATATATAACGCGTATATATGCGTTATTCGTGCAAATAAAGCAAATACAGACGAATGAACCGCCCACACTTGGTCGTATGCGGCCGAATAAGGCGAATAACGAATAACAAATAACGAAGTGTGGTGCCGCCATTAGACTTAGACAAAGTATTTTTGCCGCACTTTTGAAGTCGAGGGCGGTCTCTTGGACCGCTATGATTTGGTAACTAATAACTATCCAGAAGAACTTCCCAAGAAGTCTTAATACTACCAGTTGCAAAGTATTGCGAGTGTGTTCGATATTCAACCCCATATAAAATATCCTTGGTTGAACCAAAAATAAAATATTAATATGAATTCTACTCTTAAAGACCATGGATGTAACATAAAGGATGAGCACTTAGTGACGTCACGCATATATTTTTAGGCTCCGCCCTGAATACTCTTTTTATTTGTCATAACAATAAGATGGCGCTAATAATGTATGCGACCGACAGCGGTACCGAAATATATGATGCGCGACGCCATATTTGAGAAATTTTTGGCTACGACATACATCGCATCTTTCCCATCCTCTTAGCGTAGCGTATTTCGTCATTGTTAAAGACTGACAATTCATTTGTTTATTGTTTGGAGACCTTGTATTCAATGCCTTCCTCTTTCATACTTAAAAAAAACTCCACCACAAACCTCATTCTCACATAGTGAATGGAAGCTGCTGCTGCGACTGGAAACTCGATAGTTTCTATAAAAAGTGTAATTTTACATAGATTGATGCGGTAAGCTCGTCGCCGCATAACGGGACCTTACATAATGGGCTATGGAACTCGTTTACACTATTCCTTTTCTATCATAGAACTCTTTCTTATAAAACCTTCATCTTAAAGAGCTTTACCTACGTAGAATTCCCTTAGAATTCCGAATTATATTTTCTTTGATAAGTACCTGCACTAGACAAATGGAAATCATAGCAATCTAGAGGAGGTGAATCAACAAAAAAACTTTTTCTTGACTTTCTGCACTTCTTCTCCAATCACACACTTTCAGCGAATGGTGTAAAAAGTTCTGTTCTCGTCGCTAGTCTGAGTCGCTAATGTACTGTCGGGTTCAAAAATGCATACATAGCTTAAAGGCTAAAACGGTATGCATTCATGCATATTACCGTAAAAGACAATCAACCTGGAAACAACAGCGTCAGGTTCAAATATTACTATGTAATTACACTGTGTATAGGACATAGGTACCTACTGACTTTCATTTTGCCAACTTCCAATGCACTTTTAACCTGACCGTACATAACTATTACTAACATCTTCGCGTAGTATGAATTATGGATATTAAAATCAGGGGGCACGGCAGTGCCCCCGCCAAAGTCAAAGCGCGAAGCAAAACTGCCGTACCATCTTTACAGGAACCATTTCGCCGCATTTTCGGGCTCCTATTTGAGAACCTCTGGATAAGACCAGAACGCTGAAATTTTCGCTATCCAGTAAGCTATAATCACATACTTAAAACCCAAAATTTCAAGTCTGTAGGTCATATAGTTCCGAAGTTATGCGAAAGCAAAGTTTCGCATTTTCGACACTGACTGACTGACTGACTCATGATCATCAAAATAGAACTAGTACTTCCCATAAACTCAGAGAGCTGAAATTTGGTACAGAGTTAGGGTTTAATGGCCACATAAAGGGAAAACTATAAAAACTAGGATAATCGAAGATCTGGAGTACCTGGTGATCACTGCATTAATAACTTTGTAATTCCATAATAAATTATATGAGATTACAAAGTTATTTATGCAGTTAATGTATCTAGAAAAACGGACAGCAATATTTTGTAATAAATTGAAGTTTCTACAAAAAGAAGTGAAATCCCACCAAAAACATTCTGTAAAAAACTAGCCAAAGTCAAAATGGAGCTGCTTGTTTATCTCTAAAAAGTACTGAAATCTAGACAAAGTCGTGCCAAGTCTAAGGTTCCTTACTGCGATTTCTTTATTATTATAGTTAATGTTGTGTGACTTGGCCGTTGAAGACCAAGAACCGCTACTCATTGACGATGAATTCTGGCGACAGATTGGTGCAATGGTGTCATGGAGCACCTGGTTTGAACCCTTGTGTACCCTTCAACGGCCAAGTCACGCAACATTAACTATAATAATAAAGAAATCGCAGTAAGGAACCTTAGACTTGGCACGACTTTGTCTAGATTTCAGTACTTTTTAGAGATAAACAAGCAGCTCCATTTTGACTTTAGCTAGTTTTTTACAGAATGTTTTTGGTGGGATATACCTTTCTCAACATAAGCCACATCTTTACACAACCTCTGCCTACATATTTTATCGTCGATGATAATAATTCCTTGTACACACACCACAGCACAGCGACTCGACAAGTATTGACTCTGAGATACTGCTTGCTTTGTGCTTTGTTCCAACATTACTAATGAACTCTGCCAACAAGACGAGGTGATTTACCCTATTAAACGTCGTTTAGGCATTGAATTAACATGAATACGTGCGATGGCCGCTTAAAAGCTACCATCGCGCTGGTTCATTGCAGATTTCTCCATAATGTTAAAGCTCTGCATTTAAGAGGATAAACTGAATTTATTTTTGTCCTTGTCACTCTTACGTAGGTAACGTTGGTGGGTAATGGGTATGAAATGCAGCAGCGTTTCGGAAGAATATAGCAGAAAAACGATGTTTCACCTGATTACTAAAAAGCTGTGCCAGATATCAAAAATCCGTTCTGAGCGTTTCGGAAGAAAATAACAGAAAAACGATGGTTTTACCTGAATTACTAAAAAACTGTGCCAGATATCAAAAATCCGCTCTGAGCGTTTCGGAAGAAAATAACAGAAAAACGATGGTAAACACCTGAATTACTAAAAAACTGTGCCAGTTATGAACAATCCGTTCTCAGAGTTTCGGAAGAAAATAATAGACAATCAACGTTTTACCTGATTAGGTACTAAAAACTGTGCCAGCTATCAAAAATCCGTTCTAAGTGTTTTTGGATATTACTACCGGTGTTACCGACACATTAAAACAAAAATTACAATTACATCCTTTGTATTCACCAATAAAAATTGGAAATATGGAGATTTTGGACCAACTTTTGGCAGAACTTTCTCGAGAAAATTTACCCGTGGTGTTTTTGCTGTGATTGACGGATTGTTTGATCCTAAAGAAAGGTAGGACCAAAACTGCCTTCCGGAATGTTTCGGGATCATATTATAAAAGCGTATACTTCACCCCGCTAAAGAATTTTTTATAAAAGACTTAGGTACATACATATGTACTTATCATTGAAACATGTGAGAAGGCATATGTAATAATCTGTGTAGCGTGTGAACTCAATTGAAAATATAGGCACATGGTATAACATGGTACATGGTATACAAAGCACACAAAAACAACTAAGACTGGCTTTAGGCAGCCATTGATTGCATGGACTCAGTTGTCACTACCTTTTGACCTAAAAATGATTCTGTATACTAGCTTGAAGGACGAACTGTTTTGTATTATGTGAGTTAGTGTCGGGACACACCAGCAAGACAACTTAGCCGAAAGTTAGGCTCAAAAGTTCATAATGCTGGCAATGTTTGCCATGCGCAAAGCAACGCGAATGCTTTTTGTGCGAGATGCGAATGAGGCCTATGTTTGCCATTTCTCCCGCTAGTGGCGCTGGTATCTGTGTAGACCTGTCAAAGTGTTGTTTTCCCTTTAATTCCAGTAGAATTGTACATTTGTGATAAAAAATTAAAAAATGAGCGTAAATTATGCTAAATGGGCAGTTGCAGACTTAAAATTGGAGCTCTAATTGAAAGGTAATAGGCTTTTAATGTCTTGCGTCCTAACCTATAAGTTTGCTGTCATCTCTAATTATTGCAGTTCTTTGACTCTTACTTATTTTCTATTCTGTAAATTGGTTTAATATAATCTGATGGTAAGAAATGTTTTTTGCATAAGCGTGAAAACGTTGTCGGCTTAAATTAACTTTTTGAATGGCTACAAGCCACTTTTTTTGCAGATTTTTATCCATCAGAAATCGATGGCCAGATATTCTCAATGCACAATATGGTACCTACCACACAACAAGAAGTCATATTATTTATAGTACCTGGATGACCGAGCTTCGCTCGGTTTTTTTTGTAAATTGTAATTTGGAGTAGAAACTATATTTAAATATGAATTACATAGGTACTAATGTAATGATGAAATATGAAAAAATATTTTTCGATCTTATCGACATAATAATAAAAAAAAAATATGAACTCGTAAATATGGTTAAGGCGAAATCAACGACTCTGCCAGCGAAATTCAAAATTTTCATTGTTTTTTTGCAATTTGTTCTCTAATTACGCATTTGTGAGAATGGCAGTATCGTCTTTGCATGATTATATCAAAATCTTTGCATAAAAATGTTCTAGGAAATTAGTCCGAGTATCGAGTTTTATGTGAGTAACTCGCAAGTCTCGGACTAATTACTTTAACTCGACACTTTCGAGCAGAGATTTTTATATTATAAATACGTAAAGAAGATATTGGGATTATCGCAATTTGACTGCCATAAGCCTATTATGTCTTATTAGGTTAAAAATCGCGAAAAACCACAAAAAAATTGAATTTCGCGAGCACACCCGTGGTGTGCTCCTTAAATAAAAATCACGAGTGTAATTAGTTTAATATTTATATATTATACTAATACTTATTTTTTTACATTACATCAACCAATTACGTAAGTTATTTTATTTCGAGTGTTTAAAATTATCGCTGCCAACGGGACTTGAACCCCCTAGCTATCACGGCTGAGTGCCCTGCCAATTGTGCCATGGTTTATCTTGCTCTGTGGATGGCACGATAATTTTGATATTGGGAAACTACGATTAAAAACCAATTTCAAAGGCCCATTATTTCGAATGGAGCTAGCTTTGAACGAGAGAATACCACCTTGCCCCTTTTAATGTTGTGCCCGCTAAACTCATTGCCATAAACTTACGAATTACGATGTATAATTATTAGCCCACTATCATAGCTGGGCACCGTTAATCAAATACTTAACTTCGTTAATCGTTAATCCGTTACAAAATAAGTTAGCTTCGTTAAACGTTAAAGCGTTACTTTGCGGAAGAATTAACGCAAGTTAACGTTAATCGTTAATCCGTTAATATACCTACCTATGTAAAATTGCCTTTTTATATCGTTGCGTTACTGAATTAATAAAACCTGTTGGTTTAGAGTCTAGAAGTTAGGTTATTATAGGTACTTAGGAAAAAACAAAATACTTAGGTACTTGTATAATTCAAACGTGAGATAATAGTCGGGCATATTAGACACGCTGAGGGTCCAATATAACAATGGTTTCAGGATACTGTTGGGCTTACCGCGGTTTTGCTCAGCGTCTGGCATGTTCGCACAAGAGCGAGTTGATGACTTTTATGCATTAATACGAAAAAAGACCGCATCCGTCCTGGCAAGACTACGTTCGAGCTCCAATAGTATCCTGAAAATGCTTGCGGCGAAATTGGACTCTCCGTTCTTGGCACATGCCGTGAAGGTTCTCATAAAACAAAATTGAAATAAATTTTCTGGTGTACCTATAGTCTAATAATAATATACCTAAACCAAACATTATACTAACATAGTTTGTTAAGTTGGTAACTAACCAATTTGGGCCTTTGTTGCCATTAATAAAGAAATTTATTTATTTATTTATTTATATTCCCCTTCTTGAACACTAACATGTTGAAGTTCATTTTACAATTCATCATGAAGATAAAATATAATTAATAATAATCATGTACTTCGCAATTCCTTTGAAAATATGTGCACAAAATTTTATGTTGATCGGCTAAGTACCTAGTTTCTACGTAAAAGCGTAACAAATTCACATTTATTATGCAAGTATAGTAGGCATTGGATTAACGATTAACGGACTTCTGCATATTAACGGAAGTTAACGTGTCCGTTAACATTTTTAGAAGTTAACTTAAAAGTTAAACCGTTAATCAAATGTTAACTTCGTAAATTAACGATTAACGGATTAACGAGTTAATGCCCAGCTATTAGCAAAAACTAAATAAAATTTGAATTTTCGCGCCCAATTCGTTGACTCCATAAAAAAATTAGTATTAAGTACTTCTCGTCAATAGATGTCAGCAGAAAGAGTCATATTTATTGTGTCGTTAAAACAGTTGGATGCCTGTGCCATTATAATAGTATTGCTATTGGCCAATAGATGTCACGTTGTTTCCTAGTTTTCAATATATCGAGAAACAATATGAGGTAAATGAGTATTGTTGAGCAGAGTTTTGATTACAAATATGAGATGCATAAATGTTGTGTATAAACTATATAAACTTAGGATGTATAAGCCCACTAAACCAGAAAACTAAATAAAATTTGAATTTTCGCGCCCAGTTCGTTGACTCCATAAAAAAATTAATATAACTTCTCGCCAATAGATGTCGCGAGAAGTCATATTTTACCTTTAGCATTATAATATTATTCTCGTTAAAACAAATGCCGGCCGCGGTCATTAAAATTCGTTTCACTATTCGCTAATAGATGTCATGTAGTTTCCCAGATTTCAAGCTATCGGGAAAAAATATGAAGTAAATGATTATACCTGGTTGATCAAGCTTTGCTTGGTAATATCACAGCCACTCACCAATAGATGGCAGCAGAAAATTACTGTAATAGTTTAACTTTTTGCCAATAGATGTCAGGAATAGAGTAACATTTTTTTTATTGGTAAATACGACATTTAAAAAAAATGAATCCTAGCTAGATCGATTTATCGCCCCCAAAACCCCTTGTATACTAAATTTCATGAAAATCGGTGCAGCCGCTTCCGAGATCCAGATTATATAGAAATATATATACTTACAAGAATTGCTCGTTTAAAGGTATAGGATTTTATTTATTAATTATGGTAAATAGTTGAAATGAGAACATAAACAGTATAATCTCAACCACAACACACATTTGACAGGTCTACACGCAAAGTGGCGCTGCCCAAGCGGATTACAAAAGAACTACTCAGATTAGACCTCATTGCGATGCTTTCGGTCGCGTAACGCAGTATTAGCCGCTTGCTTTACAAAATGCGTAAATAGTTGCTCACTGGAAAAATCGAGGCGGATAGTTAGGTACGTAATTTATCTTCTTCAAAAACATGCGTGAGGGCACTTGAGCCGAATTTCGGTGACACAGGTGTGTCGCGACACTAACATGTTTTTTAAGACCGAAGAAAGAAATGTATTCACATGTATGCGGGGCCAGATGGTAAAGACATTATAGAGGTCAGATGGTAAATACCTACATTATAGAGTAGTTACGGACAGTTGGGTACTTACAGCTAGTGCCTACATTTGAATTTTAAATACCGTCACGTTCGACCGTTTGTTACGTAGATTAGGTGTCTAATAATATTACCATTACATTATTATCTACTGTAAATGTTCTAAATGACACTATGTATGCCATAGGAAGCTTACTCTTACCTATGCTAATCGATTTTTATTCTTCTAGCTAACCCGGCAAGCGCTGTTTTGCCATAAAATTATTCCTTTTTTTTTTTGAGAAATAATATGGTCAGCTAATTCTATGACAGTACATGGTACCCATCCAGGTAGACTTAAAAAGAGTCCTACCACTTGGTACCGCGAACTCGTAACTAAACATATGTATGCTGTGTGTATACATATAACCCGGTTACAATATCTGTGGACCTGGCGTCGATGACGTCACGTCGTGTCAGCGCTCTGATATGGTGCGCAAAACAAAAGCGCCGGGGCGAGCGCGGGGAGGTGAAAGGAGAACGGGAAGGGGGTACGCATTCCAGCGAGGTCCACAGATATTGTAACCGGGTTATACCTACCTACCATCTGGCCCGCATACATGCAAATGTACTCGACTTTTATCGTATAGGTTCCTACCACCGGTTGCTGAAAAAGAACGTTGGAGAGGTTGTGAGGTCCTACTAATAAATTATGGATACCTAGCACCTACCTACTTCAAATATCCGGATGTAAGTATTCTTTATCGATCAGGGGTTGTCAGTTGTCACGTTTGCAAAACCAAGGCCAACTAGAAATGCTAGCTTAGGAAAAGCAACGTGCGTTTGTGATTCGTGTTCATTTGTTATCAGTCATTACTTATGTTCTGACTTCTGACCTATCAGAAGTATTATAGATGTAGAGGTTGTACCTAACAACCTCTACATCTATAAGCCTGATTTAGAGAGCACGTGATTTCGATAGCGATTGAGGGCCTTTGAAAAGTTTAATTCTCTTAAAATGACAAATGTCATTGATTCAATTTTTAAATGACAGTGTTTCCTGACTAGTGGCGATGATCGTCTCGAGCATAATCGTCTGTAGTCGATGGTAAAATCGACACGATCATCGTGCACCACCACCTACAATTTACATAATCGTCGCGTTGTAGATTGTCCGTCGGTAAATGAACTAGCGAGACGCGTGCGAGCCCTTAGCCCAGCCTTTTCATGCTAGCCCCAAAACCCGCCAAGTCCCCTTTCTTCCACAATCGCTGATGATCAAGCTCAAACTCAAAATCTTTATTTCACATAGACCTAACATACAGACTCTTGTAAAACGTCAATATATTTACCGCATATCACATATTATGTAAGGTGATAACTACAATCATATTTGGCGATAATTTGGTGACTACAGTGAGTCATACCATAGTCATACCCACAAAGTTATTCTGTGGTCTGTGGTCATACCCTGTAATATAGTGCCTCTTACACCCGCCGACTATGTAGAGGCGCTATAAAATAGGTCACAGGGCCATAGCGCTGGTAGCGCTAACTGTTTAACAAAAACGATAACACTCATTGAGTCTGTTTCACGCTCCATCGGAAAATAATGACTTTTCTCATTAGGGAAAACTTGATTGAAGCAACCCTGGGGTTCAATTTTAAAACAGGTACGTATTTCAATAAAACACTACGCATTTAAAAATGACCGCATCATATTGAATACCTGCGCGTGTGATAAAAAAATGACAGCTGTCATGCGGGTAACAAGCCACGTGCCGTCGTTGTGTGGTGACTGTTAAATGTGGCTTTGCAATAGGCTTTGCGCTATTATTTATTAAATGCAAATAATGAATATAGTATTACCTACATAGTAATACATTATTTATGAATTATGTTATGGATAACATTCAGTTGATAGGATATTTAGATAGAAAAACCTGCACCTAACATACTGAGCGCTACTGCGATATTACCGCTGCAGCTCACTGCAGCTTAATGCTTAGTGGAGACCTATTTGATTGGTCACTTTGGTCATAGTAAATTAATATAAGCTCTTTTCGTGGTAAGTACCTGACGACCTCCCTAGCATGGGTTGGGAATAAAATATTACTCCATACCGTATTCCTCTTGTCAGGGAGGAAAATAACTTCCATAGCATTGATAAAAGGGAAAGGGAGAAATCTATGGAGAAATTTATCTCTGTTTGACATTTCACGTAGACCCCCCGGGACCAATTATAGTCAGAAAGATTTTCACATTAATTGTAGGTGGTTTTAAACTTCTATTGTTACTTTTGCGAATGAATTTTATCCCTGTCTTAACGAATTGGATTTTATCTCCACCCATGCTCTGGGAGAGTGATAAAAACGTAGAAGGGGATAAAATTTTGCCCTTTCGCCGGAGAGAAAATAGGTCCCTGCCCATGCTAGCACTGCTGGTGCAGTTTTCACTGTACACTTCCTAGATATTATTATTAGACGTACTTATTTAATTTCCATTGATACGGGCGTGCCATCGCGGAAGCACCTGTCCTTAACTAACGAGTATCTACACAGGTGTTCGATGTGTATTGACCTCAGGCCGCATTGGTTGAGGGCCGAAGAGGTACTTCGAATTATAATGAGAATCCATACCTACCCCTAAAAATGTATCAATCATTATATTCTGTCCATTCGTTAATTTTCTTTTTGACACATGAGATAGATATAGCAGCAATACAGCAAATAGAGAGACAAACTTAAAATGGGCTCTGTCTGGTCCATATCTGTGGTCTGGTCCCTCGCTATTGCTATATCTGTCGCATATGTCAAACAAAAAATAAACGAATGGACAGAGTATAAAGAACTGTAACAATGTAAAACATGGGTTTTGACCAATCAAATACTTGAAAAATTACGTTTTGACATTGACGCAGTTCTTTAATGATTGATACATTTTTACGCGATTGCCCTGCCGAGCCGGAGAGATTGCAGTCACATAGTAACGTGTAGTGTGGAAAAAAATTGCATGCCCGGATATTTTTAATTATTCACGTCAAAAATAAAAATATTCAAAGTCCGCTCCCGTCCCGGACGATATAAAACGTGACAATGCCCCCCCTAGCAATTCGCGGCGCACCCACCGGCCGACCCTGTCACAGATGGCGATGCATTCAAAAACACTTGCCGCCAAACAAATGTGCACTGCCTACCGAAATAAAACGGTGTAGGGTTGCGAGAGGTATAATATTGCATTCAAAAATATATTGCTTTTTCATCGTAAATATTCGAAAAACGACTTCAGATGTTAAGAGAGCAAAATTCAATTTTCTTCTCATTCTTCCGTATATTCTACGAGTATCGTGTCTACCTAGTTACGCCCAATTTATTTTTTGCAGGATGAAAAGTATAATTCGGGCCCAAAATATTTTGTTCTCGAACATCGTATATTGAATTCCTCGCTTCGCTCGGGTTTCTATTTTAGAATCCTTCGTTACTCTCGGGATTCAGCTGAAAAATATTTTGTTCTCGAGTATCGTATACTGAATTCTTAGCTACGCACGGGGTTTTATTTTAGAATCCTTTGTTAACATCGGGATTTAACTGATAAACAGAAAAAGGTAAATTAGCTCGTAATAAAATTAATGTAATTAAAAAAAAAACTAGGCCTGCAGCTTCGTATGGATTATAATTCCTTTGTGAGTTGCCACTTTAACTTTGTAACGATTGTGTCCTTGGTTACCGTGTATTGTATTATCCATGTATTATCCATTTAGTTTACTTAGTAACCAAGAGTTAATGAAGCTAGGCTGCGACAATTACGTAAAGGACAAGTCTTGCGAAATGTCTACGGTTAAGGTCACAAAAATGTAACATTGACTTGACGAGGTGCACACGAATACAAGTGCGCTGCATTGTACGTACGTACACGATGCCACGCACACAAGCGCACCGCCGCTCGTGACGAAACGTTCATGACGTCACGCCGGCACGCGAACACACCCACACGCGCACGTGCGCGCGCTGCCCACGTGACGTCTACGTTATAGGGTTGCCACCCGTGTTCTTTATGATACTAACTAAAATGTATCGTGAGCTACAAGTAGTAGTGCTTCGTTTTTAAGATATTTTTACTCTTATGTATCAGTGCTAGGTATAATATCCTTGCCCACTGACTGCTTATTAACCGTCAACGCTCCTATTTCTAAGGTCATATTTACAATGTTATCGAAAAACGAGAAAATAATGTTTTAGGCATTTTTTTTTACTTAGACCGCTTAGACGTATTGGAATAGTAGAAGATTTAAGTAGAACTACCCGACTCTTATTCGAAATGCTGTATTGTTGAGGCGATAGCATAACAGTGACACAACGTTAAAAACTTTATGTTTTCTTAAATCAATAAGTTTATTTTTTCTTAAAGTTTCTCTTCAACGTTTGTTTTTAAAGTCTTTAGTCTCTATCACTGCTTCGGAATGCAGACTATATTGAGACCAAATATTTCTGAGGGCCTACCACCGTGACCTTAAGTAATATTATTGTAAAATTGTTTCAAAATTTCCATACTGATATTGTATATTACAATAATATTGCTTTAAGTCACGGTGGTAGGCCCCCTGAATTCAAAAATACGATATTCGCTATAATCGTCAACCCTAGCCCAACACTCACACTAACAACCGATCCCTATCCGCTACCGGCATTCCACGCACACCAATCCAGATGTAAACAAAGTGACGTAAAGAACATGACTCACACAGACGCGCGTCGCACACAATGACGGATGTAAACAAACCGGTTTACATTTGAACCGAGCGAGTCACCCACACAGGGGGTCTGCTCGAAAGTGGGCCACCAGCAGATTTGTACGAGGGAAATTAGCTAATAATAATAATACGATACGATATTGTTTGTGTTGTGACTTGTGATATCGATGTTCTAAATATGGAATAGATAAATAACTCTACACGTGGGCCGAGGTGAGACGAGTGGCTGCGAGTGCGCGTGAGAGATTATTACTAACCTCTCACTCCGACTTGCAGTCACTCGCCTCGCCTCGGCTAACATGTAGAGTTAGCAACATTTTTGACGCCGAAAAATTCATCTAAGCATCCCACCCCCAATAGTGCAAGAAAGGTAGGTAAGTAATAAGTATATGAGACTCGTTGACCGATGCGATGTCAAGAATACTCAGTAAAACGAAAATCTTTCTTTTTCACATAGGCTTAACTTACTGGCTTTTATGAAAAGTCAAAACTCTACAGATACGCGATACCTACTCAGTAAAATGAAAATATTTCTTTTTCACTTAGGCCCAATTACAGGCTGTTCTGAAAAGTCAAAACTCTACCGCCAATTTCTGAAAGCCGGTTTATACCGAGAAGAACTACCTAGCAAGAAACTCGGCACTTGCTCTTTCCAAAATACTCTGCCCGCGAAATTCAAAATTTTCGTGGTTTTTTGCAATTTGTACGCTAGTTACACATAATACTTATGGCAGTCATTTTGCGACAATGGCACTTACTTCTTCACATGTTTACATCAAAATTTTTGCATAGTAATGTCTATCCTAGGAAATTAGTCCGAGTAAGTAAAGAGTTTTAAGTGAGTAACTCGGATCTCGGATTAATTTCTTTAACTCGACACTTTCAAGCAGAGATTTATATAATACTAGCTTTTGCCCGCGGCCTTATTATAGATAGAAATTTGACATAAGGTCCATAAAAGTTATGTCAAATTTCTATCCATAGTAAGGAAAACCATGGATAGATCGAATATTGGGAACCACCATATGTCATCAGAGCTATCTATCTATCTTTCTTTATGCTATATTGCCGCGCCGCGGTTTCAACAAATAATGATGGTGATGGAAAATTGTAATAATGACAGTAGTAAGTATTTTTTTTCGCGCACTCATAAATGCCTCTTCCCCATCTCGCCCGCAGTCGCCCGGCCGCGCCGGAACGCTTAGTATCGGGCACTCGGGGTTCACTATTTTGGCGATAATGGCTTACACATAAGAGTTGGATATATGCTATCGCGGGCTTTTTTGTAGAGCTATTTAAGATAAACATTTCCATCGTACATTATATACGTGTAACTCCAACGGTTTTCGCGGCGTACGTCAGTAAAGGTCGCAGATTGCAATATTTTCCTATTTACGTGACACTTATCGTTATATATTTTGGAAAATTCACACTATATCTTTATAAATAATAGCCTATGTGTTATTCTGATGTGTAAGCTATATTGTTGTAAAGTTTCATCAAAATCCATTTAGTAGTTTTTTCGTGAAAGAGTAACAAACATACATCCACACATTATTACAAACTTTCGCGTTTATAATATTAGTAGGATGAACACATGAAGACGATACTGGAATTCCCGCAATTTGACTGCCATAAGCCTATTATGTCTTATTAGCTTAAAAATTGCGAAAAACCACAAAAAAATTGAATTTCGCGGGCATACCCGTGGTGTGCTCCTTAAACGACCACGGACGATTGTGTATTGTGTAAGTAAATGATCTTGCTCATGGCGATTACGGACTATGCCATACTCACGAGCATGCTCGTGACGATCATCGCCGATCGTCGAGAGGACCCATTAAAGTTCTATTGTTTAGTACCCAGTATAGTGTAATGTAGGTAGCTGTAGATACCTTTTATAGATCTGCTTTTGTAGTGATTATTACAAAACTCTATAGAATCATGCATGTTTGGAAGAATGCATGTAAATATCCGGAATTTTTAAAAAACTCCAGATCATGCCCCGACCAGATAAATTACGGCGTGCGCAAAAGTATAATTTAGTTCATACTTATCCCAAATCGAATTTAAATATCCACAGCACTGGTCCCAACCCAATGTGTACTAAACTTTACAATCAGCTCCCGAAAGAACTGAAAGCAGAAGAGAATACAAATATAATTCATTAACAATTTAAAAGACTTCCTGCAAAAAAGCGTATTATCATGTTAATAAGTTTGTAGATAAAAAATGAAAGCATTAATTGTTAAATTGTTATTTGACACAATAAGTCCGCCTAAATAAAACTCATCTGAATCCCATTTTATAAAAAAAAATCTGTATATTCAGTAGGTTGGTAGGTAGGTAATAGTCGGAGGGTAGGACGTTAACTATTTTTCATACCCTCCCCTTAATACCCCTTTCATAGTGAGAAAAAAAATCCTGTGGCAGAACAACGTTTACCGGGTCAGCTAGTATCTCGTGTTTCTAGAAAGTTGTTGGGTGTCACCGAATTTAAATAAATCGGCTTTCACACTTATATTTGGCTCGATAGGCGATAGGCGTAATTCACAATTAATTGTACCGGTTTTAGTGAAATCAAGTTAGATCGATAGGCACTAAATTAAAAGATGTATTCAGTCAACATTATTATTTACTAGCTGTAAGCTTCGTTTACGTCCCATTCTCAGACCTACCGAATATTTAAAATTTAAATGGTACTATCTGGGTGATTTGTAGTTTATCTACTGGCCAATAGATGGCAGCAGGAGTCATATATTTTTTTTTTGTAAATTTGACATTTTCAAAAATGAATCCTAGCTAGATCGATTTATCGCCCCCGAAACCCCCTGTATACTAAATTTCCGTTTCCGAGATCCAGATTATATATAGAAATATTATAGAATTGCTCATTTAAAGGTATAGGATTCGTATAATATATATTTAACAAAATTTATCCATTTCATGCTAGTATGACAGCGCCTATCATACAAAAGTATACAGCTGTAAAACTCTAATCAAACCATTATCGTCGATTGAATCTCATCGATCCGCATCTACTGTGAACCATCACGATTTGACATACCCTGCACTCGCTTCTGGCTATTTCCACCCTTATTATCTTTAGTGTAGAGTCTATAATCACGTACACCGAAAAAAACTACGCGGTACACCTTGTTTAAAAATATTTTCGACTTTAAATCATTTAAATAGAGTTTAAAATAGAATGGTGTACGTAGCGTCAAGCGTGTATGATCAGCTGCATTCAACGTGCCCGTGCCGATAACGAATTGAAAATGCGTGGACTTTTACTAGGCGACAACGATACGATACGACGCAATCTCGTGAAAAAAGCTTAATTGTTTTTAAACATTGGGGTATTGAGATTTTGAAGTAATCAGGGTAAAGCTGTTTTATATCGAGAGGCATTTGAAGTATTTAAGGCTATAGCTGTAGGCTAATGGGAAGAAACAACAAAGGATCTGTGACCAAACAGGTATCGGCTCATTCGCTAGACGCTATGGACATTTACTACATTCAGTGTTTGATACATTTGATGTTAGATACTATTAAGGTAAAATTACTGTGTGACAAAAAACATGTTCTTTACTGTTCCCGCAATGTTTCCTGTTTTATGTCCCAATGTTTAGGAAAACGGGACGGCACTTGTTGCCTCACAGGCCTCTCATAAAGCCCGTGATTGCATATTCGCACTATAAGGTTAGCCGGAATGCGGCCGTACCGCTAACCGCAGGACGCGGTTGCGCTTGCGGTTAGTCAGATGGCGGATAGCCGCAACCCCAACCGGAATATACGTTTAGAAACCGTCGTGGATTGCGGTTCAGATGGCGGATAGCCGCAACCCCAACCGGAATATACGTTTAGAAACCGTCGTGGATTGCGGTTGGATCGAGTCATTTCCAAAATGGACGTTGAAAAAGTCGCACCTATTTATTGAGCGTCTGTTTTTCCATATTATTGTAACACGAGCAGTGAAATATTGCGACCAGTGTAGCTATAATTTATTTTAACTGTACAGTAAGTAGGTGTAGCCACCCTGCACACGTTATTGGCGATACTCTGATTCAATTAAAATCGTGTCGTCACATAAATTCAGCGATGCGACGATTTATCGAATCGTACGTTATAAAAACACCGTAATAAAATCGCTTCGGAATTGCAGCTGTAATGCTGCCGTCTGTTTATTCTTTTTCTGTTTTTTTCTCATCAACTTTTAACCAACTCCTCCAGAAAGGGAGTAGTGATTTAATTGTGTATGTTTGTGTAGTAGATACATCCTTGTATCAGTAGTACATTGGTTTTCCCAGCTCTGGACTTCTGCACTTAAGCTGAGTGCAGAAGTCCTGAAATGACATATGGGAATGTCATATCTGACAGACAAATAGGTAAACACGTGACTAATCGAAGCCAACTGTCAGTGTCGTACATTTTTCGTAGTACCTATAGCTATAGTCAACTGTCTTTATCATACAGGTTCATACTTATAGACTGCTGTAATGAGAATTATGAATTCTATTCTTACTTAATATTTTGTAAATAAAAGCAATCAAAATGGTGGCGGGCAGTTTACCAAATAGCCATTTATTGCATTTTAACGAGCTACGCTAAAATTATTGCTGCCAGTTAATCGAGCCTACATCCTGTTATTGAATTGTAGATTAGGTATAGTCTGAACTTGGCGAATGTTCACAATGGAAACACAGTGTTATACTCTGTCCATTCCTCAGTCCATTACATTTTCTTTTAGACTCAATATGTAACAGATATATAGCAATAGCGAGGAACCATAGAGATACCACTTTACGTTTGTCTCTCGGGTCCCTCGCTATTGCTATATATCTGTCTCAATATGTCACATGCGTCAAAAAGAAAACAAATTAATGAACAGAGGACAGATGTGTTTGGGCCACTGATCTCTACATCTCTGGATCGCTGACTGTCAACGTAAAAAATAAATATAAAATAGTTTTCATCTAATAAGCAGCTCGGTGAAGGTCGTTGTATGGCGGGATCTTAGACCAACAGGTCCCGAAAAATCTTTGTCCCGAAAAATCCATATTTCCCACGGGATTGATAATAATAATCAACCGTATTATGGCAGCCGAGCTGCGAGAAAAAGCTAGTAGACTATAAAAGAAAAGACCTTGCACTTGTGAGCATCAGAGTCCAGAAGCATTTGTACTCGTACACTGCAACGATGATTGATGCTGTTGCTAAAGGTGGTTTCCATTTGTTCCAGGGTTTCACCTGAGTGGAGTAGTGCGCGCCCCGGCCGCAGTACCGCCGTGCTCCGAACCAGAGCGACTTTACAGGGTCACAGTTTCCTTTGACAGGTACGAGCGTAGACACTCATGAATCCACGTAACATATTAGTAAAATTCTTATTCATTTATATCAACTCGCACTTGGCCCATAACCTAACGATTCCGCGCTTTCCATTACTATAATTATTATGGTAAAGCTACTACTAATTATACACTTCTATTCTATTCACCATTACACCTTCTAGACAAGCAATAAAAACAAGTCACCAAGCAATCATTGCAACCATCACCATGTATAACTTGCAAGACCTTAGACCAAGCAGAACTAGTAGAGAACCTTTGGGGGAGAACCTACCCCATAGGTTTTGAGTTTTTGAAGACGACCTAAGTGGCCTTAATTTTCGATTGGGTTGCCTTAAAAGCTTGAACTTTAAGAATAAAGATTTCAGTATTTGGTAAGAGTTTCAACTTGAAAACTTCAATTGTTCCTAAGGAAGAGGCCAAAAGTCCCTACCCTAAAAACATGATTGGCACTAGTGAAGTGTAGTGTGATGTTTCCAGATGCAAAATAACAGGGGTGACATGCAGCTGCGAGGCGCGCGACATCTTCTGGTGCCAGCATGTGGTCGCGCTGGCGCTCTACCGCATCAGGAACGCAGACTCCGTGCGGCTGCGCGTGCCCATCTCAGGTGACTCTCCTTTTCACTCGCTCTGGCTCGGAACCTCAGAAAGCGGCAATCGCTCATTGCAAAGGATTGAAAAGTTTGACCAAATCTAATAATCTATCTCTACTGTCACTTCCAGAAACCCTGCTCCAAATGGACCGGCAGCAGTTGCAGAAGTTCGTCCAGTATCTGATAGCAGAGCACCACACGGAGGTGCTGCCGACGGCGCAGCGTCTTGCCGACGAGGTGCTGCAGGCGCGGTCCGCCATCAACAGGATATGCGGCGCGCCCGACCCCACGGCCGGGCCCCCGCCCGACGCGCACCACGCTTGGCACTTGGACGAGCAGCAGGTGAGCCGACGAGGTGGCTGCAGGCGCGGTCCGCCATCAACAGGATATGCGGCGCGCCCGACCCCACGGCCGGGCCCCCGCCCGACGCGCACCACGCTTGGCACTTGGACGAGCAGCAGGTGAGCCGACGAGGTGCTGCAGGCGCGGTCCGCCATCAACAGGATATGCGGCGCGCCCGACCCCACGGCCGGGCCCCCGCCTGACGCGCACCACGCTTGGCACTTGGACGAGCAGCAGGTGAGCCGACGAGGTTCTGCAGGCGCGGTCCGCCATCAACAGGATATGCGGCGCACCCGACCCCACGGCCGGGCCCCCGCCCGACGCGCACCACGCTTGGCACTTGGACGAGCAGCAGGTGAGCCGACGAGGTGCTGCAGGAGCGGTCCGCCATCAACAAGATATGCGGCGCACCCGACCCCACGGCCGGGCCCCCGCCCGACGCGCACCACGCTTGGCACTTGGACGAGCAGCAGGTGAGCCGACGAGGTGCTGCAGGCGCGGTCCGCCATCAACAGGATATGCGGCGCACCCGACCCCACGGCCGGGCCCCCGCCCGACGCGCACCACGCTTGGCACTTGGACGAGCAGCAGGTGAGCCGACGAGGTGCTGCAGGCGCGGTCCGCCATCAACAGGATATGCGGCGCACCCGACCCCACGGCCGGGCCCCCGCCCGACGCGCACCACGCTTGGCACTTGGACGAGCAGCAGGTGAGCCGACGAGGTGCTGCAGGCGCGGTCCGCCATCAACAGGATATGCGGCGCACCCGACCCCACGGCCGGGCCCCCGCCCGACGCGCACCACGCTTGGCACTTGGACGAGCAGCAGGTGAGCCGACGAGGTGCTGCAGGAGCGGTCCGCCATCAACAAGATATGCGGCGCACCCGACCCCACGGCCGGGCCCCCGCCCGACGCGCACCACGCTTGGCACTTGGACGAGCAGCAGGTGAGCCGACGAGGTGCTGCAGGCGCGGTCCGCCATCAACAGGATATGCGGCGCACCCGACCCCACGGCCGGGCCCCCGCCCGACGCGCACCACGCTTGGCACTTGGACGAGCAGCAGGTGAGCCGACGAGGTGCTGCAGGCGCGGTCCGCCATCAACAGGATATGCGGCGCACCCGACCCCACGGCCGGGCCCCCGCCCGACGCGCACCACGCTTGGCACTTGGACGAGCAGCAGGTGAGCCGACGAGGTGCTGCAGGCGCGGTCCGCCATCAACAGGATATGCGGCGCACCCGACCCCACGGCCGGGCCCCCGCCCGACGCGCACCACGCTTGACACTTTAATTACTTATGTACATGACATAATATTTTCTTATGTTTATTTGGACTTGGGCTGGGTGGATGAAACTCAAACTGCGGTTGAGGTACAGAAAGACTCCGAAGAGTGCTTTCCTGTTTTATAATAAAACATTTTTTTTTTTATTTGCAGGTCTGCGAACAAGTGCGAGCGTACTTATTACAGGGAACTTATTATAATGCAAACAAGCAACTAAATTCTTTATTTTCTAAGGTAAGAGCTTCTGTAATAAGTAAATTGAGCTATATTGTAAGATTTATTTTGTAAGAGACAAAACTTTTGCTATATGCTGGCCTTCAACTCATTCCATTTAAGAAAACTGTGAAATATTGAACCAACTGGATAAAGTACTTGTAAAGCGAACACCTTAATGTCATAAAACCATTGGTTAAACATATAAAGGATCAACACATGTATATTTAGGCTCTTCCCCGAAGCCGGCCTTTTAATTTGTCAAAACTGTAAAAATGCATAGAACCCTCAAAATTATCAATATGATATTTTGAACGATCTGCTTTAATTCTGATGAGTTTGGTGTGTTCTGTGAATTCATAAATATTAATCATGGGTGATTCCCATTAATAATCAATAATAGGAAAGGAGTTTGCCTCAAAATGGGCTATTTTGCGTCCACACTGCGTCTGAAGCACGTATGCATGAAAAATCTTATTTCAAATTATAATATCACATATATTTTTCTCAATGATGTGCGTACAGGGGTTTAAAAGTTTTATGAAAATAAAAGTAATTAAACGTCTCGATAAAAGCGGAACTGCCGTATAGGCACTGGAAACGTCACTCCCACTACCACTTGGCAAATGATACCAGTTTTTTATAAACTCACTTTTTTAGGGAAATAAATCAAATGAAAACCCAATTACAATTGTAGATATGTAAAACATAATAAAGAAACTATAATTAAATACCTAAATAATAAAGCCAAGCACACTGTACGGTATTGCTTACATTTAATTGAAATTGTCAAAAGATTTTTTCAATGAAAAAAAATCTTTATTGACTAGCAACTCCCTCCTGACAATGTCATTCAAGTACCAAGAGAGCCTTGTTGGACTGTACATATATCTCTACCGCATCTATACAGATTAGATTTGCACCTTCTGTTCAAATTATTTTTATAGCTGTTTATTGAAAAGCAAGAAATGCTTCACTGAACATTTTAATTGCGGTAAACAAAAGCACTTGCAACACCACAGAGTACATCAAAATCAAAATCAAATCAAAATCAAAATATCTTTATTTCACATAGGCCTAACATACAGGCTCTTGCGAACGTCGGTATGACATTTCTTGCATAATAATGATGATAACTACAAGTCGACTTAAAACTAAGTTTACGAGGGTTCCAAACGCGCCCTGCCGCTGAGAAGAAGCCCACAACAAACATCACGTTCATTGTGTTGTTTGATCATGTAATGTGCAGCTAATTATAACAAAAAGTAAGCACACCATCTTGATCGTGACAAAATCCTACGTGGCTTAAAACCTATTCATGAGTGTATTTAAATTATTAAGTATAATACTTTTATTTCCAGCAAAACCTTTGGCTCATAATTATTGAAACGATTCTAATGTTATCTGTCGCTAGGTTCCTAGGTACAACAATATGGATGGGCCCCGTCTACAAAATAAGCGTGACTATTTTTAATGTGTAAAGTGGCGCATAAGATGGCGTCACCTAGGGAAGTACCACGAACATTTGACAGCAAATCTTGGCGCTCACCATGGCGCTGCATGTCACGTAAAGCTATGCTACAAATGGGGCGCCTCCTTAATTTTCTTATCTCAATAATCTGTCGCGGCGCCACCGTCGAAACTAGGGTAAAACCAAACTCGTAAATAGAAACACTGGTTTAAATGTCATCAACTCTTCAGTCGTAGTTGTCTATGGTCAGCGTCACTGTTAGTTGTCTATGTCACTAATCGTCAACAGCGACACCACACAGAAGTTTTAAGGAACTACGGGGTGGCCATTATAAAAAATAAATGCACAATAATATAATAAATACTATTAAATATTATTTTACGTAGATAATAATATATATAAAGAAAAAAATATTAATAAACTTACATACTTTGGTAACGTTTCGTTACATAGGTACCTACCTACTATGATATACCAATGCCTACCTAGATACTTGTGAAGTAGATCTGCTTTATAGTAATGTAAACAGGTGTAGGTATGGCCGTAGGAATAATTATATCTATATGCATCATCCAGGGTTCCACGGTAATAACGAGGTCGCTTTAAATAAAGTAATCATTATGGGCAAAAATACCGATAAGTACTTATAGTGCGTGAAAACAACTAACCTAACCTCAAAATATCAGAAAAATAGAAAATAAGATTGCTCCAAATTCCCGGTTTTTATCTTACTGATTTTTTTTTAACGTAATATTGGGAATATTTCCAATGTTTTACCGATGATTTGGTTAAGACGCAAGTATAGCCCAATTTTCATACAAGAATCGGCAATGTCCTTTAAATATTACTAATTAGCTCATAAGCTAGATTGTAGTATAATATTGTACAGTATCCATTTGGCAATGGTACTTTATAATAAGGAAAAAAAAATGGGTGATTCCCATTCCCATTCTGATTTCCCATTTTGATAGTAATAGTCAAGATAGGCCGAACATTTTACGTAAACCTTCTTCATACAAGAAAATGTAGAGCCATGTGTCGAAACTCCTACGAAATACTGCGTAGGCTGCGTAGCTTACTACTGACGCCGGGGGTGGTTTTGCTCCCATAAACTGGCGACATTTTTTCGCGCGGTCCGCCCAGTCTAGAGTATACGTCAATGGTGATTCCACAAATTCAGCTGCTTACATAAGTTCTTGTAGCCAGTGAAACCTTCCTGTCTATACGCTGTTCGTCGTTTCCAGGTTCGAGAAATGCTTCGCGCGCAAGATTCCAACGGCCCCAGAATGCTGATGCTCATGACGGAGCAGTTTCTGTCAGACCCTCGGCTGCTGTTGTGGAGGAACCAGAACACGCCCATGACAGAGAAGTGCCGGCAGCTGTGGGAGCAACTCGGCGCGCTGTGGGTCAGCATCGTGCTGGACCCCGGCAGCAACAAGCACCACCGGATGCAGTGGAGGCATCTGCTGGACAAGTGGTCGGCTGTGGAGGTCTGTCCCACTGAGGACCCGGATTACCGGTCGTTTCCGCTGGTGAGTTACTAATTTCTTACTTTAATGCACCAATTTCAAAATAGAAATGAGCCCATCTGAACGATTTATATGTTAACTTTCTTCATACAAAAAAAAAGTTGCGCCATCTGTGGAATTCAGTCCATAGACAATACCGGGGTCGGCTTAACACTGACACCGTTGGTGTCAAAACAGTCGTTTTTGACACCAGTGAAGTAGCGACATTTATTTTATGATTATATTTTTTGGCTTTTGAAAGTAAATATAATCGTAGAGACTATAGAGATCGTCTAATTAAAAAATGAACGTCCCTCCACTACATTTTTCTTTCAACGTATAAGCGCAAACATTAGAGAAGCGTCCATATTTAGATCTACGGATCTTAGACGATCTTCACCACATCGTCTTTGGATAGAGTGAACTGATGAAAACTCATAATAATATTATAATGTTTAGTATGCGCGGGAACGAGAGAGAAACGAGAGAGATCGCGACAGAGATCACCGAGACAGAGATAGAGATAGACACCGCGACAGGGAAGAGAGGGACAGAGAGAGGGTGCGAGAAAGAGAGGAGAGAGATCGGTAAGTTCCATCATTTTAAGTCTTGAATACCTAAATCTTAACTCTGAAACTGACACCGTCCCTTTCACTCGCACATATATGCACATTTGCTTCTATACAAAAGAAATAGCTGAACTCATGATGTACAATGATGATGTCAACCATGTTACAGTGAAAGACACAGGGAAAGGCAGAGAAGAGATATGCATTCCCATTCAGAAAGTTCGGATGAAGACTCTAGACCTAATAAGTAAGTTGCATTAGTAAAACTTTCATTAAGTTACCTCCTTGGTTGCGATGTGTCAGATTGAAAGAACATCACATGTTTAAACTACACGACACATGTAGATACAGTATCTTTAATCTGTGATGTGAGATAGGCATAAGACATTAGGCATACACCATAGCATATGGTGTAGTGACACCACAACAGAAATAGATTTTCATACAACTTTTGCCAGTCGCTGATTGACCGGTGCAGCAAGTTCGATTTATCTCGAACAAGGTTTTCAAAATAACGCTCAAATTCCCAAGCATGTTTGAGAAAAAAACTTCCATTTCCAGTTATGAACGCGAGTACAGGAGAGCTAGTAAGAGGCTGAGGCTGCACAACCAGAGGTCCACGCCGCTCACTCCTCGAACAGTCTTCCATAAGTAAGTCGTTAATTTGCGTTACTCAACTTATTTAAATCCCAGAAGAAAAATTATAAGAAAAGGTAGGACTATTAGACGATCCACGTACTGTTTTGGCATACTACGGTGAAATAACTCTTGAAGTGAAATTAAAAATTAATTATTGATATAGAGTGTAAAATTGTATTTTTAGGAATCAGAAGTAAGTTTGATTAAAAAAAAAACAAAATCAAACACGTCTACTTTAATTAACACTACTTAAATTACACAGAATTAGCTTTAAAAGAGAAACAGTAATCAATTAACGCAAACAACATGAACAGAGATCCACAATTACACAGATACAGCTCACCAACTGCAGAAAATGTCGACACCCGACCGCTCGCAACGCAAAAAAGTGTGTCCGAGGCTGAACGACAGCGCCATATTTAAAGAGGTTGGTCGGGTGACGTCGCTACATACGACGGTGGGGTCTATTTCCGCTATTAATATGTTCTTCAACACAGGAAATATCGCGCAAAGTAACTTTAATTTTAACAATTCTTGACCATATTGCGTTTTGAAGTACATAATATATTCAAGTTTATAGTAGAGAGTTTTTAAAATAAAAACAAAAACGCATTAAAACAAGTATCCATTCCCTATCTTTCCAGAGCCCTCGACGCCGTCGACATATCCTGGGAGAATGACCACTTGAAGAATATCCTGAGCACGGACGAGTTCTGTGACCCGGAGAAGCCGGACAAAGCCGGGGTTTCCATGGAGACCACGCTGCAGCCTTATCCAAAGTTTAATGAACTGGGACAGCCTTTGTGGCACGGTGAGAAGAATATAATAAAGCCTTCAAATTGTAGATTGAACCTGAGTTATTCAAAACAAAATCAAAGGACATGGCCGAAACTTGTATGGAGCTGTGCCCTGGAAAAAAATATTCATGGGCATTGACAAACAGTACGTCATATTAAGGAGCACACCACAGGTGTGCCCGCGAAATTCAAATTTTTCGTGTTTTTTCGCGATTTTTAAGCTAATAAGACATAATAGGCTTATGGCCGTAAAATTGCGATAATCTCAATATCTTCTTCACGTGTTTATATAAAAATCTCTGCTCGAAAGTGTCGAGTTAAAGAAATTAGTCCGAGATTTGCGAGTTACTCACATAAAACTCGATACTCGGACTAATTTCCAAGGTTACACATTTTTATGCAAAGATTTTGATATAATCATGTAAAGATGATACTGCCATTCTCGCAAATTGATTGCCATAAGCCTATCATGTCTAATTAGCGTACAAATTGCAAAAAACCACGAAAATTTTGAATTTCGCGGGCAGAGTCGTTGATTGCACGTTAAAGCTTATTATTATGTCTTTACAATAGTTTAATTTTTATAATCAGAAAACTTGCGAGAGACATTTTATTAGCATAACAACTTGCAACAAAATGCGCCTAA
Source organism: Coenonympha glycerion (assembly GCA_963855885.1). Lineage (NCBI taxonomy): Eukaryota > Metazoa > Arthropoda > Insecta > Lepidoptera > Nymphalidae > Coenonympha > Coenonympha glycerion. Next base: position 11,932,322 of record OY979646.1, read on the forward strand.
ATATTTTGAACAGCAATGATTTTTATTAAAATATCATGCGTATTGTTTATGAACTAATTATTTTTTCATATTACAAAGCTTAGAAAATGCGAGTAAACATTTTGAATTGCAATTTTTGAATAAAAAATCATTGCTATTAAAATATTGAGGGGCATTTTGTTGCAAGTTGTTATGCTGATATTATGTCTCTCGCATGTTTTCAGATGATAAAAATTAAACGATTGTAAAGACAAACATAAGCTTTAATATGACGTACTGTTTGTCGATAGCCATTTTTTTTTTCCAGGCCACAGCTCCATACAAGTTTCGGCCATGTCCTTTTCGCGCCTCCTAACTTTTAGGATTATAATTGTTTAAATTTACTTTCAGAACATTTACCGGTAGTGGGAGCGAGGATAGAAGCGTTAAGGGCGCACGGCAGAGCGCCTGCAGCGTTAAGACTGGCTGTCGCTGCTGCCAGAGCCATGAGGCATAGGCAGGTTAGTAGCAGCTTATAGGTGTGCCCCGATTGCATGTTGGTATTTTTTGACGAGCTTTTTGGTTGTTTCGCTCGTTGGCAGATTTCAATTTGAGATCTCGGGTACAAATGGGATTTTTCAATCTCTAAATTCAGATGTACTTAATGGCTTTATCATCTCCAGTTGGTTACCACCATACATTAGTCGAGAAGAACTACTGCCTGGCGCTTAGCCATTTCACGTCCCAATATGTTACTGTATAGCAACCGTTTGTCTAGTTTTATTTCTAGCAGATAAATTTCCTTATTGCTGTCCCAACATAAGCATCCGCAACTAATGATCAAGTACAATCCACAATAATACGAACTCAGATAACTCACTGAGTGATCTGAGAAAACCAAATGTAAATCAGACCTCATCTCAAACCAAAAACAGAAAAGATCACAATAATTATTATGGACATTAAAGAAAGCAAAGAAAAAGTTCTAATCCATTAATTTGCGTTGGTCAGGAAGTAGCCCAACAGCGGTGGCAGGAGGCCGGCGGCGGCGAGGCCTCCAGCTCCAACACGACCAGCAGCTCGTCGAGCGCGTGCGCGAGCGAGTCCTGCCTGGGGCAGTGCGACCGCGTCAAGCTGTCGCTGGTGTGCGCGCACATGGACGCGGGCGCGTGTCTGCCGTGCCCGTCGCCCGCCGCGCCCACGTGTGCGCTGTCGCACTCCCAGCGCTGTATCGGCAGAGGTCAGTATTGAGCTCGTGCGAAAAAGAAAATCCCGTGTGGCTGCGTCAAGCTGTCCAGTGTCTCGCCTCTTTGTAAACCACGCCCTTGCGCTTCAGAATCATTTATGTAGCGTTTGCGATCTCGCTGATATGACAGCAAGAGCAAGAGCAGGAAGAGACTTTTGCTTCTTTTTATGCAACCGATTGACATCAAAAATTATATCAAATATTTTTTTTTAAATCTGCAATTAGAAAGTAGTGGTTTAATTAGAGCTCAATACAGTTGGCTCTAGAGTACATTTATAGATTTTATCAGATAAATATCTTGAATTTCTTTAGGTATATGGTTTTCTAATGGTTCCTAACGCTTTGTTCTCGTTTTGACATACAGATGCGAGCAGAATTTAAGGACACATTAAGGTCATAATGCCGTAGCCTATCATTAACGTATATACGATCGTCAACAGACAGCAGGTGTTGGACGGGCTGGACGCTGGAGGCGATCTGGTGCGTGTACGAGTGCCTGGCCGACGCCTGCCTCGCGCCCGACGACCAGCGCGCCTCGCCGCGGCTGCACACCTACATCGATGAGGAGCCCAACACCGGCCTGCCTCCTAGGTACGATAAGAAAAAATGTTGGACAGAGTGGACGCTGACCTGGCTGAGTCCTGCCTCGCGCCTGACGAGCAGCGCACCTCGTCAACAATGCACATCTATATCGAACAGGAGCTCAACACTAGCCTGCCTCTTAAGTACATTAACATCAGGTGTTGGACATGCTGGATTCTGGGAGTGCCCGACGAACAGCCTGTCTATTCTTCCATTGTTCGACCTAGGCATTCACGAAAGCCCTCCTCCTTTCCTGCCTAAAGACCGAAAATTAAGGAAAGAAAACAAAGAAACTGCATTCCCAAGGGATTGGTCCCTGAGAATATATATGAAAAATATTCTGTTATATATGCAAACTAAATTTAACAGTATTATTCTTCCATTGTTCGACCTAGGCATTCACGAAAGCCCTCCTCCTTTCCTGCCTAAAGACCGAAAATTAAAGAAAGAAAACAGAAACTCTATTCCCGGAGGATTGGTCACTGAGAATATATATGAAAAATATTTTGTTAAATGTAAACAAAATTTAACGGTATTATTTTGTGTCTTGGCGCAGGTATCAACACGTTCCAGTAGCTGGCAGCAAGAACCCAGAAGAGACGTACCTAGCGCTGGCGCTGGAAGCAGCTCTGCTGGGTCTGGGCATGCAGCGGATGCTGCCCAACGGCCTCTACGCCCAGGAGCGGTACTGTAAGCAGGTGCGACTATTTATTGGAAAATATAAATCGTGGCATTCTAAAGGCTCGCGTCCACTAGTCTCGGCGAGCCGAGTCGAATCGAATCGCAGAAAGTCGCTTTCTATATATTTGCTATGAAACTGCTTCCATTAGCGACGAGCCGCGGCGCGCCGAATTGAATCAACCTCGCGACTTGCTCGGCAGGCGAATTTCTTCGCCGATGCGACTCGATTCGGCTTGGTGCGCCTCAGTCGACGCGGAGAAGTGAATCCGCGCCAACGTATTTTATTTTCTATCAGTCAGTATTAATGACATGCACCCAGTATTTTGGTGCACGCCTTTTCCTATTCTCCTCTTCATCAAAAGTATTTGAAATAAAACATTTCTTCATCCGAACTATTATATAAAAATGATGAATATTGGTTATGAACTCATTATTTTTTCATATTAAAAAGCTTAGAAAATGCGAGTAAACATTTTGAACAGCATTTATTTAGTAAAAACATCATTGCTATTAAAACTATTTAGGCGCATTTTGTTGCAAGTTGTTATGCTGATGTCTCTCGCAAGTTTTCTGGTCATAAAAATTAAACGATTGTAAAGACATAATTATAAGCTTTAATATGACGTACTGTTTGTCAATGGCCATGAATATTTTTTTTCGAGGGCAGAATCCGGCCATGTCATTTGCGATGAATGAACAATTCGATTCGATTCTTCAGAGATGGACCGCACTAGGAATAAATGCGACTCGATTCGATTCGACGCGTTTCTACTGTAGTCGACGCCAGGCTTAAGAGTTCTTACTGTTACGAATTCAATGATTTTTGTCATCCCAAAAAGCTTCAGCTTGTGTTCATCCCAATCAGCTTTCGTCTGTGTGATACATCCATCTTCAGCAAGAACCTGAAACGCTTATGCTATCATTTTCCTTTCAGGAGGAACGTCTCATCAGTCAACTGCAAAGGGTTGAGGGCGAGGCAGCAGCAGGGGTCTGCGCAAGAGTCGCCAGGGCCCTCCTCGCGGGGGGCCCGTCCTCGTGCCTTGGGACTAAGGTCCACCCCAGATCAGCACCAGCGCACACCTTCGCGAGGTTTCTGTTCCTCGCGCTCCTGCCGAGCGACCCAGAACTGGCGTACCGGGTTGGATTGCGGGCTATGAGGTTTGTTGGATCAATTTTATTGCAATCTTTTATGAGACTAGTTACATGTGCCAAACTCTTAGGGAAATCATGGACGAGAGTAGTCCAACACGACTGAGTTTATAGTCGCGATTACAGTCAGCGGATGGAGCTGAAATTCAACATTGTATTTGTACAAAATACATGAACTCTTGGTACTTTTAGAATGGTTTCCTCAGAAGAGAACTCCTGAGCACCTGAGAGATTGCGCATATCTTTAATGGGGCTTCACGTATATGTGGTTGTGTATGTCTTTAGCGACTGAGTTATTATTCGCAATTCCTGTGAACCGACTGAGCTGAAATTTAACATTGCGTTTGTATCAGATACATGAACTTCTGTTACAGTTTCCTCGCTTGAGAACTCCTCAGCCACTACAAGCTTGGGCATGATGTTTGCGACGATATGATATTTGGGTTAAAATTAGGATTTTTAGACTTAAATTTATTCAAAATGATATTATTTTAAGTTAGACTCTTGAATATTATTTTGTGACTATACCTACCCATAAGCTTATTAATATTTTTAACGTTATCAGGCTACCGATGGTGGAGGAGGCGTACGCGCTGGACGGCGGCGGCGCGGCGGCGGGCGGCGCGGGCGCGTGGCACACGCTGCAGCACGCCGAGCAGCAGCAAGCAGCACTGGCCAGCGCGCTACTGGGTATGTACTACATATTGAAACTAAGTACTACACATTGAAAGCGCGTAAGACCGCGGCTAAAGGGGAGTTGAGCAGACGCAAGCGGGAAATCGGGGCAGACATCGTCGCGGAATGGCAAGCGAGATGGGCCAGCGAAACGAAGGGCCGTGAGCTTCGTCGATTCTTTCCAGACGTGGCCGGGCGACTCGAGGCGACTTGGGTCGTCCCGGATTATCAGACCTCGCAGATGCTGACGGGGCACGGTCGCTTTCGGAAGCGCCTGCATGACATGTGTCTGGTCGCGACTGGCGAGTGCTTCTGCGGACTGGCGGAGGAGAACCTCCACCATGTCTTGTGGGAGTGCCCCTTATACGAGGACCTCCGGTGCGTACTGCTGGACGGGATCGTATGCGAAGTTTCTGGCCCAGTTTATTATCAGGATCTCGTGGGTTCGGCGGCCAACTTCGGGAGTTCGCGCACGCATGGCATAAGAGGCGGAGCGGCTTGGAGTGACACAGGGACTTATTTGCTACGGACAGCGACGGCGCGAGGCGAGTCCGTTTTTTGTATCGTCCTGCCCCAGAATGGGGAGAGTGAGCACATAGGGACAAGGAGCGAGAGGAAACAACTTGTAGGGAGTCAAGAAGGCGCCCCGGGAACACGCCAAGAGCAAGTACCGAACGGGCGCCCTCCCGCGATTCGGCCCCCATAACCGCGAGGTTGATTGGGCCATGGGTGGTGGAGGGTTGTCCCTACAAATTGAAACTGTCCAATGCTGTGCTCGTTTTCACGCTACCGATGGTTGTAAAGGAAGTGCAAGCACATTATAGCCAGCTATAGTAACATTTAGCTTTGCATTTGGTTTGGTTCCCACTATTCCTTTACTGCTAATTAAAGAAAAATAAAATGTTTAACCGAGTGACTGGTTTTATTTAGGCGCTGCACGTGGCAACCCTTCCCGGCTCCGAGCAGCGCTCGCAGCAGCACAGAGACACGTGCGGTCCGCTGCGCAGCTGTTCCGACTGGCGCAGGACGCGTTGCGGCACGCGGCGCCGCCCGACGCGCCGCACCACCACCGCGACCTCCTCGCCGCTGCCTTTGAACTAGGACTGCAGGTGAGACCAGCAAACTGGGTGCCATGATCCGTTATTATACTCACAGGAACTCCCAAACCTTAACTTTGGCGATGGTGTTAAAAATCAAGTTTGGTTTTTCACATTTTTAAGCCATTGAAACATTATAGGGTTATGTTAGTAAAGTGACGTGAACGGCAGTATCATCTTTACAAGTTTGTTTTACAATGTTTGCCTCAAAGTGCCTAAATTATCGACCGTTTTGTGAGTTTCTCACGGCAAACTCAATACTTTATTATCGTTCAAAATGCGAATAGTTGGTCTCCAACATTTTGAAGCGTTAAATATCTATGACTTTTATGTTAAAATTGATTTTTTTCCCCAGGTACTACGTATGACTCTATCGGCAGTGAACTGGCGGAGACGAGAGATGGTCCGGTGGCTAGTGACATGCGCTACCGAATTAGGACTTGACGCACTGCTGTCAATTATGCAGAACTGGTAAGCTAATACTCTTATTTCATGTTCCCAACCCAACCGATGGAAATATACTGCCAAGCGATTTAACATTCTGGTGCAATTGATGTGTATGGTTACAAATTAGGTACTTAGTTACCCCTTTCAGATTTCATTTGATTCAAATTTTAGGAAGAAAAGATGGTTGGTCGGTGGTCATAGCCTACTGTTGCACTTCATCTGATAATAGGCAGGCGGATTACTTGCCATCATTCATTGACATAAAAAATCGCATTAGATCAATCAATTAATATTCGATAGGAAGCATCTAATAGTACATTGTGATACAAGGGTGGTATCTGTGGTGGTGGATAGTAGGTTTTTGCAAACGAGCTGTCATTAACAAGCCCGAGCCGAAGGCGAGGGTTTTTAATGTCACGAGTTTGCAAAAACCTATACACCTGTGTATCACACGACGTTTTTCAATACAGTTGTGAGAATTAGTAAAAAAACAAATCAAAGAGATAATATTATGTTTGCTCAAGATTTTGGGGGCCAATTTCCATCTTGTTTGGTTTTTACCTTAAATAAAATATCGAAGATTGAAATCGAAGGTGACTTCGAATTCGCAATCGAAAAGATAAAAGATAAAAGATAAAAGGTAAAAGATAAAAGATAAAAGGTAAAAGATAAAAGAAACCGAAAAAAATTCCTTCTGTGTCCATCCCATCCCAGTGTCCATCCCATTTTATTGTACAATGAAAACTCCTTGGTATCAAACGTTTTGCAAAAGTAATGATCGAGCTTGTAAAAGTAAGTTACGACCACGAAAAAGAAAGATGCCTGTGCGTAAGATTTAACTTTCGAATACTAATGACAGCCTCTTAAAGTGCGCCATACCATACAACTGTATTGAAAAGTGACTTTGCGCTATAGTAACTGTGTCGGCACTCTCCAGGTACGAGCTGTTCACGCCGACGGAGGCGACGGGCCCGGTGGCTGCTGCGGCGATGTCGCACGCGACGGCGCTGCGGCTCGGCCTGAGCTTCGAGCAGCAGGAGAAGCTCAGCGCCTGCGCCAGGACGCTCGCGCTGCAGTGCGCCGCCAAGGTATCGTCTAACCCCTTTTTATGTCCCATTGCTGGGCACGGGTCTCCTTTGAGAATGACATTTCTCTGGCCATAGCCCATCAATTGACCAGCTTGTTGTGGGTTGACGGCACAGAGATAGCAAAACTATGGAGTTGCCCTATTCATTATGGCTCAGGCCCTAGCCCATCAACTGGCCAACTGGTAGGTTGATGGCACGAATGGCCCCATTCATTCATTCTAGTCTAGATTTGCGTGACGTGTGGCGAGATGATATTATGTGCCAAGATTGGTTGCCAAATGTTCATATACTTTGTTACTATTCTGGGGGACGCCATCTTATACGCCACTTTACAGATTAAAAATAGTCACGCTAATTTTGTAGATGGGGTCAGTCCATATTGTTTTCTATGTCTGTGGTTGACGGGCTTCGCACACTTTTAAGGTTATCTCACCAATTATGGTGAACTCTTGGGCATGTAGATTTCCCCACTATACATATTATGGAGATGCCTGAGATTCGCTGGATTTGATTTGATATGTTTGATTTGGTCAGGACCCGCCCGGCTGCGCCCTGAGCGCGCTGTCCGTGTGCGAGGGGTCGGCCGGCGCGTTCGAGGCGGCGTGCGCGGCGGTGGGCGGCGCGGCGGCGCGCGGCGCGCTCGCGTCCAGCCAGCTGTTCGCGGTGGCGCGCTACATGGAGCAGCGCGGCCAGCCGGCGCGCGCCATGCGCCTCGCCACGCTCGCCATGCGGAACCTGCACCTGCACTACAACCAGGTATGGACCGCGACACCGCCATCGTCCAGCCAGCTGTTCGCGGTGGCGCGCTACATGGAGCAGCGCGGCCAGCCGGCGCGCGCCATGCGCCTCGCCACGCTCGCCATGCGGAACCTGCACCTGCACTACAACCAGGTATGGACCGCGACACCGCCATCGTCCAGCCAGCTGTTCGCGGTGGCGCGCTACATGGAGCAGCGCGGCCAGCCGGCGCGCGCCATGCGCCTCGCCACGCTCGCCATGCGGAACCTGCACCTGCACTACAACCAGGTATGGACCGCGACACCGCCATCGTCCAGCCAGCTGTTCGCGGTGGCGCGCTACATGGAGCAGCGCGGCCAGCCGGCGCGCGCCATGCGCCTCGCCACGCTCGCCATGCGGAACCTGCACCTGCACTACAACCAGGTATGGACCGCGACACCGCCATCGTCCAGCCAGCTGTTCGCGGTGGCGCGCTACATGGAGCAGCGCGGCCAGCCGGCGCGCGCCATGCGCCTCGCCACGCTCGCCATGCGGAACCTGCACCTGCACTACAACCAGGTATGGACCGCGACACCGCCATCGTCCAGCCAGCTGTTCGCGGTGGCGCGCTACATGGAGCAGCGCGGCCAGCCGGCGCGCGCCATGCGCCTCGCCACGCTCGCCATGCGGAACCTGCACCTGCACTACAACCAGGTATGGACCGCGACACCGCCATCGTCCAGCCAGCTGTTCGCGGTGGCGCGCTACATGGAGCAGCGCGGCCAGCCGGCGCGCGCCATGCGCCTCGCCACGCTCGCCATGCGGAACCTGCACCTGCACTACAACCAGGTATGGACCGCGACACCGCCATCGTCCAGCCAGCTGTTCGCGGTGGCGCGCTACATGGAGCAGCGCGGCCAGCCGGCGCGCGCCATGCGCCTCGCCACGCTCGCCATGCGGAACCTGCACCTGCACTACAACCAGGTATGGACCGCGACACCGCCATCGTCCAGCCAGCTGTTCGCGGTGGCGCGCTACATGGAGCAGCGCGGCCAGCCGGCGCGCGCCATGCGCCTCGCCACGCTCGCCATGCGGAACCTGCACCTGCACTACAACCAGGTATGGACCCACCACCTTCCCATGGCCCCACCGCCCTCTCGGACTCTTGGGCCGAAACGCGGGAGGACACCCGAGCGGTACTTGCTCTCGGCGCTTTTCCCAGTTCGGGTGCCTTCTTGAGCTCCCTACAAGTTATTTACTCTCTTCCTTGTCCCTTCTGTCTTTCTCCCCTTTCTGGGGCAGACTCTACATGGATGTTCCTTCCGCCACCGCTCCCAGCCTCCTCCTCTCACGACGAAGTATCTTCAGAACTGCTGCTATTGCTCGTCGTGAGCTCCTCCTCCTCTGCCTCTCGTCTCTGCGGTCTTCGTCTTCGTTGCCGCACATCCGAGCCGCTCCGCCTCCTGTGCCACGCGTGCGCGAACTCCCGTAGTACGTGGAAGTTCGCCCCCGACGAAACGAGGTCCCGGTAGTACACCGGACCCGCCTCCGAGCGCACTATCCCGTCCAACAACTTGCACCGGAGGTCCTCATACAGGCAACACTCCCAAAGGACGTGGTGAGCGTCCTCCATCCCATCGCCACATTCACACACACTACTCTCACACAATCGGAACCGATGCAGCTGCCACCGAAAGCAACCGTGACCCGTGAGAATCTGCGACGTTTCGTAGTCCGGGGCGACCCAAGTTGCCTCGAGTCTCCCGTGCACCGTCGGGAAGAATCGTCTGAGATGACTGCCTCTTTCATCGCTCGCCCATCGCTCCTGCCACAAGTCTACCACTTCGGACCATATGCCGCGCCTACGACTGCTCAACTCCAGCCTGGTCGCGGTCTGCCGTGCCTGATCCAGCCTGCCAGCACGGACCACCTCCAAGTCCGCAGGCAGTACGCCCGCAAGAACCGCAAGCGCAGAGCTGCTCGTGGTGCGGTAGGCCTTGGTCAACAGCACCAGCGGGCCCCTCTGCGCCTTGAGAAGCTGCGATCGAATGACGTGCAGCGACGCCCTCTCGGCCCAGCACGCCGCCGCATACGTGATCGTCGCCACAAAAGTGCCCTGGTATATAATGCGCAAGGCCGGATATCGAATGCCCCAGGAAGCGGTCGACACGCGCGACATCTTCCCGAAGCACTTGGCCAACCAGGTATGGACCGCGACACCGCCATCGTCCAGCCAGCTGTTCGCGGTGGCGCGCTACATGGAGCAGCGCGGCCAGCCGGCGCGCGCCATGCGCCTCGCCACGCTCGCCATGCGGAACCTGCACCTGCACTACAACCAGGTATGGACCGCGACACCGCCATCGTCCAGCCAGCTGTTCGCGGTGGCGCGCTACATGGAGCAGCGCGGCCAGCCGGCGCGCGCCATGCGCCTCGCCACGCTCGCCATGCGGAACCTGCACCTGCACTACAACCAGGTATGGACTGTGGTCAGAGGCAATACCAAAGTTACCTAGTATCGACCAAGTTCTGCTTGACAACTGAAAGGGAAACATACACTCGGCGTCAAAAAATTCGCACCTTTCAAAAAATCTACTTCAAACAACTTTAGACCTTATTTGACATCAATAATGAGGGTTATGTTGCATATCATTTGAAAGGTGATGAAATGGAGTGTACAAAAACAATTCAATTGATTATTTTTCTTTTACTGGAAGAGCACAAAAAAAGAAGAAGAAAACACTTACAATTTTGCTCCTTAAACAGCCGCTAGTTGCGCTACCTTTTGCAGGTATAAAAGGGTCAATACAGGTTCAATCGGGATCATTCGCTATCCAACCGTTGAAGTGGACACACGAGAAGCTCATTCCCAAGAAAAATACCCTTGAAGATGGATACCACTGTCGATGAGGCCGACGCGTAATAATAGAGAGACGCGCCCGACTGCCGTCGTGCGCACACGTCTTGCGCCGGCGTTCGGGCCCGTAAGTTTCGGTTCGGCGACTGCTTCTCCGAAACTCTTGCTCCCACGGCTGGTGTTGGGAACAACACGTCGCCTTCGTCGACGTCCGGATACCGACTTGCCACCAGCGGCATTACCGGTACCCGGGCCCGGCGAGGCGTGGCGTGCCCACGCCGCCGCTAGGGCCACGCCAGAGGCAGCTCCGCCACGCGTGTACGCCATCCGCGACCCGAAGCCACGCCCGAGCGTGTGTCTGAAGCCGCGCCCGAGCGTGTGTACGAAGCCGCGCACCGAGCGCGTGTACGCGATCTCGCGCCCGTGCGCGTAACGCGAACCGCGCCCGTGCGCGTCGACGAACAATGCCACGCCCACGACCACCCGCACAGACCTCTGCGGAGACGCAGCGCCGCGCGACTCGTCCGCGCCCGTTGCGACGCAAGGTCTTTGTGCAGTCGTCGGCACACTCCGGCCTGCTGGATGCGGTCCGGTCGCTCGCGGCCGACCGCGCCAACACATCGCCACGACCGGGACCATCCCAGGGAGCTGGGGAGGAGCGCTTTGTAGCGAGCCCCCCAGTCCTCTCCCCGGCGCCTTCGATGCCGTCCCTGGAGGCCGTCGGACAAGCACCGACGACCACAACCCCACCTGCGCCACAGCTGGCGGCGGCCTCTGTGCCGCCCGCCGCCTCGGCTGCCTCGAGACCCACTGCGCCGCCGCTGGCCGCGTCGGTACCGACTGCGCCGGCGCCCGCCGCGCCGGTACCCCGACCGCGCTCGCCGCGCTACCCCGCACCGCGCCCGCCGACACCTGCAATACCTGTGGGACGCTTCCCCTCCCCGCCTAAGGGTCGAGTTGGAGTCCCACAGGCAATGCCAACCACCACGCCGCCTCCCAGCATGCCGCGTCTCTCGCCGGGCTCGCCGATGGAGACGTCGACGAGCCCGACGTACGCGGCTGCCGCCGCGACCACGAGCGCGGCAAAGAGGCCGGCGCCGCCGCGATCTCCGCCGGCGAGTGCCGCCTCCACCGCCGCCGCTTCTACGTCTGCCGCTGCCTCCTCCTCGGCCGCGACCACGGCCACTGCCGCCGCCGCCGCCGCCACCGCGCCGAAGCCGTCCGCGCGCTACCCTCCGCTTGTCGTCGAGGTGCTGCCGGACTGGCCGACGCATTTCAGGGAGCTCAAGAAGCTCCTTGGACACGCTCCCAACGGACGCCCGTACGGCAGGGGCGTACGTTTCATCCCAAAATCGGACCACGAGTTCCGCGCCATCCAGCGCTATCTCACGCAGCTGGAGAGCGCCTGCGGAATCTCGTGGTTCTGCTACTCGCTCCCTGCCGAGAGGAGCGTGAAGGTGGCGATCCGCGGCCTGCCGGCGAACACCGAGCCGGCACTAGTCGAGGAGGAGCTGCGCGAGCTCGGGTACGTCCCGGAGCACGTGCGGACCATTCCCGCGCGCCCGGGTCGGCCGGGCTGCCTGATGTTCGCGCAGCTGCAGCGGACACCCGACGTCACGCCGGGTATATATGAGGTGCACGAGCTCCTGTGTATGCCCGGCGTCACCATCGAAGCGTGGCGCGGCCGCAAGGGCCCCGCGCAGTGTCACCGGTGCCAACAGTTCCGGCACTCCTCCCACAACTGCCACCGGCCGGTGGCCTGTGTGTGTTGCGGGGAGGGGCACCCGGCCCGGGACTGTCCGCGCCCCCGGGAGGACCCGCCGACGTGCGCAAACTGCGGAGGCGCGCACACGGCCAACCACGCCGCCTGCCCGGTGTACCGCAGCGAGTCACGCAACCGCCGCGCGGGCACCGTTGCGCGCACCGCTGCAGCGAAGCGCAGCGGTACTGCCGAGGCCGACGCGCCCGGCTCGCTCATGGCTGCCGCCAACCAGCCACAGCAGCAGCCGGGCCGCAAGCGCCGCCGTCGCCGGCGTGGCAAGCGCGCGGGCTCGCGCGAAGGCGCGCCGCCCACAACCGCGCGAACCCCAGCCGTGCAGCCCACAGCCGCGCCGCCTGCAGTGGCGCCGCGTCCGACGCCGCAGCCTCCAGCGCCGCGGCCTATACTGAAACGCCCGACGACGGCCCCTCCGGCGCCGCCCGCACCGTCCAAGACCACCGTGGTCGCTGCCCCCGAGCCCCGGGGGACGAAGGCGAAGCGCGTGGCACTGCCGCAGCCGACACCTCAGCCGGCGCGCGGCACCTTGGACGCCAGAACGACCCGCATCATCGGCACCCTGCACCAGGTGTTGATGGCGATCCAGGAGCAGCGCGATCCGATCCCGCTGCTCGTGGCGTGCATCACGGAGCTTCTGCATGGGTGAAGAGCTCCGGATCGCCTTCTGGAATGCCGACGGGCTTTCCTCGCAGAAAGCCCGTCTTCTAAAACACCTGCTCTCTCAGCGTCGAGTGGACATCGGCCTGATCAACGAGACCCACCTCAGACCAGTAGACAAGTTGAAGGTTTCCGGATACTATGTCTACCGGGAGGACCACACCTCGCCGATCGGGACTGCTTATCGGGGATTAGCAGTTTTGGTCCGTCGGAATGTCATCCATCAGCTGCTGCCAGTACCACAACTGCAGACGTCGTACGCCCTCGGCGTGGAGGTCTGCGTCGACCGCCAGCCCACCCGTGTGTTCGCTTTCTACAAGCCCCCGACGCATCGACTCGCAGTGGCTGACGTCCGCACCTTGCTGGACTCGCCACTGCCCACGATCATCGCCGGAGACTTCAACGCGAAGCACACGGCGTGGAACTCCAACATCGTGTCCCCGGATGGCAGACGCCTCCTGGACGATGCAGACCGCCACGGCTACGAGGTGCTAGGGCCAGAGGTCCCGACGCACTATCCGTACTGTGCAGCTCTCACACCAGACGTCATCGACATAGCCGTCACACGCGGCCTCGCCGCGACGCCGTCGATAGACGTCTTGGATGACCACCTCACTTCCGACCACCAACCTGTCCTCTTGACGCTGAAGAGCGTGCCGATGATGACGATGCCACCTTCTCCAAAACATCGCCAGGACTGGCGAGCCTTCGCCGATTACATGGCGGAGCACACGCCGTCCTTCCGAGTGGAGACCCCCGCAGACGTCGACCGCCTCGCGACGGACCTCAGCGCGACTCTGTCCACCGCGCTTCGAGAGTCCAAGCTCGACGCTGCTACCACTCGCAGGCCCCCACACTTCCCGGCCTTCATCCAGGCGATGATTGAGGAGAAGAGGAAACTGCGACGGCAATGGCAAGTCCGGCGGTGCCCGACCATGAAGACGCGGCTCAACGCTCTGGCCGCCAAGATCTCAGAAGCGCTGGAAACAGTAGCTGTAGAGTCTTGGCATCGTACCATCGAGCGAGCCGGCGACGACTGGTCCGGCCTCCACCGCCTCTGCCGCCACCTCTCCGGGAAGCCTACTCCGATTAGGCCTCTCCTGGCCAGTGACGGAACCCCACGTTACCGTGCCGAAGACCGAGCGGAGATTTTCGCCGACTTCCTGGAGACGCAGTTTACACCGAATCCGACCACTGATGTGCAGCACGTTGACACCATCGAGCGACACTTGGAGGCTTACTTCGAGACGCCGATAGCGCCGACGGAAGATCCCGTCGTGTTCTCCCCTGGGCAGGTCCACCGGATGATTCGGCGGACTAAACTACGAAAAGCGCCCGGTCCCGACCGCATCACTAATGAAGCTCTGCGCCATCTACCACAGCGATCCATCGCGGCGATGGCGCGGCTGTTCAACGGCATCCTTCGGACCGGGCACTTCCCGTGTTCGTGGAAGCTCGGCCGAGTCATCATGATACCGAAACAGGGGAAGAACATCCTGCTACCCGGGAGCTACCGTCCCATCACGCTGCTGTCGACGATATCGAAAGTCTTCGAGAAGTTGCTGCTGCTGCACATCACGCCCCACCTTCAGCCACGCGACGAGCAGTTCGGCTTCCGTGCCGAACACTCCACCACGCTCCAAGTCACGAGAGTACTGCACCACCTCGCTGCCGCTTATAATAAGCGGGAGCACTCTGTTGCAGTATTCCTGGACATGGAGAAGGCGTTTGATCGCGTCTGGCATGCCGGCCTCGTCTACAAGCTGTCCACGTCTACTACTCCTCGTCGAGTAGTCAAGACTGTGGCCACCTTCCTGCAAGATAGACGTTTTCAAGTGGCGGTTGAAAACGTGCTGTCCGCAGAACGACCTATCCGTGCCGGCGTGCCCCAGGGAAGCTGCCTGTCGCCCGTCTGCTACAGCAGATACACGGACGACATCCCAGTGGTCGGCGGCGCCATGCTGGCGCTCTACGCCGACGACGCTGCACTTGTTACCACCTCGCTGAACGCCCCACACGCAGCCATCAAGATGCAGCGTGCACTGGACGCACTTCCCACATGGCTGAAGGACTGGAGACTGAAGGTCAACGTGGCGAAGACTCAGGCGATTTCCATCGGGCGGGCTGTCACCCTGCCGCCCCGGGTGTCGCTTCTGGGAGAACCTGTCGATTGGACCCCGACGGCTAAATACCTCGGCGTGACCATCGACAGGAAGCTCTCGATGCGGCCCCACGTGAAGAACGTGGTAGCGCAGTCGCGCGCCGTGCGAGGCCTCCTGCGCCCCGTGCTGGCGTCCCACCTGCCTCTCCGTGCGAAGCTGTGCCTGTACAAGGCATACGTCCGCACGCGACTCACATACGCGGCCCCAGCCTGGTTTGCGCTGGTCAGCGAGCCGGGCCGCAAGTCGCTGCGGGCGCAGCAGTCGCTCGCGCTCCGCACCATCGCCGGAGCGCCACGCTTCGTGCGGAACCAGGTCATCTCCAGGGACCTGCACATGGAGAGCCTCGACGACCACGTTCGCCGCCTGAGCACCTCAATGTTCGCGCGCGCCGACGGAGCGCGGTCCCAGCATCTGCGGGGCATCGCGCCATACCATCGGCGGCCGCCGGACATCAGGGGTCTGCCACGTGACCTGACGTCGGATTGATACCACAACGCTTCCTCGCCGCTGGCTGACGGGCGCCCGCCGGGACATCACTGGTGGGCACGACCTCGCTGAGCGGCGGGTTGCAAGCTACAGCCAGGACTTACCTTCACTCCGCCGCGCTCGCAGATCGCTCGCGACTTCACGCGGGCTCGCATCGCAGCGCGGCGGAGTCACCGGACTTAACGCCCCGGACTGACACCAAGGACCAGCAATGGTCCCACCCAGCGCCCCGCCTGTAGTTGCAGGCGGCGTTGCTACTATTGGAAGGGGCCATCGCCCCGAACAATTACCCCGGGACCCTTAGGGGTCCGCGTGGATGACCCGGACGGGTTCAATCGGGATCATTCGCTATCCAACCGTTGAAGTGGACACACGAGAAGCTCATTCCCAAGAAAAATACCCTTGAAGATGGATACCACTGTCGATGAGGCCGCCCAAGTGATTGCACTACTGCAATCAGGCATGCGGCAGTGTGATGTCACTCGGCAACTCAACTTGAGCCGTTTTTCGGTTCGAAGAGTGTACCAGCGTTTCCTGGAGACCGGTGGCTACGTCCGAAGACATGGGTCTGGTAGACGTCGCTGCACCTCGGAGAGAGACGACCGATTCATCGTATCGACATCTTTGAGAAATCGCTTCTTAAATGCTGTTGAGTTGCGACAGCAGCTCCAGACAGCTAACAGAAGAACCGTGAGTGTGTCTACGGTTAGACGAAGGCTGGGGGAGAGGAAAATAGCGGCGCGAAGAGCTGCTACGGGTCCAAAATTGACCGCAGAGCATTGGCGAGCCCGCTTGCAATTCGCTCGCGAACACGTCAATTGGACCCTCGAACAATGGAAAGCTGTTCTCTTCTCAGACGAGACGAGAGTGTGCCTTTTCTGCAACGACAGACGCAAAAGAGTGTACAGAAGACAGGGTGAACGTTTCGCCCAAGCCTGCATCCAGGAGACGGTGGAATATGGAGGCGGTTCTTGTATGTTCTGGGGCGGCATGTCTGCCGACGGCAAAACCGACCTTGTTTGCGTCTCCCGGGCTCGAGGTGCTCGCGGGCAAGGGTCGCTGACTGCTCACCAGTACATCACAGAGATCCTGGAAGACCATGTGGTCCCCTATGCCAGTTTTGTTGGCGAGGGGTTCACGTTGATGCATGACAACGCTCGCGCTCACACTGCAATTATTGTGCGCGACTACCTTCAAGATGTTGGGATCTCTGTCATGCAGTGGCCAGCGAGAAGTCCAGACCTGAACCCGATTGAGCACCTATGGGACCATTTAAAACGCAAGGTTCGGTCTCGTGATCCCGCTCCTACGACTCTCCAGGAACTCAAAGATGCCGTTATTGAGGAATGGGACACTATCCCTCAAGAAGAAATTTTAAAATTGGTAAGATCCATGAGGGATCGTATGGAAGCCGTCATCAGGGCAAGGGGGGGTAACACTAGATTTTAGATTAGTTTTAAGATCATTTTTGTATTCTTTTTTGTGTAATTAATCTGTTTCAAATTAAGGCTTAATTAAGGATTTTTACTGTTTTATATACTTCTTTTTTTTGTGCTTTTCCAATAAAAGAAAAATAATAAATTGAATTGTTTTTGTGCTCTCCATTTCATCGCCTTTCAAATGATATCCAACATGACCGTCATTATTGATGTCAAATAAGGTTTAAAGTTGTTTGAAGTAGATTTATTGAAAGGTGCGATTTTTTTGACGCCGAGTGTATTACCACACTACGATGAGCCACTGCGGTCAAATGGTAGACGCCCCGTGATAGCTGAGGAAACGCAGCAGAGCCATCACATTTGCTAGCTGATACTTTACGCATTACAATTTTGGTCTTTAAAACCCTGGTACAACAATGAAGTAATGCACCCTAAAATATGCTATCGTGTTCACAGGACAGCCACCCGGCAATCGCAGACATCCACTGGGCGGTCGCGCTGGCGCACTCGCTGGGGCGCGCCGAGCTGCAGGCCATGCTGCCGCTGCTGGTGAAGAACGTGCAGTGCGCGCCCGTGCTGGTGAGTTGCTGCCACACCGCACGTAACTCGTAGCAGACATCCACTGGGCGGTCGCGCTGGCGCACTCGCTGGGGCGCGCCGAGCTGCAGGCCATGCTGCCGCTGCTGGTGAAGAACGTGCAGTGCGCGCCCGTGCTGGTGAGTTGCTGCCACACCGCACGTAACTCGTAGCAGACATCCACTGGGCGGTCGCGCTGGCGCACTCGCTGGGGCGCGCCGAGCTGCAGGCCATGCTGCCGCTGCTGGTGAAGAACGTGCAGTGCGCGCCCGTGCTGGTGAGTTGCTGCCACACCGCACGTAACTCGTAGCAGACATCCACTGGGCGGTCGCGCTGGCGCACTCGCTGGGGCGCGCCGAGCTGCAGGCCATGCTGCCGCTGCTGGTGAAGAACGTGCAGTGCGCGCCCGTGCTGGTGAGTTGCTGCCACACCGCACGTAACTCGTAGCAGACATCCACTGGGCGGTCGCGCTGGCGCACTCGCTGGGGCGCGCCGAGCTGCAGGCCATGCTGCCGCTGCTGGTGAAGAACGTGCAGTGCGCGCCCGTGCTGGTGAGTTGCTGCCACACCGCACGTAACTCGTAGCAGACATCCACTGGGCGGTCGCGCTGGCGCACTCGCTGGGGCGCGCCGAGCTGCAGGCCATGCTGCCGCTGCTGGTGAAGAACGTGCAGTGCGCGCCCGTGCTGGTGAGTTGCTGCCACACCGCACGTAACTCGTAGCAGACATCCACTGGGCGGTCGCGCTGGCGCACTCGCTGGGGCGCGCCGAGCTGCAGGCCATGCTGCCGCTGCTGGTGAAGAACGTGCAGTGCGCGCCCGTGCTGGTGAGTTGCTGCCACACCGCACGTAACTCGTAGCAGACATCCACTGGGCGGTCGCGCTGGCGCACTCGCTGGGGCGCGCCGAGCTGCAGGCCATGCTGCCGCTGCTGGTGAAGAACGTGCAGTGCGCGCCCGTGCTGGTGAGTTGCTGCCACACCGCACGTAACTCGTAGCAGACATCCACTGGGCGGTCGCGCTGGCGCACTCGCTGGGGCGCGCCGAGCTGCAGGCCATGCTGCCGCTGCTGGTGAAGAACGTGCAGTGCGCGCCCGTGCTGGTGAGTTGCTGCCACACCGCACGTAACTCGTAGCAGACATCCACTGGGCGGTCGCGCTGGCGCACTCGCTGGGGCGCGCCGAGCTGCAGGCCATGCTGCCGCTGCTGGTGAAGAACGTGCAGTGCGCGCCCGTGCTGGTGAGTTGCTGCCACACCGCACGTAACTCGTAGCAGACATCCACTGGGCGGTCGCGCTGGCGCACTCGCTGGGGCGCGCCGAGCTGCAGGCCATGCTGCCGCTGCTGGTGAAGAACGTGCAGTGCGCGCCCGTGCTAGTGAGTTGCTGCCACACCGCACGTAACTCGTAGCAGACATCCACTGGGCGGTCGCGCTGGCGCACTCGCTGGGGCGCGCCGAGCTGCAGGCCATGCTGCCGCTGCTGGTGAAGAACGTGCAGTGCGCGCCCGTGCTGGTGAGTTGCTGCCACACCGCACGTAACTCGTAGCAGACATCCACTGGGCGGTCGCGCTGGCGCACTCGCTGGGGCGCGCCGAGCTGCAGGCCATGCTGCCGCTGCTGGTGAAGAACGTGCAGTGCGCGCCCGTGCTGGTGAGTTGCTGCCACACCGCACGTAACTCGTAGCAGACATCCACTGGGCGGTCGCGCTGGCGCACTCGCTGGGGCGCGCCGAGCTGCAGGCCATGCTGCCGCTGCTGGTGAAGAACGTGCAGTGCGCGCCCGTGCTGGTGAGTTGCTGCCACACCGCACGTAACTCCGCACGTAATCGCTGGTGGTGGTGCTGCAGAATGCCGCTCGTTAACTGCACGTTTGCCCGCAGTCGGACGTGCTGCGACGCTGCTGCGTGGCGGCGGCGGGCTGCTCGCGCGCGCGGCCGCCGCCCCCGCGCCCGCCCACGCCGCTGCGCCCGCTGCTGGAGGCGGCGTTGCGCGCCTACGCCTCCACCACGCACGCGCGCCTCGCGCACATCTCGCCGCGACACTACGCCGACTTCGTGGACTTCCTCGGTGAGTGAAAACTTCTTCAGGAGGTTAGGCATCTTTGAAATGGGTAAAAGCAATTGAACTCGTCACTGTAACCGACACCTCACACTGTTACCGTAACCGACACTTCTATCTAGAAGTGGTCAAGGATGGGGATGGGGATCAGGGATGAAGGTTTATAAGAAGTTTATTCTGGCAATTTATGAAACACACAATATTACTTTTTTTAACAATGTTCAAATGAATTGTTTCAACTTACTTCTGTCGGCACTCCCAGAGTGCCAACTTTTTTAATACTTAGGGAAAATAGTAGAAACTATCTATAAAATAATTTCCATTAATTATATTATTTAATTTTACTCTATGGTCAACGAGACCACAACCGTGGCATGTTATTCTATGCCTAAAATTCGGACCATTTTAAACATCATAACATTTAAATGCTTAGGAGTTAGGACTGATCTAAACTTAAATTGATATTTACTTTCCTTTTAGGTAAAGCGCGGGACACGTTTGCGCTGGCGCACGACGGGCCGCACCAGTTCGCGGCGCTGCTGCAGGAAATTAAACTCAAATACAAAGGCAAAAAGAAACTAATGTTCCTTGTCAAAGAGAGGTTCGGTTGACGCTATGTATTGTATCATACATATATTTTGGTAATATGATTGTGTAGCTCCACAAAAAGAGCGAGAAATTCACGCAAACCTCTACAAAGACTGCACTCAGAAATGTAACTTCTGTTTTAATTTAATTATATCACGAAATGCCAATCTAGCATATTCGCAGAAAATAAATAAAATGTGTGGCCATTACCATAGTAACTTTTGTAGTTTAATGATTATGGTAACTACCAACTTGGGATGTAACTATTTTCTGTCACAAAACTTGTCATCTAACAATTTGACATAATTTAAGGAACGTTTCTAAAAATTTTATTAAATCAGAATTGAAAACAGTTACGATTGGTAACTGTTTTTGAGGCATTTCGAGGTTTAGAAAGAATTGTGATTAAAAATGGTGAGAAATGTAAAAAGTTTTGCAATATTACTAGCTTTTTTAGTGTTATTTGTGGAGCTACTATTATTCTCTTAAAAGTAACACTTTCGAAACGTCAGCATCATTCGTCGATGCGTCAGCGTTGGAAGACATTTAAAGAATAACCCTGTTTTAATTATTTATAATATAAAAAAGAAATCAGCAGGCCATGCAAATCAAAAATTAATATTGTTAGTTTATGTGCAATATAATAAATGGCCCAATATAGTATTTCAATAATAATATGTATATTTTTATAACTACATATAAATATCCATTCGAATAAAAAAAGACATCTAATGAATATTGTTGCTAAAGTTAGAAATACCTGAATCACGGCTAAACATCATTACCTCATGTTAGATAGCAGAGCCTAATAGTCAAAGAGCTGATGCGAAATTTGCAAATGTATTTGATAGTGATGAAAATTTGCAATAGATACGAACATACGAACCTCAGCATCAGATACCTATTTTATTAGTCTCATATAATATAGGTGTCTGATACTAAGTACTATATTACTGATACGCCCCTACATTTTTCT
Source organism: Coenonympha glycerion (assembly GCA_963855885.1). Lineage (NCBI taxonomy): Eukaryota > Metazoa > Arthropoda > Insecta > Lepidoptera > Nymphalidae > Coenonympha > Coenonympha glycerion. The sequence goes on from OY979646.1 coordinate 11,953,531, forward strand.
TCCAACGCTTGAGCGTAAATACGTGGAGGCGGTCTAAATATTCGTTTTAAAATATTAACTTTATAGCTTTATAGGTATTGCCTTAAAAAAGGTTAGTTTTCCGCACCGCAAGAAAGATGTGTACAAAGCTGGCAGAATATCAGTCAAATGACGTATGTAAGTTGGCAAAGTAAGATCCTAAACTATCCATAATTTTCATCATATCGAATACCTCTTAAGAATCTACTACCAGCTCTGGAGCTATAATGTTCGTGTACTCAATTTGTACCTAACAAACCAGTCTTTTTTTAAAGTATTATTTTTATGTAAACGTTAGATTATAAAATACCTCTTAGATTTCGATAATGTAAGTAGGTAGATAGGTAGTTAACGTGTTAAACTCGGTTGATATAAGTTTGCAACTCGCCGGGTGATACATGCTCCCCCCTCCCCGCCACCCGTTTCTGTTCTGGCTGCTGATTGGCTGCATATGACGTCATAGATGCGAGATGCAAACTCACAGTAACCGAGTAATTATGATCTCAATGATTCCATTGTGTAAATAGTTTTAGTTTGTAAATATAGGACGGGCTAAGTGTATTTTTTTAGTTTTTAGTTCGTTGGGAAGTCGTAGAAAATATTTTTTTAACTAGGCGATCCGTTTTTGCTAGCGCTATACCGTATCGTGAGATTACTTGCAAAATAAAGCCTGTAAGAACCTGCATTAAGAAATTGTGAGTGATGTAGACAGTTTATAGACGTATTAAAGAGCGCTAAAGGGAAAAAAACAGTTAATACGCCGTTTATAGCGTCCAATATCAGTGGAATCAACAAATTAAATGACACCACACCAAAGAAATATAATTATTATAAGTAATTCCAGACTCTTGGAATAAGCAATGCCATCTTTCTTACAGTATTCTTGAGTATTCATATTAATATTATAATATCGTTTTAACGTTAAGCTGTAACTTTTTTTCTGTTATCTTTCCGCCATTTTGGTTGTTTCTGTTACGGCCATTTTGTTCTCAATTTTTATTGACATTTTTAGTTGCACTGCATTATTATTATTTTTATTTTATAGTATGTATTTAACGCTTTTCTTTAATAACTCGATTTCCATGTTAAGATAGGTGTAAACTGTAAAGTTTCAAGAAGTGCATTTATAAAGGTAGAAATGTTTAATATTTAAAGATAGATGTGACATTGGATAGTGTTCAGGAATTTAGGATCAATTGATTATGATAGTCTATAAGTTATGGTGGACTTTTGTACTTTTTGTGGTGTGTACTAGGGTTGTGCAGAATAGTTACGTTGGTAATGCGTTCTTGGAATTAAAATACGCCGAAATCTTCTGGTGACATGTACGCAAACGTAATCCTATTCTGCCAACCCTATAATGTGTCAAAAGATGTTGTAACAAAAATGAAAATATATACCTACCTAAAATGAGGTTTTGTTAAACGATAGCAATGCAAAGCCATCTTTTTTTTTCAATATTGGACTTTTCAACTTTCCGAATCAAAAATGTTAAGTCCGTTAGTACAATGAGCAAGTCGTAAGTATTACGTTGCTTATTACTAAAATTTGAGAGATTGTTTCTTTATTTTTGTTAGTTATTGATGGAAACAATCACTAAAATAGTTGTTCCTTAAAATTTAAACACCACTAAATTCCCAATTTTTCAGGCAACTATTGTTGCAGAAATTTACAAACGCGCCACATGGCTAAGCTGGCAAGTGGCAGTTACCATAGTTACTGTTCTAATGTAACTACGGTAACTGTCAAGGGTGTTTAAGCTAGGTGGTATCTGAGACGTGGAGTTTAATGATAATTAAATTTTAAGCACAACCCTAAGTTAGCAATAATTAATTGTATCTTGTTTCAAACTTTCGAAAGTGATTTTTAAATTCGATGAGCAATAATTTTGAAGCCTTGTAGCCGGTCTGTGTTAGTTTGGAAATATAATTATTTCTGATAAAGCCACATTTATTGAATGGCATTAAAAATTATGAGTGTGCGAAGATTTTGTATAAGTTTTCGAAATTCAAATTTAAATAAGCGTATCGTTCGCCTTAACTATGTGGTTATAATTTAATGTAATTTTAGCCGGTGCAAATTGGAGTTTCAAGCATAAATCATTGACCGCAAGTGCCTTGAGGCGAGTCTAAATTTGTATCAGACCGGCTTTCTATCATCTGTACAGTTTTATTTTTTACTTCTTTGTACTGCACTTGATGTCGATTACTTTGAAATTGTGTTTTACGTAAAACGTAGGACACTTATCAGTGCTGATTAAGAAGGTGATAATTTCAATAAAATTATTATAAATATAACTTTCGTATTATTTTCCCTTGGCAGATATATAAACTTTTTTCATCTCACCCGCTCGGAAAAGAGATCTTTAATGCCCAAAATGCGGACGATCAATGCTATTATATTCCCTAGGCCGTAAAAGCATTTTCATTTCTCCCTAGGACGGGAGGGAGAGCCTAGGTTAACACATTCGCTGACACTTAATAATTTTTAACATTCCTTCAACGGTTGTTTTTTGTATGAACTGCTATAGCCACTCCGTCACTAGTAAAAGCAAAGATCATCTTTGGTAAAAGTTTCCAGGGAGTGAAGAAGTTACAGCCTTCACACCAACTGAACAAATCTTTATACATGATTAGGCTTTATATTTTTATTTCACAGAAAACATCGATTTACAAACAAGTATAATATTATTTCAGGAAAGTATACAAAAATTTCCATTAGCTGCAACTGAATTTGGAAAAGTTCAAATAATTTTACTAACGTTTTTTTTATGATAATTTTCTCGTTCAAATTATGGTTTGCACCACTACTAAAATGTACTTAGTTAATTAGCTTAGTTATTAATACTTACAAGTTAAATAGCATTTTTAATTTTTGATAATTATTACTACCTATTCCATTTGTAGAAAATCTATTTTATTTTATGTTTCACACCAAGTATCAAAATTCATCAGTCACAGTTGCAAAATCAAAAAAAACACACTTGAAGCCGTTTTACTTTGCAGTTATTTTTAAGGACATGCCTTTATTTACTGGTTTTTAAGACGCACCCACCTAACGCGATGAAGGCATAAATATTTATTATTTTATTATTGTAATTAATTAGTATAGGTACCGTAATTTTTAAGGATATTGAACATGTTCCTAACCATGGTTGCACGCTTTTGACTCTACATTACGAGCACAAGGTTGAGCCGATGGTCTATAGTTCTGTTGACCATTGCAATTCCTGTGTTTCTTATGTACCACAATGTGTTCATCTTCGTGTGAAATGTGTTGGCTATCGAGCATCTCGTGGCTAATATGGTGATGAAGTTTTTGTTTCTTGTTAAAGTTTTCTTTCTGTTCCGTAAGTTCATCGTAGCCTAGAATTATAGGCGGGAGAACTATGAGGCTCGCTTGACGTTGTTGTTCATCGCTCATAATCTACAATTATGAATTGATTATGGAGAATGAAATTTTGTTACTTCATACATATTATATTAAAGAAAATGCAATAAATGATTTTCATTTTTATGTTATCTCGACTATAAATTAATTAATTGTCAGGTAACAAAGTGTATACTGTAGTAAATTCGCCGCAAGATTTGCAGCTCTGCCGTATGAAATTAAAAAAAATCTTACTAACATGAACAATACAAAACTTTATCACAACGCCCATTCGTAGCAATAACATAGTGAATTTCTTACTTGTGCCATGAACCAATAGTAAAAATAAATAAAACTTCAAGTTTTATAACCGGCTATCGATTTTTATTTCAGTAGGTAGATACTAAAAGTTATACTTTTGTTTTACTTTACACTTAGAAGAAAATACTAACTAAATCATATTAAAATACTTATGTACTACACAACATCGCATCTGAAAGTTTAAGTAATCCCTTGGTTGTATTTTTGTCGTAACTAGCAGCGGCTTGTCTCCACACATACTTAGGTACCCCATTACAAATAAACGTGGAATAGAGGTGGAATGGTTATAGGTACCCTGTTTTGTCTTTTTCCTTCGAATATCAAATGATTGATGATAAAGCAGAATACCTATGACTACTCCCCCGATATTCCACGTTTAGGATTTGTTAGGCGGTTACACTTTTGAATTTTAGATGCTGACCTAAACTTCGTCAGGTCCAAATTCTGTCTTCTGCATATTCTCTTCATCAGGGTTCGTGGTATGTTCATCCATATTCGAGGTCGAGGGTAACTCAGAAAGATTTACTCCCGCTTCTCGGAGGAGTCCCATCAGTGTTGCTAGGGAACTAGCCAACTGTAAGATACAAAGCATTATCAGCAGCAAGTCTTCTGAAAACATGCACATAGTAGCTTGATTTGGCAAAAGACTTCATCAGCAGAATGCAATTTACCTACATACAACCATTATTAATTTGATCTTTGAGTACCTAGGTTTTGTTACTCCTTCATGCCGCAACTATTGAGCTGATTTCGCTGTAATTTAGAATTTAAATAGGTAGTTACGACAGTGGATTAACACATAGGCTCCTTTTTATCAAAATTAAAATTTCACGCGGGCAAAGGCTGGTCTGCCTTGGGCTCAAATCGGACCTGCGCATCAGGTGCCCTCTGCAGCAGCTCCGCCACAACCCTGGCCTCTTCCACCGCGTCCACCAGCCTGCCCGCCCTGGCGAGTCTGCCTGCCAGGTTGAGCCTGACCAGAGCGTCGTGCGGCGCAAGACTAGCGGCCCGTGTGTAGGCCGCATCAGCTCTTCCATCGCCTAAATACTCCAGGGCTATCGCTATTAGCAGTACCTGAGTATACAAAGGATAAATAATAACCATGGATGTATATGGAATCCAAACTTTATTTTTGTAGACTACGCTCTCCCCTACTATTATTTTTTCTCAATCAAATCTGTATGCGGTCTTCAGTTATCTCGCGCAACTCTACTCGCTCTACTCTGCGATTGCATGCGTGCCTCTGTTGACTTCTGTAAGAAATTTTCATTCTCGATTTTCGTAGATTTCTTTCATAATGGGATCTTAGTCACGCCCTGATGGCGGATTGCCCCCTGCAAGATACCATCCAAAAACTACTCTGCGATTGCATGCGTGCCTCTGTTGACTTCTGTAAGAAATTTACATTCTCGATTTTCGTAGATTTTTTTTTCATAATGGGATCTTAATCACGCTCTGATGGCGGATTGCCCCCTGCAAGATACCATCCAAAAACTACTCTGCGATTGCATGCGTGCCTCTGTTGACTTCTGTAAGAAATTTACATTCACGATTTTCGTAGATTTCTTTCATAATGGGTTCTTAATCACGCTCTGATGGCGGATTGCCCCCTGCAAGATACCATCCAAAAACTACTCTGCGATTGCATGCGTGCCTCTGTTGACTTCTGTAAGAAATTTACATTCTCGATTTTCGTAGATTTCTTTCATAATGGGATCTTAATCACGCTCTGATGGCGGATTGCCCCCTGCAAGATACCATCAAAAAATAAACTTATTTTCAAAAAAGCCTTAGGTAGTGTATGTTGGGGCCTGAGCCACAGTTGTAGTGAGTTAGGTACAGTGTGGTGGTGCGTGGGCTGCAGCGCGGCAGAGCAGGCCAGCCTGCAGAAGGCCGAGGCAGGCCGCTTGCACATCAGCAGCGCGTAGCCCAGGTTGTGCGCCGCGCGCGCGCTCAGCGGCGCCGCCCACACGGCACGCTGGAGACACGTTAACGCCTGTAAATCACGACACGTGCATAGGAAAAACAAGCATGATTCCTATGATAATAACATCAAGATGAGCCCATCCGAACATTTTACGTAAACCTTCTTCATACAAGAAAATATAGAGCCATGTGTCGAAACTCCTGCGAAATACTGCTTAGGCTTACAGCTGACGCCGGAGGGGGTTTTGCTCCCATAAACTGGCGACATTTTTTCGCGCGGTCCGCCAGGTCTATAGTATAGGTGTCTTTGCATGATTCTCTAATTTCGGAATGTGTTACATACTGCGTGGCCCTATTGACCGTAACTTCGCCAGAAGTAGAGAAGGCCCCTAGAGCTCGAGAAGATCGGAGGTAACGCGTTTTCTGTGAGACTCGGACCGGCTTAGTTTGACTTTGGGTACACATGGGTACGGGTCGGTTGGATCAAGCATGATGCACAGAGCTTTGTTTATCTACGAGTATGTAGGTACGGTCAACTACATCAAAAGTCCATGTGGAATTTGAAAACAAGATCCGTTTCATGCACTCGGCTAGCACCTGCGGTATTACCCGTTTTCTATGAACAGTCAACATCAAAAATCCTGAGGTGGAAGTTAACTTAGCACAAGGCATTGGCACCTACTTACAGCAACAAACTTCTTCTTAGTCAACAAAGCGAGCCCGAGGTTGGAGTGAGCGGCCACGCAGGTGGGGTGCGCGCTCAACGCCGCCTTGAGGCGCGCCAGCCCCGCGTCCACGTCGCGGTGCTGCAGCAGCATGGCCGCAAGGGCCAGCGCCGCGCCATGCTGCGTCGGCTGCTGCGACAGCGCGTCGCCCAGCAGCTGGAACGCGCGGCGCGGCTCGCCCACGCGCAGACACAGCGCGCCGGCCGCCGCCAGCGTGTCCGCTCCGCATGTGTGACTTCTGACGACAGCGCCGATAGCCATTTATATCTATGATCGTCATAGAAACCCTCACGCCACTCCGCTACACACAAACAGCAGGGCTAGACAATGTAACTTTTTCGTTTAGCGTTGACGACTGTAGAAAAACCACGTGACCTGTACAAAATGAAAGCAGAATGTACTCTTTGCGTAGCGTTGTTCACTGGCGGCTGCTGCGCTGTCGCTTGTCACGCGCAGTATGCTAAAGTTATCTACAAGTCTGCGAGAACGCCAAATAGTCGTACTCGATTTTCAAAAACAGCGTGTTTTTCTCTATTTGGTCATTTGTTTTGGGTTCTGGTTCGTCCATACATTTTTATCTACTGTCATGAACGCTAAACGACTGTTACTTTGTCTAGCACCACAGCAGGGCTAGACAATGTTGACGCTTGTAGACAAATCACGTGACCACCTGTACAAAACATATTATGAAAGCGTTGTTCACTGTGCTGCTGCTGTCGCTCGCACGCGCAGTACGCTAAAGTTATCTACAGTAGAAAATCGAGTAGGTACGACTATTTGTCGTTCTCGCAGACCTTGTAGATAACTTTAGCAATTAGCGTACTTCGCGTGACAAGCGACACTGGCAGCTGCAGTAGCAACAGCACTACGCATAGAGTACCTACATTCTGCTTTCATGTTTTGTACTGGTGGTCACGTGGTTTTTCTACAACGCTTAACGGCGTAGAAGCCGTATTTAAGCTATCTTTAGTGAAGTTTTGTTTAAAAACTATAAGGACAATTAGTTTTAAATTTTAACGTCATGTATCTGGGACACGTTAGCGAGAGTCATCCAGACGATGAGGCTTTGTTGTTCCTACTTTTTATTCGGGATCTAGGTGCGTTTCTACGTGACCTAATTGATACTGCACGGGTCTTTAATCTAAAATCGTTGAGAAGCAGAAACACGATTGGATAAAATTTACTCGATAGAAAGTTCTCCCAAAAGTTGCTCCAAAATCTCAGTTTTTCTCAGTTTTATCGGAAACTACCTACAATGGATGTAATTGTAGTTTTAATGTATCGGTAATAATAATATCTAAAAACGTTGAGAAACAGATTTTTGATAACTGGCTTAGTTTTTGAGTAATTAGGTAAAAAGTCGTTTTTCTGTTATATTCTTCCGCGACGCTGCATGTCGCACCCATCAACGTATCCGTGAGAGTGACAAAGACAAAAATAAATTCAATAAATCGCCTTAACGCTTATGTTACATTGCCTAGCCCCGCAGGTCACTCACGCCAAGGCGTGGTCGTAAGCTGCCAGAGCGCCGCTCGTGTCCCCCACGGCCGTCAGCAGCCTGGCCAACAGCGCGCCCGCCCGCTCGCCGCCGCCCGCGCGCTCCGCCGCTCGCGCCCACTCCGCGCCGCGCTCTGCGTCTCCGACACTCCACGCACATTCCGCTAAATAAACGAAAATGACATGGCCGGATTCTGCCCTCGGAAAAAATATTCATGGGCATTGACAAACAGTAGCTTATAAGTATTTATGTCTTTACAATCGTTTAATTTTTATGATCTGAAAACATGCGAGAGACACAATATCAGCATAACAACTTGCAACAAAATGCACCTAAATATTTTAATACCAAAGATTTTTTTACTAAATAATTGCTGTTCAAAATGTTTACTCGCATTCTCTAAGCTTTTTAATATGAAAAAATAGTGAGTTCATAACCAATTCGCATAATTTTTAATAAAAAATCATTGCTATTAAGAAAAGTTAGGCGCATTTTGTTGAAAGTTGTAATGTGGCCGATTCTGTTGTACAAAATCTCTAAACTAAACTAATTTAAAATAGTGCTATCCTTTTCCATCGCGAGCAGTTTGAAAAGGATAGCACTATTTTAGATTAATTTAGTTTAGAGATTTTGCACAACAGAATCGGCCACATTATGTCTCTCGCATGTTTTCAGATCGTAAAAATTAAACGATTGTAAAGACATAAATATAAGCTTTAATATGACGTACTGTTTGTCGATGGCCATGAATATTTTTTTTCCAGGGCACAGCTCCATACAAGTTTCGGCCATGTCCTTTACTAAACCATCAGGAAAAAGCTTTGACTAGGTATGTGTTACCTCGTGCAAAAACTCGGACTTACTTATCTTAGCGATACGCATGTCTAATAAGTCCATGTCAGTACCAGATGTTTGATATTCTTCTTCTTAATCGTAGCCTCATGACTGATGCCCGTTTGCACTAAACTTAGGAATCCCCTAATTTCTTGCCCAACTACTTTATGCTTGTCCTAGCGAAAAGAAACGTTGCACTAACCTTAGGCCATTCCTGATATGCCTAACTTTAGGAGCCCGATTATTCAGCGCCCAAGCGTAAGTATAGGTGATACTTAAGTTGAATAGACCAAGGCTCGCCAGGTGATGCGATCTTGAGCATTGTGAAAAGAACCTTGGATGTTCACGCCGGTGGCCTTGCAGATGCTGTCTATCCACCGGTTTGGCGCCGGGTTGGCGGGTTGGTATGATATAATGCATCCTACATTTCCATCCTATACAATAACACACCACTTAGGTAACGCTTACCTAAAGCGCAGTAGATGTCCGAATCAGGGTGCTTAGATAACTTGTCAGCTTCCAAGTACGCCTCCAGCGCCAGTTGAAATCGCCCTTGGCGATATCTAAAACCACGCACAACAGTTCAATTTGCACTAGTAGATATATCTTACAAAAAAACCATAGTACCTAATAATAGTTCAATGGTCACTCCACAAAAAAAGAGTCATGAGAGTATGAGCAAAAGTAGCGAGGATAATTTTAGCACATACCTAGCAGAAAGCAAAAAAATTTGACTGCAATTGGTTACTTTTCGACAAGCTGCAAGTGAATTAGGATACTTACAGGCACTTGGCAACTTGCTTCAGAGGCTCTGGGTCTTGCGGGAGCAATCTGCTGCAAGTGTGGAACTTGTCTAACGCCTCCTGCAGCCTTCCTGCATCGGCCAATACTGCACCCTGCATTGCTAATAGTTTAGTGCCACAAACTTATGGTCCGCTGAGGGTGTCGCTGTCTGCGTCGAACATTGTTTTATTGGTTCCACAGTAGGTAGGTACAACCGTGACTAAAACGTAGTGATTACATAACTAATATTATATTACATAATATATCGTACGTTACACATAAAGTAGAATGCAGCTACCTCAACTGCTCAACTCAACTTCGGTATCGATCAGTATCGGTTAGTTTCAGTTTTGGCCACCGGATCAGAAGTGTGTGGCACTATATCAGAGGTACAGTCCGCGAGGCGTAAGCTGAGCTTTGCATTAGTGTGAGTGTACATAGATAGTGTAGGTGTAACATTGGCCTAAAGCGCGGCGCGTCCCTTGCTTGGTATTAAACCGGTTTTTAGTGCTTTTTGACAATCGGCCTGAGGCGCGGTGCGTCCATCGCATGACGCAACTTCTCCGCGCACCTTTTGTCTGACTCTACTTTTAGTGATCACTCACACAAATGCAAAGCTCAGCTTACGCCTCGCGGACTGTACAATAAGTAATTAGTGTAACATGCTTCATCTTTTTTTAAACCCAAACTAAAAGGTTGTTCTGAAAGAACCTATACTTATTCATAACTCGTACCTTTATAAAGTGTGCGTATCTATGCGTATTGTTTGTTTCTTTTTGCAGATTCTCTGCCAGCTCCATGCACATTGCATGCTCGCCTCGAACGTATCGTGCGTGCAGCAACCAGTTGTGAGATCCTCGCTTGAAATCTCAAAAAAATATTTTAATTTTTAGGAGTTACTTTATTCATCGAAATAAGAAACAAAAACATAACTCGTGCATAAGGCCCGATTTCCATCAAAGCGGAGCGGAGCGGAGCTGTGTTTGTCGTTTGAGTAACAAATCAAATCTCGTCATTGTGACATCTCCGAAACTGAGAGGAGAGGAGATGTCGAAATGACGAAATCTGATTGGTTAGGTACTCAAACACAGCTCCGCTTTGGTGGAAACCGGGCCTAACTCTTATTAATAGGTAGGTATACCTTCATTGATTTCAAAAACTGAGTGTTTTCTCATTTTGAACTTGGAGATGAATTTACTGTGATGATTACATTTTAGTTACCATGGTTACCAGCAAAATAAAAATCGTGTAATTTTGTCATAGGATTTTGTTTCCTCAAAACGTAGTGATTATAATATACTCTTTGGCACAGAACACTATTACTCCTGGCGGAGAAGAACAGTATCTCCTTACTACAAAAATGCGCCACAGCGTTTATACACGTACAGGCCGCTAGCGCCACTGCAGATTATCATGAAAACAGATTCGAGCGGGATTTTTAAATTATAGAGGTATACATACCTACGTATACGCATAATATACTTGCCTATTAATATATACTTACCTATTTAGTATGTATAATATATAGCCTTTAACGTGAAATCAACGGGTATGCCCGCGAAATTCAAAATTTTCGTGGTTTTTTGCAATTTGTACGCTAATTAGACATAATAGGCTTATGGCAATCAATTTGCGAGAATGGCAGTATCATCTTTACATGATTATATCAAAATCTTTGCATAAAAATGTATATCCTAGGAAATTAGTCCGAGTATCGAGTTTTATGTGAGTAACTCGCAAATCTCGGACTAATTTCTTTAACTCGACACTTTCGAGCAGAGATTTTTATATAAACACGTGAAGAAGATATTGAGATTATCGCAATTTTACGGTCATAAGCCTATTATGTCTTATTAGCATAAAAATCGCGAAAAACCACGAAAAATTTGAATTTCGCGGGCACACCCGTGGTTGAGTCAAATTAGCCCACGGAATTCAAATTTTATTCCGGTTTTCGCAGTTTATAACCTAATATCGTATACTTGCGACAGTAAAATTGCGGAATGGCAGCGTCACATGTATATATAAAATCTTTGCTTGATAGTGACCGGTAAAGAAATTTACTCTAAGAATCGACTATTTTGTTTAAACTCGAAACTTAGACTAATTTTTTATAATGGACATTTATAAGCAAAGGTTTTGACATGTAAAGACAATACTGCTATATCAGCAATTTTACTGCCATAAGCGTATTGTCTTATTAACTTACAAATTGCGAAAAACCACAAAAAAATTCGAGTCCAATTATTAAGCTAAAAATCTTTTGAGTTGTAACAAATTTCACTAAACATTAAAAACTTGAGAACAATATTAAGTAACTAGTTGACAATGGAAAATTATCTAAAATCTGTGAAATTATCCAAAAGAATTCTTACTTATTACACTTAATAATTAAAATACAGACTTTTACTTATCTTAAATTAAAGGCTATATATTATATTTAAAAGATTTATTATATTACTGAATAGGAATTATGAATATAATTTTCAAATGTTAATCAAACAACTAATCACTCAATCAAAGTATTTTTATTTCATATAGGCTTTACAGACACTAAAGAGCAAATCACTATCACTCCCAAGGATATCCTTGTATTGTTCTATCATTTTAAAATACCAACAATATTAAGTTTAAGTCAAATATCTGATAAGTAATTTAATCCAATGCAGTTTACAATATAGGTACAATAATAGTATAATCAAATCAATCAAGTACTGATACACACTTGACTTGATTCACCGTGAGTATCGGGTAGTGAGTCGTATGGTTCATTACGTCTCATCGATTGACATTTGCGAAAACAGGCTTTTTATTTTTACAGCTATATATAGTTCTAATAAAAACTCATTCGCTGGTCTGTGGTTCTATTCATAAAGATTGTCAAAGCCAATCATTCATAAATGATAAAACAATAATAATCTGTACATTATACATATAAATAAAATTGGAGTGTCTGTTTTTAATATTGAAATACCCATTTTTTACTACATGTATAAGAATATAACTAGTCCAGCCATAAGTTCTGTTACAAACGACAAGGCTTTTTTTTTTTTAAATGAAGTAATGTAATATTAATAAAATTTATACCTACATATTTATTAAAGTCTCAGCAAAAAACAAAAAAAATATTCTATTCGAAATGGCCACCTTTGGCTTTTATACAGGCCTTTAATCTGTTTGGCCACGAATCTATGGATTTACGCACTGTTTCCAAGGGAAATTTTGCCACTGCTTGCTCCAATGATTTTTTAAGAGACTCAATGTCGCCGTGTCGTTTAGAGCAGGCCATGTCCTCTAAAACTGACCATAATTTGAAGTCTAAAGGGTTGAGGTCTGGGCTAGATGAGGGCCAGTCTTCAGCTCTTATAAAGTCCGGAACATTGGTTTCAAGCCAGGCTTGGGTAGTTCGTGCCTTGTGACCAGGTGCAGAGTCCTGTTGGAAAGTCCACGGTATATTTTTAAAAAGAGTATTGCTGAGAGGTTTCACAACATGATCCAAGACTGTATCTTGATATACTTTGGCTGAAGTTTTCACTCCTTTTTCACTAAAATGCAGTTTTGTGACTCCTTGATAAGACACGCCCCACCAAACCATCACTAACGCAGGATGATGATCACGTTGTACCTTCCCAACCACTTGAGCAGCTTCTTTAGAACTGTGAGCGTACACTTTATCATTTAGCTTGTTGTAGTGTTCTTCAATCGTGAAAATTTTTTCATCGGTAAAGAGGATATTTCTGTGCCTTTTACCTGCGTATCGCGACAGAAGGCGTTTTGATCGATCCACTCACTTTAATTGTAAAGATTGATTTAGGGCATGACCTGTATATCGACGATCACTCGAATCGAAAATGGAACTCTTGACACTAGTCTATTTCCATCACTAGCCTGTTCCACATTCTGTAAATAATAAAAAATTGTTACAAATAATTACATACCATAAATGCACAAAAATATTATTCACACAATAGTCTTTAAAACCTGGTTAAAAACATTTTCTCTCTCATTTAACAGAATATCGACTTCAGATGAATGAGGAATAGCAAATCTGCTTAATTTTTACCTGTTATTGTCATAAAACTGAGATGAGTTGAAATGCCTTCCACATAATACTTTACTTGTTGTGTGAAGTTTGTTTAAGACGCCTAGATTTCATTTGGCCAGCAAAATTTTGCCCAAGCAAGAGCCCTGAAAGTAATACACAGAGAATATTCAGTACTAATATGAAAAAATTACAACAATTATATCCTCTTAGCTTAAGGTGTTGCGGCCCTACCAGCCCGCGAACTTCAAATTTTATTTCGTTTATCGCAAATATTAGACTAACTACACATTGTAGACTTAATATGGCAATGCATTTTGCGGGCCTACTTTTTATGCATCTACATGTTTTTAATAAAAACTGCTCGAAAGTTCCCACTCATCTCATATTGGTTCCCGAAGGATAATTTTTTGTAGTTTCACTGATTTCGAGCTATCGGGAACCAATATGAAGTAAATGAGTATTGTTGAGCAGTTTTTATTAAAAACATGTAGATGCATAAATGTTGTGCCCGCAAAACTCGTTGCCATTAGCCTTCGATGTATAGTTAGCCCACTATGAGCGAAAAACTAAATAAAATTTGAATTTTCGCACCCGGATGGTACCCATCGCCCTTAATAGACACTTGTGTGATAAGTATAATAACATAATAAACAACCAAGTGGCTGAGCTAGAGACCAATCTGTCCATAAAAATCAACACCAACAACTGTAGTCTGTTACTTTTAAAGCTGAAACTGGTTGGACAGGAATTTTACCAGATAGGTACATGTGAAGTACAGGACCAACAGCTTTATAAAATTCTCTGGGCCCGACCTGTTACTAAGGTTTTGGAACACATCATGCGGACAAAGTCGTAGGCATCAGCTAGTTATTTAATATTTTAAAATATAACATAAAAAATACTTACTTAGTAAAATTAGCCTTTCCTGGTTTTGGAAATCTATGATACGTCACTGTCGTATCTTCGGCGCGTGTTCTGCCCTTTGAGGTATATTATAGATCAATGGTTCTGCCACATTTCACATATTTTCTATGATAATTTTCCTTCATTTTCAGACATTTTTGAAATGATTTTCCCAAATCATACGAATTAAACTATAAACTTAATCACTTTAAAAACGTCCTATCGTCCTGCACTTAATTAAATATTAAACGTCTTTTCGTAACATAAATACAACACAAGATAATAATATCACAAGTTTATTACATACAATTTATTGTGAGAGTTTAGCGATGCAATTATGATGCAATTCTAACTTTAAAAACTGCAATGGCTGCCCCCATAGAGTATATTGAATGGCTGCCGCCCGCGAAGCAGTGTTGCCAAGCTATTTATCTGACATATTTATATTTTTTTCCATGGTATGGTTTATCAATACACACAACGAAAATACGCATGTGTGCAAAGGCAAAATCTCCTGTACAGAAGATAACAGACCCTGCTCTTTGGTTTCCTCTGAACCTACGGAAGTGGAACCTACTATATCTGAACCACTGATCTCCATAGAGTATATAGAATATACTCTGGATAGCTGAGCTGACTGTCAAAATAAAAATGAAGACACTTGATTTTCGCCATTTTGGCGCTGATTGTTGCGTAACCTGGCATGAGCGTCTATGGAACTAAAATCAAATGAAATTCAAAACGACGGTATTATATATGTTTTCAAATGTTACGGTTTTTATCGGTTTTTCGGATGTACCGGTTTTTCATGTTTTCGAACGTACCTATCTCAACCTCCATGACAAATCAAAAATTGACAAGTATTCAAACTTCAAACCTGTCAAATAGGGTTTTCAACTTAAGTATTTTTACCCCAAATTTAGGGGGTGAAAAAGAGTATGATTTTACCTTTTAATAATAATTAATTACTATATAATAGCTATTTTTTTTCACGGATGGGGTCTTATAGAAGAAAATAAATCAATCTGAGGAAAAATACGGAGAGATCTGATGATTGAGGATTTCGAAGACGGGTGAAGAGCACGGAGAGGGTATTAAAGATAGGTGGGGGGTGCTCGACCAAATGTCATTCGAAATGTCATGCAATTGGCAGTGAGCAGAAAAGTTCTAAATGGCGGATTTAAGATGGCCGCCATACAAACTTCATCGGTATCCATCTCGAAGAGTATAAAAGATGGAAGAGTGGTTTCTTGACAAGAAGTTATCAGGACCCCATGATCTATTCCATGGATGGAAAAAAAAATCAAAATGGCGGAATTTATTTTTCCATAGAAAATGTATGAGGAATATTGAAGAGACTACGAGTTGTAAATCATGAAGTGCTTTGATGCGGTTTTTTGGAAGACTACCAGAGAAAAATATGGAATGAGGTGATGATTGAGGATTTTAAAGACAGTCAAGGAGCATGGGCAAGGTATTATAGTTAAGTGGGGACTGCTGAAACAAAAAATACTCGGAACTTCACGCAATTGGCAGTGAGCTGAAAAAAAACCGACGACGATAAAGAAATCGAGATGACGGCGATACCGTTATGGGCGGGAAGACTGCACGCGGGCCACATGTGGCCCGCGCAGCCACGCGCCCTACTAGTTACTATATATATAGCTACTCGTGCTGATTCACTCACTCACTGATTGATCACCTCTCCTGAACAATTTAGTATGAAAAAAAAAATTTTCAATGACCATTTCGTATAGAAGGAAAAAATTCATTCGGAGGAAAAATACGGACAGAGCTGATGATTGAGGATTTCGAAGATGGGTAAAGAGCACAGCCAAGGGTATTGCAAATAAGTGGGGGGTGCTCGACCAAATGTCATTCGAAACGTCATCCAACTGGCAGTGAGCTAAAAATTTTTTCAAAATGGCGGATTCAAAATGGTCGCCATTAGAATTTCGTCGTTATCTCGGAAAGTATAAAAAATGGAAGAGTGGTTTCTCCACAAGAAGTGATCAGGACAAAAAGGTCTACGCGATGTATAGAAAAAAATCCAAAATGGCGGATAAATTTTTTCCCAAACATTTTCTATGGTAAAAAAAATTTTTACCATAGAAAATGTTTGGGAAAAAATGACTGAGGGTTGCGATACCTTCATAGGCGGGAAGACAGCTCACTGATTGATCACCTCTCCTGAACAATTTTGTATGAAAAAATTTTTTTTCAAAATGGCGGTTTTTTTTTTACCATAGAAAATGTTTGGGAAAAAATGACTGAGGGTTGCGATACCTTCATAGGCGGGAAGACAGCTCACTGATTGATCACCTCTCCTGAACAATTTTGTACGCCCCCACGCACCCTACTAGTTTATTTATGGAGTTCTTCAAAGGCCTATAGTCAGCTTAACTTAATTTCTCGTCAAAAGTTATTATTGTCATAGATGTCTTACAATAGACATTGAAAATGTAAATATTAAGCTCGCTGTTGACAAATGGCGCAAGCGGACCAAAGTCTCTCAAAAAAGTCTGTATTAAGTTAGTTTTAGGGGTAACTATTTTTTGGGAGCTGGCAACACTGCTATTGAGTTCAAACTTCAAAAATTTCAAAATTCAAGTTGGAAACTTGGAACTATTTTTATTTTATCAGTACATGTACTGTTTAAAAATTTTCGCTATAATTTAATAAACCAAAAATGGAGGACATGGCGCGGTTAGCTTTGGTAGAACAAAACGTCAAAGACACAAATAAGTTCACTAATCTTCTGCTGGAACTTCTGCGATCTATCAACAATATCTTGGACAATCCTCACGACAATGAGCTACGGACGATTCGGAGTGTGACTCTTAAAAAGATGCTAGATTGCCAGGCATTCGGTGACTATCTTAAGTATATAGGATTTGAATCAGTGAGTATTTTTATAATGCTAATTTCTCTCTCATACAAAAGCATTAGGGCCTAGCCCTAAGTCCCTTTCTACGTTTTCATATAAGCACATAATACCTAATGGGGTTGGATTCGATATCGTTTGGCAGGAGGAGGGGGTTGAAGGGGGGGTGGGGGGAGGGGGGAGGGGGTCCCCTACCCCCCGACACTACTCCCATTACAAGGTAATGCACCATTTTTTTTTATGAATTTTTAAAAATCTCATTTTGAGGTTATGTTTTCGTATATTTTTTGGATGGCCTAGAGATACGCTACCGTTAGAGAGGGGGGGGGGGGGGAGGGGGGTAACCCTCCCCCAAGCCATATTTGTAGAAAAGTAATAGTTGCCGAGAAATAAATTTTTTAAATTTAAAAATTTCGAGGTTATTTTTACTATGAATTATGAAAATCACGAAGTGCATTATGAAAATTATGAAGTGCCGTGGTGGTCGGAGGTGAGAGGGGAGAGGGAAGAAACATCCTTAGCCATCACCTTCTCCCACTTACCACCTCCAAGGGCTGGTCGACTGGTGAGTAATCTTAAGATTTTTGTCTAAAACGAGTTAGGGTCCAAGAGCGAGCGAAGCGAGCTCGGGATTATAGGGCGCCCCGACTTGGATAATTTAGGTGACGAAGAGGATGGCGGGGCCTGCAAGGCCCCGCCATCCTTCTGAGTGGTTATTTTCTTTTATGACCACCCAGAAATTAGGAGCCCCGCGAAGCGGGGCTCCGTCGACCAGCCCTTGGAGGTGGTAAGTGGGGGGTAACCCTCCCCCCAAGCCATATTTGTAGAAAAGTAATAGTTGCCGAGAAATAAATTTTTTAAATTTAAAAATTTCGAGGTTATTTTTACTTTGAATTATGTTAATTACGAAGTGCATTACAAATCACTGCACAAACGACTTAGGGTCCAGGAGCGAGCGAAGCGAGCTCGGGACTTGAGGGCACCCCGACTCGGCTGGGTTAGGTGACGAAGAGGATGGCGGGGCCTGCAAGGCCCCGCCATCCTCTTGGTGGTTATTTTCTTTTATGACCACCCAGAAATAGGAGCCCCGCGAAGCGGGGCTCCGTTGACCGGCCTTTAAG
The DNA here is from genome assembly GCA_963855885.1 of Coenonympha glycerion. Lineage (NCBI taxonomy): Eukaryota > Metazoa > Arthropoda > Insecta > Lepidoptera > Nymphalidae > Coenonympha > Coenonympha glycerion. The sequence goes on from OY979646.1 coordinate 11,971,958, forward strand.
AGGAATAAAGACATAAGAAATGAGAAGAGGTGAAGATTTTTTAATTGCAAAAAATTATTTCTCAAAAAGTATTAGGCCTCGTACGATTTGGCTTGGGGGTAAACTCCACCTCACCCCCCCCACCCCCTCCCCCCCTCTCCCACCCACCCCCGCAACGGGTCACGTGATCTAGACCTACCCAAAAATATACGAAAACATAACCTCAAAATGAGATTTTTAAAAATTCATAGAAAAAAAACGGTGCATTACCTTGTAATGGGAGTAGTGTCGGGGGGTAGGGGACCCCCTCCCCCCACCCCCCCTTCAACCCCCTCCTCCTGCCAAAGGATATCGAATTTTACCCACCTAATGTATTACACTTATTTTATTTTACTTAAAAGTACATGATATGAAAAATATGTTAAATAAATTGTTACAAGCACGCTAATAAGGTCTAACCAACACAGACAAGTGTGAGATTTGGTAATAGTTTATATGGAGAAGGAGTGTAGAAAACTAAATAGGTATGACCACTAGTAATAATGCTGTTTACTGCTGTTTTCTTTCAGGTACAAAATGGCTTTGTGTTTCCAAAAGAACAAACACTAAGTAAATTGCGTGTAGCTCAAGCCGCTTTGGAGAGGAAAATAGGCTTTTGCTGTGGACCTCTCAATAGTAACAATACTGTCACTCGTCCAGGCGTTGTGGGCTCACAGATCAGTGGGCCCCAGCTGACTCCTGCTAACATTTTGGTATGCATAACTTGACTTTTTTTTTTACACTAAGTATGCAGGTTTGTACTTGACTATGTGATCTCACCTGATGGTAAGTGATGATGCAGCTGAAGATTTTATCGTACTAACTTGGAAGGGGTAAGTAAACTCGCCCCTAACGGTTTTTACACAGCATCACACCAGAACGCTAAATTGCTCGGTGGTGCATCTTAGCTGGTAGGGTAGTAACTAGCCACAGTCGAAGCCTCCCACCAGACTAGACCTGAGCCAATTTGGAAATTATAAAATTCCAAAGTGGCCCATGACCAGAATCAAACCTGTGACCTCTCACTCGAATCCGTGCGCGCGACACTGTGTTAGGGAGGTCTTCCACCTCACTATAAACTGCCTATAAATAGACTAGTGGTGAGCTATTTGACTGTGATCACCAGGTACAGGGTTTGAGATCCTAGTCCCTCTGAAAGCATGTTAAGTGTGGTCCTACGTTAACGTTGTGTTGTCTTCAGTCGAGAGTTGGACTTAGAGAGTGCACTATAATATTATCTCCTACGATACATCTGACTAAATGTCAGTGGAAATTGAAGGTCATAATTAAATTCCAGTAATTTTGTTGCCAAGGATTAAGGAGTTTGCCAGAGTTTCAATATATTATGTGACTCTACAAGAAACCTAGCCATTATTTTTTCCGAGCTAGTAAAATTAGAGAAATTGAATTTTTAAACAATGAGACTTTCACAGACAACCCAGAACAGTCTCCTGCTGAAAATCCAGTCCCTTTTCAACGAAGTGCTGCAGTATGAAGACGAGGAGCTGCAACATAGTGCGAGGGCGCACATACCACTAGTAACTCTGCAGCTGATGGCCTTGGACAGGATGAGGGAGCAGCAGCGAAAGATCAAGACTGGTAACACCATCACCTATGGCTTCCATTGGTGGCAAATAGAATCTTCTTACTAAAAACGGCCAAGTGCGAGTCGGACTCGTGCACTGAGGGTTCCTTACTACTACAGAAATAATAAAACCATAAGAATTCCTATTCTTATTGAACTGCAAAATTTAATATAAAAAAAGAGTACTATTAACGCCCGGTTTCTTGTACTAACTTTTAATGAAAAGTAGTAGTTAAATATGGAAGTCTAATCCTTATGTATTTTGTGATAAGGATCACAGAGCCATACTTAATTATACTTTTAGGCAAAAGTTAGTTCAGGAAACCGGGTGTAAGAGAGTTGGATTTAAGCAAGAGTACCACCCTTTCATATAACACCTCACTCAATATTCTTGTCCCACTTTGAAATATCGATGCCTCAGTTTTTCTCCTTTCTAAAAAATCAATAAAAAAAACATACGCGTCGAATTGAGAACCTCCACCTTTTTTTTGAAGTCGGTTAATGATTTTCAAATTTTTATTAATTGTGATGATGTTGAGCAACTATTAACTAAAATTTTGTGTCGATAGATTTAATAGTTACTACTGAAATAAAGGGTTGTGACAGACAGAAGGAAAAAAAATCAAGGTTTCAGTTTTTTCGAGGTGCAGAACTCTAAAAATTATTTTAGGGGTGTTCTAACATGATAGCTTATTGGTATTGTTTATTGGCAGGTGAAGTGAAAGGGCCCGACATGTCATTCGACATCGCGCTCCTGCTGGAGCTGCTGGGCTGGTTCAAGCACAAGTTCTTCACGTGGGTGGACAAGCCGGCCTGCGGCTGCGGCGGCGCCACCGCCTTCCTCAGCAACTCCTCGCAGACCACCGGCAACGAGACCTGCCGAGTTGAGGTCAGCTCCTTTCCTATCGACTGGGTTTGTTGTGGGCTTCCTCTCAGTACAGTACGCGTTGGAACCTTGTAAACTTGGTATAGTTACCTAATATATAAAATGTGTATAAATATCTTATTGAATTTTCTGCTGGACCAAAAGCCTTAATAATTTCCAACCTGCATGGTCCTGCAACGTTTGAATGGTCATAGGTCTGCCATTACTGCGCTTTCCCATGCGAGGTCGCCATTCCAACACTTTGTTTTCCTAGCGTCCTCCGGTTCAACAAGCTATATGTAGCTGCCCAATTCTGCTTCATATTTGTTATATTCTCAATATCTTTTTAGGTGTACAAATGCGTTGACTGCGGATCAGTGGTCAGATTCCCTCGCTATAACGATGTTCGCACACTGCTGCGCACGCGCCGCGGCCGCTGCGGCGAGTGGGCGAACTGCTTCGCGCTGCTGTGTCGCGCGCTCGGGTACGACACGAGATATGTGTACGACACCACCGACCATGTGTGGTGCGAGGTTAGTGACTGCACACTGCTGCGCACGCGCCGCGGCCGCTGCGGGGAGTGGGCGCACTGCTTCGCGCTGCTGTGTCGCGTGCTCGGTTACGACACGAGATATGTATACGACACCACCGACCATGTGTGGTGCGAGGTTAGTGACTGCACACTGCTGCGCACGCGCCGCGGCCGCTGCGGGGAGTGGGCGCACTGCTTCGCGCTGCTGTGTCGCGTGCTCGGTTACGACACGAGATATGTGTACGACACCACCGACCATGTGTGGTGCGAGGTTAGTGACTGCACACTGCTGCGCACGCGCCGCGGCCGCTGCGGGGAGTGGGCGCACTGCTTCGCGCTGCTGTGTCGCGTGCTCGGTTACGACACGAGATATGTGTACGACACCACCGACCATGTGTGGTGCGAGGTTAGTGACTGCACACTGCTGCGCACGCACCGCGGCCGCTGCGGCGAGTGGGCGCACTGCTTCGCGCTGCTGTGTCGCGCGCTCGGGTACGACACGAGATATGTGTACGACACCACCGACCATGTGTGGTGCGAGGTTAGTGACTGCACACTGCTGCGCACGCGCCGCGGCCGCTGCGGGGAGTGGGCGCACTGCTTCGCGCTGCTGTGTCGCGCGCTCGGGTACGACACGAGATATGTGTACGACACCACCGACCATGTGTGGTGCGAGGTTAGTGACTGCACACTGCTGCGCACGCGCCGCGGCCGCTGCGGCGAGTGGGCGAACTGCTTCGCGCTGCTGTGTCGCGCGCTCGGGTACGACACGAGATATGTGTACGACACCACCGACCATGTGTGGTGCGAGGTTAGTGACTGCACACTGCTGCGCACGCGCCGCGGCCGCTGCGGCGAGTGGGCGAACTGCTTCGCGCTGCTGTGTCGCGCGCTCGGGTACGACACGAGATATGTGTACGACACCACCGACCATGTGTGGTGCGAGGTTAGTGACTGCACACTGCACACTGCTGCGCACGCGCCGCGGCCGCTGCGGCGAGTGGGCGAACTGCTTCGCGCTGCTGTGTCGCGCGCTCGGGTACGACACGAGATATGTGTACGACACCACCGACCATGTGTGGTGCGAGGTTAGTGACTGCACACTGCTGCGCACGCGCCGCGGCCGCTGCGGCGAGTGGGCGAACTGCTTCGCGCTGCTGTGTCGCGCGCTCGGGTACGACACGAGATATGTGTACGACACCACCGACCATGTGTGGTGCGAGGTTAGTGACTGCACACTGCTGCGCACGCGCCGCGGCCGCTGCGGCGAGTGGGCGAACTGCTTCGCGCTGCTGTGTCGCGCGCTCGGGTACGACACGAGATATGTGTACGACACCACCGACCATGTGTGGTGCGAGGTTATTGGCCGCTGCGAACAAGGCGATAACCCTTCCGCCATCTTGGATTTCAAAATGGATGTATTTTTTGCTGTCAACGTTAAAAGAAATCTTTGTCATCTCAAATTTAAAAAATGGGAAATGCTTTCCAAAAAACCAACTTCAAATGCCACTACAAAGAGTGAAATAATTTTTATTTTTATTTTAGGTACCTACACCAATTCGAAGTCGGGCAATGTTTCATACAATCCCTAACTTATTTGATGTGCGAAGAAATGACGAAGCCATAGGCAATCGCCCGACTTCGAATTGGTGTAGGTACCTAAAATAAAAATAAAAATTATTTCACTCTTTGTAGTGGCATTTGAAGTTGGTTTTTTGGAAAGCATTTCCCATTTTTATTTTATACTTTTTAGTGGAAAACGATAAAATGCACAAGGCGTTGTAAAAATACCCAAATTGCTTGAGGTGTGTTCATAAACTCTGAAGAGATACCTAAAATTCACCAAGATCCCATCATCAGACCCTGACTTGATGACTTTAGTCATCAAATCAGTATCTGCTAGCAAATGCACCGCAGTAACTATAAAAAATACCCAACTCGCTTCAAGTATACTAGCAAAATTTGAAGAGTTCCCTCGATTTCACCAAGATCCCATCATCAGACTCTGACTTGATGACTTTAGTCATCAAATCAGTATCTGCTAGCATATGCACCAGTAACTATAAAAAATACCCAACTCGCTTTAAGTATACTAGCAAAATTTGAAGAGTTCCCTCGATTTCACCATGATCCCATGATCAGATCCTGACCTGATGACCATAGGACAACTTGGAAAATATTACTCTTTCTAATAATGCTCAAATAGTTTCATGTGTCCATATAAAATTTGAAGAGTTCCCTCGATTTCTCCAGGATCCCATCATCAAATCCTGACCTGATTAAAATGGGACCACCTGGAAACAAAACCCTCTTAAACAAAAAAAGAATTTTTCAAATCGGTCCACGCGTCTTCGAGTAATCAGTGAACATACATAGATAAAAAAAAAAAAAGATTCCGACGAATTGAGAACCTCCTCCTTTTTTTGAAGTCGGTTAAAAATGAATACACTACTTGCAGCTTGGTTTCCTTTCCGCTGACTTGCTCTGACTTCTTGAGTTGGGCAACGTTTGACCATGGTATGAAATCTAGGGACTGTAGCTGTACCTTAACTCAAACTTTCATTATTTTTGCCCGTATACGACAACAACCAGTTTGTTTAATAGGTATTCGACTACAACCAGTTTATTTCACAGGTATTCGACTACAACCTGTTTGTTTCACAGGTATTCGACTACGACTCCAAGTCGTGGCTGCACGCGGACCCTTGCGAGGGTCTCCTGAATGCGCCATTGACGTATTCCCACGGGTGGGGCAAGAAACTGTCGTACGTGTTTGCATTCTCCAGGGACGACCTGCAGGACGTCACGTGGCGGTACACTAGCGACCATAAAGAGGTGAAGACCTTCGAAAGTGAGATATGACGAATTAAGTCTGCCCGCGAAATTCAAAGTTTTCGTGGTATTTTGCAATTTGTACACTAATTAGACGATGATGATCGCAGTCAGTATTACTTGTAGAGTGCAAAAAAGTCTCGGTGCTGTCCACTGATCTCTATTCTATGGATTGATTAATCCATAGAATTCTATACATCTGACAGTTCCTGTTTTGTGCCGATTTGAAGCGCCACCCTCGAACGTCCACTGTACTAAATGGACATTTAATGTTGCTAATGATCATCGTTTTGAACGTCATTTTGTTGAAGTTCCATGGACGCTCACGCCAGGTTACGCAACAATCAGCGCCAAAATGGCGGAAATCAAGTGTCTTCATTTTTACGTTGACATCCATAGACTAGAGATCAGTGGTGCCATCACATCCCCCACCGGGCCTCGTTGTCATTGAATGGACTTCCTGTATATGTGTAAAAAATGTTCAGCCCAGTCCACAAAACAATTGACTTATTTGAATTTGTTATGACTTTCCCACTGATTAAAAAACAAATGTTTTGGGCAGGTTCTCTCTCGACGACAAGAAGTATCGGAGCAGGAACTGGTGGCAGCCATCTTGGCGTTGCGCTCGCACCGCCACGCGCAGCTGTCGCCGGCGCGCAGGAAGTACCTCGCCGCCAGGAACTTGAGGGAACTGGTCGACCTCATGCTCGAGAGGTGAGCGCTCCCAAAACCGTAATCCATGCATACCACAGAATATCAAAATAGTTCACTGACCTCAATAAACAAAACGCTGGACTAAATATTTATACTTATAATTGACAGTTCCTTCCACTAAATATTTCATTGTTTCAAAAAGATTTCATCTTTCATTGATTTTCATATTACATTTGTTCAGTGGCGTGCCGTGACCACCAACATGATGCATGCCAGAACTTCATGACCTATCCTAGTCCTATGCTTCTGTCTTCTTTTGGATAAATAACTCGGCCCTGATTTGTCTCTTTGTTACTGTTGCATATGTTTTTCCAAAACGAAATCGTATCTCGAAATTAATGATACAAGTTCGTAAATCGTCCTTGTTTATTGATTTTTTGGACTCATCATGACCTCAAGGCAGTTCTTGTGTGTGCTAACTAACAAAAATTATCAATTAATCTTTCAAAAAACACTACGATTGTGGTCGACACGCAAATAATAATGATTTGAAGTTTCAATTGCTACTTGGCGTAACAAAGACGTTTCTAACGTTGTTTACCGAAATTATGAAAAGAAATTAGAACTTTGAGGCGTTGTTAAAAAATAATGTTAGAAAAAAAATGCAACACCAAAAATATAACTTATTGGTATGAAAGCACCCAACTATCCATTGAGTTTTATACGCTGACCTGTTAAATTGTCTTAAGACTTTACTTATCTGAGAAATACACAAGGTGAAGGTTTTGGTGAAGTTATAAGATGTTTTTTTTTTCGTCAAAAGTTAAAGACTTTACCTTGTTTTCTGCCATTAATCTTTGCACACACTTTAAATCTTCACAAGGAACAACATTCGTGAAAACATCACTCATTTTTACTAAAATTTACGATAATTTTGCAAAATATGCGTAACGTAACACCGACCACAACAAGCAAAGAACTCCATAAGGAGCGAGCGAGATATCACGACGCGACAGGCTGTCGCGTCCCGCGGAACCGTGGTCGGTTCGCGACGAAAGTGTCGACTTGCAGGCAATTTGACCTCTTGACCCAAGACGCGCGGAATTGATAGAATAGTTATTACCTAATTTATTAGTGTAATATTATTGCTATTTATTATTATTGTTGTGTTTATGTAAAGACGTAAGGGTTTCGTCGAATATTTCTTTTTAAGATGACGACCTGCATGCCGGGCTTTTTGGCTTGTATAGAAAGTACGCCACTGCATTTGTTATATTGACTTTCAGATTTTTTATGATTTCAATAACGTTGTCCCACTATTACCTATAACTATACCAAATTTTAGATTGATGAAATAATCGAGTGTGACGGGCGTCGGGATTGACGGAGAAAGTTTCACCATAAGAGTTCTATTTTTATCATTTCGGTATGGAACCCTAAAAACGTGGCACTGATTGCCGACAGAAGTGACAGACTTTACTCACTTGTACCATAGACTACTATAGTTTATAGTAGTTTATGGTACAAGTGAGTAAAGTTGGTGATTACCGCTGTTTCAGGGGTAATCACCAGCCATTGAGACCCGAGCCGTTAGGTGAGGGTCTTAAGATAGACGAGGACGGTAATCATCAATACTCACGTGTATCATACGATGTTATCAACACACTTGTGAATAAAATAATACTAAAAATAATGTTATTAAGTAGATAAAATTAAAAAAGAACTGTAACTCACTAGTGAATAATAGTAATGAAAAAGTCACAGTTTGTAATGAGCAAGTGTGTTGAAAATGCTGTCTAACTCACGAGTGAATAATGGTAATGAAAAAGTCACTAAGTATGTGCCTAATTGCGGTGAAATTAGAGCCACTTTATGAGCACCATACCCATTTCAAAATGCCCAAGGTGCCTAAAGAAAATTTCACTTCAAAAATGTTGGTGATAATAAAATTTTCCTTTTTGTGTCAGACAACCAACAGACTACGAATCCCACGGAAGAGTATCTGGATCTAAAGAATGGAGGACGGAGCGCGGCGAGATAGGCAAGCCGAAGAGTCGTACGTTCGTGTTCACGGAACCCGGGACCATCAGCATTCAGTATTGCACCGGGCAGGACAAATACCGGATCGTTCACGACGGGAGGGAGGTGGAAACAGTGAATTCCTGGGCAGATGGTGTGTTTGATGCGACGAACGTGTTCAGGAAAGTCGAGAGCGACTGGCATCAAGTGTATTTGGCTAGAGAAGGTAAATACTGTTAGCCTATTCTTCTTCTTCTTCTTCTTTCTTCCCTGGGATGTATCCGCGATTAGGCGATTTTTCGCCCGCTGCGCGTGAAGTTCTCGATGCGGGTCCTCGCCGGATCACTCCAGCCAGCCGAGCTCACTCCAGAATCCAAAGAGGCCTCCCAGGTCGCACAGGATATCTTGGAGTGTTGCTGAGGATCCCAGGTAGATCTCGCGTTGGTCCGACACTCCAGTGCATCTTAGTAGCACATTCCATGCAGGCTCTGCACAGAGGGCTGTCCGTGATTCCTAGGGTGGAGAAATGTTTATTTAGTGAGCAATGCCCTGTTATCATGCCTACGACTAGTCTTAGACTGTTAGCCTATTATCTAATGTTGCTGCCAAATGCTCACGGTTTCGCCCGCGTGAATTTCAGCTTAAATATCTCGTGGAAATCATGGATTAGTAAAAATACCTCAAATAATGTATTATTTAACCAATTTTAGACCTTTGGATTTTACGTGGGTTTAGGTGTCCCATAAAATGTTGGTGAAAACGAGCATTACACTAATTTCACCAGCAATCGCTATATTTTATGGTACACTAAAGCACATAGGTGACAGTTTTCCCTTACAACAACTGTCACCTAAGAGCTTAGGTATCCCTTAAACTATAGGGAATATCGGTGAAAACGGTTGTTTCCTTTCTTATACATGAGACCACTGATCTCTATTCTATGGATTAATTATTCCATACATCTGATAGTTCCTTTTTTATGCCGATTTGAAGCGCCACCCTCGAACGTCTACGGTACATTACAATTGACATTTGTTGGAAGTGACCGTCGTTTTCAATGTCATTTTATTTTAGTTCCATAGACGCTCACGCCAGGTTACGCAACAATCAGCGCCAAAATGGCGAAAATCAAATGTCTTCATTTTTACGTTGACAGTCGGTAATCAATAGAATAGGAGATCATTGGCCGTACCACCAACTCTTATAGCAGTATTATTGTAATATTGTTTTGACATTTTTATACAATGTCAGTATGAACATTTTAAAACAATATTACAATAATACTGCTATAAGAGTTGGTGGTACGGCCCCTGTGCATGAGACTCATACGCAACATCTATTTTTTTCCAGAAGGTACACCGTACGGCGAGGTGTCATGGCGGCTGTCTGCGGGCGAACGCACGCGCTTCGAGTCGCTGAGCGTGCGCGCGAGCGGCGCCCTCTACGAGACGGGGCGGGTTGACTGGCAGGTGCAGTTCGACGGGGAAGATCCTATGCCGGCGGACTTCACTAGTATGTACTAGTATCATTGATTCGGCATTTTTTCATTATCTTTGTATTATTTTAGGTCTTCACTCACTTACATACGTATGAAAATGGCTTATAGGTATGTATGTAGCTGAATAAAACAATTTTTGTAACCCTGCGGTGGTTTCAAATTATGTTCAAATTTTTACTCCACTTTTAACGTTGCACTAATTACTCGCTATTTTCTAAACAGGAAAGGATTATAATCTGGAGCTTTAACCATGTGATTTATTGCGACTCGATGGATGGAATGGAAATGGAAAGAAATTCGAAAAATTGTGTTAAAATTGTGTTAATTAGTTATTTTGTGTCATTTCAATTCCTCGAATATGTTATATGGCTAGAGCTTCTTTTTGTGTGGCGTAGCGGTAGCGAACCTCCCGTCTGCGCCGGAGGTCGTGAGTTCGATTCCCACTACTGGAAAATGTTTGTGTGAAGCATGTTTGAGTGTCTGTATGTTTTTCAATGGGCATTTATTGTATTTATGTACCAATAACACCAGCTATCGCTTACTTACGTACAGTGCAATGTCTTGATATTATATTTATTAATTTACTAGCGGACCCGACAGACTTCGTCCTGTCAAAAAGATGTTTGTTGTGGCAGTTTTTTGCTCCTACCTATTTTATAGTCGGGGCAAAAAATTCTCCCGAACAGAACTGTCATCCTGCTAATAGGGCGGTGTGAATAAAAAATATAATTAAATAAAGCATATATAAGCATTATATAATATACCTACCTACTATATAAAAATAAGTCGGGTTTTCCTTCCTGACGCTATAACTCCAGAACGCACGAACCGATTTCCACGGTTTTGCATTCGTTGGAAAGGTCTCGGGCTCCGTGAAGTTTATAGCAAAGAAAATTCAGGAAAAATTTCAACAGAAAAGCGGGAAAATCTTTTTTCACATACAGCGCCATCTCTGATACATAGCATGTACTACAAACTAAACGAAGCCATCTGGTGGCGAAACGGAGTTCGCCGGGTTTGCTAGTGCTTGATAAAAAAATCTGTTTGTGTTACTCCAGACACCACAGCGACGTTTGCGCGGAGTTTCACCACGGCGACGCTGTGTGCGCGGCTGAGCGGCGGCGCGGGTGACGTCAGCTGGCAGCACGCGCAGCTGTTCCGACAGCCCGCGGATGACGTCAGCTGCGCGTTCCACATCGAAGCCACGCTCGTCGAGCGATAGGACACTTGTAGGGCGGAGAGATGTTACGGGAGATGGTTTTAAGACTCGACTTAGGGGCATTTTGTGCCTGTCAAATTGAAGTTTTATTTGGTTTTTCACGTTGATTAAACATATTAAAGGATCAGCACTTACGCCACGCATACATTTTTAGGCTCCGCCCTGGGCCTCAAGTCTGCTATGACAATTACATCTCAATTGTTCCAATATTGTTATAATTTACCGATTTTGCTATTGTATATCTATTATGTCGATCGTACGTCAATTATAAAATTGTTATGTTAGGGGAGCACAAATGGAGATTTTGGTACTTACGAGGGTATTTTGGTAATACGGTAGGTAGCGTCGTGGGCATCTATTGGATTGTCAATATTAGATGCTAAAAAAATCAGGTTATATGATTTACTTTATTGTTATAGTGCTTCACACACTAGGTATAATTTTATAAATGTGAAAAGTGTATCAAAATTAACGCTACCAACGGGATGTTTTTCCAGTCAGTAGTTTCCCAATGGATGGCTCCTTCGATACACATTGTTTTTCCAGCCTATGACTGGAAAAACAATGTGTATCGAAATTATCGTGCCAACGGTATTCGCTACTATAGCTCAGTGGAAGAGCGATCACCCGCGACAGGTGGTGGTCACAGGTTCGAATCCCGTTGGTAGCGTTAATTTTGATACACTTTTCACATTTATAAAGTTATATGATGTATGGTGACTACTGAAATAGCAAACTTCAAATCGCCTCTTTTTCATTTTAGCAACTAATATTTGCAATGCAGTAGGTCCTCACGACGCTCGAGTAACTACCGATTTAGCATCGTGGGCTCCTCTACTGTTAGTCTGTCACTTAATGAACGATGAAGGACAAGTGTAGTTTTTTGCATTATAATTGGATCTCAGTTGGATTGCCAAAAAAATGTTAAATTAGCAGACTTGGGGCCTTGAAGCCGGATTTTTAAGTTGTCAAAACTGTAAAATGGCGATAATGTATGCGACCGACAGCGGTGTGTGCTGTCAGTATAGGATATGGGCATCCGAACCATTTACGTAAATCTTTTTCGTTCAAGCAACAGTAGCGCCATCTATCAAAATTCTATAGGTGGCTGCTGCGCGAACTACATCGTTATTCGTGGCCTTACTTATTGGTGACAAAAGAAGCATTTTTGGCACCGGTAATCTGGCGACATTTTTTGTCGCGCCGACTGCCCTGTCCAGGGTTTATTATTTATATAATACTTATAGAGAAATTTTGTAAAACTTTTGTTCGTGTGTACGACTGATGTTCACTTGTGCATTCCATTTTTACCGATTACTAACTGCTTTTGTAGCCATATGACATACAGCAGGACCTATGTAATCCGAATACCTCTGTACAATTTCCTATAAAATACATATAATTTCTTATAAAATACTATAATCTTAATATATATAAATCTCGTGTCACAATGTTTGTCCTCAATGGACTCCTAAACCACTTAACCTATTATAATAAAATTCGCACACCATGTGCAGTTCGATCCAACTTGAGAGATAGGATAGTTTAAATCTCAATTTATCTATTTTTTAGTACCCCTAAGGGCAAAACAACGTTTGCCAGGTCAGCTAGTTTCTTATAAAATACATAAAATTATTCCAAATAAATGATATAATATTTTTTATCTTGTCCAATTCGAGATAATATTTGACATATTAAGCTTCTAACAAGTTTACATTTTTGATCATTATTATAAATTATTTTATCATTGTTTTGTTTCATTATGTTCTTATTTTATTTTATTGTTGCATATTGTCTAATTTGATTCTCGATCACAATAAATATTTGAAACAATTCCATGTTTTGTTATTTCTAGCGATCTCCCTTTATTACAATTCTCCCTTTATTATGTATTATCATAAAGTTACCTAGTTCATAAAGCTGTATTTAATGATAACTTATTTGTTCAAGAAACTGGCCTTAGTTAATCTAAAAATAACAATGTATTTTAATAATAAAAATAAGTTACGTTTACTCTTATAATATTATATTCTTATTTTCCGAAACCTGACGACAAAGGTCAAGGAGCTTGTCCAGAATAATCATAATAATTATATAACAATGTAGGTAAATTACTTGTTTAAAATTAGAGGTCAGCGTTATGAGTGATAAAGTTTTCTTAATTCTTGAGAGTTTTATTATATTATACTTAAATATTTACAAGTAGCCCAATACTTACGAACCTATGTTATGATAGTTTGGTGATTAGACCTTGGGCCTTGCTAGTTGCTATGAGATGCCATGCGTAGAATGAAAGCTATCGTAAAGAGTAAATAGAGAGTCAGGTGCGGGTCGGGCTCGCGCACTGAGGGTTCCGTACTATATTAGAAAAAGTTAAACCATAAGGCCCGGTTGCTTTGGTGGAAACCGGGCCTAAGAATCACTTTTTTTACCGAACCGCAAACTTAACTTTGTTTTATGAGGTTGATTGCTAATACCAAAAAAAGTATAATAGATACAGAGTTGATTTTATTTTTCCCGTCAAATATACATTAATCCCTATTAATCATAATTATTTCAAAATTTTCGATTGGTAAATTTCGGAGATAAGGGGGGGGGGACGGTATTTTTTTCGACAGTTTGCTCAATAAATCAAAAACTCGGGCATAAAAATAAATAATAATCGGTTTGACAATACACAAGTAACGCCATTTCATATGATACTCCACTCAATATTATTATCTCATATTGAAATTCCGACGACCCGGTTTACCCCCCTTTGTAAATAAAAATAAAAAAAGATTTTAAATTTTTTATGATTGTACTAACGGCGGGCCATCATTATCTACACCTATTCCAATGTTCATGTCGATATCTTTAATAATTATTGAAATAAAAGGTCGTGACACACAGACAGATAGACATACAACAAAGTGATCTTATAAGGCTTCCGCTTTTTATTCTTTGAGGTACGGAACCCTAAAAATACGGCGTAATGGTCACGACACGGAACGAGATTTTAAGTTTTTACCAATGACCATGTCGTGGCATAATTTTAAAGCATACCTAACCTATTTAAATGTCACAGATTTTATTTAATTGAATGTCGTTACATTTCGTTCCACGCATGGAAATTATGGCTTCATTTTTGTTGCTCCGAGGTTTGAACTTTTCCGACGTTTGTAGGAACAAAACATCACTTAAGTACAGTAGGTAGCTTGTAACGATAAACTAAAACGTGTATGTGAGTTTCCATGTTCTCAGAGGTGTGTGAAGTCTGTCGTTCCGCACCAAAGTAACATGCTTAGTGAAGGCAGTGGTGGGTAGGTATTTATTAATGGGTATAAGTTCCAGTGAATAACACGATGTCGTCGTGCAGGATCGCGAACAAGAAGGGATGGTCCACCTTGAACGTGATTGGCGGCGGTGGGCGAGAATCCGCAGATATTGGGATGGCGATTAAACCTGAAATGAAATAAGTACAGAAAGTAATTTTAGAAGAGGACGTAGCTTTAACCTATGTTAAAGTCCTCTATTAATTAATTAACTTCACGCAGTTCCGTTAAACTAACATCGACTGTTAGTGGAATCGATTAATCGAATAAGTACTGACTTCACAACGCAAGTAAGTTCACTTCACTTTTACTTGTCTCTCTCATTCGAAGCAAGTTCTTGAATGCGGAATGTCATGTTCGCATCGTATAGTTTATAGAACCATACTAATTATGTAGACCGTAAGAACCTAGTAAATGTGAAGTTGGTTGGTATCTCAAAAACCTTAAAGAAACGAATAATCATACGGTGAGATGCAGTTAACTTCTAACCTTTTATTTTAAAAATACTTATCGATAATATTCGACGTATAGTTTAACCGAGAATATTAGAAAATCTTGCCATATTCCAAAATATTAAGTTCTCTTCCAAATGTTTGGTGTTCCTAATCAAGATTCGGACTATGAAAAGTTACCAGTGAAAGCCCCAGCAGTGGCGCCCTCCTCGTCCACGTTGATGAAAGCCTCCTGGAGTCCGCGCGACACCACCACACCAGTCCCTTTGACGATGCCATTTGCTGGCTCCGAGAAGATACGCGACACGCCCACCTGTAAGCCGATAACGTTAACGTGACCTCAGACACTTGTTTTTCGCCATTTTGGCGCTGATTGTTGCGTAAACTGGTGGTCAATTTTAGGTAAAGAATATTGATATCCAGCGCAGCGTACTAATTATTATAGAGGTCAGTGGAAAATCTGAACAGAAAATTCAGAGAACAGAATTTGCTTTTAACTGAACGATTGCGATGAAAACGTTTTTAATTAACCTCCTAATCCCGTCTCCAGAAAAAACTATCCATTATCTTTGGTGCTACGCTACTTATAGGATTACCTTCGGCAAAAGTTCATTGAGGTCCAACTTGGATTTAATCTCAAACTTCGGCATATCAAGGATGACCTCAGTGCCCGAGGGGGATAATTGGAATATGTCCTCCATTAGTCCCTTCTCAGCGGCCTTCTCCAAGACTCCCGGGAGGCCATCGACCTCGTTGGGGAGGACTACGACCATGCGGAAATTGTGCTCTTTGTACGGAAGCTCTACCATCTGGAAATGATAAAAATTGTTATGAATTACTTACTTAGCTTGTGCCACCAGCTCTTTTCTTTAACGCTGTGAGATCATCGCTGGATGAATGTATTTAGGCTCAATGATTTCCTGCAGTTTGTTATGCAATTGGCAGCAAATAACAATATTCCTTCCTAATAATCATGACGAAGGAAGGTTTTCTAGTTAAAAATTAAATAATACTACTGCCAGATAAAGCCCAGACTTCGTCAGTTTATCAGACTGTCATGACGACAACGGGTTGATGAGCGTGGAAGTACCAACTACGCACCCTGACTCGTGGTAGTAGGGTGACTGCTCGAGGTACATCATGGGATTCTGCACGGAGTTGAACCTGTCCACGTGGAACTGCTGCTGCTTGGTCTTGCAGGCGTTGAACGGCACGTGCCAATGACCCTGGGACAAAGAATTATGTACCACATACCCTGGCGCCCAGCTCGGGGCTCTCGTGGTAGTAGAGCGACTGCTCGAGGTGCATCATGGGCTTCTGCACGGAGCTGGACCTGTCCACGTGGAACTGCTGTTCCTTGGTCTCGCTGGCGTTGAACGGCACGTGCCAATGGCCCTGCAGGTTTGATTGTTCATAAGAATTAGGACGCCGTCTGTCGATTAGCACAATGAAAGTATGTCTTTACATGGGTGACCGCAATCTACAAAAGTCGATTTGCGAGAAACGTTACTTAAGTCGTTTTTGTTTTTCAGCAATCAGCAGTCAATCTCTTCTCTCAACGTCAATACACTGCGTCCTGCCGGTCCTCACCCATCGTTTCAGCCTTACCAACAAATTCAAGGTCGCTCAGCGTGCAATGGAAAGGGCTATGGGGTTATGGGGTTATGGGGGACTAAGGGGGTTTCCCTGTGTGATAGAATCAGAAATGAGGAGATCCGCAGGAGAACCAAGGTCACCGATATAGCCAAAACCATTAGCAAGCTGAAGTGGCGGTGGGCAGGTCACGCTTATTGTAGGGGCGATGGGCGTTGGAGCCGGAAAGTCCTGGAGTGGAGACCGCGAAGTAAGCGTCATGTGGGGTGACCTCCAGTCCGCTCGACCGACGACATAAATCGGGTGGCGGGAAGCGGCTGGATGAGGAAGGCTGCAGAGAACAGGTTGTGGTGGCGTGCGCTTGGGAAGTCCTATGTTCAGCTGTGGATGTCCGCAGGCTGAGATGATGAATGATGATGATGATTCAGTATTTTCACAAGCAATTTCAAGTGAAACTTCACCACGTTTACATTCTTTGTTCTCACTCGGCGGGAACAATTATTACTCCCTGAATCGAACCTGTATTTTGATTGGTTAGATCACTCGAGTGAAGTGAACCTGCTTGCGTTGTGAGATGCTTCGAATCATCGAACTTTGTGGCGTGGCGAAGTGGGTGAGAACGCCGCATACCCTTATATTTATTAGACCACCAAAAAAGCTAATGACTTTACAACTCACGATGGTGCTATACCACCGTGAAATCGCTATTCCTCACACTGATATTCCGATGGAACGGCAAACCGGCACGACTGGTGCTCCTGCGCCTTGCAAATCAGGGCACAGGACCAGGTGCTCTCGGAATAACTACTGATTTCCAAACTCAGGGCTGGTAGAAAAGCTGGGTTTACCTGGAAGTAGATGACGTTCAGTAGAACTAAGGCCGCCGTCGGGTCGATGTCATTCGGAGACACGGGCTTAGCGATCTTGCCCTTGGTGTTCTGGACCGACTGTAATGTAATGAGTATAAATGAGTGTACCTAACTATTATAGTATGTAAATACTAAATAGGTATCTAACTGCCTACTGATTAAGTGCACGTGTTAAATTTGTTGAAAAATTCTGGTATTAAATATATCTACAATAATATGTCCGTGACCTATAACAGTAAACTTGATACCTAATAATGTTAACCTATATTGATCCGAGGATAAGTTCAAACAAAAATTACTTATCTTAATTTTTAAACACAGATTGCTATTTGACCCATCAAAATAAATGATATAATAATAATGTTATTATGTTATTACTTTATTAGGTACTCGACAACATACGTTTTTATTATATTATTGAAAGGTACTAGGTAGGTACATGATCAATACCTAACTAAAAGAAGCGAAGCTTATTTGTCCAATGGGGAGTTTCACTAAGGCTAAGGGTCTCTACTCCCTTAGAGCACTCCCCAATGAACAACTTCTATACGATGCTCTAAGGTTCGTGAAGTAGGTGAGTGATCGAAGACAACTGACATTCACAAAGTATTTTACTTAAGTATCTGAATTTTATTCTAAGTATTTAAGTATATAAATGGAATGAGTGATTGTTTGACGATCGTAGAAAAGGTGCCTGACAGTATCCTACTCCTATTCCTATTGATTGTATTCTCTACTGCAAGAAGAATATTGGGATGGGAAATCCATAAGACGTTGATATATGAAGGAGTACATGAACCCATCCTGCTTGTCTGATAGGTAACACTTGGTTAGCGAGGCTATGGATTCTCAGGAACGAGCGGCCAATGGATGTGTAGCGTTGCGTCAGCGGGACGTAGTTACATTCAAGTTGGTAGCAGAGCCACTCACCCATTGGTTCATCTCATCGGCTGCCGCTTTAGTGTCTTGGAAGTTGAGCTTGCCGACATTGCTGAAGTAGCCGAGCACGGTGTACATAAACTCGTCCTGCAGTTGCAGCTTGTCCGACAAGAACACTTTGTTGGCGAGGCTTAGGAACGAGCGGTCCATAGATGCGTAGCGTTGCGTTAGCTGGGTGTAGTTGCCTTCGAGCTGTTTGGTGGCAAAAAATAAAGCACTACAATGTAAATGGTGGAAAAATGTATCTCTCAGATCTCAATGCATGCAAACAAATATTTTAGCGTATGTTGGATAGAAGCTGTGGTTATTTTGCAGTGTAAGTATAAAATACACTGCAAAATAACGGGCTGCGTACATCGAAAGAATGGTCCACACGGTCCTATTTTATTCACCCGCTACCAGCGACCTTTTCCAGGTCATGTTGTCTAGTATAAGTGACTTAACGTCTTTTAAAACCGAAGAAGACAGCAACCCACCTGCCTGTAGTCCGAAGACCCGAGGTAGGTCACGGTCTCGTCTCGGACCGGGCGCTCAGCGCCGGCTGCGTACATCGTGAGAAGGGTCCACACGGCCCTACTTCAATCACCCTATACCAGCGACCCTTTACAGGGCATATTGTCTAGCATAAGTGTCTTAACGTTGTTTAAAACCGAAGAGGACAGCAACCCACCTGCCTGTAGTCCGAAGCCCCGAGGTAGGTCACGATCTCATCTCGGACCGCGCCCTCAGCGCCGGCTGCGTACATCGAGAGAAGGGTCCACACGGCCCTACTTCATTTACCCGCTACCAGCGACCCTTTACAGGGCATATTGTCTAGCATAGGTAACTTAACGTCTTTTAAAACCAAAGAGGACATCAACCCACCTGCCTGTAGTCCGAAGACCCGAGGTAGGTCACGATCTCATCTCGGACCGCGCTCTCAGCGCCGGCTGCGTACATCGAGAGAAGGGTCAACACGCCCAGTGGTGACGCCACCACGTTCTTCTCCGACGCTGAGTTGTAGGTTTCCTGAATAAAGAGTTGTTATGTACATGACCCATAACTTATTATGTGTACTTAAGTATATTTTAGATACTTATACAAGCTAATTCTTGTTAATACCTACCTGTACAAGCTATAGGTACTAATAATACTGGGCAGACCTAAAGGGGCAGACATTGCTATGGCATTTAGGGGTATGAAAAATAGATAACGACCTACTCAGAACTACCGAATACAGAAAAAAACTCATTCGAGATCCGACAAACTGATCATTTGTCGGATCTCGAAAACGGTTCTAACGATTTGGAAGAAATTTTGTACGTAGGCAATATAGGCAAGGTTTTGTATAGTAAGTTTACCTGTATTGACTATTGCTGTGACAAATAGCGTTATACGCTTGTTAGGTATAGAAATGGCACAAAATCGCTATCTGTCAAGTAGTATCGCTATTTGTCACTTGTTCAGTGGGCTGATTAGCTTACCTTAAGAAGTTTCATAGATGCGATGTTCACAGAGTCCCCCAGGGGGGTCCTCGTGTAGGAGGGAGCGAAAAAACTCCCGAACTGACATCGCACCGCTCCTACCAGCGTGACCACTGCAATTTTAAAACACTACTCAAGTGCGAGCCGGATTCTTGCGCCGAAGGTTATAAAAAGCCCGGTTTCCACCAAACAGACACAAAAAGAGAGTAGATACGCTAAAAAACTGACTAAGAATTATTTCCTGTACCAATGCAGATAGGAGATATGCGTAACGAAGCGGAGACGTGAGCTATGTGTAGCGGTGACATAATTTTATAGAAAAAATAACTAACTGGATTCCCGTATCAAGCTGAATCAAACCCAAACTTTTTTTTTATAGACTAAGTACGGTCTCCAAATTAAATCCTACAATTATTACTTTTTTAATTAATATCCGGAGTCTAAAGTTATAGGCAAACAAACAAGTTGTACTTCTTAGTAAAATCAGTACGACACAAAATGTGCATCGAATAGAAAGTAACTTTTTGTAATAATTGGCACGAAATTTTATAGATGAGACATCCATCCTCCTCTCTTGATCCCTTTCCGCCAAAGCAAAGCTAAGAGGAAACGTGGAAATAAAGGAATCTGATTTGTTATTCAAAACACATCTCTCTCTCTCGCCGCTTTGGTGGAAAGCGGGTCCAATTATTATTATTTTTAGGTATTATGATGTACAAATACTTACCCAATAAAAGTAGAATCGTTTTGCCCATGTTGCCGTCCCGAATGGCCGAATCAAACTGACCGACCCGGTTCAGCTGAGGCGATCTAACAATAATTTAGTTTTTTTTCGCTGAAGACCGTAGATAATAATATTATAATTATTAAAATACCTATTTGTAAGTATTATCTTTAATGTTATTATTACAACAATTAATTATTGTTGGCCATAATTATAATATAACTTATCTTTGTCACAGAAACCTTTTAATCGCTTATTTAAGAAATGTATGAGAATGACAGTTGTTTTTGATAAGTCGCGTGATCAATTTGTCGGTTGGACATGTCGTTGCAATGTATTTTTAAAATTAAGTTCCATTTGTACCTATATGAAATGAAAGATCGGTAACTTTTATGACGATTCTTTATACTTAGTCGAATTAAAAGTGAAGGAAAAGCTTTTGCTCACGCTCAAAGCTCATCCTTTTAGATATCAGACGCGAAGTTCTAATGAAATAATATTTGTTTACTTTTTATGAACATTTGCCCGTGATGACTTCATACGGCATACCTGTTTCAGCAACGAGGAAAATAACTAGAACATGCAAATATGGTTAATCGTTTTAACGACATATACAAAAATAGTTCGTAAATAGTATAAATAGTATAATAGTATAGTTTTTATAATGGTTTTCTATTGAATATCAATTAATTTTAGCTTTAGGCATTGATTATAAAAGAAGAGATAAGTTTACGAAAATGCTTGACCGATTGTTATGAAATTTTCTATGTATGTTCAGTAGGTCTAAGAGTAGGTCGTAAGCTATTTTTATATCCGTAATGGCAAAACAACGTTTGCCGGATCAGCTAATAGGGTTATAAAATAAAAGGTTACAAATTACTGTAAAAATGTTTAATATTTTACAAAGATAGGTAGTCATAACATAACCAATTAAACAAAGATTTTGAAAGAATCAATGATCTTTGGTAGTAACAATCATGTGCTCTAAGGACGTTCATATTATACCTAAGAGTTATATTTCATCCAAAGTGTCTTGCTTCACATGTTTCTAAGATAACACACATGTTTCTAAGATCATTGTAAAAATTTGTCTCCAAAACGGAAATTAACGGTCAATGTTCATACAGAATTTGCAAAAAAGATGCACCATGCAGTAGGCCAAGGTATAATATTAATATAGGTAATAATAACTGTAATATGTACCTTAATTTAGGTTTAATAGACATATTTTGAACTTTATTTAAAACTTAAATTTTAGCAAGCTATGGATTTTTGAAATTGACCTTACATTATTGGTCAATATGGAACACAAAAAAGCTTCATTCATGGTCGCAGTGTTAATGGGTGTAAGTCCCCGTGAACAGCACGATGTCGTCGTGGAGGATGGCGAACAAGAAGGGATGGTCCACCTTGAACGTGATCGGTGGCGGAGGACGAGAGTTGGAAGACATTGGCACGGCGATGAGGCCTGAAACGAAAATATTGTTTGTATTATAATAATAATACTTACCTATAGGTGCCTAATTACTAATTAGGGTATGTACACGCATGCGTAAAGTTCTGCCCATAGACGAGTGAGGTTTTACACAAGTGACAAGACCCTATCCAATCCGGATTTGCTCTATCCGAGATAGAAATTTAACATTTGCTTCATACTTACAAGTTATGACTAATTTTTATCTTATCTAGGATAGGGAAAATCCGGATTGGTAGTAATATAACTATTTATAACGACTTCAAACTAAGTGTACGAGGGTTCAAACGCTGATCTGAGAAGAAGCCCACAACAAACTCAGTCGGGTTTTGTTTGTTCTTATTACTAGATATTCCACAAAAAATATTGCGATTTAGCGATTATGTTCATACATTTTTAATTTCGTGCCATCTTTTAAGAGTGACGCAGAATTGCATATAATATGCCTAGAGATGCTCCGAACTGGTCCCCAAGCATAGAGTAATTTATATATATAGTCAGGACCTGTTACTTATATCTATGCTCGTTTTCACCAACACTAAGAAACGCCTACGCCAAAAGGTGACAGTTTTCACTCACAACAACTGTCACCTAAGGGTTTATAGGTGTCTCTTACAATGTTGGTGAAATCGAGCATTAAACTTCTTAGGTAATATAATAGTTCAGTACCAGTGAAAGCACCAGCAGTGGCGCCCTCCTCGTCGACTTTCACGAAGGCCTGCTGCAGGCCGCGCGACACCGCCACCGCGGTATCCTTGACGATGCCAGGCGCTGCCTCCTCGAAGATGCGCTTCACTCCCACCTACACACAAGACAATAGAATGGACGCTTTAGCGACAACGGCATCCTAAAAGTACTTGCTGGCAGACATGACTGCCCCATACTATGTCACTGTATTGGCATAGCTATTGGGAGTTTAAGATAACATTATTTATTGATCTTACTTGCTAATAAGTGAGTGAGATCAATAAATAATTATTGGATAGAATACTTATTTTCTTATTCATACCTTAAAAAAAATAACAATACTAACGTATGAATTGTTACTAACATGCCTACTAACAACATATGGATGGAAACGTCCGAAATAAACGTTTATTTATTTATTTAATACCATTATAGTACCTGTTCCGGCGCGATGCTGTGTAGAAACCGTTAGGGGTGAGTTTACTTAATTTACTTCCAAGTACCTAAGTACGATAACATCTGCGGCTGCATCATCACTTACTGTGAGGTGAGATCGCAGTCAAAACTAACTTCTATACTTAGTGTAAAAAAAAAACTGGCAAAATGGGATGTTCAGCGTTGCGCCATATGATATTGCAATGCTAATTCCTGGGACGCACTCGGACGCTGAGAAGAAATGCTACACATACTACCTACCGACTTGCATTATAGATACCTAGACTTGATTTACTCAAAATTGAGTGGGAATACCTTAGGCAAGAGTTCGTTGAGGTCCAGCTTGGATTTGATCTCAAACTTCGGCATATCTAGGATCACGTCAGCTCCCGCGGGGTACATCTTGAACACGTCTTCCAACAGACCCCTCTGAGCGACCTTCTCCATGAGTCCATCGAGCCCATCCACTTCATCGGGCAAAGCAATGATCATGCGGAAGTTGTGCTCCTTGTAGGGTAGCTCCACCAACTGGAAATTATAAATATACCAAAATATAAATTACTTAGTTATTAAATCGTCGAAGTTCTTAAGGACTTACAGGGTTTTCGCTCCACAGTCTATAATAAGGCAATATGATATTGGTATAAAGCAAACGCTTTTTCACCTATATTTTGTAACAAAAAATTTAAATAATATTGAAAGGTACATAATTTGTGTACTTGATAAGGAAGCATATTTATTTTAGTACTAGCTTTTGCCCGCGGCTTCGCCCGCGTGAATTTCGGGGTTTTACAAATCCCGTGGGAGTCATGGATTTTCTGGGATAAAAAGCATTTACATTTATTTCACATTCACATAGTGATAATATCATTAGTTTTTGCCCGCGGCCCCGCCCGCGTCAAATTCGCTTTTTTCACAAATCCTAAGGGAAACGTAATTTTCCCGTTATCGTTTCCTATGCCAACCTTTATACATGCTTTCAAGCAAGTTGCTTGAACAATCTATCTACAGATGTAGCTATAGATTGATCTTGAAAAGTATTTTGAGAATCCCACGGGAACTATGGATTTTTCCGGGATAAAGAGTAGCCAATGTGTTAATCCGGGTTATAAGTCACCTATGTTCCAAATTTCAGCCAAATCGGTTCAGTAGATGCGACGCGAAAGAGTAACAAACATCCAAACTCACAAACTTTCACATTTAAAATATTTATTAGATTTTATTTGTTCATATATACTTACTGATGATGAAGCGACCAAAATTATACATACCCTAGCGTTTAACTCGGGGCTCTCGTTGTAGTAAAGGGACTGCTCGAGATGCATCATGGGCGTCTGCACGGAGCTGGACCTGTCCACGTGGAATTCCTGCTCCTTGGTCTCGCTGGCGTTGAACGGCACGTGCCAATGGCCCTGGGACAGTAAAGAGCGGAAATAAAACCCGCTACTCTATTACAGAACGAAGGTAGGTGCAGAACTGTTCACGGAGTACGTTGTAATGCTGCAGTTTTTTCACATAAATAAACTTGGAGTGAAAATTTGCGACATTTACGTTTTCACTTCATTTAGCGGCGGGAGCGATGCTCAACAAACTGCGGTGGTAGGTATTCGACAAAAGTTTTCAGTTCTTCGATTCACAAGAGCCAGTTAAAGTGAAGTGAACTCGCTTGCGTGTGATCAGAAGCACGTTGTAATTTTTTCAGACAAATTCGTAGTGAAAATTTGTCAACATTCACGTTCTCATTCGACGGCGGGAGCGATATTAGGTACTCTTTATTGCTCAATGTTCAGTGAAAGTTAGGAACTACGGCGGTAGGTATTCGCGAAAATATCTTAGTGCTTCGATTCACAAGAGCCAGCAAGAGTGAAGAGAACTTGCTTGCGCGTGAACGAATGAAAGTGCGAACTGTGGATGTTCTGAAGGTTTCGTTCGTTCGACTCAGCCGACGGACGTCCACTGCTGGACAAAGGCCTCCTGCAATGATTTCCAGCCCGCACGGTTCTGCGCCAATTGTATCCAGCACCTTCCCTGAAGGTTATATGAAGGTTTACCTGGAAGTAAATGACGTTCAACAGCGCGACGGCCGCCGCAGGATCGATGTCGCTCTCGGAAACAGGGTCGGCGATCTTTCCCTCTGTGTTCTGCGCGGACTGCAATCAAATTATTACAGTTGTAATACCTACTATAAGTAGTACCTAAGCGTAAATTACCTTCACTGTAATTCGACACACACGGAACAAGTTATTCATCAGTCTTTCCATGGTTAATACGATACTGTATGGGTTTTTATGATTCAAAGGTTTATCGGTGAATGGCAGGATCGCAGGAACCATGAACTTAGGTATGGGCATGGTATGGGCACTGAATAACATAATAGTAGCTTACGATATGGGTTACTTGCTACTTGATTATACGAGTATAATATTAGCTATAACTTTACCTTTCAATATCAAAGTTTAATTATCGAAGGACTCTTCTCCTTCTTGGTACGAAGTAGAAATAACTTTCTGATTAAGCACACTGTAGCTGACGACATTATTAGACTTAGACTTAGATTATTAGACTTAGAACTGTAACTAGAAAGACTAACTTTAAAATCTAAGATGAAGAAAACCTTCACAACCTCAAAGGTACATACAAACATTCGTAATTTTTAGATAGGTACCTACGCAGGATAAAAATAATAATCTACCTTGACTTCAAAGTTACATATTCTTCCTTTTTATTTCGGAGCACGTAGGTAGGTTCATCAATTACTTAGTAACGATCAATAAGATTACTTATCTATAGGTAAATGTTACATAATAATTGTTAATGTTAACCTACATTGATCTGTCGTTATAGTCATAAGAAAACAAAGTTATCTTAGTTTTTAATTGTTTTGTCAGCTTTATCTATTTAACGACTTCTGTATAAAATCGACAGTGGAATTTTTTGATGCTATGTATTTACTAACTAAATATTATACTCGTAAATAAACTATAGCAAGTAGATCAACTCCAAAGCTTGATAATTAAGAAGATTCTATAACAATGTTAGCCGTATAGTGTCTTTGCAGTCTTCTAAAAAATATGGCCTGCTACTTGCCTTTGCAGTCTTCTAACAACTATAGCCTGCTACTTGCCTACATAAACGAGATACTATTGCTATGGTTACAACGTAATTGGCAATGTTAATAAATAATTTACAAAATAGTATATGCTAATAAGAAAATAGATCACAAGCAAAGATTTGGAATAGGTACAAGATAGGTATTCGTCGTTGCCTACCTCTTTGGGTAGGTACCACTACCTACGTCAATGTCAAGACTCAATTGGCCTCTTTCAGGCAAACATTCATCCATCTATTCCATGCATGGAATCGAATCCATCCATCCATTCCATCCATCGAATCGAAACATGTCATATAGCTCAGGTCTCTGCTCTTCTTCAGACTATCGTCTCTTTCCATTTTCCGTCAAGAACTATAGTCGAAAATTCCGATTTCCGTCAGTTTTAGACCAAGAATCTTCTATCTTATGTCATAGCTTTCACTTACCCATTGGTTGATGGCATCAGCTGCTGCCTTGGGGTTCTCAAAGTTAAGGTTATCGACCTCGCTGCGGTAGGCGCGGGCGGAGGCCACGAACTGGTCCGCAAGCTTGTACTTGTCCGACACGAAAACTTTGTTGGCGAGGGTCAGGAACTTGCGGTCCATGGACCCGAACCTTTGCGTCAGCGCCTTGTAGTTGTCCTCGAGCTATTGGAAGAAAAATCTTGAGAAAACTGGGAAGAGTTTAACAAATACGTAGGTAGGACACATTAAAATTGGAAAACCGCCGCGTCCTTTCCCCACCCAGACTACTTTTGTCAAAGACTTCTATGTAGGTATCCCTACCTTTTGTCCCAAAATACGCCCACGTAGAACAAAGCTGATTTACACAGAAGTTCCCTTTTTGATGTAAACTAGAGATAAGACAGATTTTTCAGAAAACTTCTACGGGATCACCCGAGTAAAGAGGACGCAGGTGAGCTAAGCTAAAATGAAAGTCCATTATCGATTTTTTTAAGGGTTTTGCCCAAGACTTAGGCGACCACGCAGGGCAGACGAGTTGGTCGCCCGCAGGGCTATGTTGGTGTCACCGGTGTCGCTGCTGCCCGACACCGGTCTGTTTGCATTTCCAGCACAGCCAATCCGGAACCAGTAGTGCCAGATTAGGCGAATTATCGCCATTTAGGCTACCTCGGGGGGTCAATCGGCGACCAAAAATCCCGATTGGCTACCGGTAGCCATTTAGGCTACCTGGAAAATAGAAACGGGCGATTTTAGGCTACCTGACCAAAACTTATCTAATAATTTCTTTTACATACGTTTGTAACGAAAGTTTCGTAACAAACGTATGTAATATCAAGTTTCTTGTCTTTCCATGCTGTTTGCTTTCTCATACGTATTGCAATTACTGTTTGTAGGAATGAGATAGAGATACATAAGTGCGTTTGACATAATCTTTTACTATAGGTACTTTATATTGGCCGGACAAATGAAGTGACACTTCGATAAGACACAATGCCCAGAGCGACGGAAAGTAGCGTCACGTATCCGTATCAATTTCATACGTGTGGGTTTAATCCTAGCTAGATCGATTCATCGCCCCCAAAACCCCCTGTACACTAAAATTTCATGAACATCATTCGAGATTCAGATTATGTAGAAATATATATACAAAATTGTGCGTTTAAAGGTTATTATTATTATATTACTTTTCACTTCACATTGTTTTTTTGGGTTCCATACCAATTTGGTAAAAATGGAACCCTAATGGTAAGACTTTCTCCGTCCGTCTGCCTGTCACACTCGATGATTTCAGTAACTATCGAAGCTATCGACTTGAAATTTAGAATAGTTTTAAGTAATAGTGACCCAACGCCATTGAAATCATAAAACATTGAAAATTGTTTTTATTTTTATTTAAAAAGGGGGGAAAGCCGGGGCTTTGAATTTTCAAACTGAAATAACAATATTGAGTGGGGTATCATAATATGATAGGGCGTTACTTGTGTATTCTAGATTTTTATTTATTTTTTTGCCTGATAGTTTTTGATTTATTAAGCAAAATGTCGAAAAAAATACCGTTCCCCCCTTATCTCCGAAGTGTATCAATCGAAAAATCTGAAATAATTACGATCAATAAACATGTAGTGATTGTCATTTTAGTCTGTTATCTCAAGTACAGACATTGGCTCAAAAAACAAAACAATAATAAACAATAGATTTATTCTGTATTCTTTAATAAAAAATTTAAATAACCATTACTAAAACTTAAACTAAAACTAAACACTTTACAAAGTAATTAAATACTTTGAAACTAATATATTTTTACACACTAGCAATAGACAAGCGCACTCGGTTTTTGAACGAGAGTTTTGTCTATGTTTTTTTGACGGCTGGGTCTGCGGACGTGACCTTATACTGTTCTCTTTTTCTGCCGCGTCGCCATGCGAGCTTGTAATTTTTGAGAAATCTCCGTCGAGATACCTATCAGGAAGATGAAAGTTTGGATTGAAGACTAACCTAATGGATTCAACCTATCAGTGAAATCTAGTAATAACCCGAAACTCGGGTTTTCTCCACCTACCATATAACCACGTGGACACTTACTTAATGCGTGGATACCTACTGAAGACTCCTTCACGCTGAAATGCAGCCTACTGTGGAGTGAGCCAGGTTCCGGCTTCGGTCCACTGCTGAGTCACTACACTCAGGATCGATGAGCAGACCACCACGCTTTACTACGCGCTGAGCACCGCCGCCCTGACGTCCAGCAGCACCGTGCAGGAGCCACGGAGAACCCGTCAACACAGATCAGTATTTCCATCTTATCTACGCCTGCGAGCCTCGTCCCGTCTGCCGTCCTTCTTTGAGAACCCCCGCGCTCTCCGAGCTAGTGCATAATTATTTAACTTTTTACTACCCAATTCGAATTAAAATTCTGTTTTTTTATATAACCGTAAAAGGTAGCTTAACTACAATCCAATTTGTCGTATCATAATTTAAACCTCCTTTAGTAATTGTAAATTTAAAACAATCAAATGTAACAACTAACCCATTAATAACCCTTAACAATCATCTTCCTGATTTTTAAAAATAATTTAAGAGAAATATCTCTAGTTTTTATTGTCCAACCTACCTACCTACCTTGCCATGTTTGGGTCTGTCACCTACCGGGCAGTGCACAGCACCCAAGCGCGACAAACATTAATGTATATTTTACAGGAAAAATAAAATCAACTCTCTATTATACTTTTTTTAATAATAACAATAAACCACCAAAAACAAAGTTACGTTTGCGGTTCGCCAACAAAATACCTACGTGTAAATTGTACTCGTAAATTCGTGAACAAAAGTGATTCTAGTATGGAACCCTCGGTGCGCGAGGCCGACTCGCACTCGGCCGATTTTTTTTTACGTGTCTTCTTTATTTGGGTCTAAAATATAGGTCTGTTAGATGCAACGATTTAGGCGAATTAGGCAAAAAAAAAAAAATTGGGCGAATTTAGGCTACTCAGCAGGCAAAATTGGGCGAATTCAAATGGCAAATATCTGGCAACCCTGTCCGGAACGGTTATACCGCCATTCGCCGGTCGTCATCGCCTCGTTCGTTGATCAGCAGGGGGACTGCGTGCAGGTGAGGTTGATAATTCGAGCACTAGTATGGAAGTGCTCCCCATTTATCCCGCCGATTTTTTTAGTTTTCCAAGCATTATCGATCGTAGAAAGATAATGGATGTAATATCCAGCTGGCTAGACGAGCTGGAAAATAAGTCACCTGTCTGTAGTCTGAGGAGCCGAGATAGGTAACGATTTCATCCCTGTTGGCTCCCTCAGCGCCGGCTGCGTAAAGTGAGAGCAAAGTCAGAACACCCAGGGGCGACGCCACCACGCTCTTGTCTGAAGCTGCATTGTAGGTTTCCTGATGAGCAAATTGATTGTTCGTAACATAAAAGTGTTAAATTGAACTTGAAATTGAATCAAGTTCGAAGAAGTTCTATCATTCATTCATGACATTACACACTAGCTGATTCCTTAAACTATTTCTATCTACGATGACAAGGATTCTTTCACTTGCTGTTACCTGGCATTTGACCATTTGTGATGAGAACATTGATAAGTGACAATTTTATAGATGTTCCCATCAGCAGCATCTACGAGTAGAGGCAGGTGAGAAAAGTATGTATAATATTGTAGCAGTGTCGAAATTACCAGTTGAACGTAACGAATTCCACATTTTGGAAGGTTGAGATAAGCGGTAAGCCCGTCTGTGGGATTGATTGGGTGATGATGACGACGAAGAGTTCAAGTACCTTGAGCAGTTTCATGGACGCGACGTCCACGGAGTCTCCGAGCGGCGTCCTCGTGTAGACGGGGGGGCCGGAGAAGTCGTCGTAATACCGACCCCGCACCACGCCCGCCATGGCCACTACTGCAGCACAGAGTGACATTCACAAGTGAAGTGATGAGATTAATTAGCCCCTATATCGAACTCATAAGTGAAGTGAATTCATAAGTGAAGTGAATTCATAAGTGAAGTAATAAACTGAGCCCCAATTTCAAACATAATTTATTTTAAGTCTGTTTATATTTTGTGTAGTGAAAAATTCTTTGTGAGTTATTTCCCCTTCTTGAAAATCGCATACATTATGAAATTTGACAAAAAGGGACAAAATGGTTGCAATTTTATTTAAACGGGGGTTAAAATTAAACGCTTGGTAAACTTCAAGTTGCCACCTACGCTACGAGTACAAGAACGTTTTCTGATTTTATTAATAAAATTAATTGATATGAATCCACATTGTAATTGGTTACAAACAAATGTAAAACATATGAGTGCATACTTATTCCTCTATCTTTTATGGTTTTTTCTCTTCACTGACCGCTCCAAAAATAAACTGTAGGTAAGTATTTTTTATACAAGCTATAAAGCATAACCAGTCCACTTAACGGACACCAGTTTCCTCGGGTGAATAACATTTAGCCACCACAAACAAATCCATTCCGATCAATTTTTGTCTAGTTTTAAAGAACTATCTAGATTTTACAATTAGAGTCTATTAGAGGAGTCACCTCTTCAGTTTCAGCACTTTAGAATCCTATAAAGATAATTTTCAGTTCCATCCCTAAGGGCAAAATACCTTTAAATTCGATCACTAAGGCTCAGTGCTAAGGTCTGTCCATCTTTTTTGGGATTCCGTAGTAATCAAGGCACCCTTATAGTTTCGCCATGCGCTTTCGTCTGTCAGTCTGTCTGTTCGTCTGCGGTTTAGCTCAGAGACTAACTACTAACTGTAGTCGTACCTTAGGGTTAATATATATTTATCATTTTGCTTCTGAACTCTAAAAAGTCAAGAAGGTGAAGCACATATTTTAGTAGGTAGGTATATACTTATTAGATAAATATGTACCTTTACCTAATTATTATTTTTATAAATAAGTTCCTAACTATAAGTAGGTATCTATATTTCAATGAAATTAAATTCTTTATTTCACATAGGCTTAGATATAAGCTCTCATGAAATGTCGAGACTCTACCGCCAGGTTCGGAAAGCAGGTTTGTACCGAGAAGAACTGGCAAGAAACTCGGCACTTGCTCTTTTCAAAAAATGTCTTAATATACAATTTTTAGTACTTAGTATGAAACAATATTTTCAAGATATCTCGTGAGGAGATGGAAGCATATCACTATCGTTCCAAGAATCTTTGTTACTTAAAAATTCTTCAATGGTGTAGTAACCCTGATTTATAAGATGTTTTTGACAGTATCTTTAAACCGGTGCACCGTGCAAAGGTAAGTCCAAGACAGACTTCGGGATCATATTGTAGAAGCGTACACTCAACCCCACAAAGGACTTCTGTACCTTACGCAAACGGTATCCACGAGGACGCGCCGCACTCTGTCAATATCGCATGTTTCATTTGATTAGTAAGTATGGAGTTTGATAGAGTGGGACGCGTCATCGTGGATTGAAATAACTTAATTAACTTAAATATTCCTGAGAAAAATTTATTTCCAATACTAAAAATAAAGTTAGTATAAACTTACCCAATAAAAGAAGAATCGTTTTACCCATGTTGTCGTTCCGAGAGTTCAAATCCAACTGATCTCGCAGTTGGCAGTTAGGACACACACGTCTTATAGAGATGAGACCTTGTCTCCAGAATATAAAAGAACATAACGTTATTTATTTTTATACCTATTATTTGTTTTTAATTTCCATAACGACTTACGACTAAGATAAGAGAATTCTTTTTAATTAAGTACTAAACTGAATCTTGTCTGATTGGTAAATCCGTACCTATGCATGACTAATACATTTTTAATTGTTTAAACTTTAAACTTCCAATTAATATTATGTTCATAACAGTATATATATTAGGTATACTTAATAAATCATGGTCATCAAGCAGTACTAGCCCGTGTTTGATGTCTGCCTAGTCTTAGTAGTTACCACCAGTACCACTTTTTCACATGATTTAATGATTTTTGACATATTTCGTGGTTTCAGGATATGATAAATATTGGATATAACAATCCACGGTTACTACTACCTACAAAACACAATCAAAAGGATGATTTTAACTGTCGATATTTGGATCCATTGGATGTGCCACTGGGTCGAAATATCGACAGTTAAAATCGTCCTTTTGATGGTGCAACAATAAAACTGTAGGCATAAAACTGTAGGTACATTATTTATTAAGAAATAGGTTTGCTCTGCAATATCACCACAAGATAAACCGTGCGAAGCAGGAACGGGTTGCTACACAGCAGCGCACCAGAACGCTAAATCCCTTTGCGGAACGAACGATCAGACCCAATTGAATTTTTTCTCAACCTTACAATAGCTGGGCATTTCCTCTGAGAATAAGATGAGTATGGTTAGTAAGTAGAGAAAAAAGAGGTAGATGGATTGTGTGAAAGAGGATTGCACGTTGACAGCTGATAGAGAGAATGGCTGAGACAATGAGACTCCACTACTTTCCCGTCGAACTCTGGAATTTTTTCATTTATCCCACGAAAAATAAAGGAATCCCACGGGATTTGCAAAAAACCGTCCTTCACGCGTGCGGAGCCGCGGGTAACAGCTAGTACAATAATAAATACTTAATTATTTGTACAGGATATTTATACGGGGTTGTACCTACTCATCCCTGACTGTGCGCGTAATATATCGCTGCTCGCGGAGCAATACAATGGTGAAACAGGACGTTGCGACTCGCGACGCCGGTCGCTAGGCAAAAGTCCATAACTGCGACAGAGAGCGCAACAGGTTCCATTTCATTAAACCGCGGGCAGCGCGATATAGCGCCCACTATAAGTATTCATAATGTTCCTCAGACCGATTTCGGTTACGGTGGTTAGTCTCCACAAATACTGAGAGGTTTACGAAATACCTTACATGTGAAATAGGTACTTAATAAGATAGTGCACGGTATGCGCGTAAACACAGGTGCACTCACTATACTGTTAAGGTTCGATGGTAATCGGGATGGCAGCTCAGCACGACTGGAGAAAGATTGATTATATTAGCGACACAATTCCTTGGGAGTGATATTGGACTGCGTTGAATGTACTACCTGCTATAAAGCTTTTGTTTTATTTGTATTAACTATGTTACCGGAAATCTGCGAAAACTAGGAATTATATACAATTCCTAGGAAATCTATAGAATTCCTGGCATATTTAGAAAATGTGCAAAATGAGAATTCCTAATAAACACATCGTTTAATAAATAATTAATGTATTCATTTCCTAGGAAATCTATACAGTTCCTAAATGCTTTCTAAAAGGGTTTTTCAAATTTGCCATCAGTGCTCTCAAAATAATATAGTGTTCCTTAGGCAGCGCGGTACGCCTGCACATTACACGGTACATCACGGTAATATTTTTAGTTTTTAAATTATATAAATATGTAATGAAATGAGTGACATTTCATTCATTTGAATTTGCCGCGCTTCGCGTATCAGCTGTCTGTACCTATGATTAGTGATCTGTGTCGAGGATTTAAAATGGCGAGGGACGCTGAAATTGTTTTGTGCGTTGTTATCGTAATAAAAACTCATAGAAAGAATGTGATTGAGGACTCGAGATATAGTGAACTTTAAATGTCGTTTCTTTGTTATTTCAGGTGAGATAGAAGTGTAATTGTCGTAACTTGATAATAACTAGATAATTGTAAAATAAAACAAAACTTGTAATAAAACAAAACTTTGTTATTTCAGAGAAACAATTTGTGGTTTAATTTTGGAGATCCTCAATGTCTTATAAAACGACTTTCGGCTGAAACCTAAATATACGTTTTTTACCCTTCGGGGGAAAAACGCTTCTATTATGCAAATTGCAAAGAGTACCATACAATAAGTGAATAGTGATGACTATTTAGTATTTACAAACGAACTATCGTTAGAGAGTATAATATATTATTATGTTCTATGCAAACGAAATAAAAATTTCCACAAGGAGCGGGACTTATCAAAAATTAAAAAAACTAATTTACTATCCCGGATTCCCATTCTTGTGTTACAGTGATAATTTTATTAACTTATGTTAAAATTTAAAACATGTCTGATTCATCAGAAGATGAGGATCTGTCTCGATTTCGAGAATCAGTTGATACATCATTTGTGAAGTTGATAAATGAATCAAGAGGCAAAACTGTACAATGTGTAATTGAGCATCCACCATCGGAGAGGTATTTGGAAGTATCTTCTCACTACAATGATGTCAGAGTGCCTAAAGAAATGCAGAAAACTATCGGTGACAAAGTATCAGCAGTTATCCAGAATCTAGTAGAATATGAATGAATGAATGAATATACTTTTATTGCACACCACAAAGTCAAACAAAGGACAACACAAAAATTACAAAGAATAGGTACACAATTTGGCGGCCTTATCGCTACCTAGCGATCTCTTCCAGGCAACCAATGCTGTAAAGGATTTTTGTTGCAGATACTAGAGGTAGGTGGTGCAAATACATAAAAAAATAACTAAAACATAAATAAATATATATGTACACAAAATAATACAAACATAAAATACATAATACTATATGTTATATTATACAAAATACAAATAAATATAAAATACTTACACATACTAATAAATATAAAATACATACAAATACATATTATATAATATCCTCCCAATACCATGGACCCTATAATCAAAACTAAGTTGCCAGTGACGACGACAAATAGTGATCCTTAACCAGTCTTTTGAAGATGTTAATAGACTGGGCCTCCCTGATTACCAGGGGTAAGGCGTTCCACAATTTTATAGCCTGAACCGTAAAAGAATGGTGGTAAAAAGAAGTATTATGCTTAGGTATCCTTAAAATAAGTTTTCTTGTAGTACGGATATCTTCTCCCGGACCACCAATAAATACAAATTTCTCCTTTAAATAAGGAGGAGTAGAAGGGTGAAATAACACACAGTACAGAATGGAAAGGATATGCAAGTTCCGGCGAAGTCGGATGGGTAACCACTTGAGACGAGAACGAAATTCAGAGACATGGTCATATTTGCGCAAACCAAATATGAACCGAATACTAGCATTTTGAAGTCTCTCAAGCTTATTTAACTGATCTACAGTAAGGTTAATAAAGCTTGCGTCCGCATAATCAAGGATAGGAAGAAGTAGTGTCTGTGCTAACATAATTTTGGTAGGAATCGGAAGAAAAGATCGAAAGCGACGCAATGAGCTCAAAGATGCAAAGGTCTTCCTGCTAACCTGTTTGATATGATTATTCCACCCCAAAGTGCGATCCATATGAATTCCGAGGTTTTTAACAGATTCACAGAAAGGGATAACCATACCATTGTACTCCACAAGTGGCAATGTGGACCAGTCGACCCTATCAATCAGGTTCCGACTACCAATAACTATAGTTTGAGACTTCTTTGGATTCACATTAAGGCCGTAGAATCTACTCCACTCCAGGATAGACTCAAGGTCTTTATTTATTTGAGCAATGGCAGACGGAAGATTCGCAAGTGTCGACTGGGTGTAAATTTGGACATCATCTGCATACATGTGATAGAGAGACGATAGTTTATGAGTAATAGAATTGATGAAAATAGAAAAGAGTAACGGTGACAGCACGCCACCCTGAGGTACACCAGCCACGATATCGCACCAAGAAGAGTTGCCTTTCTCAGTACGAATGCGCTGCCGACGTCCACTCAGGTAACTAAGAAACCAGTCAGTAGCTGATGGAGATATGTTAAGAGAACGCAGCATACCCACAAGTATATCATGATCTACAGTGTTAAATGCATTGCTGAAATCCAGCAGGGTTAATACTGTGAGTTGCTGGTTATCCATACCCCAACGTATATCGTCGGTAACTTTAATCAGAGCAGTAGCCGTACTATGTCCAGAGCGGAAACCAGATTGGAGAGGATTAAATAAGCAATTTCTGTTAAGGAAGATATTAAGCTGATGGTGTATAAGTTTTTCAAGGACTTTGGAAAGAAATGGTAAAATTGAGATAGGACGGAAATCGGATAGGGTACACGGATTAGCCTTTTTAGGAAGAGGTACAACATGTGCACTCTTCCAGGAATCAGGAAACTTGGAAGTCGTGATAGAAACATTTAAAATATGAGTAATTATAGGAGTGATGATATCAAGAAGAGGAATAATCATATTACGGCTAATGTCATCACTACCAACAGCATTTGAGGAAATGGACAATATGTTCTTTTTAACATCACATACAGAAAACTGACTAAAATTGAACGGAGGGTAAGAAGGAGTCGGAGTTATGGCAAGAGAATGAATCGTTTGCGATTTATCAGTGCTGCTAATGGCACTCTGAGGAGTGGAGAAATATTGATTCAAAAGATCAATGTCAACGCTAGGGGAAGATGAATTATGAGTTGATTTGCCGACTCCGACAGATTCAAGAAACTTCCACACTTTAGAAGAGTCGCCGTTCTCAACTGATTCATGGATATGGCGTCGCTGTGCATCTCTACACAATGTGTTGCACCGATTCCTGATTTTGTTATATTTTTTGTAATTATGATCAGAGGGATTGCACTTAAGCCTGGATTTAGCTATACCTTTCTTAAGGATCATTTCTTTTAAATCTTGTGATAGCCAAGGAGCAGGCAAATGTTTTATTTTAACAGGCTTAATAGGCGCATGTATATCAAAAAGCTGAGTGAGTAAGGAGTTAAAAATATCAACTTTATGATCAACACCAGTTGCAGCTTCAATCACAGACCAATCAATTTTTCGAGCATCTTCGCGAAGCAGATCTACATCCATACCACCAAAATTACGCCGCAGAAGTATAGTTGGTTTGACTTTAGGAGGGCGTATTTTATACGAAAGAAATATAAGGTCGTGATGAGAAAAGGCATCAGCAGGACACTGGCCGTGCTTGAGGACAAAATCAGGAGACGACACCATGATTAAGTCGAGAAGAGAAGGAGCACAGTTGGGAAGGTTATGGGTAGCTGAAAGAGGAAGGATTCGCATGTTACATGATTCAATAATCGATTCAAGTTTGTTAGCCCGACTGTCGCCTTTAAGCAAACAAGTATTAAAGTCACCCATAAAAATTGTATGAGCATATGAAGGAATAAGAGATTCTACAAGAGATTCAAAACTAGAAAAATAATTTACTGTAAGTGAGGGACTGTAAAATACTCCCACTAGTATTTTCGTCTGAGACAAAGAGACTTCGATGAGCAAATGCTCAGCAGCATCAGCAGGCGGTGGTTGACATGACGAGCTAATAATTTTGTAAGGAATAAAAGATCTCAGGTAGATCGCCACGCCCCCACCAACTCTGCCTATACGATCATTTCTTATCAAACGAAAACCAGGTAGGGAGTAAGAAATAGATGGCAGACAGGGCTTTAACCAAGACTCCGATACCAAGATGGCGTGGATGTTGCGGGAATCAAAGGACGCAAGCATATCAGAATAGTGTGCCGGAATACTTTGCGCGTTAATGTGAATAACGTTGAAATTTTTCACGCTATCGGAGAAGTAAGAATCTAATGTTAAATTAAGTGGAAGTGAAGTAGATGTACTGTGATAACTTGAATCACTAAGTGTCCCGTCACTGGACGACACCGACATAAAAAGGTCACTGTCAATACTGATATTAGAGGATACCATAATCATTTATTAATATAATAAAATATAATAATAATTAAAATAATAAATAAATAAAATGCTATGTTAATAAAAATATGTACTTACTAACTATAATTCTATAAAACTGTAACTGTGCGTTACATCCACCAGCTGCATGAAAGAGATAGCTTAAATACAAACAGAAAAACAGAGAAAAAAAAACAAGATATAAAAAAGTCCACAACAATATAACTAGCAACAAAAAAGAAAACAAATACATAACAAAACAAAACAAGTGACACAAAAACCTCAAATAACGTAAAAACCATACAAAGTACGCTCTGTATATATTTATTATAATAACAGGCACATACCAGCAAAATAATAGAACAAAAAAGAAAAAGCATACTAAGATTAAACACGCTATCGGCTATACGAATTCACATTTCTATACCTATTGTAGAATATGTTGATATAGGACACCAAAATGTGAAACAACCTAAAGTCAAAGGTGGAGTCAAGCTGTTTAATGATTCTGAAGGCTTCTTATCTTGTAAAGAAGCAGAAGACACTTACACAGAGGCCCATAATAGGAGAGCAAAAAATATTAAGAGGACAAAGAGAAAACATGTCCATCACGATGATAATGAATATGAAGATGACTTATAAGTACATTTTACAGATATATTGCTTAGAATTTTCGCTCTTAGGGGGGGAGATGTAATGAAATGAGTGACATTTCATTCATTTGAATTTGCCGCGCTTCGCGTATCAGCTGTCTGTACCTATGATTAGTGATCTGTGTCGAGGATTTAAAATGGCGAGGGACGCTGAAATTGTTTTGTGCATTGTTATCGTAATAAAAACTCATAGAAAGAATGTGATTGAGGACTCGAGATATAGTGAACTTTAAATGTCGTTTCTTTGTTATTTCAGGTGAGATAGAAGTGTAATTGTCGTAACTTGATAATAACTAGATAATTGTAAAATAAAACAAAACTTGTAATAAAACAAAACTTTGTTATTTCAGAGAAACAATTTGTGGTTTAATTTTGGAGATCCTCAATGTCTTATAAATATATATATATATATATATGTAATGAAATGAGTGACATTTCATTCATTTGAATTTGCCGCGCTTCGCGTATCAGCTGTCTGTCGCATAGGTACCTATGATTAGTGATCTGTGTCGATGATTTAAAATGGCGAGGGACGCTGAAATTGTTTTGTGCATTTTTATCTTTAATAAAAACTCATAGAAAGAATGTGATTGAGGACTCGAGATATAGTGAACTTTAAATGTCTTATAAAACGACATTTTTGTGAACTAAGAGAATATGGACCGGCTTCAGTTTGAGTTTACGATGATAGCCTCAAATGATGGCAAATCAAATGTATTAGCCATAACTTCAATATGTACTGAAGAAGGAAAATGTTATGTTTTACCCGAGGAACTGAAGCCGGTGAGTCATCATACATATATTGTTAAAACGAACACTTTCGCAAAAGTAAAAAATAGCATTAAAAAAAGACACCAGAGTAGAAAAGTATGGATAAAGTTGGATGAAAATCTAAAGAAGACATATGTAGATGAGGAAGGTAATATGCAATTTTTAGATCAATATTTAGATGAAGTGAGCACAACACAAGCAAAGGACAAAAATGACACTTTGCAACAAATCTTGGAACAATTAATAGAAACTACAACTAAGAAAGAAAGTCAACATAACTTAAAACATATCTCAGAAAAATTTATTATTGAAAAATTCACAAGCAAAAATCCTAATGCGATGCAATGGATAGAAATTTTTGAAAAAGAGTGTGCGCGCTTTAATATAACAAAAGATGAGACAAAAATAGACATTTTGAGGTTATTTTTAGATAAACCTTGTTTGGATTGGTATAGCTCGATGATCATAAAACTAACAATAAATTCTGAATGGAGTGAATGGAAAGACAAGTTTTTAGAAACTTTTAAAAACCAAGGATGGGACATAGTCACATATGCTCTCGCATTTAGGTATAAAGAAGGACAATTAATTGATTATGCCATAAAAAAAGAACGGCTTTTATTAGATATAAACAAATCTATAGATTCCAAAACAATGATAGATCTTATTGCAACTGGTTTACCTGGATTTATCTTAAATAAGTTAAACAGGGATGAACTCAACAACACTACTGACTTGTTCAACGAGATAAGAAAATATGAAGGCACGATATATAAGAAAAACTCAACTAACATAAAGAGCAGTACATTTTATAATAAAAATAAAACTTATGAGAAGAAGTCATGTAAGACTTGTGAGTCTTTGGACAAAGGAATTAGATATCATCCGGAGGAGTCATGTTGGTTCAAGAAAAATAAAAATGAACCTGAAAAAGTTCTTAAAACTAAAAATGTACACAATAACTCCATAATTGAAGTAGACATAAATACTGAAAAAAAAAACTAGTAAGCACACCATTAATCAAAATTAAGCTTTTATTAGAAAATAAACTAGAAGTGAGTGGTATTTATGATTCAGGCTCACAGATTTCTATAATAAATTCAAGATTAATAAAAGTAAAAGAAAAAAAAGATGATGTGAACATAGCATACATGAAAACGGTTAATGGTGTGAAGAAGATGGATGGCTTGATAACAATAAAAATTAAAATATTTGATTTAGAAGAAGAGGTGGATGTATACATAGTAGAAAATGAAGATTTTGATGATTTCATAATCGGATTAGATATGATAAAGAAATTCAGATTAACCCAAAATGAGAACTTGCAGATAGAACAAAAGAAAATAACAAATAAAATAGACAGGATGTCTAAAGATAACAGAAATGAAGATAATAATATAAAAAAATATACAGTAAATTTCAATGAACACATAGAAACAGAGGAATTTATAAGTATGACAGACCATTTAGATAATCAAAAGAAAATTGAGATAGAGAAAATTATAAAGGAATATAAAACAATATTTGCTAAGGACAAGTATGATATAGGTTCAGTTAAAGATTATGAAGCTCGCATAGATTTACAAGTAAATAAATATTGTAGTAAAAGACCATACAGATGTACAATACAAGATAGATTAGAAATTGAAGAGCAAATATCGATGTTACTAAAGAACAATTTAATAGAAGAATCATACAGTCCTTTCGCTGCTCCAGTGACATTGGCGTTTAAAAAAGGTGAAAATAGAAAATCCCGTTTATGTGTAGATTTCAGAGAGTTCAACAAAATAGTTATACCACAAGCTCAACCATTTCCTTTGATAGATGATCTAATTATCAAAACTAGAAATTGCAAGTATTTTACTACACTAGATATAAACTCAGCATTTTGGGCAATACCATTACGGGTGGAAGACAGAAGTAAAACAGGATTTGTCACACAAGATGGCCACTTCCAGTGGACCTGCCTCCCTTTTGGCTTGAAAACATCACCAGCAATTTTCCAGAGAATCTTAAGCAATATTCTAAGAAAACACAATCTCACAGGATACTCTGTTAACTATATTGATGATATTTTGATATACTCGTCTA
This sequence comes from Coenonympha glycerion, assembly GCA_963855885.1. Taxonomy (NCBI): domain Eukaryota; kingdom Metazoa; phylum Arthropoda; class Insecta; order Lepidoptera; family Nymphalidae; genus Coenonympha; species Coenonympha glycerion. The sequence continues at coordinate 12,013,802 of OY979646.1, forward strand.
CCTTTGAAGAACATATAAGGCACATTAGAAATGTATTAGAGGCAATAATTAAAGAAGGCTTTAGACTGAAGTTTAAGAAATGTACCTTTGCTTCAGACTCGGTAAAATACCTCGGCCATATAATTCAGAACAATTCAGTAAGACCACTAAAAGACAATTTGATTTCAATAAGGAACTTTCCAACTCCTAAGACGCAAAAGAAAATTAGACAATTTTTGGGAAAAATAAACTTCTACCATGACTATATACCAAGAAGTGCAATTATCTTAGATCCATTACACAATTTATTACGAAAAAACGAGAAATTTGTATGGTCAGAGAAATGTGAAGAAGCATTCAATCTGATAAAAAGATATTTATGTTCGCAACCGGTCTTGGAAATATTCGACAAAGACTTACCAATCAAAATCTTTACCGATGCATCTTTGGAGGGCATTGGAGCAATATTAAAACAGACACAACTAGATGGTAAAGACAAACCGGTGGCATATTTCTCAAAAAAATTGAATGAACATCAAAAACGGAAAAAGGCTATATATTTAGAATGTCTTGCTATGAAAGAAGCTGTTAAATATTGGCAGCACTGGCTCATCGGAAAACAATTCACCATTTACTCAGATCACAAACCTCTAGAGAACATGAACATTAAATGCAGGACAGATGAAGAATTGGGTGATCTCACATACTACCTATCTCAGTATGACTTTACCGTAAAATATATACCTGGTAAAGAAAATGTAGAAGCAGACTGTTTGAGCCGAAACCCTGTATTAGAACCAGAAGATAACAGAGAGGAAACATTGAGAATAGTTAATTTAATACAAATAAAAGATATAGTTGGAGACCAAGAGAAAAATGAAACAATAAGAGAAAAGAAACAAAATTTAATACTAAAAAATAATATCTATTATAAAAAAATAAAGAAACAGGAAAAGATTATCCTCTCAGAAGAATTTAGTAAAAAACTTATAAAAAAGGTGCATGAAGATTTATGCCATATTGGGATCAGACAACTGCAGAAAAAAATAAGTTCAATATATACGGCTATAAACCTAACAAAAAATATCATAAATATTTGTAAAACATGTGAAATATGCATAAAAAATAAATCAAGATGTCAAAAAAAAATTGGATTACTGTCACAACTGGGACCAGCCACCAAACCATTTGAAATAATGTCAATGGATACTATTGGTGGATTTGGAGGATCTAGGTCTACAAAGAAATATCTACACCTTTTAGTAGATCACTACACAAGATATGCATTTATTGCGACTTCGAAAACCCAGAATGCATGTGACTTTATAAATTTAACAAAGAAAGTACTAGAGACAGATGAGATTGGAATTATCCTGACAGATCAATATCCGGGCATAAATTCAAGAGAATTTAAACAATTTTTGCAGGAAAATAATATTAAACTAATTTTTACAGCCGTGAATACACCATTCTCGAACGGCTTGAATGAAAGATTAAACCAAACAATAGTAAATAAAATAAGGTGTAAAATGAATGAGAAAAATAATAAGAGAACATGGACAACACTGGCAAGAGAATGTATACAAAAATATAATGAAACAGAACACTCCGTTACAGGTTTTGCACCAAAATATTTACTGGATGGTACAAATGTCAGTATTCTACCAAATGAATTAAAAACGATGGAAAAGGAAGACAAGTGGATTGCTGATAGAAGATTGGCATTAGAGAATACAATAAAATCTCATGAGTATAACAAGAAAATATTTGATAGAAATAGAAAAATGCAAGAATTTAATGTAGGAGACAGTGTATATGTAGAAAATGGAAATAGACTGAATAGAAAGAAATTAGACGAATTAAAAATAGGCCCTTTCAAGATAATAGAGAAAATATCGAATTCCATTTATAGGATTGATACAGGCAACAGAAAAACAGAATCAACATTATTTCATATAACAAAATTGCAACCTGTCATAACAGAGGCTGAAGAAGATGAAGGAGATGATAATGAATATGAAGATGACTTATAAGTACATTTTACAGATATATTGCTTAGAATTTTCGCTCTTAGGGGGGGAGATGTAATGAAATGAGTGACATTTCATTCATTTGAATTTGCCGCGCTTCGCGTATCAGCTGTCTGTCGCATAGGTACCTATGATTAGTGATCTGTGTCGATGATTTAAAATGGCGAGGGACGCTGAAATTGTTTTGTGCATTTTTATCTTTAATAAAAACTCATAGAAAGAATGTGATTGAGGACTCGAGATATAGTGAACTTTAAATGTCTTATATATATATATATATATATATATATATATATATATTATATTTAGTTTTATACGCAGATTTAATTAAGATAAAGATTAATTTTATGTTTATTTTTTAATTCCACCAAATTCGATCGTCTATTAGTATGCTATTTTATCTATTAAATCAATGATTAGTACTTTTAGAAATACAGTCCGACAAGGCTCTCTTGGCACTTGAATGACATTGTCAGGGGGCGCTGTTGTAGAAACTAAAATCTCCTCAATTTTACTTCAATTTTAGTTTTATTTTAGTTAATACTAAGCAATAACAACACAACATACAATAGCGATATACTTTCCGACAGAGCGAACTATCAAACAGTATCACAAGATAGCGGCGTTAGTTCCGATTTTGGCCACGCGCCAAAACAGCCTTGTCGCACTGTATGTAGGTTTGACATACCTACATAATATGACCATGACGTTTGAAAGTAAAAAAATAATATGTGAATAGCATAGAGTTTATTAGTCAAAGATCGCAGTATTAATGTGTGTAAGTCCCCGTGAAAAGCACGATGTCTTCATGCAGGATGGCGAACAAGAAGGGATGGTCCACCTTGAATATTATCGGTAGGCGTGGTTGGTAGTTGGAAGATTGCGGAACGATAGCGATCAGACCTGAAAAGAAAACAGTGGTCGGGTTACTGAAAAGTATTCTTGGAATAATCCCGAACTTCCTAGATACGCATAGTTAAGTATACTAAAGATAACAGTATAGATGCCAGTAATTATGGTGCAACGAAAAATCCACTTCAGACAAAAAAGGTGTCAGTTTTAATCTGTGCGCCATAAACATTCATTCATTTAATTCGCACAGTTCATTTAACAGCCATCTTTGCAGCGGCTAAAGATGGCGGTGGCCTTTTTTGTAGGTATTTCTGTAAGCATCTAACCGAGGTACAAGATATACTTCAGCTTTGTTCAGCATCATCAAGCTTGGTTGGTTGTAACATAAAATTAAAAAGGTAGGTTGTATAGTAAATTACCAGTGAAAGCACCAGCAGTGGCGCCCTCCTCGTCAACCGTGATAAAGGCCTGCTGCAGTCCTCGGGACACCGCTACACCTGTTCCTTCGACGATACCAGGGGCTGCGTCTTCAAAGATACGCTTTACACCCACCTACATGCCAATAAAACGTACTCGTTTAGGAATTTGTCGTCCATTGTCATGCATGCGTATAAAAATGTTAACAAAGAAAATATAGGGTTTCAATAGCACATTTCAGAAAAGGAATTGGGAGTTTTACCTTCGGCAAGAGTTCTTTGAGGTCCAGTTTGGATTTGATCTCGAATTTCGGTAGATCAAGGATCACATCAACGCCTGTGGGGTGCATCTTCAAGACGTCCTCTAACAGACCCCTCTCAGCTACTTTTTCTAAGAGTCCGTTGAGCCCATCAACTTCATCGGGCAAAGCAATGATCATGCGGAATTTATCCTCCTTGTACGGAAGCTCCACTAACTAGAAATGAAAATACAATTAGAATACAAATATTATAGGTAATATTAAGCCAAAGGTGTATTTACTCGTAAAGGATCTTTAGATAAACTTGGTTATTAATTTGACTACTTTTGGAAATACATAGTACATACTCGCATTTCAAATTAGTGAACATTGGCATCGGAAATTATTATTCATTGTAGGCATCTTCTTGGTGATCATGTGTTTTTTCTTCTACATAAATTCCTTTGGGCACAGAATAAATAATCGTATGGTTTGGGCTAGATCATTTAAGGTATAAGAACTGGTACTCTTTAGTTTTGCGTCTAAGAACATACCCTGGCGCCTAACTCGGGGCTCTCGTGATAGTACATCGCCTCCTCGAGATGCATCATGGGCTTCTGCACAGAGCTGGACCTGTCCAGGAAAAACTGCTGTGACTTGGTCTCGCTTGCCTTGAAGGGCACGTGCCAATGACCCTGGAATAATAAGTTTTGTTTGAAAGTAGCAGGTCTGCCGTCTGTGGAAATTTAACCTTAATGATTTTTCTTTAATCTACTATGTACTCATTTGTAGTGTACTACTTATTTTATAATACTTTTTTTCTTTATGTTTTGTGAACATCGCTGAATGGGCATGTTATCTATAACTTGGTTAAATCCCTTCTTGAAAACTTCTGATGAGAAGAAAGCTATACTCGGAAAAATTTGGATGTTGTGGATTACCTTGAAGTAGATGATGTTCAAGAGAGCGACGGTTGTATCTGAGTCAATATCGCTTTCGGAAACAGGATTGGCGATCTTTCCTTCTGTATTCTGCGCGGACTGCAATCAAGTTATTAGTGAGAATATCTAATATGTGAAAACCACCCTGTGAATGTAGTAAGTAACAGTAAAACAATTTTATAAAACAACTTAATACGAAAGAGGGTGTAACGTGGTACTGGATAGGCTACCATCGGGTGGTGATAATAATCTAGCGATAGGTTAAGTTTAGGGCAAAGATGATAGATAAACTCACCCACTGGTTGATAACATCAGCTGCTGCCTTAGGGTCCCTAAAGTTCAGGTTATCGACCTCGCTGCGGTAGGCGCGGGCGGAGCTCACGAACTGGTCTGCAAGCTTGAACCTGTCCGATACAAACACTTTGTTGACGAGAGTCAGGAACTTGTGGTCCATGGACGCGAATCTTTCCGACAGCTGCCTGAAGTCTTCAAGCTGAGGAAAAAAGTAAATCTAAAGTAATTAAACCAGTTATAAATATGGATCAACTGATCGAATGCAGAACTGATTGAATAGAGAATTTACCAAAAACGCTCTGCTTATAGGTACTAGACCGTCCTACCCGGTGGGATAGTCAGTCACAGTCCACATCCAAAGCTTGTGACAAGACTAGCTTCTATAAAATTATTTAATTCTTAAATGCCTGCGGTTCCCACTGTTCGCTCCCTCAGCTCAGCCGAGTACAACGAAAGTAGAATCAACAGCAACACGCCCAGGGGCGACGCTACCACGTCTGTAACTGCGTTGCAGGTGCTGGACAGAGCTCACCTGTTTGTAGTCTGAGGAGCCGAGGTAGTTCACGATCTCGTCCCTGTTCGCTCCCTCAGCGCCGGCCGCGTACAGCGACAGTAGAGTCAACACGCCTAGGGGCGACGCTACCACGTTCTTGTCTGCCGCTGCGTTGTAGGTTTCCTGGTGAGATAGTTGATTGTTCATAACAACATACGAGTGCTTAAATAAACTAGGAGAGTCAAGGTTGAATAACTAATACCAAAAATTAGGTACTTATATATCAAATTAGTCCCTTCAACATTCCCCATACATTTTCTATGGAAAAATATATTCCGCCATTTTGAATTTTTTTTTCTATCCATCAAATAGACCTTCGGGTCCTGATCACTTCTTGTCAAGAAACCATTCTTCCATCTTTTATACTTTCCGAGATATCAGCGAAATTCGTATGGCGGCCATTTTGAATCCGCCATTTTGAATTTTTTTTCAGCTCACTGGCAGTTGGATGACATTTCAAATGACATTTGGTCGAACACCCCCCACCTATCTGCAATACCCTTGGCTGTGCTCTTCACCCATCTTCGAAATCCTCAATCATCAGCTCTCTCCGTATTTTTCCTCCGAATGAATTTTTTTCTTCTATACGACCCTATCCATGAAAAAAAATTTTTTCATACAAAATTTTTCAGGAATCAGTCAGTCAGTGAGTGAATCAGCACGAGTAGCTATATATATATTAAATAATAATTGTTCTGTTCTCATATTACTTAAGTATACTTTTACACCTATTATCTACTATGATTGAGGATATTTTCACTTGATCTTACTTGCCAGTTGACCATTTGTGATAGGAACATCGACAGATGACAAGTTTATGAATGCTCCCATCAATTATTAAAAATAAGATAATGGGCTTAGATTTATAAACGTCTGGGGTAAAAAGAAAAAATTAGTGAAGCAGTATTAAAGTTATAAAATATGTATAACGTAACAAATTAAACTCTGAAAAGTGGTTCACAAATCATAACTTGCTTGGGTAACCGGTTAGCCCATCTCTGGAACATTATGTGGCCAGCCTGCTAATAACGATGAAGATGTAGATGTACCTTGAGCAGTTTCATGGACGCGACGTCCACGGAGTCTCCGAGCGGCGTCCTCGTGTAGTCGGAGGGGCCGGAGAAGTCGTCGTAATACCGACCTCGCGCCACGCCCGCCATGGCCACTGCTGCAGCACAGAGTGACATTCACAAGTGAAGTGATGAGATTCACTAGCCCCAATAACATTATGAATTCGATATATAAGCTTTATTTACCTATAGCTTTGCTATAGCTTTGTTGCCCTTCAGTAGCTGTCTGTCTGTCTGTATGCGGTTTAGCTCAGAGTGTAATCTAGTACTAGAAATATGTAATAAGTAATTTGACATGGCCTATATTATTATTCTAAGTGGTGACCCCTGCACTGTATGAAATGGAAATACGCAATGAAATCTTTTCTTGCTCGTCTATCCCATAGCACAGTGATACTAACATAATATATTTAAACTGTGCCTATAGTGTATACAATATTTATTTTATTATCATTATTATGAATAAGTTCCTAACAACAGGAACATGTAACTTGAATACTACAATTATTTAATTCTAATACTAAAAATAAACTTACCCAATAAAAGCAGAATCGTTTTACCCATGTTGTCGTTCCGAGAGATCAAGTCCAACTGGACTCGTAGTTAGCAGTTAGGACAGGACACACACTACACGTCAAATATAGATGAAAACTCGTTTCAATAAAATATATAGCTATGGTCAATAAAATAATTTTTATATAATTTGTTTTTAATTTCCATAACGATTAACGGCTAAGTAAAGAGAATTCTGCGTAAGTATTAACTAAGTATAATAAGCATTAATCTCTTTTTATCAGGTAAATCACTAATACTCCAATTATTGTATTAATTTTATTACATACAGTATACTTACGTATTTACGTATACTTAGTAAATCATGATCATGAAGCAGTAATAACCTGGTGGTTGATACCTGCCTAGTAGTCCTAGTACCTACAATCAGTATAGGTACGGGGTTCACTGATACTTACTTGACTGTGCGCGTAAAATATCGCTGCTCGCGGAGCAATAAAAGGGTGAACTGTTGCCCGGCCAAGTCCATAACTGCGACAGAGACCGCAACAGATTCCATTTTATTAAACCGAGGGCAGCGAGATGTAGCGCTAACTATAATTAGTAATCATGACGTGGTTTGACGACCAAATGGCGTAGCGGTAGCGAACCTGCCGTCTAAAGTTATGGCTTCGATTTCCACTACTGGAATCTAAATGTTTGTGTGATGAGCATGAATGTTTTCAAGTGTCAAGGTGTCTTTCAATATATTGTACTTATGTATATTACCTAAATATTCTGTATATTTATCAGTTATCTAGTACCCATAACACAAGCTATCGCTTACTTTAAGGCTAGATGTATGTAATATTATGTCTTGAAAAAAAAATTAGATATAATGTTCCTCAGGCAGATTTAAGTTCCAAAGGACCGATGCTCCACAACTACTCGTATATTCCTCACTATCAACGTCCGATGGTATGGCAGCTTAACACGACTGGAGAGAGATCAGGCGCAGGACCGACGCCTTTACGTGCTCTCCGAGGCACACGGGCTGATCATCGCTATTTTCCAAACTCCGGACTGAATCTAAGAATTTTTTGCCAACCATCACCATAATCATAGCAACGAAGCCATCACAAGCCAATTAGCGCCTTGGCTGCATAACTGATGCAAGCAGCTGCATAGACGTATGCTCGTCGCTGCGTTAGGCATCTTTGCAGAGTCAAGGGCGATCATGCTGACCACCTGTGGTGAATGTGCTAAAATGTCGCCAAACTCAAGCGGCAATGGGCGGAGCTCGTAGGATCAATGGACGTTGGGGATCCAAGGTGCTTGAATGGCGGTTACGCGGTGAAGACGGCAGACCCCCTACCAGATGAACGGATTGCACAAAGAAATTGGCAATAATATATATATAGATTTATAAACGTCGTCGCTCGCGCTCCGTAAATATCACTTATTGATTATAGCGGTGAAGAAAAACGTAAGAAACCTGCTGTAAGGCGTGAATAACGATAAGGTCCAATTTTTATTCCGGAAAAAATTGAACTTCCCTATCCAACTTAACTTAGCATTTTAATCTTAATTTAGCATTTTTCAAGGAGTAATCTTCTGTTAGTAGATTGAACACTATACAGTTACAACGGCATACAATAGGCCATTCCAAGTTGAATTCGTCTATGGTTGACTTTGTGAAAAACAATGAGTTACCTAACAAATAATATCATTCATCTGGTATTATGATGACTGCTTGTGGCATAGTTATTTATGAGTAGACTGTTGACTGTCCGAATACGTAGTTACTTACTTGAACTGCATCACTTATGCATGTCCAGTATGGAGCAGTACGTGTAATACAAACTACACAAAACTACAAGTAGTGCAAAACAAAGCATTAAAATCAGCATATAATACGCCATTCCGTACAAACTTATCCTCATTGCATAATCGTATCAAGTTCCCAACATTAAAATCCTTTATTTTGGATCAATCCAAAAAATTTTACCTTGTTTCAAACAAAAAACATGCTAATTCGCTTATCTCCGCAATAGGCAATAGTCGGTTGAAAAACTTGTCATACATCGATAAGTACAATCGTTACCGACTACCGCATCACTATTTTCTCACATCGGAGTGACGATGTGACATCGAGCGCTCTGCGCTTCGCCGCTTAGTTCCGCGTCCTACCTGCGCTTACCGGTGTTGATGTTAATTTAATACTAAATTAGGTGTTTATTTTGTAATATTCACCAGCCATCAGTATAGAATAATGATTAAAATGTATAGCTGCAATCCGCATCTAAGTTATACATACGACAAACAAGTTATTATTAAGTATTTAAGGAAGTTATTGTTGTGTTATGAAAGTGTTATTTGCCGATAAGTTCTGAAAAAGGTACATATCCCTGCATGAACTGTAAGTGCTCGTTTATATTTGTTTAACCTAGGCTTAGTACTAGAGATTAGACTGTATTTATTATTTATTTGTGACAATAAAGATATTTTGAAAACTAAACTAAACTTGAACATGCTCGTACGTCTTTGTCGGAGGTTTTATATTGGTTTTAGTTGCCAATGTCATCTGCTAAGTCCCATTTCCAGCTCACAGATCAGAGAAGTAAGTTTAGTATTCAAAGAAACAGTGGAAAGTATATAATTTATTAATCAAAGATCACACACACACACAAGTTAATGGGTGTAAGTCCCCGTGAACAGCACAATGTCTTCGTGCAGGATGGCGAACAAGAATGGACGGTCCACCTTGAATGTGATCGGCAGGCGTGGAGCGATGGGAGCCATTGGAGGAACGGGGACTAAAACTGAAAAGAAAGTATTTATTGAGATATTGAAAAGTATACTTGGAATAAAGTCAGAAATGCACAGCATACACTCATAAAACAAGCATAAAACTACGCGTGTGTAATAGAAAGACAATTAAATAAAAAATGCGAATAGCGATTCACCTCGCCTCACATCTAAAACCATTTATTTTTCCAAGGGTAGTTGCAAATAATTACCAGTAAAAGCACCAGCAGTGGCGCCCTCCTCGTCCACCTTGATAAAAGCCTGTTGCAGGCCGCGCGACACCACTACACCAGTTTCTTTGACGACACCGTGGGCTGCGTCTTCAAATATTCGCTTCACACCCACCTAAAAATTAATGAGACGGAACCGTTATCATGCTCTTAAATGCGTTATGCAGACTTACAGTTATGAGAATGGAAAGGGATTATTTTAAAGAACGTTGAAAGCGTTTTTATACAAAATTGGTCTAAGTTGGAGTTAGGATCCTTCATCGAACCATCTCAAGTTCAGATATTCTGCCTTCAAGCAGTAATTTCGATGCAACTTTTCAGTCTGAAAGGCATTGTTTCACTGTAGTGAGTGACATAACTAGTCATAATAAGTGATAAAAAGTGCACTGTGCAACGTGTGACATTCTGTAGTGACATTGCAATGAAAAGACCTGAAATGCATTGCATCTAACATGAGCAGGCTCCAGGTCTCACATTGTTCAAATTGGATCGCTCTTACCTTGTCGGTCTTTGGTATAAACAATGAAATTACTTGGACATTACTCAAAAGAAATTGGAACTTTTACCTTGGGCAGGAGGTCGTTAAGGTCCAGCTTGGATTTGATCTCAAATTTTGGCAGATCAAGGATTACGTCAACGTCTACAGGGTGCATTTTGAAGACATCCTCCAACAAACCCCTCTCAGCTACTTTTTCCATGAGTCCATAGAGTCCATCAATTTCATTGGGCAACACTATGATCATACGGAAGTTTTGCTCCTTGTAGGGAATCTCCACTAACTAGAAATTAAAACACAATTAGAATATAGATATGTTGTGCTAATTAATCAGTGGAACTGCTGCTGATTAGTCTCGCGTTAAAAGATCCGTGGCGATGACCCTGGATCAAACAGTTATATCAGGCAGTTCAGGCTTGTACAATGAACGTTATATATGTTGCGCATCTCGGGGCTCTCGTGGTAACGGAGCGAATTTAGAGCTGGACTTGTCCAAGTGGAACTGCTGCTCCTTGGTCTCGCAGGCGTTGATTGGCATGTGCCGTTGGCTAAGGGACAATAAATTATGTACCACATACCCTAGCGCCCAGTTTGGGGCTCTCGTGGTAGTAGAGTGACTGCTCGAGGTGCATCATGGGCTTCTGCACGGAGCTGGACCTGTCCACGTGGAACTGCTGCTCTTTGGTTTCACTGGCGTTGAATGGCACGTTCCAATGGCCCTGATAATGAATTTTAATTTAATGTGCATTTTGGCTGCGCCAGGCTTGCCGGCTGGGATAATAATCTTTGCGGCGAGAAAGTGTTTTTCCATCTATTACGAAAGATGTAGACATTCTTTGGTAGTCATTTATTTTAACATTATTCTATTATGTCTCTTTATTTCATAGTTCATGTTAATCGCTGACTGTGAGTGTATACATAGTAAGTCCATGGGAACGCTAGGAACGCTATACACGTAAAAAGTTGTGGATGTGGTGTAGGATTACTTGGAAGTAGATGACGTTCAAGAGAGCGATGGCTGTCTGCGGGTCGATGTCGCTCTCGGAAACAGGATTGGCGATCTTTCCCTCCGTGTTCTGCGCGGACTGCAATCAGATTATTTATTAGATAAGTATAATACGTAAAAACCACCGTGAATCCCTAATTTGATCTGGTAGTGAGTTCCAATCCAATACCTATAGCTTAGTACGATAAAAGATTTTTTTAAAGAAGACAGTTATTATATGACGAGGTAGGTATGCAATAGCTTTTTAAAAGACTCTCGAGCTATATTAAAATGTCTTAAAAAAGGGAGTGTGGCTGTGTCGTGTCTTGGACACGGTTGTGTGTTTTACTTGAATACTCTGTACTAATAGATTCTTTGATCCTTAAGCTTTCAGATAGCTTAGTAAGATAAGTAATTTTTGGCGTAGACGATAGACAAACTGACCCACTGGTTGATAGCATCAGCTGCTGCCTTATTGTCTCCGAAGTTGAGGCTATCGACCTCGCTGCGGTAGGCGCGGGCGGAGGTCGCGAATTGGTCCGCAATCTCGAACCTGTCCGACACAAACACTTTGTTGACGAGAGTCAGGAACTTGTGGTCCATGGAAGCGAATCTTTGCGACAGCTGCCTGAAGTCTTCGAGCTGTGAAAAAAGTAAATCTGGTAAAATCTGCAAAAACGCGTGTTCTTTAAACATCGCTTATGTTTCGTGAATCGTGCGATTCGTAAGGAGTTAGGAAGGAATAGGACATGTCTTCGTGGATTGAACTATGTACCTATAATAAAAGAACCCCTGATTGAGTGCTACATATAATTGACCAAAAACTTTCTGCTTGCCGTCCTATCCGGCAAGGTTAAGCCACAGCCAAAGCTTGTCACTAAACAAGCTCTAAGTAATGATATTTATGAATATTAAAATTCCCGACTGCCAGGGATCTGATTCTTAAATACCACAGTCCACAGTGTGATTTGAGTTAGGGAATCAGAAGTTCTTGAATTAAAAAAAAAACTTAGCACTCGGGGAATGCCAACAGAAGTGAAAACTCAAACACAGACCGATGTCAACGCGAGTTTCTACTTTAAATTAAAAACTAGGTTAGACCTTCGACAGTAAATTCAATTCCATTGAGTGATACAGGCTCGCCTGAGAAGCAGGGTCAGAACTCAGAACCCACCTGTTTGTAGTCCGAGGAGCCGAGGTAGTTCACTATCTCGTCCCTGTTCTTTCCTTCAGCGCCGGCCGCGTATAGCGACAGAAGAGTCAACACACCTAGGGGCGACGCCACCACGCTCTTGTCTGAAGCTGCGTTGTAGGTTGCCTGGTGAGAAAGTTGATTATTCATAACAACATACGAGTGCAATGAATTAACTTCGAATAAGTTTAATATTTTTCAATTGGATAATACACATATTTGTCTGACAAGGAATATAATAGGATACTTTTATTTTATCTAAGCTATGATGATGAGGATTGTTTCCCTTGATCTTACTTGCCAGTTGACCATTTATTGTGATGGTAACATTTACAGATGACAAGTTTATGGATGCTCCAATGAAGTTTTAGGTAAGTGGTATTTAAGACAACGTGATAACACAGAACACTTTGTCGTCAGTCAGAAGGGGGGTAAGGGGTGTGGACTATATATTGACGCAGTAAAAGTTAAAAGTTAGAAGTATATCGTAATACGTAACGAATTTCAACTCTTCGAAAGTTATTCATTGCTGGTAAGCGGTTAGCTCATCTGTAGAACATTGTATGGCCAAGCGAATGATGACGAAGAAGAGGTTAAGTACCTTGAGCAGTTTCATGGACGCGACGTCCACGGAGTCTCCGAGCGGCGTCCTCGTGTAGTCGGAGGGGCCGGAGAAGTCGTCGTAATACCGACCTCGCGCCACGGCCGCCATGGCCACTACTGCAGCACAGAGTGACATTCACAAGTGAAGTGATGAGATTCACTAGCCCCAACATCGAACTCATAAGTGAAGTGATAAACTTAGCCCCCATTTCACCAAGTATTAAGTTTGTGCCATAATAATTGCTACGTTAAAAATTCCAAACAAAAACTAAAAGTTTAGAAGAACGCAACTGGCTCGCGGAGGAAAAATAATCGTTCGTGCACGAAGGGTTCCGTGCCATTATACGCGTACGATATAAAAACGGCAAAAAAATCACGTTTGATCTATGGGATGCCTACTTTATACTGTTTTTTTGGGTTCCGTACCTTAAAAGACAAACAAAAGAACCCTTATAATTTCGTCCGCTCGTTCGTTCGTAAATCGAACGATCTCTAATATCTTGTAAAGATAAAAAAGGTCAAATAAGTTAGGTACTTATACGTTATATAATACTTATGTACCGAAATAATATACGAATCCATAATATTCAGAATTATCTTTTTATTTCCATTATTTATATGTTTATTAAGGTTCAATAGGAGTTTATTTAAATACCTATATTTTAATACATATATACACGTATAAAAAATATACTTAATAGATATTAAATAAACTTACCCAATAAAAGCAGGGTTGATATACCCATGTTGTCGTTTCGAGTGTTCAAATCCAACTGGCAATTTCTATAGTAGGTAATTGGGAGTAGGAACACGCATGATGAGTCTAAGTCAGGCTCAGTTTCTTTTTATAATTTGTTTTTAATTCCCATAGTAACTAAGAAGATAACAGAATTCTAAGCAAACTTAAACATTAAACTAAGTATACCTACATGATTTCTTAATAGATAAATCCGTTAAAATGATATAATATGTGATCCTACATTATGATCCATTTATAATATTTTAGGTTTATTAGAGTTCAGGAGTCTGTCACGTACACGTCTATCAGGTTGGGATCCGGTTTACTCGTCTCAACTTATCGATTTTATGCGCTACACAATGCTACTAAGTAGCCAATGACTTCTATGTATCCTCTTTGTAAGTAGCTAAGGTTCCCCAGACCGATTTTGGTCACGGTGATTAGTTAAATCTGTGTACACACATTTATGCACTAGGTATACCTAATCCCATACCTTTATAAACGAGCAATTCTTATATAATATAATATATACTATAATATATACAGTGTGTCCGGGTCCGGGATCGAACTAGCGATAATTTAAGGGAGTGTTCTATAGCTCATTACAAACAAAAAATCGCCGATAAAGGGGGGGCGCACCCTCACCCCCTCCCCGGGAGAGCCATTTCAATTTTGGTGGTTTTTTTTTGGCTATGTGCACACAAAATCAGGTCTGTTGCTTCACATGTTCTCAAATGGTCTAATTCGACTAGGTACAATATTATCCATCGCTGGATACGTAATAATAGTGTAAAACGTTAAAATAACTCAACCAAAAACTCCTCGAATTAAAAAATTGCACAAAAAAATTAAAACGTGATGTTATTGGTAAATTTTGCTGAAACGGGCTCGCTAAGACCATATTTTTTTGTAGTAGGTAAATCGGCGTTTGAGTTAAATCGCGTTTTTTTTTCTTTGAGGTACGGAACCCTAAAAATATGACTCCTGGTGCCATCTATTGGTGAGTAGCTGTAATACTACCGAGCATTTCTATTAGGTACACTATACCTATAATCCATTCATTTTGAATTGCGTTAAAAGGTAAACAAACTAACCTTTTGGCGTACACTTCACTTCTTAACCATTTTTCACGATGTTAAAGTAAGTAATTAATAAGTCACACAACCGTCCACAAACAACATCTGAAGTTACCTTACGTATAACATTTCCACTATTTTATCCACTATTTTAGCAATATTTTTATGAAAAACTGAATCTAAACACTAATTAAGTATGACAGATTAAACTAAAAATATAGTAACTATACCTACCTATGCACGATACCCAATAGTAATTAGGTATAGTGCATAGGTATGTGTGTGTGCAGAACAGGTGCACTCTCTATATCCGAGCTCACCAAGTAAGTATTTCTGAATAGAAAATTCAAACACAGCTCTTTTATTATATTTATATTGTCCCGATACCACGGGTTCATTATGAAGAAAAAATTGAAAGCATAGAATTTATTAGTTGAAGATCCCAGTGTTAATGGGTGTAAGTCCCCGTGAACAGCACTATATCTTCGTGCAGGATGGCGAACAAGTAGGGATGGTCCACCTTGAACGTGACCGGAGGCGGTGAGTAGCTGGAATACGACTTGGTCATGGCCCGCAGACCTGAAAAGAAAATATTGATTGAGTTACCGTAAGTTATGCCTAGAATGAAGTCAGAAACTATTCAAAAGTTAATCGTCTAACAAGTGATGTCTCTGGATGATGAGCGCATTGCAGTGTAATGCAAAATTATGACATAGGCATGAGTTAATCAATTTAGGTTACATCATATTTAGATACTTAGGTAATAATCAACATCAGGTGAATGTCTTGCTCTCATCATCTCATCTCTACCCCTTTTTTATGTCCCACTGCTGGGCACGGGTCTCCTCTCAGACTGAGAGAGGTTTGGCCATAGAAACCCACCCCCACGCCCACCACGCTGGCCAAATGCGGGTCGAGAACATTTTTGTGAACTCTCAGGCATGCAGGTTTCCTCACCGATGTTTTCCTTCACCGTTAAGCAAGTGATATTTAGTTTCCTAAAACACACATAACTCGGAAAAGTCAGAGGTGCGTGCCCAGGATTCGAACCCGCGACCTCCTTATGAGAGGCAGAGGTCAGAACCACTGAGCTATCACTGCTTTTTCATCTTTCATGTCTTGCTCATTTCATCATTATTAATTAAGTATAATTAAAAAATATATAAAGTCATATTAATTTACTAAATTCATCGTTTGTTGGTAAAGCGGATACTCCTAGCTTCGCCCTTTAACGTAGTTCAGCATCATCAAACTTGTAGTTTGTTACGTGCTACGCAATAAGTTACATAATTTGCAATATAAAGTAGAAAGCAATATTACTTACTAGTGAAAGCACCAGCGGTGGCGCCCTCCTCGTCAACCTTGATGAAGGCCTGCTGCAGGCCGCGCGACACCACCACACCATCACCTCTGACGATACCAGGGGCTGCCTCTTCAAATATTCGCTTCACACCCACCTAGTCAATAAGAGGGACCCATTAAAATTTTTTTGTGTTGACTGATGATGCTTTTAAATGAAGATATATATGGTCCAACTAGGCAGATCCAATTTCGAGAAAGCGCTGAATCCAGCTCAGTTAGGCAGCATTCGGGAAACTCCGCGATGACTTCTCGTCCAGTATCTGAGGGATACTGAACGAGATACTGGGTCTGAAGATTAAGGTCTTCAAATAGCGTGCGTTGCCACTGATGACATATACGGATCTGAGACATGGTAATTTACTATGGGCCTCAAAAGAAGGCTCAGCGTTACTCAACGTGGGATGGAGAGAGCTAAGCTTATGCTTGGAGTATCTTTATGAGACAAGATTTAAAGAAAATAAATTGACAGATTTACCTTCGGCAGGAGTTCGTTGAGGTCCAGCTTGGATTCGATCTCAAATTTTGGCAGATCAAGGATCACGTCAGCGTTTGTGGGGTACATCTTGAAGACGTCCTCCAACAAACCCCTCTCAGCTACTTTTTCCATGAGTCCATCGAGCCCATCAACTTCATCGGGCAACGCTATGATCATGCGGAAGTTGTCTTCCTTGTAGGGAAGCTCCACTAACTAGAAATTAAAATGCAATTAGAATTGTAATAGAAATAAAAGGCACAGTTGCTGCTCATAGAGCATCAGAAATTTGGTTATTAATTTCACTAGTTCTGTAAGGACTCGAATTATAAAACTAGTGAACATATGCAGCTGCCTGCTGCAGCATAATTATTTATCATTTAGTGGCAAGTTGTTTTGTGTACTAACTCAAGCCACCATCTTGGAGACCACGTATTTTTCCCTTCATAAAACCGACCTAAGGTGCTAGATCGGTTCAGGTGGAACTGTTGCTTTATAATGTCTCGTTGAAGAACCCGTGTTGATGACTCTGGATCAAAGAGTTATATCAGGCTTGTACATACCCTGGCGCCCAGCTCGGGGCTCTCGTGGTAGTAGAGCGACTGCTCGAGATGCATCATGGGCTTCTGCACGGAGCTGGACCTGTCCACGTGGAACTGCTGCTCCTTGGTCTTACTGGCGTTGAACGGCACGTGCCAATGACCCTGGGATAATGAATTTTGTTTTAATGTGCACTGTGGCTGCTCCAGGCTTGCGGGCTGCAATGAAAATCTTTGTGGCGAGAAACTGTGTGTTGCCATCTACTACGGAAGATGTGGACACTCTTTGGGAGTGTACTATGTATTTTAACATAATGATATTATGTCTCTTTATTTCATGGTTCATGTCGATCGCTGACTGTGAGTATTCTAGTGCGAGATCTGTAGTGGTCTGGTGCCCTGAGATACTGAACTATATTTTATTTTATGTATTGCTGCACCAGTGCAGTGCAGTGCAGTGGACGCTTTTTAGTATTATTATTCTATTTATTTTAGCAATAGCTTTTGCCCGCGGCTTCGCCCGCGTGAATTTACAAATACCATAGGAGCCATGGATTTTCTGGGATAAAAAGTAGCATACCTATGCGTTAACCTCAGTCAACTACGGGGCTCAACTAAAACACATATAGATATAATGTTTTATTGAGAACTGTCGTTGAAAGGAATGCTTAACGCGGCTAATTCTGGATGTTGTACTTGTTAAGGATTACCTTGAAGTAGATGACGTTCAAGAGGGCGACGGCTGTCTCCGCGTCGATGTCGCTCCCGGAAACAGGATGGACGATCTTTCCTTCAGTATTCTGTGCGGACTGCAATCAAATTTTGATAAAATAAGTAAAAATCACCCCATAATTGCCATTATCCTAAGCTTCTTTAAAATCATCTATGGTCGACGATAGTAAAACAATTTCATCCTTAATAAAAAAAGAGATGTGGACATAGGCTTATTAATCTATGCACGACGGGTGTAATATCAAATTCACGAAAAAAGTGTCCCGAGAAAACCTTTATAAACGAGGGTACATGAGTATTTTTATAAACAAACAAAAACATTGTAATTTATGTCTTAAACCATTACTATACACTATACAGCCCAATTTTCAAACACGAGACTGATATGCGATTGTGTCTTTTCGCGTTTTGTATGTCATTCGGTTCGGACACTATTTAACCCTTAGTTTATAAATCAATGGATATGGATGGTAAATACGCTCACCCATTGGTTGATAACATCAGCTGCTGCCGTAGGGTCTCCAAAGTTGAGGTTATCGACCTCGCTGCGGTAGGCGCGGGCGGAGCTCACGAACTGATCCGCAAGCTTGAACCTATCCGACACAAACACTTTGTTGGCGAGAGTCAGGAACTCGTGGTCCATGGACGCGAATCTTTCCGACAGCTTTCTGTAATCTTCGAGCTGCAGAAAAAAATATTCCTTTGTATAGGTATAGATTTTATAGAACATCTAATTGTATTCTGGCTGCTGCATATTTTTATGACTGTCCGAAAGCGCTCTGCTTACCAATCACGTCTACGGCCACAACTGGTCACCAGAGCAGCCATAATGGTATGTAGAAAAAGAAATCATAAAATTCATACGCTGTAGTACGAATACATAAGAAGTCTTAAAAGACCACAACTGCGTAAGGTAAGTTGAAATAATTTTCCTAAGCTTATTTTATGTCAATAAGTCCAGGGCCAACGCCACCAAGCCATTGTCAGAAGCTACTCTTCATAATATGCTGGTCAGAACTAACTTGTTTGTAGTCTGAGGAGCCGAGGTAGTTCACGATCTCGTCCCTGTTGTCTCCCTCAGCGCCGGCCGCGTACAGCGACAGTAGAGTCAACACGGCTAGAGGCGACGCCACCACGTTCTTGTCCGCCACTGTGCTGTAGGTTTCCTGGTGAGGAAATTTTCATCTAAGTATGGCCTCAAATTTCGCTCTACTGAAAACGTAAGCAATATGATGATTGATAGAAAACACACTAGTTTTCTATCAACGAATAAGTACCTACCTAGCTTAGCGTATATAATACCTTGTCCTTATCAACGATTACAATTGGAGCATCAGGATACGACAAGTTTCTATAGATGTATTGTTCCTATCAACATTGCCATTGATCAAGTCATGTACCCAGTTTTTGGGTTTGTGGATTAACAGGGCGATGATGAATTGATGACGGTGAATAAAATAAGTGTAGGTAGTAGGTACCTTGAGAAGTTTCATCGATGCGATGTCCACGGAGTGTCCAAGTGGCGTATGGTGGATCACGGGGGACTGGTAGGGTGGGTTATTATAATGGAACAGTGACAGCATTGTGCTTGCTACTACTGTCTGCGACTACTGTAATAAGAATAAAAGTTTTATAAGGTTACAACTTTGTCTACATCTCAAAAATTGCTGCTTCTCTAGTCATAATGGAATTTTGAGATAGTAAGTTGGTACTCTAAAAATATGGAAATGGAAGGAAATTCACAAATGTGTGAAAATGGTCGCGACACCTTCGCGTATTCATATAGGTACATTTGTTGGATTTCGTTCGAAAGCGATGCAATAGAAATCTTAAAAAACTCATGGTTTCGACATATGGCTGGAGTTCATGAATTGGATACGTTTACGTTACTACTGGATGACTTCGATAAAACAAGAGTGAACAGACCTTAGGCCCGGTTTCCCCCGAACGAAGCGGAGCGGAGCTGAGCCATGTTTGAGTAACCAATCAGATTTCGTCATTTCGACATCTCCTCTCCCCTTAGTTTCGTAGATGTCAAAATGACAAAATCTGGTCGGTTACTCAAACACAGCTTCGCTCCGTTCCGCTTTGGTGGAAACCGGGCCCTACTGTCCAACTTTTCCTTTCCACCGTTATTTTATTAACCAGATGACAGTGAAATAAGGAAATGTATGAACTGTTGGAGCCATTTTATTAATTACTTATACCTATTATATAACGTGGTTCTTAGTTTTTTCAATATTTTATTGTATTTTCTTTGATTTATTGAACTCTCCAAAAATATAAACTGTAAAGTATTTTTACAACCAATATAGCTCTAACTGGGACACTATCTTAAAAAAATATATAAAAATGTATTAGGTCTGATCAATACAGTTATTAGTTATTACACTACTGGCAGAGATTTACTGTTACGCGATTTTGCGTTCCACAATGCGATGCTGTGTAGCTAATTGTAGGCGTTATTTAAATACAAAGTGCGATAACATCTTCGACTGCATCGTCCTCTATTATTTATTTGAGATCTCAGTTATGTCGTAATTTGTGCTGTAGTGAATAAAATAAACAAGTAAGTACTTAGGTATATGCAAACCTTCCTACCTTGTAATAAAGATTCCGACGAATTGCGAACCTCCTCCTTTTATTGAAGTCGGTGATACTGTTCTGAATGTTCAAATCCAACTGTGGCAGTCAGGGTAGGCACTTTGCCTAAAATAATAATTCTTTAGTTTTATGAATATAAAAATACATTTTTTAATTTGTTTTTAATTTCGTCGGGCAAAGATACGATAATTCTTTCTAATCAATAAGCACTTAAGCATATTAAACTAATTCGTTTTTAATTGTTCAAACTTTTAACAGGCGGAACCGTTAGGTATAGTACCTAGGTACTTATAAAAATTCATGAACCAGTGGTTACTGGTTAGGAGTTTTATGTGTCCATTTTGTCCTGGGTGCAATCATCTCTGAGTTTTCGTCATACGTTTTTCTCAAAGCTAGATATGCAAGGGGAATATTATTAAACTTGGTACAAAATTACCACGTAATGTAAGATTACTTTATTGTTATACGTGCAATGGAATTATTTTAAAGCTAAATTAATTAGTAGAAAATCTCACCGGCTCCCGCGAAAGTCAAATTTTGTTTAGTTTTTCGCAAAATATATTAGACTATTGTACGTTTATTTAGTCAAAAGTAGTTTTAAATTTTAAATATAAAAATTTTCCATTTTCCATTTTCATTTTCCATTTTCCATTTTCCTTTTTCCATTTTCCATTTTCCATTTTAAATTTTAAATTTTCTATTTCCCATTTCCCATTTTCCATTTTCCACTTTTTAATTTCCTATTTTCCATTTTCAATTTCCCATTTTCGATTTCCCATTTCCAATTTTCCATTATCCCTTTCCCATTTTCTATTTTCCATTTCCAATTTTCCAATTTCCATTTTCCATTTCCACTTTTCAATTTTCTATTTCCCATTTCCCACTACCAATTTTCCATTTCCCATTTTCCATTTTCAATTTTCGATATCCCATTTCCCATTTTCCATTTTCCATTTCCCATTTTCCACTTTTCAATTTTCTATTTCCCATTTCCTACTACCAATTTTCCATTTCCCATTTTCCATTTTCCATTTCCCATTTCCCATTTCCCATTTTCCATTTTCCATTTCCCATTTCCCATTTTCAGTTTTCTATTTTCCATTTCCCATTTTCAATTTTCTATTTTCCACTTCCCATTTTCCATTTTCCATTTTCAATTTCCCATTTTCCATTTTCCATTTTCTATTTCCCATTTCCCATTTCCCATTTTCCATTTTCTATTTTCCACTTCCCATTTTCCATTTCCCATTTTCCATTTTCAATTTCCCATTTTCCATTTTCCATTTTCCATTTTCCATTTCCCATTTTCCATTTTCAATTTCCCATTTTCCATTTTCCATTTCCCATTTTCCATTTTCCATTTTCCATTTTCCATTTTCCATTTCCCATTTCCCATTTTCAATTTTCTATTTTCCACTTCCCATTTTCCATTTCCCATTTCCCATTTCCCATTTTCCATTTTCAATTTCCCATTTTCGATTTCCCATTTCCCATTTTCCATTATCCCTTTCCCATTTTCCATTTTCCATTTCCCAGTTTCGATTTTCGATTTTCCATTTCCCATTTTCTATTTTCCACTTCCCATTTTCCATTTTCCATTTTCCATTTTCCATTTTCCATTTCCCATTTCCTATTTTCCATTTTCCATTTCCCATTTCCCATTTCCCATTTTCCATTTCCCATTTCCCATTTCCCATTTCCCATTTCCCATTTTCCATTATCCCTTTCCTGTTTTCCATTTTCCATTTCCCATTTTCCATTTTCCATTTCCCATTTTCCATTTTCCATTTTCAATTTTCAATTTCCCATTTTCCATCTTCCATTTTCCACTTTTTAATTTTCGATTTCCCATTTTCCATTTCCCATTTTCCATTTTCCATTTCCCATTTCCCATTTTCCATTTTCAATTTCCCATTTTCCATTTTCCATTTCCCATTTCCCATTTTCCATTTCCCATTTCCCATTGTTGTGAATTGTGTTCCGTATTATCATGGTCACCTTAAATTAGAAAGGGACGCAGTACCTGCAGAGCCCTCTCTTTCGGACCGGTTTATTCGTCATGGTGGACAGTCTAGGGTGGTCTTGTGGTTTGTGGTCTTGTGGTTTGGTTGTCTGTCATGTTTGTATATAAAGAGAGGGGACGAGGGTTTTATAGGCAAAAGCAAAACAAGTGTCGGATGCGGGAGATGCACGATAATAAATGAATGAAATTGTGGTGTGTTTATAATATAGAATCTAAATAGATGTACAAGTCCATCTATAAAGAGTAGAAATTAATAAAAATGGAACTAAAGTTAAAACTGATGCTGGCAACACAACCTTTGTTTACATAGTTCAGGTTCTACAGTCTGTGGTATGGTTGCTCTTAAAGAAAACATAATTTTTTTTAGAAAATTAGTTGTTTTTGTAAAAAAAGGGGACAAGCACCATAGTAACCATGAACCGCACAATACGCAGCGGAACGCGAAAAGTTATATATAATGTGTATTTGCGATGTCTGGCCGAATCTCAAGCTGGACAAATTTTATACGACATATCCGATGTTTATAAAAGAGTTTCTGAAATGACAGGTATGTTGAGTGTATTTTGCGTATAACTAATACAAAAGTGAAATAATTTCAGTGATTGTTGCTTTACAAGTTCATTATTTTCCTTTTTTTGCTAATTTCTTAGTATTTTGAGGTTATTTAGTTGTTATGATTTTTTCATAGAATTTGTAGCGCGATCGGATTGATTTGATAGTTTAAGCAAAAATTGTTTTCATTATCATCACCAAACATCCCGTGCTTGCTTTTATTCGTATTAATGTTAAAAACCGGACAAGAGCGAGTCGTACTCGCTCACTAAAGGGGCCCATACAAATTTGTAGGTATAATGTACCTAATACTATAAATAGTTCTAAAATCGAGAATTGTATGAACTTTAAATAAATTTGTTGATTCATGATAAATTTTCAATTTTTTAAGATTGGATGTTTGTTACCGGTTGGAATGAAAAACTTAGTTAATGTAGTGAAATTATTTTGTATTTCAGGGAAATCGGAAACTACAATAAGAAGAATCGCACAGGAAGGCGTCAAAACTAATGGTGTATTTTCTACGCCCGGCAAAAACCGCAAAGGACGCCCTAAAATACAAATAGATGATTTTGACATTGCTGCCATAAGACAAAAAGTACATTTCTTTTATGCAGTTAGAAAAGAAGTGCCAACTTTAAGTAAACTGCAAGCTGTTTTAAGAGAAGATATTGGATACAATGAATGCCGGGAACACCTGCGAAAACACTTGTTATTAATAAATTAAACTGCTTTAATTTGAACTTTGGTTTTTATTTAAAGAAAAACTTATTTAAGGAACACATTCCGAACAGAAAAAGCGCGGTAAAAAGAATTGACATTGACACATTATGTTTGACGTTTTTGTTTTAACCACAGACAATAAATAATTTCTATTACAATAGTCATCAATTGGCTTTCGGTATAACAAATGCCAGTCGAAAAGGTCAGTTCTTATAGAACAACCATAAATTGCCCATAAAAGGGAAAAATATTTGAGAGTTATTTTAGACAATCACAATTTACCTCCTGAATTGCAAAAAGATATAGTATATTTAGATAAGATGAAAGTAACATCCACTCTACATACAAATTGAAAAAATGTTGGCAGTCTATAGATATAAAGGGCGTACTAAGACTAACTGACGTTTCAAAAGGTAAAAGGTGGATTATTGTGCACGCTAGGAGTGAGAAGGGATTTATTCCTAATGCTTTATTATGTACTAATAAAAATAATTAAATGTTTTTAAAAATTATAATATATTATGATGTTTTGTTAATTGTTGTGTTTTTCTGCAATAAGTTTATAACATTACACTGTAGTCTTCAAGGTTGTTTTAAGGTGTGTGGTTTATTTTTCTACCGTAACTTCAAATCACCTAAACCAATTCTGATATACGTGCTACAATAAAATACGTGTACGTGGTACAACTAATCATTCTCTAGTTAGTTCCATATTCCACAAAGGCAAATATTTTTTTAATATTTAATTAGACTGATTTTATATACCTCCATTTTTATGACTCATGATAGTTAAAAAAAGTATTTTCAAAATAATTATATGCAAAATTTTAAGTTATTCATTTCATAAAAGCACAAGATATATCAAAAAATATATCAAGTATTAAGCCGGTTGTCGTCGCAGTAAGTGTATTTGCCAAGTGTTACCATATAAGCGACACTAGCGACCTCAATCATTTTCTACTCTTTATAGACCGACGTACATCATGTCGAAAAACACTCACACTACTGTAGTATACTAGTGTGCTATTGGTCTTAAAATGAAGTTCGAACTTGGACGAAAAATCAATCGGATGGATCGAAAAAAAAATGTGATTTTTTATCCAAGATTTCGAATACCTGTCTATAATAATTAATAGTGTTTTATGTCTTTGGTGGTCTATGGTCTATGCTTGGTGGTCTGTGGTCTATGCTTTTTGTCTAGGAGTACCTAATTACTAATTATGTTACGACTAGTTACTCCTATGCTCACATCACACAATATGTTACAGGTTACTTTACTAGTGCTTTTTGTGGTCTGTGGTGTTGTGCTTCCAAAAAGTTCATTCTAATAATTAACAAATACTTAAAATTTATAATAAATTCTACATTTACTCCCATTTAATGAAAAGAATGGCCACCTTCAGAAAGTACATTGGTAAGTAGTTACTCCTTTAACATACAAATTAGTACTTAAATCCGGATTTAACTTAACCTCTACTCAACATCAATGGTTATATCTACCTCCTTTTTCCAGATATCGGCGCAAATCTAACAGATGAGATGTACCAGGGAGTTTACCATGGGTCAAAGAAGCATGAGCCTGATCTGGACAAGGTGTTGAGTCGAAGCTGGGCCGGCGGGCTGGACAAGATCATAGTCACCGGCGGTAGTCTCGAAGATAGCAGGAAAGCTATAGAACTCGCCAAAACTAATTGTTAGTAATTAGTGCTTCCTGTTCGCGGAAGCTTTGCCGGTGACTTCCTCTCCCACTCCATACAATCCCAACCCGCACTCGTCTGGTAATAGGTCCTTTCAGGTAGCGGTAGTATGAAATGGGAGGGGAAGTCACTGGCAAAGCTTCTGTGAACGGGTTATAGCAAGTACTGATTATGAGTCGCTCTTGTCATTTTGATTGATCTTTTTAGTGATAAGTTTTCGGGTCCAAAAATGTTGTATTAAATAATTATTGTTAAATCGAACTGCATGTGCTAAATTATCCAAGGATCCATCATAATTAGATGAACTGGTAATTATCATTCCTTTTTAGGTTTCCATACCCAAAGAGTAAAATGGGACATGATAGGTAGACAATTGCCACAGATGATGTATTTCTGTTGCCACTATAACAATGAATATAATATACCAAAAACAATAAAATAATTATCAAAGGGGGGCTCCCATACCACAAACTAGATTTTAGCTGTTTTTCAAGATAAGAGTGTGACCATTTATGCATGAGTCCAACTCAAACTTGGCAGATTTTTATGGTCCTTTTGACACTAGGGCACAGGTATTCTTTTAGGATGAGTTTGGGTTTAATCCTAGCTGCCCTATGTTACTTTACAACCTTTGAGAGCTTTGTGGATAGCTCCAAGCAGGCAAATTCCCTTGTAATATTTCAAATTTTATAGTCATTTATAATTTTCAGCTCAATTGTTTTCTACCGTAGGATGCCATCCAACCAGGTGCAATGAATTTGTGAATGACCCAGAAGCTTATCTCAAAGGCTTGAAAGAATTGATTGAGGAAAACAGAAGCAAGGTGATTGCTGTAGGGGAGTGTGGACTGGACTACGAGAGATTGCATTTTTGTGAAAAGGATGTGCAGTTAAAGTGAGTGACGACCTCCCATCCTCCCTGGCACGGGCAGGGGATAGAAATTGTATTCCTTTCAGGGCTAGAATGTGCACGTAGAGATATGTCTCGGTAAGGGATTTGAAATTGGTCACCTTGAATATTTCTTATATCTTTGATCCTCTTAAAGACCGGTATTTCTGGGTGGTCCTAAAAGAAAATAACCACTCAGAACTAAACTTCTTCAAGACCTAAATTATCCGAGTCGGGGTGCCCTCAAGTTCCGATCTCGCTTCGTTCGTTCTTATATTCTAAGTTATTTAAGACCATCGACTTTGGCGAACGGGTATAAGGCCCTCAGCCTTGTGATAGCTTGAGGTTGACTCTTTAGTGTTCACTCTTTTTCTTTAACCCTCTTAAAAGCTCGGCTTTGAATGAAAGCGACTCGATTTAAAGCCTCATCCTATGTCTCTATACTGTTGTCAGGTCACTCTCCTTTCTCTTTCTGATTCATATTGATAGACAGAAAAAAGATTGACTAAAGAAGAGAGAAATATCTCCACGTGTGTATGCTACATAGGCTGATTTGGTCCACTGATGAAAATATGATCCACTTATGGACTTCCTGAAAGAGCCTGCTTGTAATTTCTTCCAAAAATATTCAAAAAAAATCAAAAATTTGTAATTACCTATTTCAATAACTCATCTCTCAGTTGGAGTTCATATGCAGTTGTATTTTCAGATACTTTGAATATCAGCTGCAACTGAGCAGGCAATACAACCTGCCGCTGTTCCTGCACTGCCGCGCGGCTGCGGGCGACCTGGTGGACATCCTGAGCAGGAACCGGGAGCACGTGGTGGGCGGAGTTGTCCACTCCTTCGATGGCTCTCAGGACGCACTGGACAAGATCCTCTCCCTCGGCTTGTATATTGGCATCAATGGATGGTAATTTGGAAATTATTACTTGATGATACTTGTAATACAGAGGTGCAGTGGTGTGCGCTTAAATTCGAGTACGAGGTTGCGGGTGCGATTTCCGTCACAGGATTCTTTAAAATGTTATAATTTCTTAATTGGCTGATGTCAGGAATCTGATTGTGTAAGAAAATCGTGTTTATCGTTATCCTGATCGTTAGTGAATCTGAATCTGCGTCGCGATTGGCTGACGCAAATCAGGAACCCAATCAGCGGGCCGAATTAGTAAACGATTACGATATCGATGAATACGTTTTACTTAGACAATTTAGGGGCTGGTCCTTTGGCCGTAGTTGGGTACCACCCTACCAGCAATAACCAAGTGATTTAGCATTCCAACACTTCTGTATAAAATACCATAATGGGTGAGTTTGCGGACTCCTTCCAAGTTTGTATGATAATATATTTAACTGCATCAACCCTCATGTGAGATCACAGTCAAGTACTAACTTGTTATAACTTTCACGTGAAAATTACTGAACCGATTTGGCTGAAATTAATATTATGCTCTGGGTTAACAGTTAACACACAGGCTACTTTTTATCCCAGAAAATCTATGATTCCTGTGGCATTTGTGCACAATCGAAATCACGCGGACATCCGCGAGTTTAATAGCAGTGTATAGTGAGGAAACCTGCTTGCTTTGGTCTCCATAATGTTCTCAAAGTAGTGTGAAACCTGCAAACCCGCACTTGACCAGCATGGTGAGCTATGGTTCAACCCTTCACACAAGAGTAGTACTTGTGTCCAAAAATGACCTTAAAATGAGTTGAAGCTTATCAATCTTTATTTTTTCAGTTCACTGAGAACAAAAGAGAACTTAGAAGTGGCATCCAAGATACCACAGGATAGACTAATGATAGAGACAGACTGTCCGTGGTGTGAGGTGAAACCCACTCATCCCGGGTACTCGCACGTTGTCACCAAATTCCCCTCCGTCAAGAAAGAGAAGTACTCTAATGAATCTGACACTCAAGTCAAAGGTCGCAATGAACCAGTGAATATAGTGTAAGTTTAATATAGTTTTATATTGAAAAAATTATTTTTATTTTGGTGGGTCTACGCTAGGCGAATCCAGCACGAGCCAAACACAATTCGTGTAGTGTGGACTGACTTGCAAGCCTCGAACGAGCGCGCTGCGAGCATTTCGTTCGTGCTCGGCTGCGTTCCGCCTGTTGTTATTTTTTTGACGAACACAAAGGGATTGGAGGACAGTCACTGATCGTTGTACGTCCACACTTGACGCCGCGAACGACCAAGCGAACCGGCCCCGCTCGTGCTCGATTCGCCTAGCGTAGATCCACAAGACTTAATTCTTGCCGTCTTTACAACTTCTATTTTAAGTTTTAACCAGTATTCTTTATACGTTTTTCAGACAAGTTTTGGAGATACTGGCAGCGATAAGGAAAGAAAATATTGAAGAACTAGCTGAAACTATTTATAATAATACCAACAAATTGTTCTTTAATAATAAATAAAGTATTTTTTTAATAAGTTTATACGTATTTTTATGGATTATCTTTCTATCATAATCAGACTTATTCATCGTTATCAAAGCACCTAACCAATTTGGCTGTTGCGAATGTAAATAGATTGTACAAAGGATTCATAGTTTCATTTATTTAGGTACCAGGGTAAAGTTATGATATTGGAATAGTTCCACATATAAATAAATAAAACATCAAATAAAGAAATTCATTCCTCTTTAATTTCAATACAAGACGGCGATGGCGGCAATGCGATATTAAACAATGAACATTAAAAAAAAGCATTTAATTATCACATCTTCAATCATAGTTATATTAGGTAAGTTATACTGCTAAAATTTTATAATCCAGTATCCATGGCCTAAAAGTGTGTACAGGCGAAGTCCATACAATTTTGTATGGTCTCCATACAAAATTGCATGGATGCCGAACAACATACAAAAATGACAGTGTGAAGATGTGATATTAACAAGACCAGTGTATAGGTTTTATATTGCAATGACGTCATCGGCATGCACGTATTAACAAAATCACACATACATAAATTATACAATCTACCCTACATAACTTATTGTTAGCATTTCATCTAATAAAGGTATTTTTTATGT
Source organism: Coenonympha glycerion (assembly GCA_963855885.1). Taxonomy (NCBI): domain Eukaryota; kingdom Metazoa; phylum Arthropoda; class Insecta; order Lepidoptera; family Nymphalidae; genus Coenonympha; species Coenonympha glycerion. Next base: position 12,043,427 of record OY979646.1, read on the forward strand.
TATTTGTTAAATAGTTTGCGCAAAATTTTTTGAGCTCTCCGAGCTGTGCGCTAGTACCGCAGTAAGCAAACTATAGGTGTCAGCGGGACGGTACAGGGCGACGGGGAGGGGATCGGGCACTGATCTCAATTCTATGGATCGCTGACTGTCAACGAAGAAATGAAGACACTTGATTTTCGTCATTTTGGCAATGATTGTTGCGTAATGTGGCGTGAGCGTCCATGGAACTAAAATAAAATAACATTCAAAACTACGTTCACAAGCAACAGCAAGAAATAAACAAATATCAATATAGTACCATAGACATTCGTGGGCGGCGCTTCAAATCGGCACAAAAAGGAACTGTCATATTATATATACAATGATCCATAGAATAGAGATCAGTGGGATCGGGCCTTACCACCGCCAGGGGGGGGTTTCACTCGCAGAGTAGGTACAATAACTACAAGTACATAACGTCGACTGGTCAGCGGTTTTATAAGATCTCTAAGGCGAGCCGGAAAGAGATAGAAGGGAGAGAAAGTAACGTGACAGAAAGAGAGCACAAAGTTTAGGTAAATAAAGACGTAGCTTTAAGCTAGAAGGCGCTGTTCCAATCAGAATTGCACTTTATTGTGTCAGCGGTAGAGTCGCTATTTATTTGAATCATTTTGCGAAGTGAATGGTAATGGTAAAATCTGCTGTGCTAGGCGCGGTATCTATAACTCGGAGGGCTCATAAAATTTAGGGTTAACTGTAAGGGTTAATGACGTCATATTAATGTCATTGGCAAGTTAACTTATGGTGTAATTTCTTTCAATTTCTTTTCAATTCACAATTTTAAATGCAACGGGAATGTTCTTTTAAAAATATACTAATTGATCAATTGTTAATAAAATGAATTGTCATGGTGAATAGAATAAATACCAATGATATGAAAAAATTGCTCATGGTGAAAAAGTATTTGATTAAATAATTTGTACAGTATGCTTTGTGTAATAAGTTAATTGAAAATTAATGAGATATGACATCCGCAAAATTATATTATTTTCAATCACTAATACAATACATAATAATTATATTCAGAAGTGGAATAATATTACAAAATCATTTTAAATTGGCAGGTTAGAACCTACAAAAATGTTGCTATGGTTAGCACAAACCTACAGACAAAAAATAAATAAGATTTTACATAAATACATAATTTGAGGGATAAAAAATACAAATTTTTCATTTTACATACAACATAATTAATTGACAATACACAATTATTAAAACTAGAGATGTAAAAATTATTAACATTTTTCGTTTTGATGATTTTAAAGGCTGGCGCACACCAACAATTTTGTGACGCAATTTTTACGTTTCTTTTTCAACTAAAAACTTGTGAATTCTCAATTTCAAAGGACATTTTCATGAATAATTTTTTTTTTCATCCTGAAATAATTTGCAATGCATGCTTAGCAATTTTAGTAAAAAAATATATTTTTATTTTGTGCCTTAGATCTCTGAATATTATAAAAAGTAAAAAAATTACGATTGTCTATGTTAACTGACAGCTGTTAGTACCATGAAAGAAATTCGGCAGCAAAAAAGTATTTAGTGTTGCCATTGCAAAATTTTATCTCTCATATTTTAAGGTGCTCCTTTTCAATGTATTCAATGTGCGCCAGTCTTTACTGCGAACATTTAAAAACAAAATATAACTTGATAAAAAAATCTTAAAAACTATCGCATTTCTTCCATGATTTATTCATTTTATTTATGTGATGTCCTTCGTATAGGTAACTGAAACTAGAGTTTATTGTTGTTTAAACATTCTGATCGCACATCAGTGTAGCAATAATCAGACTGGGAAGGCTAATAAAAGTTATTGTGTTGGGATATGAATTAAATCACAAAAACATCACTGGCTATCTAAATGTGAGTGGATTTTTTAAGGGATTTTATTATTTATTTTATTTTATTAAAATAGTCTGGTTTTGAAATTGTGCCATATTGTGACGTGGTCAAGTCAAGATACAACACGGCAGAGGTTCCCAACTATTTTAAACCTAGTACTGATCACTGAGATAATGATTGGAAATCATGATTAGGTACATTGCCCATTTTATTAATTTGGGTATTGTAAAGTGTCAAACAGACATATTTATTATTACAAACCAATTAATATAATTTTATTGTTCTATGTATCCTAATATGCCATCAGCCCTACCCTTGTAAACAAAATGCCACAACACTTATCGTCTCAACAGAGCACTGCACAGTCTTCAGGGTATCTCCGAGTAGATGTGCACCTGTTGCCTGAACCAGTGGAAGTATGACGTCACGCGGAACCGCGCCGCGTCCAGCGCCACCTGCGTCTTGTTCTGGAGTATTTCTGGCGCCCATTCGCCGCTGGAACAGGGTATATAGAAAATTAAAAAGAGTATCATGACACTGTTGAAACTAAGTTTCCCCATATATGGCGCTGCCTCCAGTTAGCTCGCGCTAACGAGTTCGATACCAGATGTGTATATACGTGATTGCATGCGTGCCCATTCTGTTGACTAATAAGAGAAACTTTTATTCTTGTTTTTCGGGATTTCCGTAGATTTTGTTCGTGACGGGATTTTCGTAATTCAAAAAATCCCTACAAAAATAAACTTTTGTAACGAGTGGCCACAAATAGACACGAACAATCATTCTTCGAAATTAGCAGCTATGAATGTAAGTGGCAGTAAGAGCATATCTGCCTTTCATAAGTGCTAACAAGTAGTGGCCTATATGAAATAAATGATTTGAATCTCCACACAGCCTTGTTCTCCACACAGCCGTCCCGGAGAAAAATTTGACAGAGCGCTCCATTTTGAGTGGGAGGTCCCAGATAAGTCCCACTTTTTTAATTTTACAATTTCTCTATAATTTCTATGTTGGCTATAGGTCTGGTGGGACACTTTGGCCACAGCTGCTGTTTACCACCCTACTGGCAGATGTACCGTCAATTTAGATGCATGAACCTTGGCCTAGTACTGCTTTAATAGTTGAAATACCTAACACCTAGACTTACAAGCATCTCCTTCAGCTCCATTGTCAAATCTACCACCATGCAAGCATTCAATTAACAAAAATTTAAGTCTCTAAAAGAAAATTTTTAAAATCAAAACAGGAACTTACACAAAGACTTTAGTCTTCAAATAGTCGGCAGCCACCTGGTAATAGTCGTTGGAATATTTTCTAACAGCTGCAAACCCACTCGCAGCGTACCCGTGCACCGTGTCTATCACACCAGGAGCGTATTGCTCCACCGTAGCTACCACCACTGGGGTCTTGTCTACAACATACTCCTTGATATTCCCATATAGTATACCAAGTTTCTTTGAAGCCACTATTACTGCATCCTTTGATAGTTGGGCATATGGTGAGACTGCTTCAACGGTCTGTGCATAGTACACTGGGGCGTTTGTTTCCAGCCAGAGGTAGCCTCGGGCTGACGTTGAGAGTGTCTTCTGCCACGCGTATTGACTTGGTTCAAGTATTCCCAGATCTTTCATTAGTTTACCAGTGGTGCTGTCTGTAACAGGATAATGTAATGTTTAAAAGAATTGAATGTAGTTGTAATTATGTCTTGCATTTGTCTGAGATGGACTGGCAAGTTTTTTGAGAAGAATCTTAGCAAAGAGTAATTATTATTGCCAAATTTAGGCCCTACAATGTGTGTATGTAACATGACATTAAGAACATAGCTGATCTCTATACTATATCTGCTACTGAGCTATTTTGGTGTTACTATATGCTGTCTAATCGGAAATATTAAAATATGTGTAACTTTTGATCAATTTCCTTAGTTTTTTAATTTTTTTTTAGTTATTATTGAATATACATAGTTTCAAAAATCTATTTCACAAATAAATATGAATATAACCTATTGTATATAATATATATATGAATTGAACCTTAATTTAAAAAATTACAGAAAGGGAAATAAATAAAATAAAGATGGTATGAAATGAATCAAGTCAACATTGTATAATATGTCATAACATACAAAAGTACAGTCAATAGGTTAAATAAATTAGGTTATCTTATCTGTAAAGCCCATTCTTTCACATTTCACTTATCATCTGGTGATTAACAATTGCCTGTACTTGGTCAATGTTATTGATAAGCCAAATAGACTGGACTTTTGTATAGTAAACTGGCAGAACTATAGATAAAAGTCTGAATATGTCCATAATCGCATCCATATAGACTAGAAAATCACGGAAGGTCATCTAGCCTATGAAAACATAAAGGTCACTGATCAACACTAGACAAACAAAGGTCAAAATATTGATTGGTACTTTAGGTAGCTATAATTTGCCACAAATATGGTGATAATGTGGTCGATTCTGTTGTGCAAAATCTCTAAGCTAAACTAATTTAAAATATTGCTATCCTTTTAAAACTGCTCGCAATGGAAAAGGATAGCACTATTCTAAATTAGATTAGAGATTTTGTACAACAGAATCAACCACAATATGTAGGTCTCAGTAGTATCTCTTTTATTTTCATGGATTTGGTTGCTCCATAAAAGTACTGCTCTATAGGAAGGCTCTGTGATTTAGAGCCATTATTCTATTCTGTTTTTTTACTCTTTTAAAACTGTTGTCTTTTCTCTTCCAATCATCATCACCAGTAAACCAAAACCTTTTTAGAAGGGATTTGGCTTGGAAAGGATTTAATCATACTAGATACCATAGTAACAGAATTGGTAGAAGCTTATATTATACTAGTGCAATTGTTACTCACTCGGGAAGTTGCCTCCAACACGCTGAACATCGTAGGCCACTAGTCCAGCAATGCCGACCAGCAGGAGGAAGCTGGCCCATAGCCAAGGGAACCTTCTAGTGCTCGTCATCCTGTCTAGAATATCCTGTCAACAACAGACTCTGTCAAACATTGTGGATAGTATTACCCTTTTATTCCTAGACCGGAAAAATATACTATGTCCAACATACAATATATTATATCAGATTCAACACTCAACAGAGAGTTAACATCATAAATAATGTAGAATAACAGTGGAACACTAACACTCTCACAAAGATGGGAAGATGATATTTCGGGGTTGGTGGGTAAAATCCTGACCAGACTGGGAGAAACAGGGACATTAGGAAAAGTTTAGAGGACTATGTTGAAGGACACTCTGATCACATACCATTAAAAAAAGTATTTAAATAATGTTAGTAATAACTAAGAAAAGTTGTAGAATCAGCAATAAAGGCTATTTTTATTTATTTTACTTACACTCTGCTTTAGCCTTCTGTCATCAATCAATTGATATTAGGAAAAAGGCAAAACAGAGTATAATTATTCCACCTCTATTCCAAGTTTCATTGCATTGCAATCAGTAGCATCACTGGTGAGCGAACTACAGCATGCAGGCCTTACCGTTGGTGACAAAACTAGCATTTTTGGCACCAATAAATTGGCGACATTTTTTCGCGCCGTCCGGCCTATCCAGGATAAATGTCTAATGTCTATTATTAAAATACTGATTGTGAGATGTAAAATATACCATCATAAGTTACATACCAATTAAAACCATTGAATATTATACAATACAGAAATACAGATTGATCTATTTATACAAGCTGCTAATATATTTTGTTATTCATACTAAAAGAGTAACAAAAGAGGTAAAAATAATTTTACAATTAATTTTACCTTGTAAGTACTACTTGTTTATTACTAGAGTAGTTTATTTATAGCCGACGAGCTAGTAAAGGATAAACAATTTAAAAACATAGTACCATACATACTTGAATCTACGTTGGTACCTATCTAATAAAACTACGAACAAAAAACATATATTAGCAATTCAAATGGTCAGGGTCAGTTTTACCTTGTTGACATCAAGATTCAAGATGTTAAGTAAAGTCGGAAATCTGAAAATACGCGTTTTACTCCCGCAAAGTTCTTGGTATTCACTGAACGGATATGTTATGTGGTAACATTGTTTTAGTAACGAATAACGCTAACGACGGACGTTTAACTTTTTACTAGTGGAATAAGATAGTATTAAAGTAGGCGTTGGGCGCGTGGAAGACTTTATCCACGTTTATAGTCAAATAGTATCTCGTAATTCTAGTTTTACAGCACTTTTAATTGCCACTACGCATAATTAACGCCTTATAACGCCCTATGGAAAATTTCGATTTTCTAAACTCTGTGATTAGAAAATAATATCGATCTATGTTTATTGTTTATTGACTCACCGCTGAAAACCTTGTCACAAAACTTATTGAACAGCTTAATTTAACACACAAGTCGCTCGTAAATCGCAAACGAATTCCGTACGTGTTATTTTCAAGCACGATTCTTCGAAATCGAAAATTATTTTATTCGACGCCCGATTTGACTTGACTGTTGACAATTGTTAATAGACTAAAGACTTTGACATTGATGAAAGTGAAACCACAGATTGAAAATTGAAATTCTTCAGTGATGCTAGTTTTTGACGTTTTTGATGTCCATGTTTTTGACCTCAAAGTGTTTCTACAAAAAAAAATAAACTTGCCAACTTTCAATAACTAACAGTTATTTTTTTTTGATTATAAGTTTGTTATTGTTACAGTTTATTTATTAAGGTGTCAGAATTAAATTAAGTAAGTAAACACATTACAATAATTCTTATAAAATATCTTAAATAAAAATATACAATTAAAACCTAAAATAATAAAACTACATAAACTATAAGATACGTTAAAACTAAATCCTAAAAAATACATGAAAGGGACCTAATCAAAAAGGCCACCCCTGGTTGAACCTGAGCCAAAGGTACCCATCAAGCTTGCAGCGTTGCCACGCTGAATGGCGATGGATAACCTTTGGACCAGGTAGGCTCCAGAGCGTGGATCGTAGCCCCTCTCTCTTAAACGACGGCCGATTACAGTTTATTTATACGATTTTTACGGACAAATAAATATACAATAATGGCATAACGCAATTTGTATACCAAATTAAAACAATATGATCAGAAAACTTTATACAGTTAAATCGATTGTTTTTTCAAAATACTGGCATAATGATAAAGTAATGTAATTATCTAAAAAATTAATAATTATAAAGTTATCAATAAATGGCTGTTGTACGCGGCTTCGCCTGCGTGAATTTCATTTTTTCACAATCCTGTAGGAAGCCTGTATTTTTCGGGATAAAATGTAGATCGGATATGGGCTAAAACGGTTAACGTGAAATCAACGGGTCTGCCCGCGAAATTCAAAATTTTCGTGGTTTTTTGCAATTTGTACGCTAATTAGACATGATAGGCTTATGGCAATCAATTTGCGAGAATGGCAGTATCATCTTCACATGATTATATCAAAACCTTTGCATAAAAATGGCTATCCTAGGAAATTAGTCCGAGTATCGAGTTTTAAGTGAGTAACTCGAAAATCTCGGACTAATTTCTTAACTTGACACTTTCAAGCAGAGATTTTTATATAAACACGCCAAGACGATACTGGAATTCCCTCAATTTGACTGCCTTAAGCCTATAATGTCTTATGAGTTTAAAAATCACGAAATTATTCGTACGGATACAAACCTGGCATATCTTGTTGGCTTTGACCACCGTCTCGTCCTTCTTCTTGCCCCTAAGCGTTTCACCGCACACCTCCTTGAACTGTGCGATCGTGGCTGTCAGGGATTTCTTCTTTAGTCTTGGGCTAACCTCTTCCCAATTTGTGTCTGACAAACAACATGTGGTAAATTAGAAACTTTCAAACATTTAAATTAAATAAAAAAAATTACAAATGACATGGCTATTGGCCGGATTCTGCCCTCGGAAAAAAATATTAATGGCCTTTGACATATTAAAGCTGATAATAAAAAATCATTGCTATTAAAAATATTTAGGCGCATTTTGTTGAAAGTTGTTATGCTAATATTATGTCCCTCGCCTGTTATCTGATCATAAAAATTAAACGATTGTAAACACATAATTATAAGCTTTAATATGACGTACTGTTTGTCGATAGCCATGAATATTTTTTTCCAGGGCACAGCTCCATACAAGTTTCGGCCATGACCTTTCCAAATGCGTCTCGCTTTGCCATGAAGAAATAAAATGGTCACGTTAGGTATGACTCACCTATATACTCTATCAGGGTGGCAGACTGTTTGCTGCAGCGGCTGAAGAGCTGCCTCCACGTGGCGTTGCAAGAGTCGTCTTGGCGCAGGCAGTCCACCAGGCTCTCCACGATCACCGCGTTGTAAGGGTCCAGCGTGGAACCGCTGAGGTACTGGTTCGGCAGCTTCTTCATCAGGTGGTTGAACGCGACTTGAAGTTTGTTGCCGCTCTTTTTGAAATAGATATCCTACGAACAAAACGTGAAATTAATCACACTTATATAGTTAATTTGGTCGACTACAATGTACCGTTTTTTGTAAAAGACTTGCTGAGTCGACAAAGGTTTTTCTCCTCCAAATAGCTAATGTACATCACTCACCTTATATTTACTTAATTGCTTGATAAGGTCACTTGACAGGTCTTTGGACAGCGCGTTCCGTTTGTTGTTCACCATGTCGAACATGGCGATCAGCTGCTCGAACGACACCCTGGTGCTGTCCATGCTCGCGTGCCTCGCTAAGATCTCCTCTAAGTAGCTGATGGCGTAGCGGGAGTAGTTCTTCAGTTCTACTATTGGCAGGAACAGTTCTTGCCACGCTGGAAGGGAAATCTTTATTAACTTTTTTGCGCCAGGTTTTGTTTCTGACTTCCTACATGGTATTGGGGGGTTTCTTCCAATGTGTCTTAATGTGTTAAGCTAAGCCGATGGCAAAATCTAGTTATATAATATTATGAACTTTTTTAACCTTAAGCACCACCAGAACCATATAGATGAATGAATGAATGAATGAATATACTTTTATTGCACACCACAAAGTCAAACAAAGGACAACACAAAAATTACAAAGAATAGGTACACAATTTGGCGGCCTTATCGCTACCTAGCGATCTCTTCCAGGCAACCAATGCTGTAAAGGATTTTTGTTGCAGATACTAGAGGTAGGTGGTGCAAATACATAAAAAATAACTAAAACATAAATAAATATATATGTACACAAAATAATACAAACATAAAATACATAATACTATATGTTATACAAAATACAAATAAATATAAAATACATACAAATACAAATTATATAATATCCTCCCAATACCATGGACCCTATAATCAAAACTAAGTTGCCAGTGACGACGACAAATAGTGATCCTTAACCAGTCTTTTGAAGATGTTAATAGACTGGGCCTCCCTGATTACCAGGGGTAAGGCGTTCCACAATTTTATAGCCTGAACCGTAAAAGAATGGTGGTAAAAAGAAGTATTATGCTTAGGTATCCTTAAAATAAGTTTTTTTGTAGTACGGATATCTTCTCCCGGACCACCAATAAACACAAATTTCTCCTTTAAATAAGGAGGAGTGGAAGGGTGAAATAACACACAGTACAGAATGGAAAGGATATGCAAGTTCCGGCGAAGTCGGATGGGTAACCACTTGAGACGAGAACGAAATTCAGAGACATGGTCATATTTGCGCAAACCAAATATGAACCGAATACTAGCATTTTGAAGTCTCTCAAGCTTATTTAACTGATCTACAGTAAGGTTAATAAAGCTTGCGTCCGCATAATCAAGGATAGAAAGAAGTAGTGTCTGTGCATAACATAATTTTGGTAGGAATCGGAAGAAAAGATCGAAAGCGACGCAATGAGCTCAAAGATGCAAAGGTCTTCCTGCTAACCTGTTTGATATGATTATTCCAACCCAAAGTGCGATCCATATGAATTCCGAGGTTAGAATATTAGATCCTTCATTCATCTGCTTTAGGTTATTCTACGGGGGTTCTAAAGTTTTGAAAAGTTGTGGACAGTAAATAGCTCTAGAAAATTCATCAAACCTTTAACATAGTTATGCAAATTTGAAAAAGTTGGTCAATATTTCACTGAGAGAAATTTGAAACTCACAATTGGATTGATAAAGTTTAAATTGTAATAAACAATATTGATAACCATCTCACACAGTCAAATCAATTTTAAACACAAAAAAATAAAGTCATTATTAGTAATTAAAGCAAACAGTAAGCTAATTATAATGTAATTAATTTAAACACAATAGTTAACTAATAACTATTCAACGGTTTTGCACTAAATAACGTAAACAGAGTTCTCTTAATTATTGTAACAAATGAAATGGTGTAGATATTACTAAGATGCAGGTTATCAAGGTACCACTACCTTGAGAATGGCAGGAGATAACGAGATAAAGTAATGACAGATGACCAAATATTTTAAAAATACTAGGTTAATACTTAGTTTAAAATAAAACTGTGGACTAGTTTTTTGACCTGTCTTTAAAAAAAACCAGCAAAGAGCTAGTTTGACTCGCTCAATGAGGATTCAATAATACAGAAGAGTAATAATCTTTTTTGGTCAATATTAAAGAGTTGGTTTTGTTTTTCCTGTAAAATATGCACAACCCTCTATTGACCATTTCAGGTGTTTTGATTGGTAAGACCAACCAAATATACACACAAACTTTCTACACTAGCTGACCCGGCAAACGTTGTTTTACCATTAGAGATATAAAAAACAGCTTACTCTCAGACCTACAGAATATATTATATAGAAAATTTCATAACAATCGGTCAAGCAGTTTCTAAGGAGTTTGGTAACAAAGATTGGTGAGAGAATTTTCTATATTAGATTTAGAGAAGACACATGTCAACAAAAACAACGAAAAACAATATGCATCCTAATTTCGTCGTGGTGAGACAGTCTCACGTAGCTCAGTTGGTTGAGCACCCTGTCCCACCGTGAGTGAAATTTTGATGCATATTTAAATTTATAAGATACATGTCATTAGAAAACGTCTTACCTTTCATGCCCACTGCAAAGTTGTTAAGTCCACCCTGGCCGAGCACCCAGAGCAGGGAGAGGCCAATGGGAGGCCTGTTCTGGTAGGAGTTCCTCAGGGAGACACTCTTGGCGATGGACGCCACACAAAAGTCTGGGCAGTCGTGCGCTAACATCTGGAGCAAGATTCTGTGACCGTTCACAGATTGACCTACGGGATAAATGAAGCTTGTTAACAGGTTTAATAAAAGGCAAATCGCTCTTTAGTAGCAAGATTTTACTATTGCAATTAGTGTTGATCATTAATATTCATGTACACATGTAGTAACTTTTAAATTAGAATTTCAAAGATTTGAGAATGTTTTTCATTAATATCGATTGTAACTTGAGGCCTTTAAAGGTTTCTACTAAATTCAAATTTAATTTATTTTTTCGTAACTTATAATGGAAAGACAACAATATCTCTTTATATATTAATGTATAATTAGCTTAGCTTAAAAATGTTCACTTTATGAAATTAATCGGAAAATCTACTTTTTTGAGTTACCCATGTTAAACTGGCAATAATATTTGAAAATGGACACTTTTAAGCTATGATGAATGTCAATCTTGCAATATAATTGCCATAAGGCTAATATGTCTTATACGGATTGCAAAACAATCAAATATAAAATGAATTTGATGGGCAGACCTGGTTGATATACCAAAATATGTATCTGAAGCCAGCCATACAAGTAAGGCAGGCTTTAATATAGTGTTTTCAAAAACAGTAACTCACCTCTGCTCATATCATTTGCGATGGCAGTTAGAGTGACATCAAAGAAAAGCTGAGCGTTGGCCTTCCCTGCTTCATGTAGGACATTTTCCAAAGGTGTTCTTATTTCCACTGGCATCACACACAACGGATAGTTAAGAGGGTAGTGAGAAAATGTTGGATCGTCAACATCTATCTGGATTTTCGAATTCAAGAAACTAGCGATTTCCTTCAACCAGACTAATGGTGCATTGGAAAATCTCAGTTTGTTGGTAGTTATTATGTTTGCTAACTCAATTGGATCAATCTGTAAACAAACAATGAAACATTTTTACAGCTTCATCAAAATATGGCACAGGCTACAAATTTTAGGCGGGAATTACTCACTGTACCTATAAAAAATCTTTCTTACTTTTAGCAACACCATCAAATAATCTAGCTAAAAATAAGGAAGATATTTCTTTGTAAACTGCACGGATTCTGCAGGGTTTTTAAAAATCCCAAGGAAAGAAGAATGACCAAAGGTGGTATCAAGATATCTCATGAACCAAAACCAAAATATTCTATGAAAATAAAATAGTGTTTTTGAGACCAATTGGCACTAGGAACTTGTTTTTCCGATCCACAATTTATTTTACATACAAAAAATTACTTTCTTTTCAATTTAGATGTACAACTTGTCCAATGATATGTCCATGGTCATTATCCTTTACTGGCTAAATATTCTTCCTAAAATGGTAATCAATACCATAGATTACCATCTGAAGAGTAATGAATTTTCGCTGGATGGAGTTCCTACAACTGTGGAACAACAACTGTGTACAACTTCCTATTATGTGTAAGCCTATGAGTATTGGTAAGATATCGCTTACCGCTTCCAATGCTTCTTCGATGGTTTTAGGCGGCTTAGGCTTAGCGGGTTCAGATTTCTTTTTATTCTTCTTCTCTCCATTTTTCTTACTATCTTTTGACGATCTCCTGGGGTCGTCGATTTCCATGCCCGCATAGTAGGACTTCGGTGGTACTACAACATATAATAGTGTTTGAAAAATATTTTTTGCTGCCTGTTTATACCAATTTTTTACCTTTTCTAAAATCAACTTACCGACGTCCTCAAGTTTCGGTCCATTTTTGGTCGGCTTTTTATTATCCTCTTCTTTGACGGTCTTCACTTTTCCATTTTGTGACTTTTTGCTTTTACCAACAACTTCCCACTGACCGCTCGACATTGTTATTTATTCTAATTCAGATAACTTTAATATTTATTCAAATATTTTTTGTAAATAGAGAAAGCGATAGGTTACAATTTACACGTCAAAAACAAAGCAAAACGTCAAATTGAAAAGTGAAGTTTGCTCTCATTGGCCAATTTGATTCCACTTCGACAAACGTGGCATTGCGTGCATACTGCACATGAATGCACCTCAAAATAATATTTCCAAAAAAACTTTAAAAATAGGAGGTGATTTATTTAATAAAAAGTTAATAAAATATGAATAATTTCATATTAACTTACATTTCATACACAAAAAGCTTCTTTTGAATCTACATAATTAACCGGCAATTAACTTAACATTTTCGGCGTTATACCGGTTTTCTTTTCTTAATTTGAACGTATCCATATTATGGCTGTCAAGTGTCAATAAAAATAAGCTTTCAGTGTCAACTGTCAACTGTCATTCATTTTCTTTTCTCTATGTTCAATCAGCTGTCAGCTGTGCGTGTGTGCTACTATTTTCATTTTTGGGAAAATTTTACGTATAATTATTATTACTGTTTTGAATTTTGGAACACGACAACTATTTCCTCGAGATCCTATTGAGTGCAACAGTATAAACAAAAGTTTATTTTGCAATATTTTCAAGTGAATGTAATAATGGAGGACAAGTTAATGCTAGACGATTTATCCAGCACCTTGAGGGAAAGGGTGTTTTTCGCAGCGAGGGATGGGATGTCCCTGACTCTGTACGCTTTGTTGTACGAGAAAACCACGGATGAAATTGACGATCTCCTGAACACAGTGAGTTTTTTCAATGTTTACATCCAAACATCCAACAATTTTAACATAATAGTATGTTTTAGACACTCAAAAAAAGTGTGATGAAACCTATCGTGTATAACGAATATCTATTTTTATCGTGATAAATCAGATGATACCTGATTTTGCGTGTCATTCGGGTGCGTTGTTTAATTATTTTTTTGCGTCGTTTCGACATTTGCGGTGCGTTACCGCGAACTCTTATTTCGTCACGCGTTCTGTGTGTGTATAAATAAATTACACCAAAATTATTACCTGCCTACGTTTCCTTGACTGACTTTTATTGAAAATTAGAAAAGTACTTGATAGCAAACCCTTGTATCAGTGAAATAATGAAGTATTTTCGCTCGCATAGATGCTCTCTCTGGGTTTGTGAGATGCTGATAATAACCTAACCAGAATATTCCTGTTCTGGGTACAAACTCTGCTAAAGTACAAGTACAAACAATACAAACAACTACAATTTTTTTTAGTCAGATACTTACCCATTCCTTGATAACATGTTTCAATAAAAAGAGACTGAATATCAGTCATAGTCATTCATAGAGACAAAGCATTTAGGTAAAATATAGTATACATATTATGAGCATTGTAGTTACTTAACATAGTTGATTATCATAGTAATAATTTTTAAGAAAGATCTTGATTGAGAAGTTATCATAAAAAAACACCCAATCTCACACAGTCAATGATAGTAATTATTATTGTAGTGATAATAAAAAAACTCTTTTATTAGATTTTTCAATTGCAGTAGCAAATTATTGCATTGCCATTAATGATTCTGATTGAATCATTAATCACATTTATTTTGCTGATCTTTGATGCCAAGGTCGCTGAAGATTAGTGTTATCAGTACCATTTCTGTTTATAGAATAATTTTGCATGTCATTGAACTTTGTATTCACATACCGATATTTATAAATAAACGCAATGTTGCTTTACATTTCATTGACATTACCTTCAACACTATAAATAAATAATTTGTTATGCTTTGTATATAACACGTCTTGTGGAATTTTTTATCGTAATAAACCACAAAATAAATATAGAAGCTTAAAATGTTATACAGTGAAACCTGAATAAGTGAGAACTGGGTAATCGGGAAAACTCTATTAGTGAGAGTATTTGCCAGGCCCCATTTTGTCCTTTTAAGTCTGAAACTTGGTTTAGTGAGAAACCTCTATAAGAGAAAAAGAGATGTCGTTCCCATGAGCTCTCAATTGACCAGGTTTGACTGTAATAACAATTGTGCAGTGGGATACCCAGGGTTTGCAGACCCTCTACTATACTGGTTGCAATATCTCGCTGCACGCATGGCAATAAAACGAGGATACAGTCCATCAGTTTGCTTGAGTTTTGCTGCAGGCCTGCCAGGCAAAAGACACCATTCTCTTCTTCTCTTTTCTTCTCGTCTTTGGGACGTATCTGCGATTAGGCGAAGAATTAGGCCATTCTATTCCCCATTTTATTGCAGAGCAGGCAATGAGATATTGTGACCGGAAATAATAGCTACATAAAAAAGTCATGTGTCCAACTCCACTGGCTACAATCTGATCCAATGGGAGATGAAATCCAATGGGAGCGTAGTGGATATGAAAGTGAATCCCATACTACTGCCAGTTGGTATGTCATTAAAACAGTTTGTAGTGGGTGCAACCCACACTCAACTTCTTTGTTTCCAGTGCGGTGACGGATGATAAGATGGATGATGATGATGGATGCTGATGGATGGGAGGGGTGATGAGAAACCCTTTGAGAGAAAGAAACACTTGTCCTGCAATGATTGTGACTTGTGTGATGTGACGATGAAAATGACCAAATTTAAGGATGCCATAGGTTTTGAGTTTTCAAAAACAACATTAATAGCAGGACCTCTTGCTTCAGAACTCCGAAAATTCACCCCTTGTTTGGATTAAAGGAGCATTTGGATTATAGTAAAGAGAATTTATAGGGTATATTTTATGAAATAAAACTTTGCATTTAGTGAACTTACTTAAAGAAATCCAATAGTTTGTGTTAATACCTCCTGACTCATGAGTCTTGAGGTATTTAATGACAAGAAAGAAGCTTTGTCTTACAGTTTAGGAGGGACAGCGATAAAAATTAAAAGACGTTGGGGCGTAAGGAGGTTGGATTACGGAGATGTTCAGATTAGCAGGGAGGTCCTGTTGTTAACCGGTGTAACACTAAATGAAATTTTTTCTCTTGCAGGATGTCTGTTGTGACGGAGTGAAATGCACCCCCCTGATCGCCGCGGCGAGGCATGGGAGGGAGAGTTCGGTCAGAATACTCTTGCTGAAGTTCCGTCCACCTGTCAGATTAGAGACAGAGGGAACTGTCAAATTTGACGAATATGTCATAGAAGGTCAGTCAGGTGCTGTTTTTTGTCGCCAGATTTATAAGAGACTTATCT
Organism: Coenonympha glycerion; assembly: GCA_963855885.1. Taxonomy (NCBI): domain Eukaryota; kingdom Metazoa; phylum Arthropoda; class Insecta; order Lepidoptera; family Nymphalidae; genus Coenonympha; species Coenonympha glycerion. The sequence continues at coordinate 12,059,496 of OY979646.1, forward strand.
CTCTTATTTTAGCTAATGAGACAATTTATTTCTAATAGGGTTTCACAATATCATATGTACAATACTTAAAATTAAATCTAAACTAATATTATTAAAATTAAATCTATCTAAATTAAAATTAAATCCAAACTAAATTAAAAAAAGGAGTGAAAAAAAGTAGCTGACAAATTTTAGCTGACAAAGGATATGGCCGAAACTTGTATGGAGCTGTGCCCTGGAAAAAAAAATTCATGGCCATCGACAAACAGTACGTCATATTAAAGCTTATAATTTTTTTCACATTACAAAGCTTAGAAAATGCGAAAAACATTTTGAATAGCAATTTTTTAGTAAAAATATCATTGCTATTGAAAATATTTAGGCGCATTTTGTTGCTAGTTGTTGTGCTGATATTGTGTCTCTCGCCTGTTTTCTGATCATAAAAATTAAACGATTGTAAAGACATAACTGTAAGCTTTAATATGACGTACTGTTTGTCAATGGCCATGAATATTTTTTTCCGAGGGCAGAATCCGGCCATGTCATTTAAGATTTAAGAAATGTTTCAGATGTTAACACTCCTCCAAAACGGCTAGAGCGATTTTATAAAATTTGTAGTGTATAGGTATTCGATAGATCTGTAAATAGGATATGCATATACACTATTTTTCATACCCCTAAGTATATAAATAATTGAATGGCAAAACAACATTTACCGGATCAGCTAGTAATCTTGCTAAGTCACAATGTTCTACAAAGAATCTCCGAACCACAAACAGATGTGTGGCAGATCTCTCCAGTGGTCTCAGTCGACCTGCCAACATGATTTAAATTAGAGATTTATTAAATCAAAACCAGCATCATTGTGTTGCATTGAATCTCTTTGAAGAGGCCAAAAATTAAGGCCGTTCATCTTTTCAAAAGGGCCATGAATCACGTTCTCACTTCCCAACCTTATTTCTCATTAAACACGAAATAAAAAGAAAACCATTAAGAGGGTTATTTCCGTAAAAGAGACGACTACATCTTTTATCCGAAGAACGTTGACTTTTTACACGTATATAACTACGCGTGCGAAAGCGCGTGGCGCGGTATAATTAGCAACCTTCGGTCTTGTACACAAAGAAGTTGCAAATTCTAACGTGCTCGGCGGTTGGCTCGCATCCAGATCTTTGTTTCCAATATGATTTGTAGCGATTAATTCGCACTTAAGCCTAGTCTTCATCAAAACACAGAATTCTCTACTTTGCACCAGGTGGTAGGACTTATTTGCAGATTCTATCCGTCCTTACCATATCCATATCCAGATATTTTATCGTGAAGTAATAAAGCGCTTATTGTTATTTCGGTTTGAAAGGCAATGAATATTATAAGGCATAATGAGACTTAAGTCACGGAATACATAATAACGGCACAGAACGCTCACTCCGCAAGATGATAGCGCCCTTAGTGCTAACACAAAGTGCAATACAGTTCGCAAAAGCGCCTGGCCCCGCCTCGCTATCCACCTAAAGCTGTGCTCTTTTTTCTGTCGCGTAATATCTCTTTTTTGTTGCCTCGTAATTGGGCGCTCGCAGCGAAATAAACCGTTAAAGAACTAATGCGTGCAAACTAGCAGACGTGCGGCGGCCTTCTGAAATCAGTACGTCGAGACGGCTACTCGTACCTGTGGCTTCGTCGATCACGTTATAAGTAAACATCGCCTGCTTAAGGCGAACTCAACAGGTCTGCCCGCGAAATTCAAAATTTTCGTGGATTTTTGCAATTTGTATGCTAATTACACATAATAGGCTTATGACAGTCATTTTGCATGAATGGCAGTTACTTCTTTACATGTTTATATCAAAATTTTTGCATAAAAATGTCTATCCTAGGAAATTAGTCCGAGTAAAGAGTTTTAAGTAAGCAACTCGCAAATCTCCGATTAACTTCTTTAACTCGACACTTTCAAGCGGAGATTTTTATATAAATACGTGAAGATGATCTTGGAATTATCGCAATTTGACTGCCATAAGCCAATTACGTCTTATCAGCTTAAAAATCGCGAAAAACCACAAAAAAATTGAATTTCGCGGGCACACCTGTGGTGTGCTCCCTAAGTGCTATGCCTCAGGGTGACAAGATGATCATTGCAGTACCACGACTTTGAATTGCATCTATCGAATTAAAGTTCAAAGTCGTGGGACGTACTGCACCTGACATGAACAGGCGTATCACTTAATATCACGCAATCACGTGAACCTCTTAATTTCCTTGCTATAAAGAAAAAAACTCAATCCAATAGTGTATTACAAATCCCAAAATTATATTTTAATATAAATCTCATTTTATGAAGCATGCCAACATCAGAGAAATATTCAAACCGCAGATATTTTTCGCTTACGAAATTGATTGATAAAATACACGAAAAACCAACTACAAGTCTCTCAAACATAATTTGTGTGTATTTATTTTAAGAATCAATTTACGAGTAAATCCGTTGATAAACCCATATAAAAGCTAGTATTTTTTACATTTTACACCGAAAGTCTGTATTTGCGATGAAGAAAATAAAAACAATGTGTTGACGTCATTCAAAGAAAAACGAAAGAACCTTTGCATCGAATTAAAAGTTGCCAAAAATGTCTGTGGAAACATACCTTTAAATAGGTCTACCGTTGCGTGTTGTGTCTATCCATTGTGACATAGATATCTAATGTAAGCTTTGTTAGACGGAGATAATAGGACAAAGGGACAAAAGATTAGGTTAGGCCCAGATTTAGATTTTTGCGTCACATGTGACACAAATAACGATACTGCAAATGTTACTGCTGATACATTAGGTACATCAAGGTAAATCCTTCAACAATGTCATTAAAGAAAGGACTTCCGAGTTCCAACTAGATAATCGTATTTTGCCATTTTGGAAATCGTTTCGATTCGTTTTGCATCAAAATTAATATCTGTGAGGTATTCTACCCTTTGAAATCAAGGCAGTAGGCACCCTTTTTGCCGTTTCTCTTTTAAATATAGACCTTTGGAACTGGTATCCTCTTTCTCGCTAAGAGACTGAACTATTAAACATATAAGTACCATCCTCATAATACCTTTTAATCCATTATCCTTTGTATTTTGTTTTTAATAAAACGAAACTTCCAGGAAATTTCGTAATTGAGGTCAATTCTTACCTTCAAAGGGATGGCCTTTAAAATGGGTTAATATGGGTAGGTACACATAATAAGGTTTGACGATGTTCCCTTTTGCACTTTACACACTCTCAAAATCTAGATATCAAAACCAAAATTTTCTTATCAACACTAAGAATTAGACATTTACAACGTTAAGAATTTTTGGGACACAATTCTTTACAGTGGTATGCTGTAACACTGCTGCACTGGAAGACAATATCACCCAGTACAAAACTATTTTTTTTCTGCAATTTTAACTTAGAAATTGGTAATTTGAGGGGTTTTCAAAATTGCTGTTTTGTCCTGGGTAGGTTATGAGGTGGTCTTGGTGCTAATACCACACACTAGCTGCCAGATGATGCGTTTGATAAAATTTATAATGTTTATTGTGTTAACAGATTGCCCAATCCGATCAAGGTTGCCAGACAATTTGTTGCCAATGTATTATTACATAAGTATAAGTTTTTATATAAAGGAAATATCTTTATACCTATCTTTAGATCTTTTAAGCCGGTTTCCAATATTCTATCTATATTCCATTTGCCCTACTAGAGATAGCATTGTGACATAAGCTCCATACAAGTTGTGTCAAATTCCTATCTCTAGTAAGGCAAACCATGGATAGATTGAATATTGGGAGCAGCCATTAATAAGTCAAAAGTGTATCACTGGAGTTCAATGTTATTGTAATTTGAATGATGTATGTTCAAGAGTGATGTTGAAGTGGTAGTGGACAAGTCACGCTTATTGTAGAGACCGGTAGAGCAAGAGAGTCCTAGAGTGAAGACTGAGCAAGCATAGAAGCAGCTCGGGACGTTTCCCAGTTCTTAGACCGAATTGCTTTAAGTGGTTGGCTTGATAAGTAAAGCCCATTGCAGATAAAAATAAATTATATTTATCTACCCTCATTACTTAAAGTTCGAATTATGAAATCAAAATGTGTCACATATTGACCTACTTTATTCACAGACTTCTATAATTATTAAAAAGTTATTAATTTTAACATCGCTGTAAGTACTATGGAAATAACTCTAGATAGTTGAATAATTTCCATTACGATACTCGGCTCTGGGTTCCTGTATTTTTATGTGTCGTCATCACAGACCAGGGAATAACTTTCTTTCCTCTGTGGTCGTCATAGCCAAAAGAGAGTGTAGAGCCAATCCTCAATTTTGTTTTTAAGCTATTGCATAGCTTCTATCGCGGGCTTTGACGGTGCAAACCTAATCCAGAAATTTCGTAACGAAAATAACCTGGCACTCCTAAAGTAGAGCTTTTGGGTACTAGGCTAGCATGAAAGCAAGGAGCGCAACTCCACAACTTTTTAGTTTTTAGTTTGCCATCTATCAAAAAACAGCAGAACTTTTTAATGACTTTTTGAAATATCACGCACGTGATATTTGATCGTGTGATACTATGTATTAAAAAACTCGCCTGCGGCTCGTTTTTTAAACTCACACTCATGTTTTAATACCCCCCATTATGCATCCGTTTCATAAACTACTATTTTTTAACAGGGGCCACAGCACTCTGGTGCGCAGCCGGCGCAGGTCACCTAGGCATAGTCAAACGCTTAGTGCGAGCTGGGGCCAACGTGAACCACGCCACTAGGACTCTGAGCACGCCCCTCCGCGCCGCCTGCTTCGACGGCAGGCTGGACATAGTGAAGTACCTGGTGCGACACGGCGCGGACATACACAAGGCCAACAAGTACAACAACACGTGTCTGATGATCGCCGCGTACAAAGGACACTTGGACGTGGTGAGTACACAGCACGCCCCTCCGCGCCGCCTGCTTCGACGGCAGGCTGGACATAGTGAAGTACCTGGTGCGACACGGCGCGGACATACACAAGGCCAACAAGTACAACAACACGTGTCTGATGATCGCCGCGTACAAAGGACACTTGGACGTGGTGAGTACACAGCACGCCCTCCGCGCCGCCTGCTTCGACGGCAGGCTGGACATAGTGAAGTACCTGGTGCGACACGGCGCGGACATACACAAGGCCAACAAGTACAACAACACGTGTCTGATGATCGCCGCGTACAAAGGACACTTGGACGTGGTGAGTACACAGCACGCCCTCCGCGCCGCCTGCTTCGACGGCAGGCTGGACATAGTGAAGTACCTGGTGCGACACGGCGCGGACATACACAAGGCCAACAAGTACAACAACACGTGTCTGATGATCGCCGCGTACAAAGGACACTTGGACGTGGTGAGTACACAGCACGCCCCTCCGCGCCGCCTGCTTCGACGGCAGGCTGGACATAGTGAAGTACCTGGTGCGACACGGCGCGGACATACACAAGGCCAACAAGTACAACAACACGTGTCTGATGATCGCCGCGTACAAAGGACACTTGGACGTGGTGAGTACACAGCACGCCCCTCCGCGCCGCCTGCTTCGACGGCAGGCTGGACATGGTGAAGTACCTGGTGCGACACGGCGCGGACATACACAAGGCCAACAAGTACAACAACACGTGTCTGATGATCGCCGCGTACAAAGGACACTTGGACGTGGTGAGTACACAGCACGCCCCTCCGCGCCGCCTGCTTCGACGGCAGGCTGGACATAGTGAAGTACCTGGTGCGACACGGCGCGGACATACACAAGGCCAACAAATACAACAACACGTGTCTGATGATCGCCGCGTACAAAGGACACTTGGACGTGGTGAGTACACAGCACGCCCCTCCGCGCCGCCTGCTTCGACGGCAGGCTGGACATAGTGAAGTACCTGGTGCGACACGGCGCGGATATACACAAGGCCAACAAGTACAACAACACGTGTCTGATGATCGCCGCGTACAAAGGACACTTGGACGTGGTGAGTACACTGAGCACTGAGCATGCCTCTCCCCCTCTTCAGTCAACGCCCCCCAGCCCTCTTCGTCAATCCACCTTCTTCGTCTCAATGTTTTATTCGCAATGCCTCAATGAGTATTACATTGTTGATCAGACTTAATTTCAATAAGTTCGAGATAACGTATGTTTATGTTGACAGAACATACAGATAATATTATAAATAATTAATTAATGTGATAAGTAAATGCAAACGTACTACCGATACTCTTTAAAGTTTGTAATGTAAACTTAAATAATATTATTTGTATTTTAATATTTTTTGTCAATAAAATCTAATATTTGGCTTAATTTTGGTGGGTGTCGATGTTAATTAAGTTTTTCATTGTAATGCCATAATAAAACGTCAACGTTTTTGCCTTGTGTTTGACACGTCGTCACTCTCTCTGTCACAAGGGAAACTATAGCATGCTGAGAGCACTCACTCAACATGTTTGTGGACGATTTTGATGTGCGCAAGGTAGGCCTAGGGCCCATCTAGCGATTTAAATCTTTGATAATGACCATTATTATCGACAAGTTTTGAAGGCATATACGGTTAACCTATTAAATGTTATACATATATAAATGTTTTAGGATCCGTCAGATACGTTTTTAGGGCACTTTCCGACGTGATGTTTGTATATTTCAGTTTTGAACTTTATGTTCTTTTATTTTAGGTCCAGTTTTTATTAGACAGCGGTGCTAGAGTAGACGAAAGAGCGCTATGCGGCGCAACCGCACTACATTTTGCCGCAGAATGCGGGCACGCGGCCGTCGTGTGCGCGCTTATAGACCACAACGCGAAGATACTTACCAACGAGAATGGTACGTACACAATCTATCTTACTCTCTCATTCTTGTATTTCGACCCTTTAGAGTGGATGAGACAGCGTTATGTGGTACAACCGCGCTACACTTGGCCGCTAGAGTGGATGGAAGAATGTCATGTGGTAGAGTGTGCTGTGTGAGTCTGGCTTGCGCGTTAAAGGTCTTGTACCATCAAACAATAAATGCTTATTTTAAGCTATTATTATTTATCGACATAGAGGTCTGAGGTAGAGCTATAAGATCCTATTCTGCGAACATTTGGACCACCTAGAAGTAAAATTTTGTAATTGCAAATTGACATTTTTCGTATGTTTTTCTTTATGTGTGCCATAAGACCTTGGTTTTTGCCAAACTTTCATTAGATTTTGAGAGTGGAAAGTACCCCGTTTTCCTCAATTGAAGTACGGAACTGTAAGAACTGATCATGGCTGTTATGTTTGAAGGTATGACCCCGCTGCAGTGCGCGGCGGAGCGGGCGCGCGCGTCCGTGGTGGAACTGTTGGCGTCGCGGCCCGAGGTGACGCGCGCGCAGGCAATCGAGGCCTACGAGCTGCTGGGCGCCTCCTTCGCCAACGACAAGGAGTACTACTGTTTGAGGGTAAGTCTGAAGCTTCTGTATAGCTGCTACCGTCCATGACACTACTGGCTTTGAGGTTTCTTGGGCTATAACTAATGAAAGCGCTCGTGCGGTATTCTTGAGGGTAATGGATATAAAGCTTCATTTAGAAGACCTTACTTTACTTTCTTTGACTTTATTTCTGACGTAAAGGCGCGATTCGTGTGGGAGTTCGCGGGTTTGATTACCGGCTTTGGAAAATTGCCTCAGGTCTGGTCTGGTTGGGAGGCTCCGGCCTTGTTACCACTCTACCGGCAAAGCCGCACCACCATGAGATTGAGCATTCCGGCGCTATTCTGTGTAAACACTGATAGGGGTTACCCTTCCAAAGTTAGTAAGCTTTACATTTTCGGCTGTATGTTTGCTTACCGTTGGGTGAGATTTCAGTCAAGTACTAAGTTGAAAATTTTACTAATCGCATCCATAGCCCTACCGGTTCCGAGAATTCTTGGGCCAAAATGGTGAATTTTAGTAGCGAACGCATCAGTGCTCACTCGGGTAGTTTACCCGAGATACCATGTTGACCTTTCTACAAGATCTCTATTTCCCTTGGTTTCTTAGCTTTGTCCGTTCAGAAAGCCCTGTAGCATCTTTCAGATAAATGATTTAGTGGTTTTTCGCTGTAGATGGCGTACCAATACCTGCACAGAGCGATGGCGATGCGGTACGACACGCGGTACGGGCTGCTGCTCAAGAAACCAGCGGACCCCATCCCGGCCTACGACAATTGGAGAGAAAGCACTACGTTAGAGGTACCATACCTTATAATAATTTTCATTCGTTATACTTTTGTACTTTGCTCCTCTACATCTGACGTTATAGATGTTGAAGGAGTTATATATTTGTGTAGAAAATGGCCTTAAAGCTTACGCTATCTCGGGATTTTGGAGCTTCATACTTTATAAGATAAATTACGCACGATCAGTCTGCGCGTGGCCAAAATCGTAAGCGTAACGAATCATATGCCATATGTGTATCTTGAAGTCTTTGTCATAGTTTGAAGTGTCTGTGTTATAATTAGTTTTTGATCCGAATAGTAAAACTATTGAAATGCGTGTAATTATACTCATATGCTGTGTTAACACTTTGCCAGCGGCGCTGACACTGCCGCCAATTATTACTATTTAATAAAATGCGACTCGCTACACGTCCGCGTATTTGTAACACGCCACGCGTGAGATAACAGCATAAAGAGATAGGAAATTTGAAAACACAAACGCTTGTGTTAAGGATAAAATTAAAATTAATCTTGATTCGTGGCGTATTTTTCGTCTAAATGTAACAGGTTATGGGCCTACGTTGCAGGACGTAGAGCGTCTCCACGGCAACCCGCACGCGCTGCACATGGAGGGGCTGACGGTCCGGGAGCGCATCCTGGGCCGGAGCTGCCCGGACCTGCCGCACCCGGTGGTGTTCCGCGGCGCCGTGTTCGCGGACGAGGCGCGCTTCGACCGCTGCCTGGCGCTGTGGAAACACGCGCTCGCCTTGAGGCATCTGAACCGAGTAGGTCCTGTTGCCGGGTCACGGTTTGTACTCTGTAGTATCGGATGGATGGAAGCACTGATGGTCCGGGAGCCATGGATGTAACATAAAGGATGAGCCCTTAGTGACGTCATGCATATATTTTTAGGCTCCGCCCTGAAGCCGTCGAAGTTGTCAAATCTGTAAAATGGCGTTAATGTATGCGACCAACAGCGGTATGTGCTGTCAGCGATACAGAAATGTATGACGCGCGACGCCATAATTGAGAAATTTTTGGTTTCAACATACGTCACATAGTTCCCGTCCTCTTAGCGTAGCGTATTTCGTAATTGCCGGGAGTGCATCCTGGGCTGGCCCAGCTGCCCGGACTTTTCGCATCCCTTGGTATTCTGTTCATTAATTCAGAAGTTATAAGGCTCTGATACACGGACGAATAGAGGGATACACGGACAGACACACAGACAATAGAAAATCCATCCAAGCTAAATCGTAAACCTGCTTTCGCTACGTCAATAACCAGGACCTCTTTTTCAATTTGATACCAATGCTTTTCCGACTTACTTAACGTTCTTGATGCAAAAGCTACCATTTTACCATACGGATTAAAACGGATCCTAGCTCGCTAGAGACAACAACAATTTTTGAATATAAGTGCGATTCCGGTAGACAAAAGCCGTAATGTCATGTAATATTTTTGTTCCAGGTATCGGTAGTAAAAGACTTGCTGAGGTTTGCTCAAGTTTTCTCACAAATGATCCACATTGGAATCGAACTGCCTCTTGCTCAGGTATGTATTGTATTTTTGGGGGTTTCCGTTCACTGCCAATAATAATTAATAGTTATACACGTGATAATTTAATAATACCTAATTCTGCATCTCTATTTTATATCTATCTCAATTTATTTTATTAGATTATCATGACAAAGTTTTCGCCCTACTACCAAATATCATACACAATTTTATTTTCATAAAAATCGGTCAATCCGTTTTGAAGGAGTTTTGTTTTTGCAAACGCTGTGGGACCACAATTTATTTATTAGGTATACCAACGTAAAATAAATAAACCAACATTTGTGATAAATATCCGCTTACCTCTTACAGGTATGCTATGTACTAGAAGCGTGTTCAGAAGAGTTAAGGCGGGGCACGAAAAAAGTGGAAAAACCTCACACCAACCACGACCCAGACGCGTTGATTGTAAGTACACGCATTTTACCCTCTGCATGTACGTGTAATATATGTTTTTTCCCCTTGGGAACTAAAATTACTTTATTTTGACACTTGTGAGTAAGTTTTGTAGTGGTATAGTGTAAACGCTAAACTAGTTTTAGTAAAGGAGTTTCTAACATTTGTATTAGATTTATAGTGTTTTGAAATCCCTACCATAATTATACTTGGAAAACACAGATAAACACTTCAATAAAATGAATGTGTATAACTTGTAAAGTCACTTTGTACTCCGCGTTTACGGATGAATTTGTATGGCACCATACAACATACATACAGTACCATACAAACCATACAAAAAAATTTCTTTGCATTGATGTCACCATAGAATATTGTCTAAGCTAGGCAAAATTAACAACTGATGTCTAATGCCGGTTCCTAATATTCTATCTACCTTCTATTTGTCCTACTAGAGATATCAATGTGACATAAGCTCCATACATGTTATGTTATTGTCAAATTTCTATCTCTAGTAAGGCAAATCATGGATAGATAGAATTTTGGCCACCATAAGGATGATAATCGTTGTGTGTCGTTTGATATTGCGATGCAAAGTCTTAGGACGCACGTTATTAATAAAATCTTAGGGTGTACTGCAAATGACATGGGTAGACGCATACGTCTGTCGAATTTTTTTTCATAGATTTCTATGCTCTTAGCTGTCATACAGATTTGTCCGTTATTGTTGAGTACAGTATATTAATTTGGTGGTAAACAAAAATCCCAGTGATTAAATTCAAAACCAAACATATTACTTGTCACCAAAAATAATTGTTTGTGCTTACAAAAGATGATGTCATTGGTATGTTCCTTCGTTTCTCTCATTTTCAGTTCCTCGTGACTGAATTACAGAATCAGGTAATTATTATCAATCGCTGAAGTAAATCAGATTGTAACAATATTAATTATTGATTAACAGATATATTTTTAATTTAAGGTGGATGCTTCGAACTAATTTCACGTACAAATAAATGGTGATCAATGACGACAAAATAAAATTGTAATGTTCAGGTTTTATTATTTTCTATCTAAGCGTTCAATTAATTTTCCACGCCCGAAATAATTAGTTTTTTACAAACAATTTGGAATATCATAATTATCGATTCGGATTCGTTGTATAGACAAGAATGGATAAAAAATGGTGCAAGTATGTAAGGGGACATTTAAAAGCTACGCCAGTGACAGAAAAGATGAGTAGTAAAAGGTTAGCGTGGATGAAAGTTATGCTATAAAAAGAATGACGAATATGCATGTGGAGGAATGAACATGTAGAGGAAGGCAGGAAGACCAAAGAAGAGATGGATGGATTGTGTGAAAGAAGTGGATTGATATAATAGGAATGAAGGGAGAAAGAAGTCGTGTTGTGCCGACCTCATATAATATGGGGGAAAAGGCAGAAGAATAAGATTATTCGCATGTTGAAATTTAATTGGACGTAGAAAATTTCAAAATGAAATTCTGTTTCTCATATCGTCGTCATACCCATAAATTTGTATGAGAAATTTGTTTGGACCATTCACCTTAAACAGCAGGTCATGCATTTGTTCTGATATTGTTTTCAGGAGGAATATGAGAGCAATGTTCGAACGGCGCTCTACTTGGTGGCCGTCGCTGCCAGGCTTCTGGAAAACTCGGATAATGATGAAGTAAGATGCATACTCAACCCTTTTAACATACTATTAAATTCGCATTTGATTTAATAATTTGATTTAATCGTTATGTACTTGAAGCCTTTGTAGCAACAGTAGAAGATAACCCACTTAACTAAACAGTAAAATTGCGGGAATGGCAATATCATCTATACATGCTTTTAAGGTTAAGGTCTGCTACTGGGAAAGATTCAGAATGGGAATGGTTTGGCTGTAGCCCACGACGCTGGAAAAGTTGGGAGCTTTTGTTCATTTCACGAATATTTTTTTTGACACATGAGACAGATATAGCAATAGCCATTGAACATATAAAGGATCAGCACTTAGTGACTTCACGCATGTATTTTTAGGCTCCGCCTTGAAGCATTACTTGTCAAACTGTAAAATGGCGCCAATGTAAGTGAGGCAGCGGTATGTGCTGTCAGACCTGCGACGTCATATTTGAGTCATTTTTGACTTCAACATACGTCACATCTTTTCTGTCGTCTTAGCGTAGCGTATTTCGTCATTGGCAAGTGCAATATCTGACTCATGTGTGAAAAAACTATGAATAAATTGTAACTCTTTTGGTCAGCCGAGGTGCGTTCTTGGGTCTTGCTTGAACCCCGAAGTACATACGTAGGTTGGGGTGTTAGTGCGGGTGTAGTGCGAGCTTTTATAGTAACGTAATACATTGCTGGTCCTGTATTGTTCCAGGAGACGACAAGTGCAGTCCGGCGAGCAATCTTCAGGCTACGCAACGCGCGGCTCAGGTCCGGCCAGACGTTGTTGCATCTCGCGGTGGATAGGCGGACGCCGGTCGACGACTTCCATACGAGCGACGTGTGCCAGTGAGTCGACAGTAACTTACAATCAATGATGCAAGCCATTTACCTTACCATCATTTTTTAGGTTGCGAGCTATTCCAATGTCAAATACAGCATTTTACTTACTCAATTTTCTAGCACTTTTGAATGACAGACATGGTATGACGTCACTCTTAATATCAATATGGCGGCGCATTCAAGATGGCGGAATAGTTATTTTCAAATTATAAAAGGATACGGGTAAATAGGAATGATTAATAATTTGTTTTGATAAAATCCGCTACCTGAAAAGAATCTATATTGTGTAACATGCAGGAACAAGCCCAGCACTACTCGCCACTCACGCTCGTTTTCACCAACACTTTAAGAAACGCCTAAGCCGATAGGTGACAGTTTTCACTTACAACTGTCACCTAAGGGCTTAGGTGTCTCTTAAAATGTTGGTGAAAACGAGCATCAAGCACATAAGCTAAGTTCCTAAGCGAGCAGCACAGCCGCAGCAATGCAATCACCACCCACACGAAACACCAGACACAATTCTTCACACACAAACGACATACGTTTCTTCTCCAGACCCTGGGACATTTTCATGAGATGTTGACTTCGCTATACGAGATTATACAAATGATATGGTTAAATTGACGTATAAAAGCTTGTTTCAAAAAAAACCGGCCAAGTGCGAGTCGGACTCGCGCACCGAGGGTTCCATACTATAAAAGAAGTAAAACATTAAAAGAATCACTTATGTTTACGAATTTACGAGTATAATTTACATGTAGGTACTTTTGTTGGCGAACCGCAAACCTAACTTTGTTTTTGGCGGTTTATTGTTATTATTAAAAAAAGTGTAAAATTAAGAGAGTTGATTTTATTTTTCTTGTAAAATATACGTTTATTACTATTGATCATAATTATTTCAGGGGGGGGCGGGACGGTATTTTTATCGACAGTTTGCCCAATAAATCAAAAACTATCAGGCATAAAAATAAAAAAAATCGGTTTTAGAATACACAAGTAACGCTCTTTCATATGATACCCCACTCAATATTGTTATCTAATTTTGAAATTTTGACGACCCGGTTTTTCCCCCTTTTTAAATAAAAATAAAAAAGATTCTCAATTTTTATGATTGCAATGACGGCGCGTCGCAATTACCTACAACTATTCCAAATTTCAGGTCGATAGCTTTAATAGTTACTGAAATAATCGAGTGTGACAGACGGACGTACGGATGGACGGAGAAAGTCTCACCATAAGGGTTCCATTTTTACCATTTTGGTATGGAACCCTAAAAAAAAGATAAATGCATGTCATGGTTGCCGTTGCAGGTTCCCGTGCATGCGAACCACGCGACTGCTCCTGGAGTGCGGGCTGGAGGTGGACGCAGCGGACGACGTGCGGCGGACGGCGCTGCACGTGGCGCTCATATCCTACCAACTTATACCTGGTTAGTGGTAACACACACTTCAATACACCAGCTCCCCTATCGCATAGTTTTGAATCAATGCCAAATTACTTGGTTTTGACCAATCAGAACACTAGAAAATCTTGTTTTGATATTGATCAATCCTTGAATGATTGATACTAATTTAAGCTTAAAATAATTAGATCAGGCTCAGGTCTATAATTTCTGAATTGGCTCAGGTCTGGTCTGCTGGGAGGCTTCGGATGAAGCGATTCAGCCTAAAATTTGTAGTCCGGCCAGGTATTGCCACAGATTTTAGGTTTTGCATTCTCCGCGGGAGAGAGTCCCTTCGGAGGTTCGGGCCTCGAGGCTTGCCTCCTTACCCGGGCCATGTGTCGCGAAGGCGCAGCGCGCCCCCGGTTTCATTGTTCTAGCCCCGGTAAGGGGCTAAGGCCTCGCCGTCCTGGTTTGTCACCTGTTCTCGCGAGTCGCGAGATTAGTTAAATATCGAATCGCAAGCGGGAGCCATCGGCAATATCTAGTTTGATAGTATGTATGAGTAATTATCGTCGTAGCCCGTTACGTTAGTCAAGCTGTACGTAACGACGCGATGGGAGTCGCGACCGATGCCAAGGTGACAGCCCACTGTCAGTGTCCACGAATACCACTGGTCGTGGGGCGCTCGGCGTTGCGGTAATGCATTGAAGAGGGGAGGGAGTGACTGTCACTTGTGTACGTTAGTAATTCACTTCAGAAAAACTAGTCAGTAGGTGCTCAATTCGTCAGAATCTTTTTTTTTATATTATATATTCGGTGGTAATAATGAGTTTGGAGTCTCGAATATTTTATTATGTTTGTGTTGTTTTGTCAGACGAGCGCGACCAGTGGCGGGAGGCGATGTGCGGCTGCGTGTGCGAGCTGCTGGCGCGCGGCGCGCACGTCGACGCGGTGGACTCGGCCGGCATCACGCCGCTAGTCGCTGCTATAGGTGGTGAGTTGACGTATACAGGTGTTTAAGTTACTTACATTATTTCTTGCATTTGTGGGTGCCAGTGTGTAAAGGGATGAGTCGGAAACTCATACGCATAACGCACCGGTGTGCGTACGTGCAAGTCCATGTATAGTAGGGGATCCCAAGTAAGGTCGACCTTCACCGAGCTGTTTATTGGATGAAAACTATTTTATATGCAATTAAATATGTCAATAAATATATCGCAAGTGGGTTGCCTAAAGAATTTCAGTCCAGGGTATGATTAATTAAGAATTTAAAAAAAATCCATCGTAACATGAACTCCTATTTGTTAGTTCCGTTGACATCTTAGTTCAAATTAGATTGGATGAGCGATACAGGTCGCAAATTGCAATTGTGCTTATTTACCTACGATTTTATTATCCGTCAATTTCCTTTTGCCAAAAAATATAGAGCAGAAATACTTTCCTTAGCCAGGAAAGTATTTCTGGCAAAAAGCACCATTTATAACATCCAATCTAATTTGAACTACGATGTCAACTAAACTGTAACAAATACGAGTCCATGTTACAATGGGTTTTTTTTTAATTCTTAATTAATCATATCCTGGACTGAAATTTTTTAGGCAACCCACTTGCGATATATTTATTGACATATTAAATTGGATATAAAATAGTTTTCATCCAATAAACAGCTCGGTGAAGGTCGTTGTATAGCGGGATCCTAGACTTTATATGCAAGTGTGTAAAGGGATGAGTCGGAAACTCATACACACTTGCGTGCATACGTGCAAGTCCGCGTATATTTACGTATATACGAGTTTTATGCGTGCGTACGTGTAAGTGCGGAAAAGGTGGGATGACGACATCAGACAAGTAGCAGGAGTGATGTGGAATAGAGTGGCTCAACAATGACATGAATGGAGAAGATTGGAGGAGGCCTTTGCCAACTAGCAATCAGAACTGCAGAGTATAAAAAAGAAACAAATATTGTCGTTGTTCATAATAAGTTAGATATGTATTTTGTATTAAGTTGATCTGAATAAAGGGCTATTTATTACGTGTAAGTGTGCCTATGTGTACACACATGCGTGCATGTGTTTTAGGTGTACGCTGTACACCGGCGGATGGGTACCATCCCAGTGTAGAGATGGACTCTGCAAAAAGAGTAAATATCTGAAATAAGTTCATTTAATGCTTTTTCACATTTGTGTACAACTAAATGGCGCAGCGGTAGTGAGTCGGAAAACATTTCGAATCCCACAACTGGAAAATGTATGTGTGATGAGCAGGAACGTTTTCGTGTCCAGGTTTTCTTCTCCATTTTGTACTAGCGGACCCGACAGACTTATTCCTGTCAAAAGTAATTTTATTGTGGCAGTTTTTTGCTCCTACCTATTTTATAGTCTGGGCAAAAAGCGGTAACAAAGTGCAAATTGACTCTTTGACATTAGGAACATACCTACGTTGCTTAGACAACAGTGAGTGCTTGTAATTTAATATGAACTTTATATAATAGCAATAAAGGTCAAATTGGCTCTACGTTTTAGTTAGAAAACGTTTGTATGGGAAAAAGAAAAGGGCTGTTTTTAGGGTTTTTGTGGCAATTATTCGAATTTTTCTCGCCGTAAAAATCATCCTTGAACTTCAATGAACATTCAAAAAAATTGGCCAAATTGGTGCACGTTTTGTTGAGTTTTGCGCTTACCAACACATTTTGCGATTCATATATATAGATTTAAGTATTTTACCTATTAATATGTATATTTATCAGGTATCGCTTACTTTAGGGCTAGTTTGCGGTGTGCGTAATATCCTGATATATTTATTTATTTGTTCCAGGGCCGGCAGAAGGCCTGGTCCGAGCGGCGCTTAGCCCGCGCCTGTCGTGTCTCGCGGCGGCGGCGTTAGCTTTCCACGGCGGTACCTACAAGCCCTCGCAAGTGCCCCGCGACTTGCACCCCTTCCTAGCCATGCACGGAGTCAGCCCTAGCTAAGTCATCCACACAAAATGTTAAAATGTGGTCGATTCTTTTGTACAAAATCTCTAAACTAAACTAATTTAAAATAGTGCTATCCTTTTCAAACTGCTCCCTATGGAAAAGGATAGCACTATTTTAAATTAGTTTAGTTTAGAGATTTTGCACAACAGAATCGACCACAATGTCTCAAGAATAAAGTGTAAAAGGGAGAACGTTGACGGGTAGTCTAACTTGTACTGCGAAGAAAACATGGCGTGGACTTTATGTCGCTTTGTTCTATTTTTTTTTTTTAGTAATACGTGACAAATATAAATATTTACAAATGTGTTTTGGGAATATAAATCATCTTGTTCCTCGGAACTAAAGGGTAAAGGTCGTGGGTTCGATTCCCACTCGTTGGACTATTGTCGCGCCTACTCTTAGCACAAGTTTAACTATATTCATTTTTCTGACATTTTCTTCACGCAAGTGTTGGGCAAAATACAAAATACATGCTTTGCTTTAATTGAAAAAATACTAAATACTATCTTGCATGTACCTATTTAAAATACGAAATTTGGATTTGTATTTGAAGTATGAAATACAAATACAGTATTTGTACCTCTTTTTATCCAACACAAAATACAAATTACAAAATACTTTTGAGCTGAGAGATTTTCTTCAATAAAGATTTTATATATCGATATTTCGATATTTAAAAAAATATAAACAGTCCGAACGTAAAGTAACAGGTTCAGTGTTCTGTATTGCCTACTTGAATTTAAATACAAATACGAAATACGTATTTGTATTTCAATTACGTATATTTTAATTATTTTAGAAAAGATTCATTTACCTAATACTTTTCTTCTCTACACTGTTTCTTGGGCTTCCTTTATTATAATACCAAAAGATTTTATATTGCACTGTGTAAAATATAATTTAAGTGAGTTTTTCTCATAGTCAAGCTTGGATATTATACTTAAAAAATATGATTTATTTTAATAGTCATTACAAATTGCTTTAACGCTATATTTAAAACGGCAAAACTAATTTTTATGTCACTTTAATGTGACTTATTTTGGGATTGCGAAATCTCTTATCTACACCCCTAGCCATGTTTTCTTGTCTATTCTATTTATACAATTGCTATCGTATCGATTCGATCGTATTTTATCGAAAAAAAGAAATATATGGGAAACCAAATAAAATTTGAATTACGCAGGCTATTTTGGCCGAAACTCCTCCGAATTGACAACAAAATTTACTTATTTAATTTTAATTGTGAGAGTTGCCATATTATTATTATTAATATTATGTGAATAAGAACATACAATGCAATTACGGTTTATAGGCAGAACTGTGACCTGGCACAAAATAACATTAATTATTATCATATTATTTCATAATCTATGTATATTGTAGTGTACATGTTTTCTGTAAAATATTTTTTATAAATATCAGCTAGGTATAATTATATTTGTTCTCATGGAAGATTAAGTTTACTTTTTAAAATGGTTTGATTTATTTTAATTTAGTATACAAATAAAACTACACTTGTGCGTAATTGTGAGATTTAAGATTTTATGAGTTTTCATATTATGTATGAGAATGTCATATCCGATCGACAAATTGACCACGTGACTTGTCGAAGGCGGCCGTCATTGTCATACATAATTATGGAATGAGCGATCGACCTATTCTTATCTATACTTATTAACGGGCCTAAAATCATAATAAGCTTAGATCCTAACTTAAAATAAGCAAGATTTTATACAAGTTGACAATATTTTCGCGTTTTAAGGGAAAATCTTAATATTTGTAGTGAAGCCACGTTTGCGCCGGCTCCCGTTTTCTAAGTATTAAAAAGCTTAACTTTTAAAAAATGATAAAATTTGGACTTTGTTTTGCAGAGTTCAAAATGTACGATAATATTATAGTTTGTTAATTAGAAATTTGAAAATTTACACAATTGATTTTCCTGTATAATGTAGGAAAGTAATAAGGAAAAATATTCTTTATAGGGATATAGGGATGAAAGTTCTGACTCTGACTCGATATAAAAAATTGAAGGTTTGCGTAGAAGCCTAGAATACCACAAGAGTACCTTACAGTACAGAAGGCTTACTCTTCAAAACTATTTAAATAAATAGCGACTCTATTGCTGTCACAATAAAGCGCAATTCAGTTCGCAACAGCGCCTTATACCTACGTCGTTATTAACCCAAAGTTGTTCTCTCTCATACTGTCGCGTTACTTTATGCACACTATCTCTTTCCTTGCTACAGGGGTCCTTATAAAACCGCTGAGCGGTCGGCGCTATGTACTTGTACCCTTCTTTTCTTCATAATCCCCCTGGCAGAAGTTCTCTTAATAATGTAGATAAGGAATAAGGAAGAAAATCCTGTGGAACTACAGGGGCTTTTATGATATTAATGTGTTCCTGTGGATACAAAATCGAAAGCTCAAATCGAATATTAAATAATAATTATGTAATAAACATAAATTATAGATGCTATATATCATTTTTATTGTAGTTTAGAAGCGGTGCAATGTGATAACTATGTAGATTTAGCGAATTAGTTAATTAATTATTAAGTAATAAGACCGATACTTATTTAATTTTAAGTCGTTGACTAAGAAATTTTGTTGACGCAACGAAAGTCGTAACACATACGCTTTGTCGAGTCAACATCTCCTGATGACGCTCTGTCGATATAGCAAACTAATTTTGTGCTTAATACATACAATCACTATGGGTCGTAAATTCTAACGTAACTAGTACTGGCCTGTAACTTCACAAGTTATCTTATGTAATCAGCAATATAAAAAAACCTTGGAAAATTTTATATTATTCTTATAAAAACATTTCTTCATAAATCTGAAAAACTTAGTTTTTTCCGTCAAGATTGTATTTAGATCCCTAAATAATAAAGCAGTACTCTAAAAATGTTAGGTAGGTTACAGTTAAAAGTACAGATATACATATAGCACAAATTAACGTTAAGTAATAATAAAATCGGCATCATAGCCTCTATAAAGTGATTATACAAACGCAGTTTAGTGATCGTACAGTTCGGAAACTAATATCAAGTATCAATTTGGTAGTGACCGTAATACTGCTTTGTTATGGCTGTTCCTTTATTTTCCCTTTATTGTTTAATTTGTTTCTGGCCACATCGCTGTTAACTGCAAACTTTGATTGTATTGATAAATACAAAGGTACAGAAGTTCAGACGGATATGCGAAGCGAAAATTTAGGCCACGGCTTGTATACTATTGTAACCGAATTATTGTACTTAACTAATGAAACGGACAGAGCTGAAAATTTAAAAGCAGACTGTACTACAGATACTTATATACATAGGTGTTGGTAACAGAACAGAGTTACGAGTTCAATGGTTTTATCCTCTGTCTTAAAATACCCAACGCGCCTTAAGTGTTCTCATATACATAGGTGTCGGTAACGATAACAGTATCACGAGTGCCATGGTTGTTTACCATCACAAAAATTTGCTCAACGGGCCTAAAGAAGTTTTCACTTCAAAAATTGTATCACACTGTATGATTGCCAAACCGTGTTTGATTCACTGCATACCTACAAGAAGTTATCGTTAAGTCTTCTCCGTTTCATGCATTGATTAAACATATTAAAGGATCAGCACTTACTGACGTCACGCATATAATTTTAGGCTCCGCCCTGAAGCCGGATTTTTAATTTGTCAAAACTGTAGAATGGCGCTAACGTATGCGACCGACAGCGGTATGTGCTGTCAGCGGTAGGTACCGAAATGTACGCGCGACGCCATATTTGAGAATTTTTTGGCTTCAACATACGTCCACAGACTTGTATACTATAAGGACAGGGCGAACAGCGCGAAATAATGTCGCCAGTTTAAGGGAGCAAGAATGAACTATTTTGCACCCCTCCGGCAGTAGTCAGTATAGGTAGATAAACTTCATTCAAATTGAATTGAGTTAAAAGGTAAACAAATATGGCGGATCTGATTACGTCACTTTTTTTTGACATAGCCCTAGTGATGTAACTATTGCTGAACCATATCAGGAATGAACTATTGAACGATCATCCTTGTAATTTAGAAATTGTATTTTAGATAAGGGAAACGGTACAGATACTAATACTGAGTTAGTGACCGTAATCATCCAAATTACCTATGTAATTCATTCAGAATCGAAAACATAATCGATTTGACTAGATCACGCTATTTTATTTTATTATATTTTCTCAAACATGCTTGGAAATTTGGGCATTATATTAACAACCTTCCACGAGATAAATCGGAATTAACGACGAATAAATCGGAATCAGCAGTTGCCAAAAGTTGTATGAAAAATGAAAATCCATCACTGTCATAGTTTAGCTTTCGCATTAATTACATCCTAAACTCATATTATGTGTTGTGTAATTTAAACATTGTGACGTTCTTTCAATCCGACACGTGGCAACCAAGGAGATAACAAAGGTTTCATTAAAAAATCGAACTGGCTTTCAAAAAGAAAGCTGTTTAGTGAAAAACAAAACAAAAGAACATTTTTACTCGGAAAGCAATATTGTGTTCATAATTGGTTTTGAAAATGTCTGTCTATGATAACTTAGATATCATTACTATGATTGTTATTGATTGTTATTGTTATTAGTCAAGTATAATATAAGCCTTGGCCATAACTTGGCACTGATAGACTCTGTTCTCTCTTCTCTTCTGTCCCTGGCCTTCTGTTTGGCCGAATTCGTCCGTTGCGCGTGAAGTCACTGATGCGGGTCCTCGCCGGATCACTCCAGCCAGCCGAGCTCACTCCAGAATCCGAAGAGGCCTCCCAGGTCGCACAGGATATCTTGGAGCTAAGGAACCCTGATAGACTCATCATCATTTACACGTTCATCCCTCAATGCCTCTTGCTGGCCGCTGCAGTAATTTACTATACCTACTTTCACGAATATTTTTATTTGAAAATATTCTCGTCTATGAATAAAGTAAATCTACATGCTAATTTTATTTATATAAAATTTTTTTACTCATATCTACTCGTTATTTTATTTTTGTTGGACAGTTACCGTCATTAAAGGACTAAAAGTTATAAAAGGCGTATAACTAACGTCCAATAACTGTACTCCTTCCTCTATTATATCGTACCATCGCGATACCCAAATATTAAGTTAATATTATTATACCAAAACATCTTTAAAAAACGACCCTGTAAAAAATTTTTTAATACAGTTGCTCAAAAAGTGGCGTATTGCAGGGACGTATAGCGTTCGGGATGTGGGCTATTACATACTCGTGCTTTTTTTTTACCTTTCCCGAACTCGTGCGTTATCTTTCCCAACTGTCAAAATAATGTCTATTAAAAAGAAAAACCAACCATGAAGTTTTTACTAAAAAAACTCATAGAAGTTTTTATGATTCATGCAAATACGTATATTTCTAAAAAGAAGCTACTAATTTGTTTCAATATCAGATTTGATTGAATGAGTTTGGTTAGGTTTCATTTCATCTCATTAAATTTCATTTTCATTTCATATCAATAAAAAAAATTCTACTGAAGACTTGGCTGTATGGGCATAGTTCCCTTTGCGTACCAGAATATTATTTAGTCTATGACCAAATTTTTTTTTTATTTTTTTTTTTAAATCACCAGAATGGGCGAAGAAAACAAAACTGCTTATATTCTACGGTTGGCGCCATTTTTCAGAAATTTTCTTTGCGAGTTTAGTTGTTTGTTGCACAAAATGCTTCGGAGAACATTTTACCGGAAAAGTCAAAAATATACATACGACGAATTTATTGCGTGGAGAGAAGAGAAAAAAGCAAATAGTTTTTCAGAAAATGTTAAGTTAATTGAGTTTATTGTGTTTTAATTATTTTATTAAATTGCTTCATTTTTTCGCAACTGTATTAAAAATAATCGTTCAGTACACGTGCGGAACCGTCATTGCAACTTGTTCCGACTGTCAACCCTCGCTTTCGGCTGCGCCTCGGCTCGGGTAGACATTTGTTGGAACTCTTTGCAATAACAGCCTTTCCGCACTTGTAATGAAACATACTATTATAGCAATATTGTTGTTATTTATTACGTCAGTATTTACGACCCAATAGCATGATTTTTAAATACACGTTAACAAGTTATAATCAAATAACGATAGTGATATCGATTCTGAACTCGATCGATATTAATCGATGTAACTTCGGTCACTGACTAAGTATGAATCGTTCGTTTTTTGTCTGTGGTTGCCATTCCCGCTCTGCGCAACACTAATGTCAATGATAAAAATCCGATGTCACAACTAAAATTTTAGTTTAACCTGTCATACTTATTTTGTGTTTTGATTCAGTTTTTCATAAATATATTGCTAAAATAGTGGATAAAATAGTGGAAATGTTATACGTAAGGTAACTTCAGGTGTTGTTTGTGGACGGCAAGCAGTTTGTGTGACTTATTAATTACTTTAACATCGTGAAAAATGGTTGAGAAGTGAAGTGTATGCCAAAAGGTTAGTTTGTTTACCTTTTAACTCAACTCAAAACGAATACACTTTAGGTAAAGACCTATTTCTTTTTTTTGAATTAATTATAATATTGCAGGCAAGGTGACACATAGTTAAAAAAATATAAAAAAAACAAACATGTATTTCGCAGGAGTTTAGACAGATGTCGTTATTTTTTCTTGTATGAAGAACGTTTACTTAAAATCTTCGGATGGGCCTATCTTGACTATTTTTATCTATTCATACGTCACATCTTTCCCGTCCTCTTAGCGTAGCGTATTTCGTCATTGGTTTCATGGCGTAGATTGCCGCTACCGTTGTTGTCGGTTACGCAATCGGTCATCACTTTCCATTTTAAATATGCGTCTCAATTATAAATATTACGGAGCCGTTAGATAGCGGTTAGTGATCTGAATTCGGACAGACACCGATTATGGCAGCGCGTAAATTAACCTGCAAATGGACGTTTATCTAATTCACTTTGCCATCTGGGGGCCTACCAATATTATTGTAATACTAGCTGACCTGGCAAACGTTGTTTTGCCCTTAAGGATATAAAAAAAAAATAGATAAATTGAGATTTGAGCTATCCTATCTTTTAAGTTAGAGCAAACTGCACCCTGTGTGCGAGTTTTATTAAAATCGGTTAAGTGGTTTAGGAGTCCATTGAGGACAAACATTGTGACACGAGATTCATATATATTAAGATTTTTTTGACATTTTCATACAATGTCAGTGTGGAAATTTTAAAACAACATTACAATAATATTACTTTAGGTCACGGTGGTAGGCCCCCTGATTCGCTATAGTTCGGCCGGCGAGACATTGCGTTGCTGACTCTTCTCTGATACTTAAGAATCCTGTCACCTACGATGTCTTCATACATTCGTAATACCAAAATCATTTGTGATTCCTGCATATTTCGATCATGTTGTGGTGTTATTTGGGTTCGTAATATAGTAATAATCTATACTCCTGGCCTTATTTGGTTCGGAAATACTTCTCTAAAACGAAATATAAATCAATTTTGATAAAAATTGTTGTAACTTCGGTCGGTTCGGTTGGGTATATATGAACCCGCGATTAACAACACAATATTGTCGAAATATGCACGAATTCAAATAATGTTGGTATTACGAACGTATGGAGACATCGTGGGTAACTGGACTCTCTTAATTGTCAAATTCTCGCTATACAGCGGGGCAAAGCCGCTAGCTTGGACACTTTTTGTCAATAATAATAGGTGATGGCGTTTCTTTTACAAAGCGTAGGTAAGCGGAGTTTTGTATTTTTGTAATAATGTATGTTCTGTGTGGACTTTTTATAATTATGACTGTAAATATTTAATATATTAT
The DNA here is from genome assembly GCA_963855885.1 of Coenonympha glycerion. Taxonomy (NCBI): domain Eukaryota; kingdom Metazoa; phylum Arthropoda; class Insecta; order Lepidoptera; family Nymphalidae; genus Coenonympha; species Coenonympha glycerion. The sequence continues at coordinate 12,084,301 of OY979646.1, forward strand.
TACAATTTTATTTGCAAAAATAAATAATTCATATTCTAGATATTTTTGTAATTATTTTTACGGGCTGTTTAGTAAAAATAATACATGTTGTTATTAGGTATTTTAAGTGTAACAGGAGGAATGCAGTGTCTAGTCAGCCGGCCCGTAAAAGGCGTTTGTGTATAAAAACGAATATTTGAAATATCATCAATATATCATAATGTATCATAATATATAGAAATTGTTTGACATTTATATCTGTAACATATTTCTTAAGGATTCACATTGATTCTTATGTTTCTGAATTATCTCTTCTGGTATTGAAATTTGATACATTAATCATTCTTTCATCCAAAGATGATCACAAAATATTTATTTTGTATCAGTCAGTGAAACAGGCGTTTGATTGCCTAAGAAAAACGTATTCATCGTTGTCGTAAGCTTTTGCTAATTCTGCAACCCTATTATCTGACGTGAATCGGGGAACCAATCAGTGGGTAGAGTTTATAAACGATTATGATAGCGATGAATACGTTTTCATTACACAATCAAGGAGCAGAGACAGTAGGCAATTATTATAAGAACGAACAACAAAAATAAATTCGGGCTGCCTCTTAATACCTTAGTTATTGTCTGATTTGAAAAATTGTTTATTCAACACAAGGCATTTTGTCACAGTTTTCAATATACATAAAAACAATAAAATAGTCACAAATTAGGTTGTGTGTTGCTCGTTTTCACTAACACTTTAAGAAACGCCTAAGCCGATAGGTGACAGTTTTCACTTACAACAACTGTCACCTAAGGGCTTAGGTGACAGTTTTCACTTACAACAACTTTCACCTAAGGGCTTAGGGGTGATAACGAGCAGGTGTCTTAAAATTACTATTAAATTAGCTTTCTCGCTGACCCGACTATAACACTATCTGATTTTGAGTCTGATGCGATACTACACTTATACTTCAAACTGTAACTACTTAAAAATAAGTAGGATTAAGATACGATACCTATTAGAAATATTGAATACATGTAGGTGTAGAACTATCATAGCTAACTAAAACATGTCAATAAATCAATAAATATAAATAACGTGAAATAAGTATAAATATTATATAACATCGATCATTTAGAGAGAGAAATGTGATCTAAGAATAGAACGTTCAATCTGATAATGTTATTGTAAAATAATGAAAAAGAGATATTAATGTAAATAAGATTTATTTATGTGAACAAGTGAAAAATACAGAATAATTATGTATAGCGTTTATTTTTGTGTCCGAACAAACCGTAATAAAGAATTAACATTGTATGACGACTTTTAATTAAATGCACCTTCATTGTCATTGTCATTACTCATTGATCACCTCCCCGGCGTAGTGGCGCACGCTCGGATTCGAGTGGGAGGTCGCAGGTTCGATTCCCGCCACGCCATTTTGTAATTCGTAATTTTCTCAGATTTGGTCTGGTAAAAGGCTTCGGCCTTACCACCCCACCAGCAAAGACACACCACCAAGCGATCTAGCGTTCCGGCGCGATGCTGTATAACATAGAGAAATAAATTGCTGTATAGAAACCTTCGGGGTGAAGGAAAGGACATAAAAATGTTATGTTTTGGAATGCACAAGTAATACCCATTCATATGATACCCCACTCAATATCTTTATACCATTTTGAAATTTACGACATCCCGTTTTCCCCCCTTTTAAATGTAAATAAAATTAATTTTTTTTTATGATTGCAATGACGTCTGGACATAATTTTAACTATCTACAACTATTCCACATGTCGATATGTTTTAATAGTTACTGAAATAACGGATCGTGACAGAAGTATTTATTTTTTTATTTTTTTGAGCCACGGAACCACACTTCAAATGTTAATTAGGGTAGGTATACAGGATACTTGTTCTAGGTATATTATAACATTACGCAAAGAAGTCGTATATATTCTAGTTGGATAATTGTGAAGAAATCTCAAACTTTTCAAAATAGCAAGCTAGTTTCTAACGGCGTACAGGTTTGTGATTGCAAATTAAGATTTAAATGCGAACGTTTGCGGGTCTTGCACAACACGTCAATGTAAGATATTAATCCTCAGAAGTGAGTATCTTCGCTACTGACAAGTATCTAGAGTTCAACTTAATGGAAGCCAATTTCAACAGAGGGCAGCCAGCTACGCCAGTCCGATTCACGAGTCGAACTCGGAATAAAATACTCGCACCTTATTGGTCAATGTGCGTGGCTAGACGTAAGCGAAAACCGTGTGTTATGTATAAAAATGTAACTAGGTACCTCCCTACATAAGTAAAACTCGAAATACCTAGTAATGTAACTCTAACAAATCATAGAAATGTCGACAATGTTCACGACATGATCTTCTGCCGGTTCTTTGTTTGTATACTGTATCGTACTTCACAGAGCCGTCAAAAAGTTTCATTAAAAAAAAATCAGGAACATACACACATTGCAATGTAATCCCAAAATAAGCGCGATACCTTGTATTATGGGTAGGTACTTGATAACTATAGTTTGGCAATTTCGTGCGCGACTCTCCTGCGGGGTGACAGACGGTGGGGGAGGCAAGGAACTAAGGTGTCAGCGGTTAGCGGGCGGTGTAGCGGGGAAGGGGACACTTCTCTGCATGACGCGTTACCGCGTCCCCCGGCCGTCTGTCACCCCGCAGAAGGGTCGCGCACGAAGTTGCCAGACTATAGTACCACCCGACATTTTGCAAGAGCCTGTATGTTAGGCCTACGTGAAATAAAGATATTTCGAGTTTTGAGAAAAAAAAACAAAAATACTCGAAATAAAGATTATTTCGAATATTTTTGTTTTTTTTTTGTTTAAATCCTACTACATCTTAAAACTGTGCTAGTACATGGATAGGTACTGGCACAGTTTAAAGGTCTTTTAACACTGATACTGGTATGGAAGATACTAGATACATTCAAAGTCAAAGTCAAAATATCTTTATTTCACATAGGCCTAATGTCTCTTAATGGAGGCTCTTATCAAACGTTAATATATGATAGATCGCAGTCAACTACTAATTGTATAGTGTAAAAAAACTACCTAATCCAAATCTAAACTCTATGTTGAAATAAAACCCTTTGACTACAGTGAAGAGTTACAGACTACATACTGATAACGTACAGAAGTCAAGACTACGTCTCTGGTATGCAGGTCAGTAGAATCTGCATTCCGAAGCCGGCAGTTACGAGTCTTCACTTATTATATACGCCTTTAAAGGAAGACTTCAAGAAAAATTAACAGTTTATAAGTACATTATGTACGCGTTGTTGTTCACAACTTCATTGGTTTTTTGCACTCTCAATTTAGTTCTTATACTCACAGACTTTATGAGTTTGTACTCTCATTTGTGGTACCAGCAGAAGATATTGTTTGTCAACTTTAAAGGAGTAATTATATCTACAATGGTTTCTACACAGCATCGCACCGGAACGCTAAATCGTGTGGCGGTTGTATCTTTGCTGGTAGGGAGTTAACTATAGCGTCGGCCGAAGCCTCTCATGAGACCAGTCCTGACTATGGAGCAAATTTAGGAATTATAAAGTTTTCAACTGTGGGTGATGAATGAAAACCATTATATTGACATTGACATAATTATCATAATCAAATTAATATAATTATTAATATATATATAGCTGCTTGTGCTGATTCACTGACTGACTGATTGATCACCTCTCCTGAACAATTTTGTATGAAAAAATTTTTTTTCAATTACCATTTCGTATAGAAGAGAAAAATTCATTCGGAGGAAAAATACGGAGAGAGCTGATGATTGAGGATTTCGGAGACGGATGAAGAGCACAGCCAAGAGTATTGGAGATAGGTGGGGGGTGCTCGACCAAATGTCATTTGAAATGTCATCCAATTGCCAGTGAGCTGAAAAAAAATTCAAAATGGCGGATTCAAAATGGCCGCCATTCGAATTTCGCCAATATCTCGAAGAGTATAAAAGATGGAAGAGTGGTGTCTTGACAAGAACTGATCAGGATAAAAAGGTCTATTTGATGGCAAGAAAAAAAATCCAATATGGTGGAATTTTTTTTTACCATAGAAAATGTATGGGGAAACTTGAAGAGACTAAATGTTGGTAACTATGCAAGGGTTTGATACGGTTTTTCGAAGAATTACTAGAGAAAAATATGGAATGAGATGATGATTGAGGGTTTTGAAGACAGTCGAGGAGCATGGGCAAGGTATAATAGTTAGGTGGGGACTGCTGAAACAAAAAATACTCGGAAAGTCATGCAATTGGCAGTGAGCTAAAAAAAATTAAAATGGCGGATCCAAGATGGACGCCATACAGATTTCGTATTGTTCTATCTCGGAAAGTATAGAAGATAAGGGAGTGGTTTCTTAGCAAGAGATGATCAGGATCTCAAGTTCAACGGGATGAATAAAAAAACTAAATGGAGGAATTTATTTCTCCATGGAAAATGTACATGCTACAATAAGTAGGGAACTATCCAAGGCATTGACGCGGTTCTTCAGAAAACTGCCAGAGAAAAGTAGGTATGAGAAGTGAAGATGATCTAGGATTTGGATGATGGTTGAGGAGCGCGGTCATGGTTTTAAAGATAGTTAAGGGCTGTTAGAGCAAAAAATACGCTGAACCTCATGTGATGAGGTTCAGCGTATTTTTTGTTCGAACAGCCCTTAACTATCTTTAAAACCATGACAGTGCTCCTTGGTCATTTTTTAAGCCCACTGCCAATCGGATTCCTATTGGCAATGGAGATGACGGCGATACCTTTATAGGCGGGAAGACTGCACGCGGGCCACATGTGGCCCGCGCACTCACGCGCCCTACTAGTTATACTATATATATAGCTACTCGTGCTGATTCACTGACTCACTGATTGATCACCTCTCCTGAACAATTTTGTATGAAAAATTTTTTTTTCAATGACCATTTCGTATAGAAGGGAAAAATTCATTCGGAGGAAAAATACGGAGAGAGCTGATGATTGAGGATTTCGGAGACGGGTGAAGAGCACGGGAAGGGTATCGTAGATAGGTGGGGGGTGCTCGACCAAATGTCATTCAAAACGTCATGCAATTGGCAGTGAGCTGAAAAAAAGTTCAAAATGGCGGATTCAAAATGGCCGCCATTCGAATTTCGCCGATATCTCGGAAAGTATAAAAGATGGAAGAGTGGTTTCTTGACAAGAACTGATCAGGACTCGACGGTCTATTCGATGGATAGAAAAAAAATTCAAAATAGCGGAATTTATTTTTCCATAGAAAATGTATGGGGAATTTTGAAGGGATTTTTTATAGGCGGGAAGACTGCACGCGGGCCACATGTGGCCCGCGCACTCACGCGCCCTACTAGTTAATATATATATAGCTACTCGTGCTGATTCACTGACTGACTCACTGATTGATCACCTCTCCTGAACAATTTTGTATGAAAAATTTTTTTTTCACGGGTGGGGTCGTATAGAAAAAAAAAATTCATTCGGAGGAAAAATACGGAGAGAGCTGATGATTGAGGATATCGAAGACGGATGAAGAGCACAGCCAAGGGTATTGTAGATAGGTGGGGGGTGCTCGACCAAATGTCATTCGAAATGTCATCCAATTGGCAGTGAGCTGAAAAAAAATTCAAAATGGCGGATTCAAAATGGCGTCCAAACGAATATCGCCAATATCTCAGACAGTATAAAAGATGGAAGAATGGTTTCTTGACAAGAGTTGATCAGGATTCGAAGACCTATTTGATGGAGAGAAAAAAAATTCAATATGGCGGAAATTTTTTTAACCATAGAAAATGTATGGGGAATTTTGAAGATACTAAAAGTTAGTAACTATGCAAGGTTTTGATGTTGTTTTTCGAAGAATTACTAGAGAAAAATATGGAATGAGATGATGATTGAGGGTTTTGAAGACAGTCGAGTAGCATGGGCAAGGTATTATAGTTAGGTGGGGACTGCTGAAACAAAAAATACTCGGAACGTCATGCAATTGGCAGTGAGCTGAAAAAAAAAATTAAAATGGCGGATCCAAGATGGACGCCATACAGATTTCGTATTGTTCTATCTCGGAAAGTATAGAAGATAAGAGAGTGGTTTCTTAGCAAGAGGTGATCAGGATCTCAAGTTCAAAGGGATGAATAAAAAAACTAAATGGAGGAATTTATTTCTCCATGGAAAATGTACATGCTACAATAAGTAGGGAACTATCCAAGGCATTGACGCGGTTCTTCAGATAACTGCCAGAGAAAAGTATGAGAAGTAATGATGATCCAGGATTTGGATGATGGTTGAGGAGCACGGTCATGGTTTTAAAGATAGTTAAGGGCTGTTAGAGCAAAAAATACGCTGAACCTCATGTGATGAGGTTCAGCGTATTTTTTGCTCTAACAGCCCTTAACTATCTTTAAAACCATGACAGTGCTCCTTGGTCATTTTTTAAGCCCACTGCCAATCGGATTCCAATTGACAATGGAGATGACGGCGATACCTTTATAGGCGGGAAGACTGCACGCGGGCCACATGTGGCCCGCGCACTCACGTGCCCTACTAGTTAATATATATATAGCTGCTTGTGCTGATTGACTGATTGATCACCTCTCCTGAACAATTTTGTATGGAAATTTTTTTTTTCAATGACCATTTCGTATAGAAAGGAAAAATTCATGAGGAAGAAAAATATAGCGAGAGCTGATGATTGAGGATTTCGAAGACGGGTGAAGAGCACAGCCAAGGGTATTGCAGATAGGTGAGGGGTGTTCGACCAAATGTCATTTGAAATGTCATCCAACTGCCAGTGAGCTGAAAAAAAATTCAAAATGGCGGATTCAAAATGGCCGCCATACGAATTTCGCCGATATCTCGGAAAGTATAAAAGATGGAAGAATGGTTTCTTGACAAGAAGTGATCAGGACCCAAAGGTCTATTTGATGGATAGAAAAAAAAATCAAAATCGCGGAATTTATTTTTCCATAGAAAATGTATGGGGAATGTTGAAGAGATTAACAGTTGGTAATTATGCAAGGTTGTGATGCGGTTTTTCGGAGAGTTACTAGAGAAAAATATGGAGAGAGCTGATGATTGAGGATTTCGGAGACGGGTGAAGAGCATAGCCAGGGTATCGAAGATAGGTGGGGGGTGCTCGACCAAATGTAACTCGAAACGTAATCCAATTGGCAGTTAGCTGTAAAAAAAATCAAAATGGCGGATTCAAGATGGCCGCCACACAAATTTCGTGTTGTTCTACCTCGGAAAGTATAAAAGATAAGAGAGTGATTACTTTGCAAGACGTAATTAGAATCTCAAGGTCTACGGGATGAATGAAAAAAAAATCAATGTGGTTGAATTTATTTTTCCATGTGTCTGATCGACGTCATCGGCGCTCGCGCAGCATCGGGCGGGCTCCAGAGCGCGGCAACCAATCAACGGCATTCGTCGTCCGACCGGCTTCGAGAACGTAACGCGCGTTGTACTACGATTTCTCTTCATCAAATATATGTAATACAAGTGCAAAACATCAGCTTGCCTTTAATTTAAACAGTCCCGAATCGAAGTGTCAACATGGTCCTTCGTCAATAACCAGCAGAAACTGGAGATCGGAGGAGAAACTTACGTGTCGTGCAGCGCGCCATCGTATTACATCGAGAACAAAACAACGGTCGGCGGCGAGTCGTCATACATCGCCATTGTTGGCGGGTTGGAATTTAGACTTTGGTGAGTTCGTTCCAATTAAATCCTTTCTTTTCAATTATTTATCCTTTCTAGCCTAATCCCCATATACCTACAATAAAATTACATGAATGTAGAACAAGCCCTATTTGAAAAGTGCGTCGTAGGTAGGTAGGCGAACATTGAATACAGTTTACGAATAAAAAAAAACAAGCCGCGTTGTAGCAGTACTAAGTGTGTAATTTAACCACTAATTAGCGTTTATTTCAACCATTTTGTTTACATATTTGCATATTTCAGTGGCATAATGGCTGAAGATAAATTCGAAAAATTATGTAGAAGGCGTAGTTGCATGAAATCAAAGCTAACTATTTTCAATAACTATATAAAAGTTTTTCAAAGTGGCGGTTCTCCTAGTAACTTACAACTGTTAGACTTAGAAAGCCGATTTAATAAATTTGAAGCCTTATATGCTGATTTCGATAAACTTCAGGGGGAAATCGAACTTATATCTGAAGATCTCGACGAGGAGACGGAAGAACGCGAGCAATTTGAAGATCAATATCACAAGTTGATCGCTGCGGCGCGCGGTCTGCTCGGCGTGCGGCGACCCCAAATAGCTACACAGCATCAAGACAGCTCCCTGACGAACAGCGAGGACGCTCAGGCAAGTGGCTTTAGATCGAACTGCGTTCGTTTACCTAAAATAGATTTACCTACCTTTGACGGCAGTTATCACTCTTGGCTTCGTTACAAATCCACCTACCTATCGCTAATTCATTCAAGGCAGGATCTCGACGATATAAACAAGCTGCATTACTTACGCGCTTCTCTCAAAGGTAGTGCCTTGTTAGTTATTGACAAATTAGATTTCAAAGCTGAAAACTACGAATCTGCCTGGTCTTTGTTATGCGAAAGATATGATAACAAACGACTCCTTGTAAATAATCATGTCAACGCTTTGTTTAGTATCGAGCCCATGCGAAACGAATCTTATAAAAGTATTCGTCATCTTATTGATACCACAAACAAAAATCTACGCGCCTTATCTACATTAGATCAACCTACACAGCACTGGGATACATTAATAATTCATATTATGGCTGGAAAACTTGACAGTATTACACATAGAAAATGGGAAGAACATAGAAACACATTGTCCAACCCTCCTAACTTGGAAACTTTCATTAATTTTCTTAGCAACAGAGCCGACTTATTAGAAACTCTAAAGGAAAGTGAAAGCATCGCGCAGAAGCAGGAGTCAACACCTACAAAATTAAACAGTAATGTAATCATAGATTCTAAAAATAAAAATTTTAACGGAGGAAAGAGTGACTTTAAAGGGCAATACAAAAACAAAAAACCATACTCGTGCACCATTTGCGGGCAAAGTCACTACCTATTTAATTGTGAAGCTTTTAAAGCCTTACCTATCGAATCTCGCATCCAGAAAGCCACGGAAGCTAAAGTGTGCCACAACTGTTTAAGACCTGGACATTTAATTCCAGAAAAATGCCCCCTTTCTTCTTGTAAATATTGCAGGAAAAAACATTCAACTCTTTTACACTTAGAACCTCAAACAGTTCCTCTATCTGCCACGCCATCAAATAGCAACGTCAGTAATTTCGTTTCTTCAAACCATGCAAATCAAATTACTACTTCTTCGCAAATTTTACTTTCCACAGCGCTCGTCAAAGCAGTTGACAGCAAAGGTGAGGAGCAGTCTTGCCGCATGTTGCTGGACAACGGCAGTACCACAAATTTCGTCACACAATCGTGCATCAGTAAGCTGGGTTTGTCGCGACGTAGTGCGAACTCCACCGTATCAGGTATAAATAATAATACTACTCATATTACACAGTCTTGCAGCCTTACTATAAAATCTTACTATAATGATTATAGCTTCACTGTAGACTGTTATATCTTACCTCACATCACAAAGTCGTTACCGTCTTCATATATTGACATGAACAATATTCCTCTTCCAACGGGAATAAGACTTGCTGACCCTTCATTTAACGTCCCAGCAGTCATTGACATCTTAGTTGGGGCTGAAACATTTTGGTCAGTCTTATGCAATAATTCCATAGATTTAGGTAAAAATCAACCTAAACTGTACGAAACGAAACTGGGTTGGTTGGTGTCAGGCTACATCGCTCTTCAGAAAACACCGTCTTCATCTCTCGTTTGTCATTTTGTAAACGAGGATCTCAACCCAGACTTAACTCGTTTTTGGGAATTAGACAGCATAGCAGCGGAACATTCTTTATCTCCTGAAGAACGTGCGTGCGAGCAGAGTTTTTTAGAGAACACTACACGTAAAGAAAATGGTCGCTTTGTCGTCACAATGCCACTGAAGGAAGACCCTTCGGTCTTAGGCGATTCCTATACAAAAGCAAAGTGTCGCTTCTTATCCTTAGAACGCAAGTTTCTTCGAGACCCATTGTTCAAGGAAATGTATATGAACTTCATGAAAGAATACGAGCGTCTCGGTCACATGACTGAAAACGAAGATTCGAATGCCACCAGCGGCGTCAAATACTACATGGCCCATCACGGAATCATCCGAGATTCCAGCACTTCACCCTTGAGAACGGTCTTTGATGCCTCGGCAGCCAGTTCATCAGGTCGCTCTCTAAATTCTATACAAATGGTGGGTCCCACTGTACAAGAGGACTTGTATTCTATCCTCTTACGATTTCGAAAACATAAGTACATAATTACCGGTGACATAGAAAAAATGTACAGAGCTATTGAATTAAACCCTAAGCAGCGTTCTCTCCAACAAATAATTTTTCGCTATAATTCAACAGATCCTATAAAAACCTACACCCTTAATACCGTGACTTACGGGACAGCATCCGCGCCATATTTGGCTACAAAGTGCCTAGTCAGTCTCGCTTCTAGCACTTCAGACGACAAGGTTGCACAGTCAATTAAACAAGATTTCTATGTCGACGATTACTTGAGTGGTGCGTCGACTATTGAAGAAACTATTAAGCTTGGCAAGGGTGTCATAGAAACATTAAAATCAGCACAATTTAATTTGAGGAAATTAAAATCAAATAATCAACAAATAATTGAAGCCATTGCACCTTCTTCATCAAAATCGGATAATGTCTTAGACATTTCGAATAGTGACAATGTAAAGGCACATACTTCAGCTAAAACTTTAGGTTTAAATTGGATTTGCGATTTGGACGTCTTATCATTTTCTATTAATATTGAACTTAGAGACACAGTCACAAAACGTCATATATTATCTATAATAAGTCAAGTCTTTGATCCGCTCGGTCTCGTAGGTCCTTGTATAGTCGAAGCAAAAATCATCATGCAAAGGCTGTGGATTGAGCAATGTCCTTGGGACGAAGAAGTTTCAAAAGAAATCAAACAATCATGGACTTCATTCGCCGAAACTTTACCTCTTATCAACCAAATTAAAATTCCTCGTTGGATACTTACCGATAATGCCATCATTCACGAAATTCATGTTTTTTCAGACAGTTCGCAGCGAGCATACGGTAGTTGTTTATTCGTTCGTACTGTAACAAAATCTAATTCAATTGCAGTTCATCTGTTAACTTCAAAGAGCAGAATCGCCCCCATAAAGCCAACGACGATTCCTCGCCTTGAATTATGTGGAGCTCTGTTGGCTGCAAGATTGTGTAATAAGGTTTTAAAGTCCCTGAATCTTCCGATTCATTCATGTACGTTTTGGTGTGATTCAATGATCGTACTGGGGTGGTTAAATACCCCAACAGCTCAACTTAAAAGTTTCGTCCGAAACCGGGTTCATGAGATTCAGGACAGCACTAAAGATCATACGTGGAGATACGTACCGTCGAAAGACAATCCAGCAGATCTTCTTTCTCGAGGGCTGAAGGCTGATCAAATCAGCAAGTCTTCTTTATGGTGGTCGGGTCCAGACTTTTTATCAAAAACTCAAAACGAGTGGCCTAACAAACCCAACGAGAAAAAGGATCTGCCCGAGTTAATTGCATGCAACTCCTCTGCAACTGAGCATGCCACACATATTACAAATAGTTCAGATGATTTAATAATCAATCTTATTAAAAACAAATCAAATTTAAGTCAAGTGCAACGTGTCATAGCCTACATTAAAAGATTCATTTATAATTGTAAATATAAAAAAGATAGCACTAAAAAGTCAGGGCATCTCACAGTCGGCGAACTCCAAGATTCTCTCAATTTAATTATTCAGCGATGCCAAAGGGAAATGTTTGCTGAATATGAAATTATTAAATCAGGAAAAACGTTATCAAAAAAGGGAAGATTAGCTGGTTTAACCCCCTTTTTGGATAACAATAACATTATTAGAGTAGGAGGCAGGCTAAAAAACGCACCCTACGATTACAATCAAAAGCATCCCATTCTATTGTGCAGCAAACATCATTTCACAAAACTCTTATTTCAACAATATCACCTACAATACTTGCATGCTTCTCCTCGACTATTACTAGGGAGCATTAGGCAGTCATATTGGCCTTTAGGTGGAGCCAACTTAGCAAAGACCATTGTAAACAAATGTTTGCGATGTTTCAGATTCAAAGCAGAAAACGTGCAGCCTATAATGGGGCAATTGCCTACACGTAGGACAGAATTAGAGTTTCCTTTTTTGCATTGTAATGTGGATTACGCAGGCCCAATACTGATAGCTGACCGAAAGGGTAGAGGTTGTAAACTTATAAAATCATACGTAGCAATCTTCGTTTGCAGTTCGACTAAAGCTTGCCATATCGAGCTCGTTACGGAGCTGACTAGTCAAGCTTACATTGCAGCATTAAATCGCATGGTGGCGCGCCGAGGCAGACCGCAGAGCATCACTAGCGATCAAGCTAAAAATTTTATTGGAGCATCCAACGAGTTAGCTCGCTTTCTTGTAGATTCAGATATACGACACAAGGTAGCACAGGAAGGTATAGATTTTAAATTTTCTCCAGCATATTCGCCTCATTTCAATGGTTTAGCAGAAGCTGCTGTGCGTTCCACAAAACAACATTTATACAGAATCCTCGGCAATTGTCATTTCACTTATGAGGAGATGGCTACGTGCCTTGTTCAAATAGAGGCTGTTCTTAATTCACGTCCCCTTACACCATTTTCCTCAAATCCAGACGACCTAACCGCTCTCACTCCTGCCCATTTCTTAATTGGACGACCACTTATGTCGGTTCCACACCTGCACATCGCAGATGATGTGAAGATCACCAATCTCGAGCGCTATAAGAGAGTGGAAGCAATAAAACAACACTTTTGGCGTAGATTTTGCACGGAGTACGTCAGCCTGTTGCAAAACAAATCAAAATGGACATCTAACACTGGGAACCTAAAAAACGGAGCTCTGGTGCTAATAAAGGACAAAACACTACCTCCTTTACTCTGGCCCCTGGGGCGAATCGTAAACACCTACCCAGGGGTCGACGGCGTCTCACGTGTGGCAGACGTAAAAACTATTAAGGGCACCATTAGAAGGGGCTTTAATAACTTATGTCCCCTTCCAGAAGAACTGACAACAATAATTTGAATTCTTCAACGCGGGCAGCATGTCTGATCGACGTCATCGGCGCTCGCGCAGCATCGGGCGGGCTCCAGAGCGCGGCAACCAATCAACGGCATTCGTCGTCCGACCGGCTTCGAGAACGTAACGCGCGTTGTACTACGATTTCTCTTCATCAAATATATGTAATACAAGTGCAAAACATCAGCTTGCCTTTAATTTAAACAGTCCCGAATCGAAGTGTCAACACCATGGAAAATGTGAATGCTACAATAAACAAGGCCTATGAAAAACTATGAAAAGTATGAGAAGAGATGATGTTCTACGATTTAGATGATGATTGAGGAGCACGGTCATGGATTTAAAGATAGGTAAGGGCTGTTTGAATAAAAAATACACTGAACCTCATCATGAGGTTCAGTGTATTTTTTATTCAAACAGCCCTGAACTATCTTTAAATCCATGACCGTGCTCCGAGGTAATTCTTTTAGCCCATTGCCAATCGGATTCCAATTGGCGATGGAGATGACGGCGATTCTTTTATAGGAGAGAAGACAGCCCGCGGGCCACATGTGGCCCGCGCTCCCACGCGCCCTACTAGTATGTATATATTATTATTATCTAGTGGGAGACTTCGGCCGCGCCTAGGTACCGCCATCCACCATACTGGTAAAGACGCACCGCTAAGATTAGCGTCGTAGCGCAGATTTAGCGTTCCTGCGCAATGCTGTGTAGAAACCGTTAAGAGTTACCTCCATCCAAGTTAGTACAATAACATCATCGGCTGCATCATCACTTACCATCAGATGTAATCTCAGTTAAGTACCTACTAACTTGTAGTGTATAAAAAACACCTTCGGATGTTCCGACTAAAACTATAGCTGTTTTAATAATGTCACGTGTAGACTAGACGGTGTAAATACAAAACAATGATTAACCGACTGTTAACAGTATGATAGTAAAAAAAGTTACATCACTATTTAACAATACGCAGAATCAGTTCCGTTCTTCGCTCCTTCCCAACGAACCTTAACATTAAGACACAGAGTCAGCAAGACGGCGTGTCAACAAAGTGCTCATCAAACAATAATGGCGGATGTGTTATGAAAATGGGATTAATGGTAATCACCATTACCCATTACCTAAGCGGTGCCGACGCGACGGTGGGGTGGTAAAGACCACTTTCAGTTTCTACAGCGTACTTGCTTCGGCTACACGCATTACGCAATCGACCATCGGCGACCGGTCGCCCGCATGTCGAATGACACACTTTTTTTGTAAACCACAGATTATCTTATCGAAAAAAATTCCGAACAGAAGATAAAAAAAAATTGTAACGATTTTTTTGTTGTTTTTAAATTTTTATCTTGTTTTGTAAAACAAGTTCTTGCGCTTATAGATTTTTCCCGCTCGGAAAATTAGTTTTGTTTTTAATTTGATTGAAAGGAAAAACGGTTGTTGAAAGTTTCAATTTTTTTTGTTTGTTTGTGTAAATAATAAAATGAGAACGTTGAAGTGTATTTTGTTTATGTGCAAGTGCAAGTGTGTGTGTTCTGTGTGGGCTTAAATTCCGAGTCACCATCTGTCGAAAAGTAAGTTTTTTTAAAACATCTCTATAGTGGATAATTATATGCTCTACATTTTATTTAATAAATAATTGGAAATTGTAATACTATCAAATCAAGAAATAATTATGATTATAAATTTACATTTACATGAAATAATGTCTTATAAAATAATATTCGGCTAAGTAATACCTAGTCATTTCCGCCTAATGAACTAAACCTTAGGGCGGAATGTTTCGTAGGGTGTGTAGCGGGTCGAATTCAGTAGCAGGAGCTACAGTTTTAAGGGACTTCTGAATGTTCTAATCAAGCCCCTTAAGGTGTTGCGGCCCTACCAGCCCGCGAAATTCAAATTTTATTTAGTTTTTCGCAAATAATAGACTAACTACACATTGTAAATTTATGGCAATGCATTTTGCGGGCCTACATTTTATGAATCTACATGTTTTTAATGGAAACTTTGCTCGAAAGTTCCCACTCATCTCATATTGGTTCCCGAACGATAATTTTTTGTAGTTTCCCAGATTTCGAGCTATCGGGAAGCAATATGAAGTAAATGAGTAGTTAAGTGTTGAGCTGAGTTTTTATTAAAAACATGTAGATGCATAAATGTTGTGCCCGCAAAACTCATTGCCATTAGCCTTCGATGTATAATTAGTCCACTATGAGCGAAAAACTAAATAAAATTTGAATTTTCGCGCCCGGATGATACCCATCGCCATTAATTGTATTAGAAAAACGTGTTCAACGTTATCGTCATCGTTTAGAAAGGCTGTCCGCTGATTGGTTTCCTGATTTACGTCAGCCAATAGGGGGCAGAGTAAGCAAACGATTACAAAAACGACGAATACGTTTTTCTTAGGCAATTAGCCCCAAGTTTTAGAAGGACATATTAATTCGTTTCTAGAGATTCTCTACGATTTCGCATTGTAAAGACAACAACTCCTGAGGATATCCCGGTGTACGACACAAAACGCGTTTCAAAAAAAATTGTTGGAAGAATTGTGTGTGGTGTTTCATGTGGGTAGTTTTCCTGCACGTTGTACCATACAGAGTCTTTTCAAGTAGTTGATTATAGAAAAACAAATTAATTTGTCCTGCTAATTATGGATTTCCGCAAAATTACGCTTGCTTACATTCACTTATTAAGTTTTATTATCTTTTTAACACATTTCAATTTGGTACAGATTGATGCTCGCTGTCACTAACATTTTAAGAGACACCTAAGCCCTTAGGTGACAGTTGTAAGTGAAAACTGTCAAATATCGGCTTAGGCGTTTCTTAAAACGTTGATGAAAACGAGCATAAATCTCTTAGCGGTGCGTCTTATGCTCATTTTTACCAACATTTTAAGAGTCACCTAAGCCCTAAAGTGACAGTTGTTGTAGGTGAAAACTGTCACCTATCAGCTTAAGCATTCGATTTAGGCGTTTCCTAGGTTTAATGAAGACGGCTGTTAACAAGTACGTCTTTACCTAGGCACGACCGAAGCCTCCCACCAGACAAATGATTATTAGAATGATATAATGAGGATTATGTTAATACCAATTTCGTGGTTTTCATTCATCATCGAACGTGTCAAATTACACGCTTTAATGGCCGCGAATGCCAATTTTATCGTCACATTACCGTGGCTAAGCTTGAAATATCGGATTTGAGGCTTAAGCATGATTAAAGTGTGATTTTAACTTGAGCGTAACATATTAAGTTAAGCATGAATTATTTATTAGGGCAACACGATCAAATTATGTAATTAAATACTCAGTATTATCAAAAGAAAAACGGATCCCTTATAAGATCACTTTGTTATTTGTCTGTTTGTCTGTGTGTCACAACCCTTTATTTTGGGAGTTGCGTTGAAACCTTGTATAAATCTGAATGTATGAATAATGTAGAGAGAGCCTTGGAGAGCTTTGGTTTTGACTAACATACCCGCCGCAATAAGTAGTTGAGTCGGATGATCGCATTGGATTTTTTTTGAGGAATTTATGATGAGACTGGCGAGAAGTTCATCTGATATTATGTTAGAGGGCGTCGAATGTTTTATTTATTCATTTTATTATTTGAATTCACGGTCGTGTGCCACAAAGCCAGCTACAGTGTTTTCAAACAACTGAAACTCATTTCAGTCAAACCTGGAAAAGTGAAGCTCAAGGGACCGACATCCCTTTTTCTCAGAGGTTTCTCACTAACCTGAGTTTTAGAGTAAGAAGGTAAAAATTACGGGACCTGCGGAAAATACTCTCACTAATAGAGTTTTTTTACTTACCCAGTTCTCATTTACTCAGGTAAGACTGTATAATCTGCAATAAGATAAAAAATAAATTTTAAAAACCTTTTCTTACTCCTTATCTTTTTTACACGGTGAACGGTTTCTACACAGCATCGCACTGGAATGCTAAGTCTTTGCTGGTAACTAACCACTGCCGAAGCCTGCACCAGACCAGATACTATGAACCAATTTAGGAATTTTAAAATTCTGATGCCTTTGGCGGTAATCGAACCCGCGATTTCCCTAGTGTGTGTAGTGGTTTCTCTGTGCCAGAGAGGTCGTTAAAAAATCGGCTCTTATACCACAATAGTACCTTATAATTTTGTGGATGCAAATCCTAAGACAAAATTTTCGACTTTCTAGGTTTAAATAGTTTGGATTTAGTGTGAGTTAGTGGGTAAGATTTAAGCGTATTAAAAATCGTTTAGATCCTAATAAATTTATTGTGCCACTAAAACTTAAAAATAACCATAATTATTAGTTGGGTCTAAATAAGCATTATCAATTTCATAACTGACATAATTGAATCGATTATGTACACGAAGCAACGCTACATTGAACTGAGGCTCCGTGAACAGATATTATTGCGAGTTATTTCATTCTGTTATCATAACCGATGTTATAATACTCTGCAACAATTGGCGGGCCAAGTCAGTGTTCATAATAATATTGACGAGTTTCACGCACGTTCTACTCAGTGCAAAACTGCTTACCAAGCGGTAAAGCCTGACATCTCTTAGGAGTCTGTCTGTGAGGCCTATGTGAAAGAATAAACATTCATATTGTGTGAAAACTTTTTGTGACAGAAACTGCATTGCAATTTGCGGTACTGTGATAAGTCATCGTTTTACGAATATAAAAAAAATCGTTTCATTATTTCAATTTTTTTGTCTACGAAAATAAACTGCCGTAGAAAAGACTTCAACGCGCGTCCAGCCTATACTATATTAACCGCATAGTTATTAAAGGTATATTATTTAGAAAAACAACACTTAGTCAATTTAAATTTACACTTATATACATTAAATAAGGTACTCTTATTTTCTAAACTTATGTGTAAAATTTTTGTGCCTCAGTATACGTAATAAGACTCCTCCAAAGCTGCTTTACCGATTTTTATGTTTTTTTTGATATTCAGTAGGTTTGAGAATAGGAATAAATGAGGAAACTATTTTTATATCCCTAAGTGACAAATCATTTATGTGGCAAATTAACGTTTGCTGGGTTAGGTAGTAAGTGCATAATATTATGGTTGTTTTCAACATTCAAAACATTGTTTAGAATAATCTTTCTTACGTCGGTTTGGCTACGCCGGTGATTACTGAAAATCACAGGACATCCGCGCTGTGGCCTTGTGACTTAAGAGTTACGTTTTTTGGTGAATACAGTACTTGATTGCGATCTCATCTGGTATCTGTGCAGATGGAGCCGAAGATTTTATCGTTAACTAGCTAACCCGGCAAAAGCAAAGCGGAAAGCAATTTTACACCGAGACAAAATGGGCAAGAATTTTGGAATTTGCTCTTATATAAAAATCATTTTTTTTTAATTTCTTTTAATAATAAACAATATTATATTTATAATAATTGTGTGGTTACCCTAAGTTAGAACATTTTTTTAACAGCTAGTTTGAACATATACGAAGATAAGTCCAAATCTGGCGTGCTATTATCCTAATCTCTAAGAAAATCTAAATTCATTCGAGTACAGTGCGACAAGGCTATTTTGGCGCGTGGCCAAAGTCTGAACTAACGCCGCTATCTTGTGCTACTGTTTGATAGTTCGCTCTGTCAGTATATCACTATCGTATGTTATGTTGTTTTTGCTTACTATTAACTATTTTAAACCAAAATTGAAGTAAAATTGAGGAGATTTTATTTTATGGCTGCCTTTGTTGTGCAACAGCGCCCTCCTTCAAGTGCCAAGAGAGCCTTGTCGGACTGTACAGTTCATTTACTTTTTAATTTTTTTTGCGGGCTTCACTCGTAGCCAAGGATTAATAACAATTGACTTGTTATCCATTTAACACCGCCAAATACGGCAAAGCTGATCGGTATCTGGGGTTTAGGCATTGAAGGACCTCTTGCGAAACATTGGCTGTGGTTGCGAAGGCAGAACAGACCTCTTATATACTCGTATCTATCTTCCCGCAAAAATACGAGTAGGCATAGCTACAGTTTCCTATAGTGAAAATGTTACAAGAAAGCTTATCGCTAGCTGAAATGAAAATGATTTTTTCTAGCAGAAATGAAAATGATTTTTTTTTCAGATGGGCCTAACATACAGGACCTTATTAAGAGTCAAAACTCTACCGCCAATGAATTTAGGTTTGAATGGAGAAGAACTGGCAAGAAACTTGGTCTTGGTCACAATGACATCATATTATACCTTAAACAATTTATTTTACTTAATATTATATCGCAATATGATATCTCGCGAATATACGAAAGCGTATGAATCTCTAGGTAGGTCTGGTGGAAAGCTTCGGTCATGACAATTTGCCACTTACCACTCTACCGGCAATACGGCGTTCCTCTGCGATGCTGTGTAGCAATCATTAGTAGCCAGTATATAGGTAATATTAACAAGTACCAAGTTAGTACGAGAACACCATCTGCTACGTCTTCAATTTAGTATACATCTACACTTCACTAGATATTTCAAATCCACGGTGACGCGCCCCACTCTGTAAAACTCCATACAAATCGTGGATTGAATATCTAAGTATTCCATCCGGTGATATTGCAATCAAATACACTTACTTGTTATAAACAAAAGCAGATCGCGCTGATTATAATCTACCGTAATATTTATAAACTAAAACACTACATTGCAACCGTACCTACTTACACTCCAAACATCGGTTCAAGTATCGAGATTGTCTAAGTACATACAATATTCACCTAGGACTAAACTGACTGATGACTCCATACATATTTTGTTCAAGTATCAAGACCAAGTATAAATACATACAATATTCACGGATTAAACTGTCATTCCACATAGTATGTCATTCTATATACAAGTCGGTATATCGTATTAACTGTATTTGATACTTGAACCCGATCTGTGTGGAAGCGAGTGTTAAATAACGTCTGAGTTGTAACATTGTATAACAACTCGAATATAATCAAACTGTAATTAGAGATTAGACACAACACGCTGAGAACCGAAGCGAAACGGCTAAACTAGGGTTTCTGAAGTAGGTGTAAATGTATGGAATTTAATATCTTCGAGGACGTTATGATGAATATTAATTGTATTGCTCAAAGATTTAATTACCTAAGTTATTAAATCTGGATACGCCCTGAGCCTACATAGCGCACATCGAAATCCACAAACATGCTGAGTGCTCTCAGCATGCTGTAGTGTGCCATTGTGTGACAGAGAACGCGAGTGCAAATTTCGTTTAAGAGTAACTGAGACCTCGCTATATCACCATATCTTACGTCGTCGGCAACGTGTCGCACACAAGACAAAAAAAGTGGACGTATTTGAAGGTTTTGAGCTCATCTAGCGATTTAAATCTTTGGTAAGTATTACTCTAGGAAGTGGATAATACGAAAAGTGCAGTGATATTCAAAGTACGTCTCTACTCTGCTCATGCGTAAATAGGGTCGCTAGTTATCGATAATTTTAGATATCGATCAAAATGTATCTTCGATCAATTTGCACTTGTAGTCAGGTACAATACCTTACATTAAATCAAATGATACGTTGATAAGTTCGTTTGAGAATTTATTTATCAAATACTTACGTCAATTACATCTGTCGGTCTGTTTCCTGCAATTTTGGAATTGGTCAAATTAGTCGAAGGCATGCGGGCCTGGGAACCCATTTGAATTAAACGAGTTCAGCTTTGAAATATAATTTAAATATCTACTCACTCATTGCATACATACAGAAACAGGTCTAAAAATTTCAATTACAATAATCACCTACAAGTTACTTTTAAAACATGTTCTTTTACGTATAAAATTTGGAAGATTTAATCTGAAATTACGGACTAAGGAGTAAGAGCTAAGGTAATTATTATGTGCTCGTACCTATAACAATTTACGTACGTCTCTCTGCGTTCAGAAACTCATCATATAAGTACCCAACCCCGATAGCTGAAGCTTGTGGGTCCCAATCCCAAAGATTACGAAAAATTTCAAATACGAATTACTTTCTTATATAATAACTTATTTTTTTTTAAGTCTCACGATAATCTATTTCACACCGGAATACCTATTCAAATTACTCCCAAGTTATTACCTACGCCTGTCTGCTTCGTTTCCTGTACTTAGCTGTATGTATCTCGACAATGTTGCAATTTGTCGGATTAGCTGTTAGGCAATTAGGCTTTGGGGTGTGTGGCTTAGATGTAGACATCGGCAGTATACTAAAGGTCTGGTCAAACAGCAAACAAAGCGAATGCGCAACGCGATTTCAGTTCAGAGGATTCTTGGTTACTTCGGTCATATTGCCCGAAGGCAGGGTGGTAATTTGGAGAAGATTGTTATCAACGGCGAAGTAAAAGGAAAAACTCAAGGGCGGATCTTGATTCGTTAACCGGATCATATTCGCACCGCACTCAACATCAAAGTCCACGATGCTGAGTGCGGTGCGAGCTATATGACGCGACATTGTCCAAAAGATAGTCTTCATAAACCCTTAGTAATGAGGAACATAACACGGAGAGAGAAAGATAGCGACTACAATAGTTTTAAATATCGAAGACAGCACCGTCGCGTCGCGCCCAAACTGTGTGCGGCCGTCTTCCATATTATGGTCTAGCATCTTCTCATCCCGCGTCCCGCGCGCACTCTTCGTGCTCTTTGACGAAACCTTTAATAATTTCTCCCTCTAACCGTTTTACATTTATCGATCCTGTTTCTACAATCGCTACTACTACTAAAACTAGGAAAAATCTGGAAAGGAACTGACGTTTATTGTCGATGTTACGGCTAAAACCCGTAGCGCGGCTGAACCTAGTTTTACCCGGCTAGAACTAGATGTAGCCTCTTACTCTTGGTTAAACCTAGTACGAGCCGATTGTTTTCGGGTAAAACTAGGTCTAGCCTTCATCATGCCGGCTACACCTAGGTACAGCCATTCCCTGTTGGATAAAACTAGGTCTAGCCGATACATTCCGGCTAGAACTAGGTACAGACAATCACTGTTGGATAAAACTTAGATGCGTGCCCCACCACGCCTTCCACCCCGCGTCACACTCATGACTCACAGCATCTGCATCAGCGGCGCGGGGTGGAGGGCGTAGCGAGGCACGCAGCTCTGCAGGTTGTGAGCGCCAGGTGCTGCTGATCAACTGCAGGTCTACTAGCGAGTGTGACTCACAGCGTCTGCAGCAGCAGCGCGTGTCTTAGTTTTATCCAACAGGAATTGGCCGTACATAGTTGTAGCCGGCATGCTATCGGCAGAGCTTTATTAGATTAAAAAAAAAACACCTAATAATAAGAAACGTAGAGTTTTTTTATTCTTATAAATCACATTATTATAATTGACACGAATTATTAGGAGTACAATTTTTAATATAATAGGAACAATCACGAACTTTTTTTTTGACAGCAGACAATAATTGCATATTATAATTTAAAGAATATTGTTATAATTATAAATCACACTTTTATAAAGTAACATAAACTATTTATTAGAAGAACCTAAACTTGAGAGACATTTTGAGTTGCACAAAATACCAGCAGCTTTGCAAAGGCACTTTTTGTTGCCTCAATTGGTTTTGCAGTTGCATCTTTTGTAGCCTTAATGCCCACCAGAGGTCGATTGTGCATTGGTTATTTGACATAGTGATTTCTTTTCGGGTGAAACAATGTCAATATCTAAAAACGTTGACTCACACACAGTGAACTGATTTATTGAAAATAGTTCTGTTATAGTGCCGTATTTGTTTCCTAATTTGTATAACCTCTTGTCGTTACATTTAAGTACAACCATTAGCACATTGGGAAAGTCGCCTCTACCACATTGGGAAAGTCGCCTCTCCACGTTAGGAATTTTTACTCAGATTGTATCACCGACTTTACATAGGGGAAACTTTTCATTTAATGAAGCCGTCATTTTCATAGCTTGTTTTACCAAACTTTCCGGTGCGCCTTTCCTATTAATGTCAATTTTTAGTTTCTTTTCACACAGCTTACATTGTTTCTCCTCATTCTGGTCACAGAGCCTGCAATATGTCATTTCGATTGTTTTGATGACTCTTTTGATGGCTCATTCTCTCAAAGCGCAAGGGCAAACGCATGTGTACGGGTAGCGGGCGGCAGGGCCGCACGACTCGCGTGAGCCAGGCGCCTGTTACTTATTTAAAGTTGTTTGCATCTAGTTTTATCCAACAGGGATTGTCTGGACCTAGTTCTAGCCGGAATGATATCGGCTAGACCCAGTTTTATCCAACAGGGAATGGCTGGACCTAGTTGTAGACGGCATGATGAAGGCTAGACCTAGTTTTACCCGAAAACTATCGGCTCGTACTAGGTTTAACCAAGAGTAAGAGGCTACACCTAGTTCTAACCGGCTAAAACTAGGTGCATCCGCGCTTCGGGTTTTAGCCGTAACATCGATACGAGTAGAATTTTTTTTGCATAGACATACCTAATGTTGAAAGCGCGCTACTTTTTACCCATACTTTTCAGAGATTTGTGATAAACCAAAATTCACGCGGGTGGAGCCGCGGGCAACAGCTATAGTTATTAATACTTATTTGGAGACCCGGAGAGCGACATTATAGTCTAAGCTAAGGTTACACCGGGCTAATGTATTACTTCGCACATAAGTGTAAAGGTGACATCGCACTAAAATGAGGCCATTTCATAATCGACTTAGCAAACACCGTGTCTAGTATCTATGCTAGTGGTAAGTAGTAGGCTGCGTCTAAGCGGATTTCGTGCTAAGCCACTCCATCTTGAGTTTCGACATTAACCTCTAGAAATTGAAAGTAATCGTGAATTGACTTAAAGATTGCAGAAAAAAGTTTAGATAACGATTACAATTTCTTATGAAAGTTGCCTAGAGTTCGAGCACAAAAGGAGAGTTATTTTTTAACAGAACAAATCGCATACTAGCCCCAAATCGATAGAAAGATAGATAGATAGAAAATACTTTATTGTTACAGAAAGTACATTACAGAAAGAAAGAAAAAACAAATAAAATAACCAGAAAAACAAATGTACAATATAGCGGCCTTATCGCTACACAGCGATACCTTGTGTTATGGGTAGGTAATAGATAACTGATAAATATAATAATACTTGATGACCCGACAAACGTTGTTTTGCGATATCTTCTTATCTTATCTTCTTGATAACGCGGATGTGCAGAGCTTCATCTGCTCCCAGTAGCACTTTGACCGTCCCCGATCTATTGTGCTCGCCGCTGTCTATAATTCCCCTCCAAGCCAGGAAGAGCAGCACGTCCTTTGATCCCTGCTGTGAATTTGCCTTTGCCCAATGGTGAATGCCGATTCTTGTATGAAAATTGGGCTATATCTTGCGTCTTAACCAAATGATCGGTAAAACATTAGAAATATTCTCAATATTATGTAAAAAAAGATGAGTAAGATATTAACAGGGAAATTGTAATCTAATTTCTAAGTTTTATAAGTGGCATGCCGATTCCACATGTTTCGAAATGTTTAATTACTTTTTTTATAATACTTTTGAACCCCTTTTCACATTTCACTAACATAAACAATATATGCAATATTGAAATTTGAAAGAAGATTCTTCATGCATGCGTGCTTGAGACGCAGAGTGACGCAAATCCAGGCCATTCTTTGCACATTTTTCCTTCTCCTTTGACCTCCTCTGGGCGGAGGATGTACGGTTCCATGAGTCGGCTACGCGTATGCGTCGGGGCTGGGCTGCAATGAGTAGGAAGGAAATTTTCCGGGAGTTCCGAGGAGTTTCCTCCTCCTCATTGCAGAGTCTGCACAATGCCTGTGTCACGGAGCTTTAGGTAAAACTTATGTTGTTCAGGCCACAATGCCCCGTGAGATCCCTTACCAGGATTATAAGCTTATTTCTACCCAGCGCTACCGCCTCGAAAGTAGCCTTCTTGCTTGTTTTGCCATATAAACTAATTCACACTCATAGGGGTATGAAAAATAGTTTATTCTCAGACCTAGCGGACGTAGGCAAATTTCATAAGAATGAGAAGCTTAAAAACACTGTGGTCTGTGATACGAGGATTTTATGTATATTCAATTCATAAATATAAATAGGTATAGAAAAACACCCAGATACTGGAAAACATTCATGCTCATCTCACAAACATTTTCCAGTAGCGGGAATCGAACCCACAGAGAGCTTTGTCTAACGTTAATCCCGTACATTTTTGGACTTTTCTATTCGTAACTTTGCTAATAGAATTTAACTTTGTCTACAGGCTAGGCTCGCTATCGCCGCGTACTATTCGATGCGAGTTTTCACAATTTGAACCATTATTTCACTGTAAATATGTAAAAGATAAGCCCTTACGTTAGCGGTCACCGCCGGAACGCGGTCAGTGGGGCTCAAACCTCAATGTCGGTTATACAATGTGCGGTAAGAGAAAAGTAAACTTTACCGACTCACTGGAATGTGTTATGCAGGATCGACTCACGCGGGTTGAAATTGGATGTCATTTTTTACCAGCTAGATAGGCACTTGGCTGCGATCTCACCTGATGGTAGATAAGTGACGATGCAGCCGAAAATGTTATTGTACCAACTCGGAAGGAGAAAATTACAAGTAGGTATCTAATGTCGGAAAACCTGTCCAATTTTCATAGTCCGATAGAAAGGTATTTATATGGATAATGGTGTCTTAAATATTTGTTCTCAAACATGCACGGAAATATTGTCATTATTTTCGAAAAAAAAAACACGCGAAGTATCGAAGACAAAGAAAATTAAGTCCCCTATGGTACGACTACGCTTACGACCCGTGTGCGAAGGGGCTAAAGCAATTGCAGGTGTGTTTTTTGAATTTGGAACTTTATAACGCTTCAGCAATCTTGTGTGAAACGGCGTGCTGGAGCCCAAAAATAATTCCGTAACTTGAAAATATATACTTGCAAGTTCATCTGTCCTTGTACCTAGTACGTAATCACTAAATGTACCTCCACATTATTTGGTAATTAATGATTTCAAGTAATTTAATAATTCTATTGCTATACAACTAGTTGCATAAAGGCGACCCTCTTTGCGGTCAGCCTGTCGAACACTTTCCCCTCTTTGTGTGTCTTGAAATTATGACGTTTTATTATCGAGTTTATTCTCACAGAATGTTGTGCTGAGTCATTTGTCTGTGTTGTGAAGGCATGAGACTTGGTTTGTTCTTTTCGTCCGCGAAATTCTAATTTTTTTGATTTTTCGCGATTTTTAAGATAATAAGACAAAATAGGCTAATGACATTCAGCTTGCGGGAATTCCAGTATCGTCTTCACGAGTTTATATAAAAAATCTCTGCTTGAAAGTGTCGAGTTAAAGAAATTAGTCCGAGATTTGCGAGTTACTCACTTAAAACTCTATACACGGACTAATTTTCTAGGATATTTTTATGCAAAGATTTTGAAACATGTAAAGATGATACTGCCATTCTCGCATATTGACTGCCATAAGCCTCTTATGTGTAATTAATATACTAACGTACAAATCGCAAAAAGCCACGAAAATTTTGAATTTCGTGGGCAGACTCGTTGATTTCGCCTTAAGATGGAAAGAACCCGTTCGCCAGGCGCCGGATTCTATTTTGATTCCCAAATGGGAGTACATCGAAGGCTTATTTATGGGAATGAGTTTTGCGGAATTCATATTTTTGAATCTATGAAATTGGACATTTACCTACTTCATATTTCCTCCCTAAAGCTCTTGATCTGGAAAACTTATTAATCATCTTTCAGGAACCAATTGGTATGACATGAACGGGAATTTTCGAGAAATCTTTTTACTAACAAAAAGCCTCCAATTTCTGGTAGAGTGATAGTAGATTCTGCAAGAACAATCAAATCGCTCTCAGATTCTACCTATAAGTACGAGAAGGCTGGCAGGTTGAAAAGATCAATGCATCCATCCATCCATGCTTATACAAATTTTCGTACATTAATATAATATATTTAGATATTAGTAGACTCTTTCAGTACTAGTGCAAGCGAAAACCGATACTAAGGACAAACCTTTCCAGACGGTGACTGTACAGCGTATCATACAAATATTTCTACTGTAGATAGGTACTAGGTACCCACCTACTTTTCACTTTGTTTTTTAATTTGTATGTTAATCGTTTGATCTTATCTCAACATAAGTATTTTGTTGAGATAAATTTTCCAGCATTTAGCTCTACATTTTAAAATGCGAGATTTTATCTACTCTCACGTAAGAATATGGTTTATGGGACCGAACAAAAATTCGGAAATTGCTTTGTATCTACTATATTAATAATTGTAAAAATAGTAACAGTAATGCCAAGATTACTTATTGTTTAATAATTAATAATAAACACTTGCGTTTTAATTACTCTTAAACAAGAAAAGTAAAAAAAAAGTCAAAAAATGTTTAATTAAATAAAGTTGTAATTAAACTTATGTACCGCTTTTGAATTTATATTCCACATGACACATCTCCGATCGGCTGATAAATAGACAAAAACTACTCGGAAGCTTAGCATATGTATACTTACCTAACAAAACTTAGGAGGACTTAAAAAATTACATGCAGTTGATAAGTAGGTATTACTAAACAACCTATCGTCGACTTACAATGTTTTCGGGGATCCTAAAGTAAGTTCATTTAAAACCTGTATCTTCTTATGTGTATAAAACATGTATCAAAGTACCTAATGAAAATTATTGCAGGGGTCTTCTGTCAATATTCTCGTTTCTTTTTTTTAGTTTTTCAAACTGTCTAAGTCCAAAATATTAACTTCCTTAACCTACTTGTAGAGTAAAGAAGGTCATATTTGCTATTTTTTGCCTTGATCTCATCACCAATCAATTCTTTATTAATATTGACCGAAGAATTTCGCACTCTCAAATTACTTGTGTAATCCACTAATGAATTAGGTAGAGATATGTTATTTACTCATTTGCTTGTATCAGTATGTGATTGCACACTCCAATATGTTTGTTGCGTATGTATACAATCGGTTGTCGTTTACTATCATCAATACATATAATAAATCTGTAGAGGTCGAATTTCTGTACAAATAAAAAAAATGCTAAAAACGGAGTCAGGGGGATGTAAGAAGTGAAATAGAACTAATTTAAATTTTTTTCAAATTTTTTGTTTCTCTGTTTGTCTGTTTATCTGTTTGTCTGTTTGTCTGTCTGTTTGTACGGGCTAATCTTTGGAACGGCTGAACCGATTCCAATGAAATTTTGTGTGGTGGTAGCTTATGTCCCTGGTCAACATATAGGATACTTTTCATCCCGGTAAAATAAAGAGTTCCCGTGGGATAGTTAAAAAACTGCAATTAATTTAACAGCTTTGTAAACAACAACTAATGAACTTAATTTAGAAAAATTTGTTATGCTGATACCTTATGTTGCCTCTTTAACAAAATATATATATAGTAAAACTTATTAATCCAATCGAGTTCCCGCGGGAAAGAAAACATTACAAAAACAGTTAGCAGGCGTCTTTCAAGTAACGGATTTAAATGAAATTTTATGATCCTACTTTATATATATGCCCGGTCAACATTTAAGATACTTTTCATCCTGAAAAATTTGAGAGCACCCGTGGGATGTTTAAAAAACCTATAGCTACTTATCTACGTAGCACAATCAAAACGGGGTCGAAATATCGACATTTTAAATCGTCCTTTTGATCGTGCAACTAGGTATAACTATACAAGAAAACCCGTACGTAGCAGGAACGGGTTGCTACGTATACAGCAGCGCATCAGAATGCTTAATTACAATATCTGGGCGTTGGTATCATCTCAGAATAATATAAGTGTGGTTAGTATAGATATTACAATCCACGATGACACGCCCCAATCTGTCTTACTCCATGCGAATTGAGTAACATAAGCAATTTCGACGGAGTGTATAAGTAGAGGAAGACCAAAGAAGATATAGGTAAATTGTGTGAAAGAAGATAGCACGTTGACAGGAGAGATTGGAAGAAGACTCCTTTACGGGTCCATCGAACCCAGGGACCACTCATTTATCTAAAAACGAACTGCACGCGGGCGGAGCCGCGGGCAACAGCTAGTGTAATATATAACGATACTTACGAAATACGACGACGCATGGATCCCACTTCCTTCGGCAAGAAGCTAATGATATGACAAAGTAACCGAAAAGTTTGAGGCCCAAGTTAGAAAATAATGGCGATTATTTTAAATATAGCCAATAATACCTTTTCAGTTTTCTATTATATTCCTACGATTGCTGTGAGAACAAATAAGTCTTCAATATTTTCCATATTTATCATCGTTCCCATATATTCCAATAATCTATGATGAATGGATGAATGACATCCAATTGACAAATCAATCACCTGATTTGTCGATGACAACTGTCATTGTTATTTTTTTGTTTGCAAAAATTGTAAAACGTAATATAAACTACAAAACCTCTACCAAGGTATATTATTTGTATGTAACTATATATCTATTTGTTTTAATGTTTATGAAAACTTGCCCCTTTGATTTAACACGTTCACACAATGTATTTGTTTTGAGATAAAAATGGGAAATTCTTTTAAAAAAAACCGACTTCAAATGCCCCTAAAAAGAGTGAAATAATTTTTCAATGTAGGTACACCAATTTGAAGTCGGGCGATTAATACGAAGGACTATGATTGTACGAATTGCCCGACTTCGAATTGGTGTACCTACATTGAAAAATTATTTCACTCTTTGTAGTGGCATTTGAAGTCGGTTTTTTTAAAATAATTTTCCATTTTATCTTTTACTTTTTAGTGGAAAACAACAAATGCACGGGGCATTGAAAATAATGCCCAAATCGCTTGAAGTGTGCTTATAAAATCTGAAGAGTTCCCTCAATTTTTCCGAGATCCTGTCATCAGAACCTGACTTGATGACTATAGTCATTAAGTCAGCATCTGCAAGCAAATGCACTAGTAACTATTAAAAATACCCAAATCGCTTCAAATATATTAGCAAAATTTCAAGAGTTCCCTCGATTTCACCAAGATCCCATGATCAGATCCTGACCTGATGACCGTAGGAAAACCTGGAAAATATTACTCTTTCAAACAGTACCCAAATTGTTTCAAGTATCCATATAAAATTTGAAGAGTTCTCTCGACTTCTCCAGGATCCCATCATCAGATCCTGACCAAAAAAAATGGGACCATCTGGAAAGTATACCCTTTCAAACAAAAAAAGAATTTTCTAAATCGGTTTACGCGTCTTCGAGTAATCGGTGAACATACATAAAAAATAAAAAAAAGATTCCGACGAATTGAGAACCTCCTCCTTTTTTTGAAGTCGGTTAAAAATGTCTTTAAAGGTATGATGCCAAGCTAGCTTTGGTTACAGACGCGTCAGACTCCACGATTGGCGCTGTGTTGCAACAGCTGTGCCAATCGCTTGTAACTCAGACCGCCAGGATTTAGCGAATAAATGCCACCACTAGAATGATGCTTCAATAAATTTAATGACGGCGTTAAATATATACAACGACCCCGATATTAATCCACCGCTGTTTACATACTTTACTCCATCGTATCATAATTTGGGAAGCCTTGATAATAATTATTATTGCACGTACCTACATAAATACATAGAGCTGGCGCGGTATTCGACTAATTGATTGAGTAAACATTCTAATTAATTGAATAATTTAATAGTGCGTGTTTGAGCTTTACGTACAGTTTAAAGTTTGTCTAAAGAATAGTGGAGGCAAATAGATTTTGGACGATTTAATGAAGTTAGTTACTAGGTGACCCATCAAAAGTTGTTGTGCCATATAAAATTTTCTCACGTTATAATATGAGAAATACTTCATCTAAATAGGTAAACAATTGTATCGTTAAAGAAAACCTTGTCAGGTCATGCATTACTTACAATTCAAAGTTAGGTCAGGGTTGACACCGGCTGTCAAATTTCAAATAATCCACGGGCATCGATTGTATTTATTTATTTATAATAAAAATAATATTATATCAAATTTTATGATTACCTATTACCTACACACTGTACAGTGTACAGTGTTTCGAAGTCACGGTATGAACAATATTTCCGTCTGTTGTTTGTCTGTCTGTCAAAACCCAGTGTCGGGAACGCATGGAGATTTTAAGTTCAAATTAAAACCATATACCTAAGTACTACTCACGTATCCGTATACAGTTTCTTGAAACTGTGAAAAAATCATACTAAACTAAACTAAACTTATTGGGTACTTTCCGTTGACTTAGATTAGAACTATCAAATATGGCGAGTAATATCGTCTTATTATATGAGTTACTCGTACACCCGGCTAGTACAAGTTTTTGTAAAACTTTACGAGTCGATAGTGCCCCAAACCAGGCCAGGTTCACTTATCACGTGATCGAAGAACTACAGGTAGCCATCTCGACGTACTGATTTCAGACGGCGCGCCGGCGACTTCGCTCGCGTTAGTTATTGCACGGTCTATTTCACGCTGCGTGCGCTCGATTGCGAGGCATCCTGTTTACGTCGAATCAGATAAAGTTACACGATAGAAAGAGACCACAACTTCGCGTTTGTTGCGTGTTGTTTGTGGAGGCGGGGCCGGGTGCTATTGAACTGAATTGCACTTTTTGTGCAGCACTATAGTCGCCATTTCTTTAAATCATCTTGCGGAGTCAACCTTCTGTACCGTTAAGTAATATTATGTATTCCGTGCCATAGCGGACAGCTGCCGAAAGCTTAGTTCATAATATTGCCGCTTGGGAAGCTGTTTATGTATAGAGAAATCCGTTCCGTTTATTCGAAGTGAGTCAACACGAAAGCTGTACAAAAACCCGTACTAACCCGACAGTTATCTTGTTGTGTGAGAACTATAATAGGCACCTGTACATGCATTAATCTCCAATCGATCCATCAGCATCGGCGCGGGCGCAGATAATTGCATTAGCCTAAAAGGTGTTATGTTGGGCAACGATAGATCTTTATCGCGCCCCTTGCGATAAAATGATGGATCGATACAAGCTAATGGTTATAATATGTATTATACTACACCGGGTTACGCAAGACCAAAGTGCACCTATTTTGTGCAAACCACTTACATTATACCTGTTATTTTTCTGATATTGTCTGTAACAAAACTCCTCTGAAATTCCTTGACCAATTTTTATGATTATTTTTGTTTACATTTGATAGGTCTGAAAATGAGACGTAAACCATTTTTGATGCACTGAGGAAAAATTTATATGGCAAAACAAAGTTTGCTGAGTCAGTTCCTATGCTGTATAAAGTGTCTCGATGGTCTAGTAGTGAGTATGCGCGTTTGCATATCACGAAGACCTGGGTTCGATCCCTGGGTCGCTCAGGGGTCACTATAGAATAGTGTTGACTTTTTCTACCTTCCCGAGTTTGTAAATTGGCGGAGAATCACCCCTGTGCCTCGCAGAGCACGTTAGTTCATCAGTCCTGCGCCTAATCACTCCGATTTTGTCAAGCTGCCATCCCACCGACAGACAATGATTAAGTACATAATTATAGAGAGCATCTGAGTTCTTACACGTCTTAACGTAGGTATAGATCGACAAGTCTGAAACTGAGCGCCCCTCCACATTTTGAAATGCAAAGACGTTGAAAAAATAAGGTAGTGGAGGGGCGTTCATTTCTTTACTTAACTTGGGACCTATGTTACAAGACTGGGTACATAAGATTGTATTGGAATGTCTAAGATATTCCACCGCTGTAACTTGTTCAGTAACATTACAATTTTCGCA
Organism: Coenonympha glycerion; assembly: GCA_963855885.1. NCBI lineage: Eukaryota > Metazoa > Arthropoda > Insecta > Lepidoptera > Nymphalidae > Coenonympha > Coenonympha glycerion. The sequence goes on from OY979646.1 coordinate 12,117,193, forward strand.
TAAACAATATAAATTATTTTATCAGTGCGTTGCATAACCCTGCGCACGCGCATCCGAGAACGCTTTGTTTGTGTTTGTGTGCAGATCTTATCGAGTGACTGGTATTTGTTATAATTTTGAAAATTACCGCACGTTACTGTTTATTTATACGCGAGATATTTTAAGCTGATTAAATCCAAGGAAATCAGATAAAACTTGAGAGCAATTATTTTATTGCTCACTCAATTAATTACGTACCTACAGCAAAACGTTATTTGTACGTTTATTATTTACTAGGTTTTAACAGCATTCGCCCGCATGTATTTCGATGTTTCACAAATTCCGCGGGAACCATGGGTTTTCCAGGATGATAAGAATGTATTTGCACGTTTGTTACTCCTTAACGTACAAGTAGCTCCAATTGGAATTGTAGATAGATTATAATTCATACACTTCTATATTAATTTATCCATAAAAGGTATCCATGGTCCCTACGGGATCCGTAAAACTGACGAACACGAATCCGTGGAAAACAGCCAGTTTAATGCAGCTTTTAATGCAGCTTTTATTTTATTTTTATTTATTTTTTATTTTTATTTTATTTATTTATTTAAAAGCTCAAAATATAATTTTTAACAAAGTGCTAAACTTATACTATGTAATACAATATACATAAAAAATTGTACCTATGCGGTTACTATAAGTATTTCGGTTTCTTCAAGAGAAAGCATGTTCATTCGGAGAATACCTTGATGTTAACTTCTTCACCCAGGCAATGTTTATTAGCCCCGACAAGGGGTCAAAAGGCCTCGTCCTAGCGTTAGTAATATTATACATTCGTTGGTCCTAGTATGGGGCCTGCCGCCTGTTGGCCTAATTTTCTTAGCTCACTTCTTTACCCAGGCGGTGATGCGTTTTAGCCCCGACAAGGGGTCAAAAGGCCTCGTCCTAGCATGGGGCCTGTTGACCTAATTTTCTTAGCTCAACATTGTGGTGTTGTTCCAGGGTGGAGGGCGCCGCGAGAGCGAGGCGGGGGGCTGCGCGCGCGGCGCGGGTCCACGCGCCCCCCTCGCGCCGCCCGCGCCGACACACCCCCTGCAGGCCCTCGGGGACATGCCGCCGGTGCTCAGGTATAAACTCTGCCTTCTTCTTGGTATCCTGGTACTCCAACCGATCCATGTCGACCTAAGCCGCGGTCCGAGTCTCACAGGAGACACCCTTAGGAAGACGTTACCCCCGATCTTCTCGAGCGACCCCTAGCCTTCTCACCCTCTGGTGAGGCTTCATGCCTGCCCAAATCACCAGTGACACTGTTACGGCCAATAGGACCACGCAGTATACACATTCCGAAATTAGAGAGGTATCCTGGTATCTTCAGCTTCCTTATCCTATCACCCTCTTTATGTTATCAATGCAAAATGCCATTAATAAGGGAATTAATTGTTTCCATAGTAATATTATGACCGATCAGAAAAAGTTGTTTTTGTAGCCACTTTAAGAAATTAAGTAGACATCATTGCTTTTGTCTTAGGAATCCAGGAAGTATTTATAAACTACAGAAAAGAGAAAGGGACAGTAAATACTAAATATGGTAATAACTAATAGTCCTATGGGTGGGTAAGTAATGTTCAAACAATAACCGATTCTTCGACCGCGGAACAAGCAGCGAACTTACTCATTGTCGACCATTGATATACGAAACGTACAAAGATACACACGAGAACCCAAACTCTAAATATCAACCTATTTCCTTCCTTCCTCAAAGTTCCAATCTTTGTTGCTATTTGAAAAGAATCACAAAGGAATGGATTCTCATGTAGCATATTTATACTCTCATAACTAATTGAATCTATATTCATTTGAGTAATTTTATTCGGTTATCGGTAATATGAAATCGCTGAAATGAAAGGAAAGAGGATTGTATAATACATAATAATAGATCGTATTTCAATTAAAAAAAAATACATCAGTAACATAACTTTCAAAAATAAAGTAGGTACTTTTCAAAGGATTAAGTACCTCAATAACAAAAGAAAAAACGAGTCCCTGAAATTCATCCTGAAGAAGAGTTAACTTTAAAGCAAACCGCTGCAAGCGATCAGGCGGTATAGCTTGACATTTTCAATATCAACGTCGACAATTCAACAAGTAATTTACTGACAAATTCTACGATGCAGTTGTCACAACTCTCAGTCCTTGTGATAAGGACTATAATGCATAAATAGGATGAACTTAAGATTGTCGATGAAAACCAGTTATAAGGTCGATGACTTCATGACTCCGCGGCAATTTCGCATGCAGTGTGCGTATCTAGATTTTAGTATGTGATTGTTTGTTACAATGCGTGAAGAATTGGCGCTTTATGTTCTAATATAGGATATGTGTTCTATGGCGAAAGTCCCTAATAAATAAATAGTAAATACCTAATAATAATGAATCAATACTCACACTAATATTATAATGGCGAAAGTTTGTGTGTAAATGTGTGTGAAAGTCATCTTTGTTACTATTTCACGCCGCAACTACTGAAACGATTTGGCTGAAATTTGGAATGGAGATAGATTTTACCCTGGCTCAAATCATAGACTATTTTCTTTTTCGGAAAAAATCACAGTTCCCGTGAAATTTGTGCAATATCTGGGTATTTTAGTCATTCCACAAAATTGATTTTATCTGTAGCTAGGTATGACACATGCTGTCAAGTCAGCAACTTCTGATGATGCTTCAGTGTAGAGGTGAAACTTCCTGTGAACTGTGTTGCATATTTTTTAACGGGTGAAATCAATATAATCTCTTTCTATTTTTTCACGAAATACAATAATATAATCTGAACCCTAACTAACCAATATAGGCTATGATAATAACATGAAGATGAGCCCATCCGAACATTTTACGTAAACCTTCTTCATACAAGAAAATGTAGAGCCATGTGTCGGAACTCCTGCGAAATACTGCGTAGGCTTACAGCTTACTACTGACGCCGGAGGGGGTTTTGCTCCCATAAACTGGCGACATTTTTTCGCGTGGTTGCCGGGTCTATAGTATAGGTGTCTTTGAATATAGGTTACGTAGATCTAAAGTCAAACTAAAAATCCGACGTTGTGTTGGGCAAAGTAGCAACGACGGAACCTTCTGTGTGCGAATACGACTCGCACTTGGCCAGTAATTATAATTTAAGATGGTCGTGTATATTTATCCTTTCAACATCGAAGCAAATGATTGTATTGGACAGGTGCTAAGAAAAGAGCACCTATATTATTTAGCGTTCAACTATACAACAGAACGCTTATTATACAATTAAGTATACATGTGCATAATATACAAACTCGCAAAATAGTTTAAGAGCAAACAAAACATTGTTGAGGGAGGCAAGAATATTCCTCACCAATAATTATTATTATTTATTAAGAATTATTATTGAATACATGAAGCAATTCGAAAACCGTTTGAAAGGTTTTAACAAGATAACAAATAACGAAAAGTAAACAAAAATTTTCTCATTATTTCAATTTGGAGTCAGCATCAGTTATGATGTACCGGTGTCAGGGAAAAAGTTATGTAGAAAAAGTTCTGCAAGTGTTGTACCGATACATCCCGACAGAGTGGCAAATCAATTTTGTCGTTCATTTAATTAAAAAAATGTCGTTCAGCTTCCATATATTGCAATAATAAAGATTTAAAAAAGCTTTGTGTGCGTTACCTCAAAAAATTAGGAAATGGTTTTTATAAAATAACGTAAGCGCCACCCAAATCTAATCGTGCTAATCTAAGCCGAAATAAGTGCTTTAGTTTCTGGGCGCCAATGGCTCATTGAATGAACCAAAATACTGAATTTTAAAATTTTAGTTTTGAACAATGTTGTATTTTTTATATTATAGAATAGGTATACAATAAAATGTTTTGAAAATATAATTCTAAATTCTATATATATTTTCTATAGGACCACACGCTCTCATACATTTTTTACTTGAGTTAATCTCGAAAAATATACATTTATTGTTAAATCTATTGATATTCACGATTTACTTAGGACTTTTTATACACGCAATTTCAATATCAGGCAAATATTTACTTTAGTTAAAAAATAATACAGCAATTAACGGCATAGAAGGCCTATTTATGCGATTTTGACCGGCCTCTCAGTTGAAAACTATAGAGACAATTAGTTTCAAATCTGAACGTCATGTATTTTGGATCTTTAACCTCAAAACGTTAAGACGCAGAAACACGATTGGAAAAACTTTCCTCGATAGAAAGTTTTCCCAAAAGTTGCTCCAATCTTCTCATATTTATTCAGATTTATCGGAAACGATTCAACAGTTTTCTGTTTTTTTTTTTTTTTTTGGGTCCTTATTGATGAGTACTCAAATCGACGTGAAGTTTTTTTGAAATCAGGACTATACATTATTCACAATACAATTAAAACCTATTCAAGTGAAAACTCATTATTCCGCCCCCAAATTACGTAAGTGATAAGCATATGGTTAACTCTTTCGGACTTTCGATGCATGTATATTGACATCATTGTCTTTCAGATACGCCTCATAGGCGTCAGTCTGTCCTGCGCTAATGCGAGAGTCGGACGTGCGCGTGAATGTATATTTCGCAGCCGTAGATTTCTGATCGTAATATAGAAAGTTATTCTGTGGCAATAACCGCTGAAATAACGCCCTCTATTAAGCGGCTGAATGGTTATATTATATACTGTCAAACACGCCATCTGTTAGTATGTCGCTGAACGATTATGTGCGCAGGAAACCCACGTGGTTTTGATATGTACTTTGATAATATTTTAATTTTATATGTTGTCATTTACCTATTTTATTAAAACTTCGGTTTATTATTTTATAAAAAAATGAGAAAATTAAGAAATATTATTTTTAATTATTATAAAAATTAAGAAATTTAGTTGGTCGAAGATCTATGAGTAAATACCTCGCTGCTCGCGATGCAATAAAAAGGGGAAACAGGACGTCGCCTGTTGCCCTGCAGGTTGAAGACGATAATTTATTATTATTATTACAAGCTTTTATTTAGTTTCACATGTCCCGATGTTTGTTTGTTTGCCAAATTGTTGTAACTAATCCAAAATCCACTTCATGGCTACCGATAAATCGGTAAATCGAGTGACAATGCGAAATTATAAAGACAATGCGACGACCTCCGTGGCGCAGGGGACGCATGCTCGGATTCGAGTGGGAGGTCGCGGGTTCGATCCCGCCACGGGCCACTTTGGAATTTTATATTTTTAGGGTTCCATACCAAAATGGTAAAAATGGAACCCTTATGGTGAGACTTTCTCCGTCCGTCCGTCCGTCCGTCCGTCCGTCCGTCTGTCACACTCGATTATTTCAGTAACTATTCAAGCTATCGACTTGAAATTTAGAATAGTTATAGGAAATAGTGACCCGACGTCATAACAATCGTAAAAATTTGAAAATTGTTTTTATTTTTATTTAAAAATGGGGGAAAACCGGGTCGGCAAAATTTCAAAATGAGATAACAATATTGAGTGGGGTATCGTATGAAAGGGCGTTACTTGTGTATCTAAAACTGATTTTTATTTATTTTTATGCCTGATAGTTTTTGATTTATTGGGCAAACTGGCGAAAAAAATACCGTTCCCCCCTTATCTCCGAAGATTACCAATCGAAAAATCTGAAATAATTATGATCAATAAAAATAAACGTATATTTTACAGGAAAAATAAAATCAACTCCGTAACTATTATACTTTTTTTGATAATAACAATAAACCGCCAAAAACAAAGTTACGTTTGCGGTTTGCCAACAAAAGTACCTACATGTAAATTATACTCGTAAAATCATGAACAAAAGTGATTCTTTCAATGTTTTACTTCTTCTATGGTATGGAACCCTCGGTGCGCGAGTCCGACTCGCACTTGGCCGGTTTTTCTAAATTGGCTCAGGTTTGGTCTGGTGGGAGGCTTCGGCCGTGGCTAGTTACCACCCTACCAGCAAAGACGTACCGCCAAGCGATTTAGCGTTCCTGTACGATGCTGTGTAGAAACTGTTGGGGTGACTTTACTTACCCCTTCCAAGTTAGTACGCTAACATCTTCGACTGCATCATCACTTACCATCAGGTGAGATCGCAGTCAAGTACTAACTTGTATAGCGTAAAAAAAACCGGCCAAGTGCGAGTCGGACTCGCGCACCGAGGGTTCCATACCATAAAAGAAGTAAAACATTGAAAGAATCACTTTTATTCATGAATTTACGAGTAAAATTTACATGTAGGTACTTTTGTTGGCAAACCGCAAACGTAACTTTGTTTTTGGCGGATTATTGTTATTATCAAAAAAGTATATTAGTCAGTGAGTTGATTTTATTTTTCCTGTAAAATATACATTAATTTCTATTGATCATAATTATTTCAGATTTTTCGATTGGTAAACTTCGGAGATAAGGGGGGGAACGGTATTTTTTTCGACAGTTTGCTCAATAAATCAAAAACTATCGGACATAAAAATAAATAAAAATCGGTTTTAGACTACACAAGTAACGCCCTTTCATATGATACCCCACTCAATATTGTTATCTCATTTTGAAAAATCGAAGCCCCGGTTTTCCCCCCTTTTTAAATAAAAATAAAAATAATTTTCAAATGTTTACGATTGTTATGACGTCGCGTCACTATTACCTATAACTATTCCAAATTTCAAGTCGATAGCTTTGATAGTTACTGAAATAATCGAGTGTGACAGACGGACGGACGGACGGATGGACGGACGGACGGATGGAGAAAGTCTCACCATAAGGGTTCCATTTTTACCATTTTGGTATGGAACCCTAAAAATAAGGAAATCAGTAGGTACCTACGACGCGCCCCGGTCTGTCAAAATCGCTTATGTTTATTCGATTCGTCTTCGTGGAGTGAAATTATATCTATATACCTACCAAATTTATTATTATTTGCACAATCAGCCACGTACCTACTTTTAAAGTATTGTATTCTTTCCGCGCCATCTATAGGCATTAGTGATAGTTTTTTTTACGTATTAATACCGCTTTCTGCCGTTGTGCTAGTGTTCGTACGTAAAAGTACCGAAATTCGCCGCATATTGCCAAACGGCGTGCTATATTGAAGCCACGCCCCCTTTTTCTGAAGTACTCATAAAAACTGAAATGAGTTTTTTTCAATGTAAGGCCTTAAAAAACGCCAAATTTAAAGATGTGTGGGTGAGAAAAAACATACCTATAGCTATGTTTACGTGATGTTTACAAGCGACATCTATTATAACTACCTAAAACAACTTCATTTTGAACAACGCCACGCCATCTATCATTAGATGATAAAAATACGTCGCTAATATGGACGCTGTTCGAAATTCGATAGGTTCATATCTTAGTATGCTGAGTGATGAGATGACATATCTTATCAACTATATAAGAACAAGTCGGGTTTTCCTTCCTGACGCTATAACTCCAGAACGCACGAATCGATTTCCACGGTTTTGCATTCGTTGGAAAGGTCTCGGGCTCCGTGAGGTTTATAGCAAAGAAAATTCAGGAAAAATTTCAACAGAAAAGCGGGAAAATCTTTTTAGCGGGAAAGCCATCTGGTGGCGAAACGGAGTTCGTCGGGTTTGCTAGTAGAGTAATAAAAATGGAGTAATTAATAATTATTGCCAATTGCCATAAATTAATCATAATCACGTTACCGTGAATGCACCATTTTTATCATTTTTAGGGTTCCTCTAAGAATAAAAACTTTACTTAGAAACTGAAGTTGGTAGGTATTTACCGCGCCCTCGCGGCCCAGTGTAACCGTTTGTGGCAGATTTCTGCCAATTAGGCAGATTTGGATCATAAATTTAAAGTCTGGTAGAATAAGCTGACGATTTAAAAAAGTGGCAGAATGTGACAGATTACAAGGAAGTCCTTATAATCTTTGATATAAAATGAAAAATCTCATGATTTTATGTCTATTTTTCTTGTATATATAGAAGGACTATCTTATTAAATCAATTAGATAGTCCTCCTAAAAAAGTTACATAGTCTACTTTGTACTCCCTAGTCTTTAAATATATGTATATCTCATATGCCTATAATATATGTATTTTAATATGTGAATTTATAATTTATATTACATGTGTTACTTACATATCTTAATATATATAAATCTCGTGTCACAATGTTTGTCCTCAATGGACTCCTAAACTACTGAACCGATTTAGTTCAAACTTCGTGAATATCTGTCATTTGGTCCAACTTAAAAGATAGAATAGTTTTTATCCCATGTGGACGAAGTCGCGGGCATCAGCTAGTAATATAATATATACCTATGTGATCTGCCACCTTGATTCCTGAACTGCATACTTTAAAAGAACTTGGCGAAAAGAACGGAAAATGTCTAACTTTCGTGATTTAGGTATTTTTTAGGTACCATCAACATGAATAGGTATAATACCTACCTATAAGATATTTATATAGGTACTACCTAAACCTTTCGTTTACGTTATAGACATTTCCCGTTTGCCGTTTAAAAGAAAGCATTTTAAGTAATTATGCAGTTCAGGAATCAAGGTGGCAGATCACATAGGTATATGTCTTTTCTCAGTGTTTGGCAGATTCGCCAATTTTGTAACGGTCACACTAACACGCGCGATTCAAAAGACCGCTGTTTGCCATTGATTAGGTCTAGACACGCGGTAGCGTGTCAAGCCAAGTTCAAAAACAAAACTGGCAAGCGCAACATGTGTAATATTACACGAACCATTTGGTGCCACTTTTGACACCTTCATATCTCAAAAACTATTTGACATAAACGTGTCAAATTTGGTTCATATATTGAGACTTGCAAGATATATATATGCTCCAAATTTTATAAACATATCTCTAACGGTTATTTAGATACTAGCTTTTGCCCGCGGCTTCGCCCGCGTGAATTTCGAGGTTTTACAAATCCCGTGGGAGTCATGGATTTTCTGGGATAAAAAACAGCATATGTGTTAACCTAACTTCAGAAACACGATTGGATAAAAATTTCTCGCCAAAAAGTTCTCCCACAAAATTGCTCCAAAATCTCAATTTTTCTTATTTTCATCAAAAACTACGATGGACATATTTGTAATTTTTCCTTTAATGTATCGGTAAAAATAATATCCAAAAACGCTCAGAACGACATTTTTCGTTTTCGTTTTAACGTTTTTCTGTTATATTCTTTTGCAACGCTGCATACTAACCTAATCTAACCTAACCCACCAACGTATTCATAAGAGTGAGAAGGACGAAAATGAAATCAACGTATCCGCTTAAGAGCGAAATAATTTCAATATAGGTATCCATAATAGGTATCCATTTTCGCATTTATAGCATATATACTATCACATATTCTATTGCTCAACTAAAACACATATTTTTAGTGGCGAAACAGTTCTAATTTCAAAAACTATACGGGAACACATTAATTGTAGTATAATTAACCTGTATCCCATTGCTTGACCAAAACACACATTATAGGTAAATAGCGAAAAATTTGTAGTTGTATTTTCAGAACCTATATCGGTAGGTGACCATTTCCACATTTATAGCATTACCATCCCATATACCATAGCTCAACTAAAACATAAATTGTCAGCAACGAAACAGTTGTTAGTTCAAAACCTATATTATCCCGTACCGTTACCCGTTTTCATAGTTATAATATTATTAACCTGTATCTCATTGCTCAACTAAAACACAAAATGCTAACAGTGAAACAGTTGTAATGTCGGAACCTTTAACACAGGTACCCATTTTCACATTTATAGCATTATGATTCCATATCCCATTGTTCAACTAAAACACACTTGCGTGCAGTGCTAAGTTCAGAACCTACATAGTGCCCATTTTCACATTTATAGTGATGATATCATTAGTTTTTGCCCGCGGCCCCGCCCGCGTCAAATTCGCTTTTTTCACAAATCCTAAGGGAAACGTCATATTCCCGATATCGTTCCCTATTCCAACCTTTATACATGCTTTCAAGCAAGTTTGCTTGAACAATCTATCTATAGATGTAGCTATAGATTGATCTTGAAAATCGACATTTTTATCACTGACTTTTATCAAAACTATATCCCAGTTTCAGATGACCTAGAAAGTTTAAATTTGGCATGCAGGTAGGTAATTAAGTGAATACAAAGGAATAAAACAGTAACTGGTAAATTTTTATCATTTTATTGATTTCACTTTGTTGATTCTAATGTGAATACTTAACTTATACTCAGTGCTTGTAACCATTCGGTATTAATTTTGTTATAAATAAGTACCTACTAATAATTAATGTACAAAAAGTAATGATATCTCATCAAAAACATAAATGTGAAATGAACCTTAGGCTTCAATATATTATCCTAAGTTACAAGAAGATATGATATTTTACGTTGTTTTAAATAAATTTCAGGAAAGACCATTTAACTTGTCACCCATTAAGATCTCACTTATTTTGTCGTTGAAGTCAACAACCAAGGCATATAATATTATAATATTGAACTTGGCTCTCATTGCACATTTATGTTTTTGATTTTATATACCTCGCGCGCAGTGCCGAACTGGCAACGTCGCGCTCAGCGCCGCGCAAATATAAATATGCGAATCGGGCTAGTAAATTATAAAAGTACTCTAGTGCAGTGCGACAAGGCTATCTTTGCGCACGGCCAAAATTGGTACTAACGCTGCTATCTTGTGATACTGTTTGATAGTTTGCTCTGTCGGTATATCACTATTGTATGTTGAGTTGTTTTTTCTTACTTTTAACTATTTCAAACTTAAATAGAAATAAAATTGAGGAGATTTAATTTTCTGGAAGCCTTTATTCTATATCAGCGCCCTCCTGTCAATGTTATTCAAGTGCCAAGAGAGCCTTGTCGGACTATACCTAAGCATTTCTACGCGGACGCCGACCGAAGTGGGACCGAAGTTGAACGGGGCGAGCAGTGTGGAGGGGCACTTCGTCTAACTCCGCCAACTTTTATTAGTACTTCGGTAAACTTTCTGAGTACTTCGCCGAGGAACTTCGCGAGTAGCCGCGCGTACCTCTTACCCGGCCTTGCCGAACTGGCAACGTCGCGCTCAGCGCCGCGCAAATATAAATATGCGAATCGGGCTAGTAAATTATAAAAGTACTCTAGTGCAGTGCGACAAGGCTATCTTTGCGCACGGCCAAAATTGGTACTAACGCTGCTATCTTGTGATACTGTTTGATAGTTTGCTCTGTCGGTATATCACTATTGTATGTTGAGTTGTTTTTTCTTACTTTTAACTATTTCAAACTTAAATAGAAATAAAATTGAGGAGATTTAATTTTCTGGAAGCCTTTATTCTATATCAGCGCCCTCCTGTCAATGTTATTCAAGTGCCAAGAGAGCCTTGTCGGACTATACCTAAGCATTTCTACGCGGACGCCGACCGAAGTGGGACCGAAGTTGAACGGGGCGAGCAGTGTGGAGGGGCACTTCGTCTAACTCCGCCAACTTTTATTAGTACTTCGGTAAACTTTCTGAGTACTTCGCCGAGGAACTTCGCGAGTAGCCGCGCGTACCTCTTACCCGGCCTCCCACTCGCGAAGTTGACCGAAGTGGGACCGAAGTTGAACGGAGCGAGCAGTGTGGAGGGGCACTTCGTCTAACTTCGCCAACTTCGACCCACTTCGGACTCACTTCGGGCAACTTCCATTTGTTGTTGGTTTTTCGCCCGAGTCAAAGGACGACAAAGAGTTTTCGCGAAGTTCACCGAGTACCTAGTGTGGTGACCTACTTCGACTTCGGTAAACTTTTCTGAGTACTTCGCCGAGGAACTTCGCGAGCAGTGTGGACGGGCGGTTATAATATGTTTCTAAGTATGACCTATTTTCTCTAAATAGGTACGACCTACTTAATTTTAATTTTTTTTTCACGGAAGGAAGTACCATAAGATGCCTACAGAAAGTAATTTGAGTCCAAAAGTGGTGGTAAATTTATCGCCTTGTCACGGAAATCAGTTGTTATGTTTTTAAGGGTTCCATACCAAAATGATAAATATGGAACCCTTATGGTGAGACTTTCTCCGTCCGTCCGTCCGTCTGTCACACTCGATTATTTCAGTAACTATTAAAGCTATCGACCTGAAATTTGGAATAGTTGTAGGTAGGTAATTGCGGCGCGCCGTCATTTCAATCATTAAAAATTGAAAATCTTTTTTATTTCTATTTAAAAAGGGAGAAAAACTGGGAAATTTCAAAATGAGATAACAATATTGAGTAGGGTATCATGTAAAAGGGCGTTACTTGTGTATTCTAAAACCAATTTTTATTTATTTTTATGCCTGATAGTTTTTGATTTATTGGGCAAACTATCGAAAAAATACCGTCCCCCCCTCTTATCTCCAAAGTTTACCAATCGAAAAATCTGAAATAATTATGATCAGTAGAAGTTAATGTATATTTTACAGGAAAAATAAAATCAACTCTCTAACTATCATACTTTTTTTGATAATAACAATAAACCGCCAAAAACAAAGTTAGGTTTGCGGTTCGCCAACAAAAGTACCTACCTATAATATGTAAAATATAACTCGTAAATTCATGAACAAAAGTGATTCTTTCAATGTTTTACTTCTTTTATGCTATGGAACCCTCGGTGCGCGAGTCCGACTCGCATTTGGCCGGTTTTTTAAAAAGGATTACATTTACGTAAATAAGCAGACGATATTGAAATCAAATCATTTTTTGGGAACACTGAAAAAGTAATTTTATACATATTGACATAGAGTGTAAAATTGAATGTCGTTGAAAACGCAACATGGTCGATACTCGTGTAATTATATTTACTTTGCACAATAAGATTGACACATCGTATTTCCTTACATTTACGTAAATAAGCAGACGATATTGAAATCAAAACATTTTTTGGGAACACTGAAAAACTAATTTTACACATATTGACATAGAGTGTAAAATTGAATGTCGTTGAAAACGCAACATGGTCGATACTCGTGTAATTATATTTACTTTGCACAATAAGATTGACACATCGTATTTCCTATATTGAAGTACATTCAGTAGTTCTGGCATAAAGTAATAAAAATATGTATCTTTGGTTCTGGTAAGTGTACATATATAGTACTTGTATTTCTACTGTAAGATTATTTTATGACAGCAAGTAGGGTGTAACAGTATTATTTTCCTATAAATCATTTTTTTCTTGCTAATTGTGGCAACTTCGAGCGAGCGGAAGTTTAGGTAGGTACCTTTATACCTATATCAGCATATCACACACATCGCAATATAGCCCCAGGGTAAGTGATAGCTAGTCTTATGGGTACCTACTAGATATCTGATACATATACCTATATTTACATAGGCATGTATATGTATATATACACATACATATGTGTATGTATTATATTATTTATTATTATTTATGTATATACATAAACTAGCTGACCCGGAAAACGTTGTCTTGCCATTAGGGATATAAAAAATAGATAACCTCCTGCTCTCAGACATACCGATCAAACACTGAAAATTTCATAACAATCGGTCGAGCCGTTTTGGAGGAGTTTAGTAACAACACAAATCTTTACCAGTAGTGGGAACCGAATCCAGGACCGACCGACGACGCAACGGCAGGTTCACTACCACTACGCGATTCGGTCGTCAAAATAATAGATATCAATATTAGGTATAGTGTAAGTAGATAGGTATAAACATTTCAATCCACGACGATGCACCCACTCTGACAAAGTTCATATGAATCGAATGAAACATTAGCTATTTTCACAGAATGGGGCGTGTCTCCGTGGATTGAAATATCTAATAGGTAATTACTTGTTAGATACCTACAAGACGTAAAATAAAAGAAGTAGGTGGATGTAATCACGATTTCCTGGGTTCGATATCTGGGTCGGGCAATAACTAGTTTTTTTTTTGTTTTTATTTATCAAGAAAATTTTAGTACCAGCTCGGAGTTTTGAATTTAGTGTCTTGCCCTGGATTTCTCTCCGAAAATTTGATATTGTGGACTATAAATGATATCTCGGAGTATTTTAATTTTAACGCCATCTATGTTGCATCTATGTCTTTTTTACGCTAGTAATTGATAGTACACGTAAGAACTACAGAACCTTGGATTGGAACCATAGCATCAATGTATGCGTGCGCGTTGTGTCTTTACGCTCACCGAGATGACAGATATTAATACTTGAACTAAATAACAAAATGGCTACGTTTTAGTTTGAAGTAATGATGTGATAAAATAAAAGACAATGTTTAACTTTCGCAAAACAAATATTATTAAAAAAAGTTCATTACTATTGGCGTAAATGATTAAAAACTGTAACTATCGTAACAGAGCCATCTAGCGGCAATCTCTCTAAGGATGAGCCGTATAATTCACGTTATAGAGATAAATATTCTGCATAACGGCGCTAGTGATTTTGTTTAGTTTGCGAAATTCCAGCAGTGCTATTCTACAAAATGTCCATCTCTGAAACAGCTGCCAGACAGCTGCCAAGCCGAAGATGGCATGCAAAATTGTACTCTATTACAACTGACGAATTCATAGATGCATAGATGTACGCTCGTCGCTGCTTTAATTATTTTTGCACAGAAATTGTGTATACTTGTAATACAAAATTTGTACTCCAGAAATGGCAGAATACCATATAAGTATAAGTGTGTTCAATACAAATAAATAAGTCTAAAATCTAAAACATAATAATAACGTTCTTAAAAAGTATAAGCTCTTAGACTATCGATCGTCACGTTCTTCTTCTTCTTCTTCTGGACCTTTTCCGCACTTGGAGTAGTCTTCCGTTGTACGTGGGAGATCCTGATGCGGCTCCCTGCTGGATCACTCGAGCCAGCCCAGCTCCCTCCAGAAGCCAAAGAGGCCGTCCAGGTCGCCTAGGACTTCTAGGAGAGTTGCCGGGGAGCCAAGTTGTTCTCTGCGTTGTTCGGATACACCCTTGCATTTGAGCAATACGTGCATCGGTGTCTCGTCCTCCTCCATGCAGGCTCTGCACAGAGGACTGTCTGTGATACCTAGAATGTGAAGATGTTTGTTCAGTGGACAGTGTCCTGTTATCATTCCTACGACTATCCTAATTTTCTTTCTTTCTAGCCGTATAAGTCGTGCTGAGAGTTGTGGGTTTAATTGTGGTATAACTGACTTTGTGTGTTTGCAGTCTGTTGTGTCAGCCCATATTTCGGCATGCGTGATCGAAGTTTGCTTGTGTAGCCATGACTTGTACTCACTAAATGGTATCGGAACAATCGGTTCTGGTCCCGATACCGTGATGGCGGAGGCCCGGCGTGCCAGTTCGTCAGCTGCATCGTTACCTGCGTTACCGCTGTGGCCTTTTATCCAGCGTAGAGTAACATTGTTTGTGCTGGAGATTGTTTTTAGTGCTTTGTGACAGTCAAGTATGAGCTTTGAGGTGGTCGAGCTCTTGGCTATTGCTTTCAGTGCCGCTTGGCTGTCACTTAGTATGTTAATGTTGAAGTCTGTTACCTTTCTGTTCGCGATGGCGGTGGCCGCTAACTCGATGCCGACACATTCCGCTTGGAAGACGGAGTTGTTCTTACCGAGAGGGTAGGCCATGTTTATACTCAGCTCTGAGCAGTGCACTCCTGCACCTGTTCCTGTGCTGGTCTTGGATCCATCTGTGTAGACATCTATTGCGTTTGTGGTCTCCTTGTGAGTTCCCTTGTTTGTTTTAATTCTGTATGTCTTGTCCATCACATATTGTTTCCGTGTTTTGTCACATATCCATCCTTCCAGAGGGCACTTCACATACTCGTGTAGGAGTATCTTTGTGTGGCCTGTCTGGGTTTCTTTCCAGAGTCCCTGGGTTTTTAGTCTAAGTGCTGTCAATGTTGCTTCTTCTTTTATGTGTACGTGTAATGGTGGGATGCCTAGAATTACTTCTAGCGCTGCTGTTGGTGTTGTGCTCATACAGCCAGTAATGGCCAAGCAGGCTTGTCTCTGAAATTTCCGCAATTCTTGTTGTGTTGTTGTTTGGATTGTTCTCGTCCACCATACGATCGCTGCATAGGTAAACGAGCTCCTAACTACTGTTAAGTATAGCCATTTCATGATGTGAGGTTTCAACCCCCAGGTTTTTCCTATCATACGTTTGCATTGGTTTAGAACTATTGTTGATTTTTGTATCTTGTTGTCTACGTGGCTTTTCCAGTTTAGCTTGTCGTCCAACGTTACTCCTAGGTATTTTACTTGTGTGGATAACGTTAGATTAGTGCCAAACAGTGTTGGAGTTTTTGTGAAGTCTGGTTTTCTTTTGTTAGTAAATAAAATGAGCTCAGTCTTATTCGGGTTGACTGACAGTTCATTTTCCCTGCACCATTTTTCAATAATTCTAAGAGCGTTTTGCATAATTTGACATAGCGTATTTTCGTGTTTTCCACTAATCAGGATAGTGAGATCATCAGCATATCCTATCGTGAAATATCCATTGATGTTTAGTCTGTTGATTAGGTCGTCGACTACGAGGTTCCACAGAAGTGGCGATAGAACCCCTCCTTGTGGGCATCCTTTGGCGACTATTCCTCGAGTTATTCCGTTTATGTCTAGTTGGACCACCCTCTTTTCTAGCAGGGCTCCAATCCATTTTCGTAGTGTATCTGGCGCTTTGTACGTCTTTAAAGCTTTCGTCACGTCACGTTATTGCATTATTCGCTAGATTCAATAGATGCGCTAATTCCCAGCAAGTAATTTGTCTTCATTGGCTGGTAACTCTGTAGACGTTGCCTACCAACTGTAGCATGAACTGATGATGGATTGAGTTTGGCTGCTGGTAATTAAGTTAAATTACTATTTTATGGCTAGGTCTACTTTGATATGGTTAGAATATAACTTATCGGTAACTATAACAACTGATGCCGGCGGCATTCACGACTTTTATTGATACCTCCTTTAGAGTTGCAATATCCAATCAATGACTTTTATGTATCCTAGAATGTCCTACTTTTATTTACGAGAATTTGTATAGCAGCACCAAAGACTTCTATGTAGAGCAGCACAAATTTTCCCTAACGCTTAACGCTCGTTTCCACCAACTTTAACAAACGCCTAAGCCGATAGGTGACAGATTTCACTTACAACAACTGTCACCTAACTGGCTTAGATGTCTTTTAAAATGTTGTTGAAAACGAGCATAACTTACCCAATAATCAAAAAAAAATAATTACTCAAAGACAACCCTTCAGAAACACAATACCTTAGGAAAAAATGCTTTTCTTTTTTGGAAAAAATAGAAGTAAAATTATCCGTATTTTTTGCAGATCAAACCCTCTTTACACGGAAGAAGAGGAGCAGGAGGTAGTGATCATAGTGGACGAGGAGGTCCCCGAGGGCGACGCTGTGGAACCGCCCCGTGTGCCGCGCAGGGCGCCTTCGACATCTTCGGGTCTGTTGAATTACTTACAAAGTTTTGGTAGTTAGAGAGCGAGATAGTGATGATTGTGGAGGATGTAGGAATCTCCGAAGGGGACGCTGTGGAACGGCCCCGTGTGCCGCGCAGGGCGCCTTCGACATCTTCGGGTCTGTTGAATTACTTACAAAGTTTTGGTAGTTAGAGAGCGAGATAGTGATGATTGTGGAGGATGTAGGAATCTCCGAAGGGGACGCTGTGGAACGGCCCCGTGTGCCGCGCAGGGCGCCTTCGACATCTTCGGGTCTGTTGAATTACTTACAAAGTTTTGGTAGTTAGAGAGCGAGATAGTGATGATTGTGGAGGATGTAGGAATCTCCGAAGGGGACGCTGTGGAACGGCCCCGTGTGCCGCGCAGGGCGCCTTCGACATCTTCGGGTCTGTTGAATTACTTACAAAGTTTTAGTAGTTAGAGGGCGAGATAGTGATGATTGTGGAGGATGTAGGAATCTCCGAAGGGGACGCTGTGGAACGGCCCCGTGTGCCGCGCAGGGCGCCTTCGACATCTTCGGGTCTGTTGAATTACTTACAAAGTTTTGGTTGTTAGAGAGCGAGATAGTGATGATTGTGGAGAATGTAGGAATCTCCGAAGGGGACGCTGTGGAACGGCCCCGTGTGCCGCGCAAGGCGCCTTCGACATCTTCGGGTCTGTTGAATTACTTACAAAGTTTTGGTAGTTAGAGAGCGAGATAGTGATGATTGTGGAGGATGTAGGAATCTCCGAAGGGGACGCTGTGGAACGGCCCCGTGTGCCGCGCAGGGCGCCTTCGACATCTTCGGGTCTGTTGAATTACTTACAAAGTTTTGGTAGATAGAGAGCGAGATAGTGATGATTGTGGAGGATGTAGGAATCTCCGAAGGGGACGCTATGGAACCGCCCCGTGTGCCGCGCAGGGCGCCTTCGACATCTTCGGGTCTGTTGAATTACTTACAAAGTTTTGGTAGTTAGAGAGCGAGATAGTGATGATTGTGGAGGATGTAGGAATCTCCGAAGGGGACGCTGTGGAACCGCCCCGTGTGCCGCACAGGGCGCCTTCGACATCTTCGGGTCTGTTGAATTACTTACAAAGTTTTGATAGTACGAGAACGAGTAGAAGATAGTGATGATTGTAAAGGATGTAGGAATCTCCGAAGGCGACGCGGTGGAAACGCCCCGTGTGCCACGAAAGGCGAAATCGACATCTGCGGGTCTGTTGAATTGCTTACAAAGTTTTGGTAGTAAGAGAACGAGATAGTGATGATTGTGGAGGATGTAGGAATCTCCGAAGGGGACGCTGTGGAACCGCCCCGTGTGCCGCGCAGGGCGCCTTCGACATCTTCGGGTCTGTTAAATTACTTACAAAGTTTTGGTAGTTAGAGAGCGAGTAGAAGATAGTGATAATTGTGGAAGATGGAGGAGTCTCCGAAGGGAACGCTGTGGAACCGCCCCGTGTGCCGCGCAGGGTGACTTCGACATCTTCGGGTCTGTTGAATTACTTACAAAGTATTGGTAGTTAGAGAGCGAGTAGAAGATAGTGATGATTGTGGAGGATGGTGAAGTCTCCGAAGGCGAAGCGGTGGAACCGCCCCGTGTGCCGCGCAGGGCGCCTTCGACATCTTCGGGTCTGATGAATTACTTATAAAGTTTACGTCTAAAGAGAGCGATTACAAGGTGGTTATTGGTGTGGACGAGAAAGTCATAGAAGGCGACGCTGTGGAAGCACTCCGTGTGCCGCGCAAGGCGCCACTGACATCTTCAGGTCTGAATTACTTACAAAGTTAAGGTCTAAAAAATCAAGCAAAACTTAAGTATTTATTATCGTGGACGAGAAGGACAACCACTACTTACAAAGTTTAGCGTTAGTATATTCGGCGGTTTAGGTCTTGAGAGTAGGTAGGAGGTACCGAGGGTAGGCGACACGTCCTATGAATCATAGGCATAAGCATAGCTGAGAATAAAAAAAGCTCTTTAGCTCATTTCATGTTTTAGGTTATTTAAAATCGCCAGAAATATTTGACTGTAAGTATTTTGCTACAAGTTTTATAATTAAGTAATACCTAGAGGTCATTTTGTGGTTGCTACCCAGCGCTATTGGTTACTACTCACTTGCGCTTCAGCTTCACAAATTAGTGGTGTATTTGGCACTTTACCACGAAGCCATTCGTAATGTTCTCTTGCCGCTTTATTCTTTACGGTTCACCTGCCCTGTCTGTCTTGAAACTCGATCAATATTACGACTATTAATCGTAATTATTTCAGATTTTTTGATTGGTAAACCCTGGAGATAAGGCGGGGAACGGTATTCTTTCGACATTTTGCCCATTTTATCAATGAAATAAAGGACCGTGACAGACAGACGGACAACAAAGGTATCTAATAAGGGGTCCTTTTTTGGGTTTCATAACAAAATGGTAAAAATGGAACCCGTGAGACCGTCCGTCCGTCTGTCACACACGATTGTTTCAGTAATTGAAATTCGGAATGGTTTTAGATTATAGTGACCCAACGTCATTGCAATTATAAAAACTTGAAAAATGGTTTTTATTTTTATTTAAAAGGGGGGCGGGGAGGGAACCGGGACTATTCCTAAAGCTGAATACAGCCGTTCGTCACAGGATTTTCAATATTTTTAGGCTATGGCAGCGCAGGCGGCAGCCACGGCCGGGTCTCGCCAAACTTACCAAAGAACGAGCAGTACGCGCCCCCGCCCGCGCGGCGGGTCTCCTCCGACAAGACCGAGGGCTCCGAGCGGTCCACTTCGGGCTCGGAAGGGAGTCCCGCGTGTACCCTGTCCCGGAGCCTCAAGGAGGACATCCGTGCGTGTTTAGGAGGATGCAGGTACGCTAGAGTCATGTCTTGCTCCCTTTTTTAACGAAGTTATTTTAAATGAGGCGTGTAATGGGGAAATTGTCACGTAGGTTTACGGTCAAAGGGGTAAGTCTTAGGTATATAAATTACGCGTCACTTTTTTTGTCCGCGATTCACTCCTTCAACTGATTTTAATCAAATGTGCAAACAGTGTGCAGTTTGATCTAACTTAAAAGATAGAATAGCTTACATTTCAATTTATCTATTTTATTTATATCCTTAAGTGCAAAACAACGTTTGCCAGGTCAGCTACTATAATATAAATAAAGATAACTCCACTAGTTCCTACACAATACGCTAAATACCCAGTCTTTGCTATTAGGGTGGTGACTAGCTACGGCTGAATATTCCTACCATACAAGACCTGAGCTAATTTAGAAATTATAAAATTCTAAAATGGCTCGTGGCGAGAATCGAACCCGTGACCTCCCCCACGAATCCGAGCGCGCTCCACTGCGTTAAGGAAGTCGCCAAAGTTTTTTTTACGAAACCCAAAGTTTTCATTTGATTCAGGGATGAGTACCCAGTGAAACCTATACGATGGGAGAGGGATATTGGCGACGTCGTAGAGGCAGCAGTGAGAGGCGCTGGAGGGATCTGCGCGGCCCGAGCTCGTCTCCACGCGGCGCTGCTGGCGCTGCACGAGCCCCCGCCGAACAGGGGCCCCAGTCTACCCTACTGCGGCCCGGGGGTCAGGCCCGGGGACGTCACTATGATGCCGAAGACGGAGATGTCTTTATTGGTGAGTTGATTTAACCTGTAGGTGGTTAGGTATATTATTTCAGGAATAGACCCTAGTCTAGCCAAAGTTCCAAACTACTATAAAAATATTATAACCTTTAGAATAGTTAGACTTATTAAGAGTTGACCCTAGTCTACCCAAACTACTACAAATACAACTATGATAATAAAACCGTTAGTTTTAAGACTTATGAATGGATTTGGAGGTCAGACCCGGGTATAACACTTTGATGCCGAAGACGAAGATATCTTTATTGGTAAGTAGGTACGTAAGGTACGGTACTTAGAATTTAATTAAAAAGTTTTCTACTTACAAAAGTAGACCATATTCTGGGTAGACTAGGGCGATGGTAAACAGTTGGTACTAGGTGCAGCAAATATACTATTAAAACTTTCGCTAGTTCTGCCTAAATTGATTTTTTAATACATTTACACATACCGGGTAAAAATTACGTTCCGGTTGGTTTCAGCTCCATAGCGTAGAAACAATCGTAGGAAAGTAAAGCCATTCACAAGTCAAACTATAAATATAACAAAGGTAAACATTATTTTGTATTGCACATTTCCATAATCAAATTTCCGTATCAGAATCACGTGGTAGCTACGTAACGACACGGCCAATTTACCAAACGCCCTTACTTTATACTGATAATAATATAAACAATAGAGTTTTGTTACGAAATCTGTTACTTACATGGTGATAGTATCTAAGGTTGTTAGAAGAACTGCGGAACACGATGATTTTTATCGTTGCTTTACAACTTCTAATTACAGGTTTTCAGTTTTGGTTTTATAGTTCTAAATTAAAACTAAGCTCTACCAAGGAAGTTTTACAAAATACTATTAACAATAATAATATCGTATCGAATGTATTCCAAACCTAACCATATCCTATTCTACCAATATTATAAACGCGAAGTCTTGTAAACATGGATGGATGGATCTTTATTACTCTTTGACGCCGCAACTACTGAACCGATTTAGCTGAAATTTGGAACACATATAGCTTATAACCCAGATTAACACATAAGATACTTTTTATCTCGGAAAAATCCATCATTCCCACGTGATTAGCGAAATTCACGCGGGTGGAGGCGCGGGCAACAGCTAATTGCAATATCATAGTATTCGAATCTGCTACTGTAAGAATCTAGCAGATATAAGAACAATGTCGCATATTATTAAAATCTACTCTAGATATTTTGTATTTCATCATCGGAAAATTGCAGGAGCGTACTTTTTTAGTGTTTTCAATTAGGTGTCAACTGGGTCAATGCAATGTCGATACGTGAAGATAATGCCAAAACCGATATTATGTGGGGACGAGTAATGTGTGTTTGGTATTTGAAATTAAATCACGAATTGTTTTAGTACCTATTCTTTCACGGAGGTTCTGAGTCATTTTTTAGGGTTACGTACCCAAAGGGTAAAACGGGAAAATCCGTCTGTCTGTTACTACTCACTAGGCTGTATCTCTTGAACCGTGATAGTTAGATAGTTGATATTTTCACAGATGATCACTGATAATAAAACTCAAGATATGGCGAACCTTTTACGTACAAGCTATCAGTAGCGCCATCTGTCAAAATTCTATAGGTGACCGCTGAGTGAACTGCAGCGTGGCCTTGCTGTTGGTGGCAAAACAAGTATTTTTGGCACCCTACAATAAAAGCACCCTACAGTATGACCCTACTATGGATACATCGCATAGCTCGAACTGCTTCGCATACTTTGCGGTGGCGCACCTTCATAGCGCAACTTGCTCGCACAGCTACATAGCTTAGTGCCTATTGGTGGAAACGATCACATATTTTCGTAGCGTAGATTTCACATCTTCGCAGCATAGCTTCATAGCACATCTCTGGTGGAAAGGCACCCTTACCTTACGCACACATTTGAGGAGAACAATATGTCCTGCGCTGATGGAAATTCTCAAAACTCTTATTCTCGCCATGAAATTAGATGAATCTATACATAATATTATTGTTAAACCAGCCAGACATGATTCGAATTCCCGAACACCTACTAAACCAAAGACACCTATACTATAGACCCGGCGGACCGCGCGAAAAAATGTCGCCAGTTTATGGGAGCAAAACCCCCTCCGGCGTCAGTAGTAAGCTGTAAGCCTACGCAGTATTTCGCAGGAGTTTCGACACATGGCTCTACATTTTCTTGTATGAAGGTTTACGTAAAATGTTCGGATGGGCTCATCTTGTTGTTATTATCATAGTACTAAACAGGAGGGGTTGTAACTACTGAGCTATTACTGATTTTTATAAAAAACAATAAAAGTAAATAAAATTACGTAAGAATCGCGTACAAATATGATTTGTTTTGACATCTCAAAAATCGTTTTGAACGAGGCCGAACTCCTTTTTAGATCCATGAGTAGGTGTATAACATGTATTAATACGTTAAAAAAAATCAGTCAAGTGCGATTCCAACTAACTCACTAAAGGGTTTCGTATCACTCAAAAAATCTATTATTGATACGCCGGCCATAATCGAGTCGTAGCTATAAGCTACTCGTATTCTGTGAAAACTTTAGCTGCGAAATAAAGAGATCTTACTACAGATTAAAAAAAATTAATAAGTACTTTTTTTTTGAGAATTTGCTTCTTATTTTTCCCAATGACTTTATGAAGATTAGAAACACTTGCTCGATTTCAAGTTTGCGAGTTGCAAAACGACACGACAGCTGTTCAGGTAGAATGTTTCAGTCTAAACCCATCTCACATGATTTAGAGTTCCGGGGCGATGCTGTGTAGAAAACCGTTAGGAGCTCAGCTCAGCTCGTCACTTAACTCTAGTATTACATTGTAGTGTGTAAAAAAAAGAAAGACAACCATTAATTGAGCTGAAAAATAAAGTTAGTATTTCGATTTGGTTTTTCTTTTCTTTAGGTACAGAACCCTAAAATGAAGCTCTTAAAAGATTTTTGTAGGAGTCTTAATATATAGGTCTTTGTTGATTCATGATTGGCACTGAGTGCTTGAGTACTAATTGTATGACTAAGTGGTTTATCTAAATTAAAATAACACGATTAGACAAGAGTTTGACATGAAACTTTTAAGAGTGCCTAAATGGTGTAATCGTCTTCTGAAGCATCATTAATGGGAGGTTAATTTGAGGTCAAAATGATACTATGCAAGAAAAAATCTTAATTATCTAATAATAGTTTGAGATTGAAAAAATTAAAAAATTCTAAACATTAATAATCACTAGCTGACCCGGCAAACGTTGTTTTTTATTTCTTACTTAGTGTCGGATTCTCAGCGCTACTGGCATACATACAAAAAAATTTATAAAAGCCGGTCAAGTTTCGGAGTGGTTTCATATATAAGTTGGCAAAAAGAATGCAAAAATATAAAGATAGAAAGATAAAATTGGAGAAAAAATCTATGTTATCCGTCTCCGTGTCACAACCCTTTATTTCAGTAACTATTAAAGATATCGACATGGAATTTGGAATAGTTGTAGATAATAAAGGTCCGCTGTCAGTGTAATTATAAAAAATTTAAAATCGTTTTTATTTTTATTCAAAAAGGGGGGAAAACCTGATTTTTTATTATTTTTTTATTTTAGGTATTATATTATGTCACTTTGATTTTTTTTTGGCAAAATTTTCGAAATTAAATTAAAATATTGAGTGGGGTATCATAATATGAAAGGTTACACATTTATCTCTATAAGAGATTTCTCCCAGTGACCCCTAGCTAGTGGGAGAGGTGAAGAGGAAAAGAATTAAACAATTATTTAGTATCTAGATCTCATTATTTATAGTATATTTTATGTCTATAATTATATCTAATATATATAAATCTCGTGTCACAATGTTTGTCCTCAATGGACTCCTAAACCACTTAACCGATTATAATAAAATTCGCACACCATGTGCAGTTCGATCCAACTTGAGAGATAGGATAGTTTAAATCTCAATTCAACTATTTTTTAAATCCCCAAGGGCAAAACAACGTTTGCCAGGTCAGCTAGTATTATCTATATGTTTTAATCGTACGATATAATAATTAATAATTATGACATCTTGTACTAACACTGTACTATCACTTGAAATGAAAAAACCAAACAACAATATCAGTTATATAATACAATCCCGACCTTATCGCAATTACCTTAAAGCACCATGCGATAGCAAAATACATATTTGCTTTTTTTTTCGCGAAATGGTCTCTTGTATATATTTATTATGTCGTGAATACAATTGATTTTGAACTTTAATGCCTTGTGTTAAGTGTTATTTAAGTGACATTTGGTAAGTTTGTCCATTGATATGCAAAACACAACTCGGTGTTGCCACATTCCGCTCTTGAACTACATTCACTCGCAAATGTAGTGGAAACATTTTTAGTGGAGATAGTTGAGCAATTTGGAGTGTTAGACAATTTTGATCTTTATCTAAATATTTATTTAAGCTCTTTTTATATTGGCATAATCAATAGGGGTTGTATCGTCAGTCTTTGAAATATTGCCTGCGGTAATGCCCGCGTGGATTTCGGCTCTTAACGAATCCCGCGGGAAACGTGGATTTTCCAGGATGAACAGTAGCCTATTTGTTAGTAGGACAGATTCATTTGTTTTGCTATAATCCGCTACTTACTTGAAAATATTCTGTATGGTACAATATGTAGGAACAATGTCCACATGAAACACCACACAATTTTCCAATAGTTTCTTCGACGCACGTTTCGTCCCGACACCGGGACATCCTCAGGAGATGTTGACTCCACAATGCGAAATCCTCTATTTGTTAAGTAAATGCAGCTATACTGTTGAAATATCTAGCTGCCTACGGCTTAATAAAATGGGGAAATTGATCGCCTGAAGTTGCATTCTATCTCAGTTTAATAAAGATATTCTACTCTATGTTGGATTTAGGGGCTTTACGAATTTCATACATTTTGGAATGAAAATTTCTTTTCCGCCTCTAACCGCCGAAATCTCCGCTGAAGCCGATACAATCATGCGATAAGCTAGTAGCGATTTAGCATTCCGGCGCGATGCTGTGTAGAAACCGTTAGTGCTAAGTTTACTTATCTCTTCCAGGTTAGTACGATAGCTTCGGACATCTTTGACTGCGTCATCACCATCAGACGTGATCACAGCCTACTTCACTGTAGTGTATATAAAACAATATAAAATACAATGAGTTCTTAAAACAACCTGTCAGTTCCCACCGACTTAACTGTCAATACCTGTCAACAACATAGGTATGGATCTGTGCAATTAAACGTTCGAGCACCTATATTTGACAGCCAAGTGAGGACCAGTTCTTTATGCTTAATGCGGTATCTGAACCACCTGACATTCGTACGAGTTGCGGATAACGATCAGCTGTCAAGAATGACAAATGAGACTTTACACCCTGATAGATCGGACGTGTTGCCCGGACAAGATAATGCCTTGATGTAACTTAAAAAAAAGAATGGTGAAACGAACAAGACGCTCAACTGATTCTAAGCGATACCCCCGTGGAGAGAGTCTAGCAAATAAAATTGCATTACATGCCCAAACATCGCCGATAACCATAGATAGCAACAACCATCAACAACCGTTGATTGGACAAGATAATGACTAGATGTAATTTAAAAAAAAGAATGCATGGTGAGACGAGCAAGATTCTCAACTGATGTTAAGCGATACACCTGTGAAGAAATTCTAGTGAATTAAATTGCATTACATAGCCCAAACATCACTGGTATAACCATAGGTAGCATGAGCCATTAAAAGCCATTGCCCAGACAAGATAATGGTTGAATGTAAGTTAAAAAAAAAGAATGGTGAGATGAGAAAGACGCTCAAGTGATGCTAAGCGATACACCTGTGATGAAATTCTAGTGAATTAAATTGCATTACATAGCCCAAACATCACTGGTAACCATAGGTAGCATGAGCCATCAAAAGCCATTACCCAGACAAGATAATGGTTAAATGTAAGTTAAAAAAAAAGAATGGTGAGATGAGCAAGACGCTCAAGTGATGCTAAGCGATACACCTGTGAAGCGATTCTAGCAAATAAAATTGCATTATATTGCCCAAACATCACTGGTAACCATAGATAGCAACAACCATCAACAACCGTTGCCTGGACCAGATAATGCCTAGATGTAATTTAAAAAAAAAGAATGGTGAGATGAGCAAGATGCTCAAGTGATGCTAAGCGATACACCTGTGATGAAATTCTAGTGAATTTAATTGCATTACATAGCCTAAACATCACTGGTAACCATAGGTAGCATGAGCCATCAAAAGCCATTACCAGCCATTAACCATTATCTTGTGATAATGGTTGAATGTAAGTTAAAAAAAAGAATGGTGAGACGAGCAAGACGCTCAACTGATGCTAAGCGATACACCTGTGAAGCGATTCTAGCAAATAAAATTGCATTATATTGCCCAAACATCACTGGTAACCATAGGTAGCATGAGCCATCATCAGCCGTTACCCAGACAAGATAATAGTTGAATGTAAATTAAATAAGTTACAAGAATGGTGAGACGAGCAAGACGCTCAACTGATGCTAAGCGATACACCTGTGGAGAGATTCTAGCAAATAAAATTGCATTACATCGCCCAAACATCACTGGTAACATAGGTAGTATGAGCCATGAGCCATCAACGGCTGTTGCCCAGACAAGATAATGCCTGGATGTACTTAAAAAAAAAGAATGGTGAGACGAGAAACACGCTCAACTGATGCTAAGACATACGCATGCGGAGTGCTTCTATAGCAAATAAAATTAAACATCACCGTTAACAATAGCAACGCAACTATCAACAACCAATTGGGTCTTACACTACTTTTGAATTTGATAAAAAATATTACTTTATTATAAACTAGGATAAAAATAATAACGTGCAGTGAAAGAAATATTAAAATCCAACGAAGATTTACAAAGTTACAGGCGTTTAAACTTTGGAGTGGGGGATCTTATATCCCTTTCTCGCAAAACGAAAATTTGTATGAAGCCGCACGAAGCTACTATGGCATTGGTAAGGTGTGACGTCACAATTTCATGTTGCTGTCTCTGTCTAATCATAAATCTTTAAATGCTTATAACTTTTTTGTTATTTGATCGATTTCATTAGTTCTTTCAGTGCACGTCATTATTTTAATTCTACTTTATAATAAAGTAATAAAAAAATTGGAGTCAAATACCCTATTGGTGCCTTGGCTGCATAACCGATGAATCAGTGCATACGCTACTCAACCGATGCAAGCATAAGTGTAAACTATAATGTTATCTTATACATATAGACTCAGCGACGATCATCGCAGGAACCAGTTGATCGCCCCAAAGGAACGAAATTCTTTAAGAAAGCAATTCCGATTGCTAACATCTTTGGCTAAATTGACCACGTGACTTTTGTGCAGACAACTGCCATTGTTACACAACATTTTTTTTTTAATTTCGGTAAATCTGAGCGCTCGACTGGTTTCTGTGACCATCGCAAATATGCCATATGGCTACAGCCCTGCAGGCCATTTAAAATGCGCGCTGCGACAAAATAGTCTGTAGCTGCTAAAACGATTACATACGATTTTCCGAAATAAATGATGAAAGAAAGAAAGAAAGAAAAAACGTTTATTTAGGTGAAAAAGACACACACACATACACATACAAGATATAATCAAAAACGAAATATAATCATAAGTACATAACAATCAACACAGAAGTCAACGTAACACGCAATAGAAGCAATCGACAGGATACATAAAATATACAGTAATATTTAACAGAATTAATTAATACAATTAACCTAATATTTATTGAGGCGTCTGTGTGTCTAGAGCCCTAAAACGGCCCCGGCTCAGCATGATGATCTTGTCTCGCTCGATGATCCCGTGAAAATTAAAAAAAATCCTTTGTTATTTACAAGGCAACCTCTGAGCAAAATTAGAGCTTTCTTCTTTTGGGCTAAAAAACTAAAATCTTCGAGTTGTGAAAATCGATACCACGCAGCTGAGCCAATCGGTCATGCGTTTTCGGTTATTCCCCGCGTACATGGCGAAATCGAATAAAAACTTTTCGAACAACTTATAGTAATAAAATTTAGCTCACAAAATCGATTGCTCTACGATTTCGCATTGTGAAGTCAACATCTCCTGAGGATGTCCCGGTGTCGGGACGAAACGTGCGTCGAAGAAAGTGATAGAAAATTGTGTGTGGTGTTTCATGTGGATGGTGTTCCTGCATATTGCACCATACAGAATCCTTTCAAGTAGCGGATAATAGCAAAACAAATTAATCAGTCCTGCTAATTATGGATTTCCGCAAAATAACGCCTGCTTCCATTCTATATTCGATTGCTACAGTTAAGTCACTCTAGCAGCAAGTTCAAATGTGTCGAAAGCAATATATTTTATCTGTGTAGATGCTATCAGCATCCCGGTGTCGCGTCGCCGATTGATATTAATTGATGGCGGGGCATTATGTCGCCGGCCATTACAGAGCGGAGTTGGCGCCTGAACCCCTGGTACGAGTTGTACGTGTACACGCAAAATACTCGAATATCGAAATCTAGAAACGTCATCCGTCAGATTTACAAAACGCACCCGATAAACGCCGCAATACATGAGCGTTGTATGTCTACGAAATTAGTTATTTGTTATGCGAGGCCGCAAAGTAAGTTTTTGGGCCGTGTGTTATATTATATGAATGCTGAGCAGCGAAGGATTCTAAGATTGAACCATGAGCAATAGAATCCTGAGCGTAGCAAGGCATTCAAAGAATAGAATGCTGAGCGTAGCAAGACACGTGAGACGCAACAAATTGCGGCCGTGCGCAACACACAGCTAGGTACTGATCTCACTACAACGAAGAAAACTAGGAATCATGGATGAAAAACAATTGAAATATTATAATCAGGCGTTCATTTAATAGTCATATTTTATTTTATATTTGTAAAATTATTTCCTGGAATTATATTTTTATACTTTTTTTAATCAAAATTAAGGTTTTATAGTTCTTTCTGGTATTCAAACCAACCAGATAACTTATCGGTACCTATGCAAACTAAATAAAAGGACGAACCTCATCTCTGACGTAGACTGTAGAGTTTCGATACTCGAAAACGAATCTTTCACTGCGACTCTTACTAGAACTTTGGCCGTGTTGTAATACCAATATTATTAAAGTCTGTATTTTAATACGTGAAGACATAACTTTTTATCGTTTTTATTTTGAATAAGTCAATGTGCAGGAAGCTATACCAACCTAATAATTAGTGAATTAAGTTCGAATTTCGAGCAATGAGCACAACTACTAGATAGTGCTAATGTTAGGCAATCTAACCTTCAATGAACTTTTTAAGACAATAACTTTCTTTTTTCAATGTTATGAGAAAAATAATTACTTATATGTTACTTAAGTGATTACACATACATTAACACACATTAATAAATAATTTAACTGCCCGTTGGTGCAGTGATTAAAATGTTCGGCTGCTGTTTTCGAGGTATTTTGTTCGATAATAATTAACAATTATCGAAAAGGAGACATATTAAAATTTGTTTTATATTAAAAACGTTATCCGTGTGATGACGACTGGCGCAGTGGCATGGCCGAATTCATGTGGGAGGTCGCGGGTTCGTTTCCCGGCACGGGCCCTTTAGTATTTTTTTATTTTTAATTTGGATCTGTTTTGGTCTGGTGGGAGGCCTTGACAGACGGCCGTGCCTAGTTACTCGTTCCAAAAACACGCTGCAAAGCGATTTAGCGCTCCGGCGCGATGCTGTGTAGAAACCATTAGGAGTTGCTTACTCCTTCCAAGTTAGTACCATAAAATCTTCGGCTACATCATCACTTACCATCAGGTGAGATTGCTAAGTACTTTTCGTGTAAAAAAACTCGCCACTCCATTACCTACTCCGCCGCGGGCAAGGCAGTTCGTTAGCCATCCAACATGGCCCCGCTTGACATTTACATTTGGAATGTGAAAATTTTGAATGTGGAATGTTGAGATTATCTGTGGAATAACAGCTGAAGAGTGCGACTAATGAAAATTACTTTGTGAAACTTGTTGCCGTAATGCCTAGAATTTTGTCATTACAGTGCCTGGCAAACCATAGAATAGATCCTACTTTTTGCTCACTTACAAAGTCTAAAGCTTGGTCTACGCTAGGCGAATTGAGCACGGACCGACCACGAGCCGGAACCACAGACTTGTATACTAAAGACACGGCGAACAGCGGGAAAAAATGTCGCCAGTTTATGGGAGTCATTAGTACCAACAGTTTAAGGACACGCGGTATTTTCGGCAGCGGCGGCGGCGGGTACCTATTTTGACAGATGACGCTACTGTTTGCTTGTATGAAGAATGTTTAAACGTAAAATGTTCGGATGGGCGTATCTTTAGTATTTTTATCTCAGGCTGAAACACAATTCGTCTATCTAAAGGCTATCATAGCGCGTGGCCAAAATCTGTACTAACGCCGCTATCTTGCGATACTGTTTGATAGTTCGCTCACCCACCCACATTTAGGAACCAGCTACTATCGGCAGCAGTGTTCTCTCAACGCTATTACATGTGGTTATTCAAGGGGTGGTATGTCGTTCAACCTAGGTAGTAGGTACGTACTAGGGCTATTTCATAATCGTAAAGTGAAGTACTGCGCGCGGCAGCCGTCTGAAATCGGTCCGTCTTAACGGCTACCTGTAGCGGCGTTGATCACTTGACAAGTGAACATGGCCTGATACAATAAAAGCTTGTATCTTTGCCCTGGATAGTGGATACGCGGCATCCACCTAACAGCCTCCTCGGCAAAGAGCTAAGAAGTTGACGACCTAACGAAACACCTTTCTACTCGTACGTTTGTTGAACAGTTTCACACAAACAGGCCCGGGGCTTCGCAACATTGCCCGCGGCAAGGCAGCCTGGCGGTCGCGGTATCGACCACTACGTAACACCGAGTACTGAACCGAAACAGCAGCCTTAGCCATGCTGTGACTTATCTGCGATCGCGAAAATGCAAACAAGCTCAAAAAACCGCCCAAGTATGAGTTTTTGTACTACTAAGTGAACATAACTTTTTTAAAGAAACGCAAACCTATATAAAAAGGGTTCCGTACCTCAAAGAAAACAAAACGGAACCCTTATAAGATCACTTTGTTGTCCGTCTGTCAGTCTATCTGTGTGTCACCACCGTTTATTAACCCACTTCATTTCAGTAACTATTAAGGGCCACAAGCTAAGAGATGTTCTCATACATTTTTTACTTGAATTAATCTTGAATCGACATGAAATTTGGAGCGATTGTAGGTAATAGTAGCCCACAGTCATCGCAATTATAAAAAAATTATAAACGATTTTATTTTGCTTTTCCAATCAATGAAAAACAAGCGATTTCTATCATTCCTATTTGTTCCATTTTGCACAAATCGTGGACAAACACCGTAAGATGCGCCTTTCCATATTTAAATATTATGCTACAGTGACCAAGTCAAGGTCCATTAGCCATCTATAAATTCATCAGAGCACGCTGCAGTCTGCATTGTCATACAAATCGTGCATCGGTTGGGACACAATGCCGATGGGTGCATGCATTGGGATCGCACGCGTGTGCCTTCGCAGGCCGCGATTGTGACAAAACCAAGGCCGTTGGGGAGAATGGAAGCCCCATCCGAGAGATTTGCATTAAAAAAGTACAATAATTAATACAAAAACACCGAGAAGCTTTACTCCACCTTTATGCACAGAAATGAGAAACGTAGCTTTCGTTTCTTGCCTACCGCCTATCCAATGGCTAAATGCCTTCCAATAGCTAGGGACACCATTGGAAGGCATATGGTGGCATATATTTCATGTGATGGAAGGAAAACCTGCAGACAATACACAAATGGTTTGGTTGGAAGATATTTCGATGGCCATCAGTCAAATGGAAGGGTCTTTAATCTAAAATTGCTATGCAGTAGGAACACGATTGGATAAAATATTCCCGTTAGTAGAAAGTTCTCCTAAAAGTCTCTCGATGGACAATAGCTTCTTGGACGCTTCTTAGGTATCTGGTCACTACTCCCAATATCTCATTGCCTTTGGTACAGTAAAATGGGGAAACAAAACGGAGTCTGTTGCCCGGCAGGCTTGCCGTTCAATCCGTAAGAGCGACAGAGAGCGCAACAGATGGTTAGTTTTTCCATTTTATAAATCCGTGGACAGCGTGTGATCTACCGACCGTGTCTGTCCGTGAAGCGTTCATGAAACTGACACGTAAATATACTGCCTCGCAATTTATGGCGCCTCTCGACTCGTGCAATAAAACTCAGTGAACGGTTTATCCTTCTGGATTCCCTTTACAGCTTAAACTGTGTCGTAAATAATTTGTATTGATCGTTAAATTATATTGGGACTTTAATGTAATCATTTTGGTTCTCGGGTTTATACCTACCTAAATAGTTGCTGTCTTTACTCTTAAAAAAACAATCAATCAATCGAGTTATCAAAAATACGTTCTTAGCGCATTTGGATATTATTATAAACGGCATAAATAAAAAGCAGCATTCCCAAAAACAATAAAAAAATTGAAATATTGGAAATAAATGATTCGGGAAAATTAGCCATAGACATTTTTTCCAATCGTGTTTCTGTCTCTCGCCGAATTAAGATTTGCTTCTCTCACTTTTAAAGGCTTTTAGCATCTAAATATCTACTACCTATCCTTTGGTTGGTGAGAGATAGGACTATATTTCCAATAAAGACTAGTGACTCCTTCCAGTCGTTCAAGCGTTCAAGGAATCACTCGTAATATTATGTTCTCACCTTTAAAATACCTATGAGTTTTTTAATAACAATATTTGGGTTTATCTGTCAGAGTCGGGTACTCGATAATGCCACGCGTGATTTATGACATTAGGAGCTGGAATTCATTAAAAATGGTTCTTTTTCCATTATAAATGAATACAGGTTCTAATTAATGTTGCTAGCTTCGCGGGGAACATTGAAATTTTTTTATGCCAACGGTTTCGAAATCTTTTGCCACGGTATAGCGGTCGTACAGTTCTTAATACTTACTCTACCCTTGCGCTGTAACTTGACGAGGCCCGGAGATAGGCGATGCAGCGTTGCCGCGTAAGAAAGCATGTGTTGTGCATTTTTTTTGTGTAACCAGCACATTCAATTTGAAAACTTTCATATTTAAAGAAATTATAATTTTGAAATTATATATTTTGAAAGTCTTGGTTCTTAAACTTAAACTTTACTTAACTTAAAGCTTTATTCCTGACGCTCGAACTGCTACACCAATGCAGTAGGTAATACTGGGAGGCTTCGAATTTTGAAATCTGTATCTTGTATTGACTTGAAAGACAGAGAGGTTCTTTTAGATAAAATAAAAACAAGTGCAAACATAAATAAAAAAACTAAAGGACTTAAAAGATAAAAACTAAAAGAAAACCCTAACCCTATTCCTGAAAAACCCAAACCGAAACCCTATTCCTGAACAATCGAAATGGTGGCATCTTAGCAGGAGGGCTGCAGAGGCATAGCCTGAGCACTAGATTTCAGACGTCAGAAACCAACTTTTCAACTGCCACTTTTATAACATAAAATATTATTTCTGTTCACTTTTATAATACTACGAAAGAAACTTGAAACCGAGTGTTGCACAATACTTGCGCATGATTAAAACTTCAACGCTAATAAGGGAATTGGTTTTAAAAATCTTATACTAAAACTATTAGGCTCAAACTAGGTATGCGATCTACGCTAAGCTACGAGCATTCTCTGTGCGGTATGATTGCTATACTGCAACGGAGCCGCAACAGAAATTCATGTAAAATACCGACAAGCTTGTATTACGATTGCAAATGAATAACATTTGATCTCGGGCCATGGCGTTGTTTGTGAAATAATATATGCATGCTAAAACACGAGGAATAAGTGAGAGGTGAGACGTTATATTTGTCTATTGGTTCCGTACTTGAGATAAAAAGCATTTGGGGCCAATTTACACCGCTGCGGAAATGGAATGGAATGGAGCGTCAATTTTGCCTCATCACGCGATAAAGCGGGCGAATTCGCTGGAATCGGCTCGATTATTCTAGCGGTCCAAAACAAGAGAGAAAAACTACTAAATAATTCCAGCGAATTGTTTCGGTAACGCTTGGCACTGCTGTGGCCGACCCAACCGTCTCCCCGTTCGCGTCACTTCCCGCGGATTCCATAGATTCTTGAGAATGCGCGAGGATTCCCCGGAAAATGCGCAACCTTTTTCCTTATTTAATTTGTTTGTTATACAACCAATACAACTGTCTTAGAGTTCATATACGTTCATACAATAGCCATATTATGTTATATACTATTTCGTTGCAAAAAGCCGCTTCCATTCCATTTCGCGGTGGTGTAAATAAGAATCCTAAGTATATTGGTAACGTACCCGATAGCTAAACCTCCTTTTTTGATGTTGGTTACTGGTAACTTGAAGAATATCTTTATGGAAACTGCAGCTGAAAGTTATTCTCCGTTTTTGATATTTTTACTAATGATTTAATACTTTCATTTTCCACATCATGAATCATATTGAAGAATTTCTTCTTAATTTAATTTTTATCCTAATATTTGCGAAAAACTACCTATAGTATATTTGAGTAAGTAATGCCAATCATGGTTCAAAACATTTCGATATTGTTGGCGACCAGTTGCCGACTGCTCACTAACTGCCCTGGTGCCTCACGAGTCACGCCTCGCCTCAAAAAGCTCACCGTCAAAAGTCAACACTGAAGACTAGTCAAGACTAAACTCTAGTCGAATGTCAGGAGCCTGTCTGCCCGCGCGTCACTTTAAATTAATAAATGAAATCTTCACCATACATAAAACACGCCTGTCTTCAGATAACGCTTGCCAAATTTATTGCATATTAAATTTATAATGCGGAGTCCAAGGTTGCGATGGATGGACAGCGGGACAGAAATGCCAACCATAAATGCCAATTTCATTCCATGATGCTAACTCGGTATCAACTATAGAAACTCATTCAGAAGAAATTGATGGGTCACTGAGTGATAAATCATAAAAGGATTAGATGACGATGAACTATAATTAGAGAGTCTATAATAATGATTAAGGGAATAAATATTTCTTTAAACATTGGTCTCGAGGCCCTAGACGAATGATTAATGATTATGACGAATGATTTTTTTCCTCTAGCAAAGCAGAATTTACACTTATGCCAAAGTTGTAAAACTAATTTTTCTGTCACCACCAATAAATAAGTTCAAAAATAAAAATAAAAATAAACGATTATAAAATAATTAATTTGTCGGACTGTTGATCTTGGATTAAATAAGTTGTGTAGGTGTCATTCAACAGACTGAAATTTATTCATTTCGAATTTTTTATAGTTAAAATCTTTAATAATACATAATTCAATCTTTTGGGGCCCATTTATAAAAGATAAATAATTTTTATGACTTGAATCGTAAAGTGATTTTGACATACTTAAACTGCTGTTATTTTAATAATTCATTTATTTATTTGGTTATTTATATACGAGGTTTAAATAATAACGAAGTTTATGTGTTTTATTTCAATAAATATCGTTGGTTTTATTGTGAATAATATATTTTAGTACCTACTAAATAATATATATGAGAACAGTATATAACAGCTGTAGGAATAAAAATTGGGGAGCGATCGCAATGGACAGAGACCGATCTTTTGCAGAATCAAAATTAAAAAAAATCACACAGTCACAGAAAACAAGGCAATAATTAATTAAAAAAAAACTTAGTTCTGTGTATGTAAGTGTATATTTTCAGACAAGAGAAGTAACCAAGACGGGTCTCGTTCTTTATATCTCTTTACAGGGTTCCCTACCCAAAGCCAAAAGCCAGGGCCAAAGGAGGATCCCATTACTAAGGCTGCGACATCTGTCTGTCCGTGTGACACCAGGCTGAATCTCTTAATGCGTGATAGTTATACAGTTGAAATTTTCATAGATAATAATGTATTTCTTTAAACAACAAATAGGTACATAGAAATTGGCTTTAACAACAAATAAATAAAAAAAAATCAGAAAAAATAAATATTTTATCGCACAATAACTGTCAAAAAGGTGAGCTTTACCAAAAATGTTTAACTAAACGGAGTTTAAAGTTAAATCCTTGGTACACCAATTAAAATTAGAGGTCCCTGTTCAGGGGTTAGATTAACGCATACAATATATGCAAGGTAATAAATCAGTAAAACAATGAATATATGTGTACATTACAAGTTATTTTAACTAACGTAACGCCAGCCTTGATGTCTTGCATTGATTTGTTGGAGGCATCAATCCTGTGCTGCGGAGGAATGGCAATTATAGCGTAACCGGAGGGCCCATTTGACGTTTTTAAGTGATTGCATTCTTACAAATAGGTTACTACAATTAATATTTGATCTACATTTAGTCTTTTGTGATTGTAAAAGGTAAATGACTTTTGTTTTAATAGAAAGTTAGAGAATATTTTTATTAATGCTTGAGAATATTTTTATTAATATTTTTATTAATGAGCTAATACACAGGTATCCAGAGCTGGACACATTTCACACCCCGTCGCGTCAGCTTGAACGAAGTTCGAAGCTGATGTTAGAAAAACTAGACATTTAAGAGTCTGCTTACCCACGATGTCTCCCATACATTCGTAATACCAAAATCATTTGTAATTCGTGCAAAATTCAATTATGTTGTGGTGCTGTCTGTTACTTTGTTTTAAGTAACTTTAACAGACACGTACTTAACTTGAACACCGGGCCTAACAATATTAAGTAAATATCATAAATGTATGACAGAACTCCCTTGTGAATGTTTCGGTGTGATTGTTTCTAATCTCATAAAACGGTTAATTTTATAGCCCGTGCAGTAATAAGCAATCTTCATAAACATGGACGCTTATTACGTTATAATGATTTTCTTCGTGCGCTGTTCTTGACCCATATTGTATGTACATCGTAGAGAGACATGCAATTATTTTGTTATGCAACTGTGACGTCTTTTGTTAGAAATAATAAGTAGTCGACATTGTTTCAAGTGATGTGCCTAGTGCCTACATAATATGCTTGGAAGGTAAGGACGTTAGGAATATTCACATTACAATTTGTCATTTCATTCACCAACTAAAAAGCATTTATTTTAAAATATTTACATACTTAATTAATCTAACTTATTTTAATGCTAAGTTATAAACCTACTTTTTACAACAAAATATAAAATCAAAGATAAAAAGTATAAAAAGAAAATTGTGCTAGTATGCATCAAATCACCAACTCCAACGAATATATAATATTCCATCTCCTCTCCCTTCAGTTTCGGAGATGTCAAAATGACGAAATTTGGTGTAGATCTTCATAAAATTTTTGTATGTGTAGGTTTTGTACTTACGATATATTGGGATAAATTATGTAATTAGATAAGTTTTATGGCTTTTAGCTCTTAAATAACCGCTCCAACTGTACCTAATGATCGATAATGATTCCAGCTGCTTTCTGGCAGATTAAATAATTTGTAATTTTTAAGAAGAAGAGATGCAATGAACGTGTAACCTGTAAAAAATAGCGAGAGTATTTAGCCAAACTTTTGGTGGTGTACGCAAGTGTGTCCCTACACTAAAGCGTTATCAAAAACACTGGTTAATAAAACAATTTGTTGACTTCACTTACCTGATTATTGTTAATTGTTTACGAGAGTCATTACCAGTGCTATACGATAATTCGAATTTACCCACATAAAGGCTATGTCTGTTTTATTGGTTTTTAATAAGTACTTTTTTATTGTTTATTAATGACATAATTCTGCGCAGGATCTTGCGTAAGCGCCCTTTTATGATGCCGACTTTTTGCCACAGATAATATTTATTTTTACCGACTTTCAACACAAAAGATTTACGAAATTAACAAAACAGAAACAAAATCGCATTTAAAAAAAATAAAATAAGGAAAGGCCTCAAATAGGGATGCCATAGTCTAAAATGCTCGCCAAAACACTGGCGCTATTGCCTCGCTGTACAGCCAGGCTTAGCCGACAGGTTAAGTAAGCGCCCCAGACCTTGTAAGTAACATACACACACACACACACACACACACACACACACACACACACACACACACACACACACACACACACACATAAACACGCATACTAATTAAAACTATATGTATAAGTATAGCTGTATACTAACAGGAAGAGCGGGGATCCTGGGACACAGGTTTTATATAATTAACTTACTCCAGGATCCCCAAAAACCATTGTTAAATGATATACATATTATGGTGAAAATAAAATTTCATTTAAAAAAAATTGATCAACGCGACTGCTACGAGGACAGATATGGGGTTCACAAAAATAATTTTTACTTAATTTTTACTTTAATTTTATTTTAATTTTTACTTTTTTACTTACTAATTTTTACTTTTTTTTAGTTAAATTACTTACCTACTTTATTTTGATACGGAACCCTAATTTATAACAACCCTCTTTTGTGTCTTTCA
Organism: Coenonympha glycerion; assembly: GCA_963855885.1. Lineage (NCBI taxonomy): Eukaryota > Metazoa > Arthropoda > Insecta > Lepidoptera > Nymphalidae > Coenonympha > Coenonympha glycerion. Next base: position 12,156,679 of record OY979646.1, read on the forward strand.
TTACTTCATTAATCACTTTAAATCACATTTCAATAACCCTGATAACACAATTAATATTTTTCATATCCATACAAATGTGTGTCAATTATACTTTTATGACTTTACTCGTTGAGATCTTAAAAGATCATAATTATTGATTTTATTACTTATTCACAATTTTCGTAACTTTGATGACCTGCGTAGGAACTTATCTTAATTGCCTGAAACTCTGATTAATAAATGAAACTCTGATAAAATGATCAAATAATCTGGAAAAAATATTTAGTTCTCCATTGAGAACTAATATTTCGTTTTCTAATTGTTGAAAGAAATATATTTGTTCACATTTAATTTAATCGGACTTTCCAGCCCAGCCAGCCCTGCATAAAATGCTTAAATAATAAAGCCCTTTTTGATTATCAAAATCACGTTCTATCGTGCTGGTCTAAATTGGATGCTACTGTGTGATCGTAAAACCTTGGATTAACCGTTAACTGTGTAATAATAGTTCCCTTGTCGTAATAATGGTCGGGCGGACATTAAATTCCTATTAGAAATCAATTATTGTGATGCCTCCATGATGCCTCAATAAATATGAGAGAAGGGTGGCTAAATGATGTTCTCATACCCTAGTAGGTCAGGGATGACTGGAAATATATCTGCATAACAACTTAACTGAAATAAAAGGATTATGAGATTGTGAAACCTCAAAAACTGTTCAAAAACTTTTGTCATGTATGACTTATCTGCGATCGTCATCGGAACTGTCAGAACACTGTTAGACGTACCTATTGTATTCGAGCAACAAATTGACCACGTGACTTATCGAAGACAACTGTCATCCTGAATCAATTTTAGAATATCCTTCTATGATTATAACATCAAGATGAGCCCATCCGAACATTTTACGTAAACCTTCTTCATACAAGAAAATGTAGTGCCATCTGTCGAAACTCCTGCGAAATACTGCGTAGGCTTACAGCTTACTACTGACGCCGGGGCGTTTTGCTCCCATAAACTGGCGACATTGTGTCTTTGATATCCTTCCATATAGTTATGCAATGAGCGATCGACTTTCTGTGGCGATTGTACATGTTATTGTGTCATGTGGCTTGGTCAAGATCCTCGCGGGAGACCGGTGAATATCACTCCCGTTCTTCTACCAACACTGTCCGTCGTTCCAAATTACATTTATATACCTTCCAAAATGATCTTGGATTGAGCAACTAAGAAAGTGACATTTCTCCATTTCCAGGCAGCCAGCGCCCTCTTTACTCTCGACGGTCATCGTGGAGAAGAATTAACGAGGAGACTAGCGCGAGGCGAGCGGAGACGAAGAAGATGTCGAGCCATCCTCGCGGTCATCGCCCTCCTGCTGCTGCTGGCTGCCATTTGCGCTGTGGAACTGCTCATGTCGAGGGGACAGCGTGTATTTGGGGCTGTGCTGCGCTAGATCTTGATGATTTGGTTAGTTTACTTCTGTATCTAACGTTTACGACCGCACGTCCACCATCTCGCTTCGCAGTCACAAGTAAAGTGAGAAGGTGAAGGATAGAATATAGAAGAAGATGACAGCCATTTTGCGCTAGCCTCTGACACATAAGGTCTGGGTTGCCCTAGATTTTGATGTTTTGGTTAGTGAACGTGATTAGTTGTTCTTATTTCCAAGCGATCGGGCTCCATCCTTCATGAACACGCAAGCTACGTAATTAGGTCAATAGAAGTATGAATGTACGTTAAAGAATGAGGAAGAAGATGGGGAACCTAACACTTTTTGACACTCTTGCTGGCTGACAGTGTCTAAAACCTGTGCTGTGGAACTGCTTATGTCGAGGGGACAGCGTGTATTTGGGGCTGTGCTGCGCTAGATCTTGATGATTTGGTTAGTTTACTTCTGTATCTAGCGTTTACAACTACAAATTTAGTATAGTTCGACCGCACGTCCACCATCTCGCTTCGCAGTCACAAGTAAAGTGAGAATGTGAAGGATAGAATATAGAAGAAGATGACAGCCATTTTGCGCTAGGTTCTGACACATAAGGGCTGGGTTGCCCTAGATTTTGATGTTTTGGTTAGTGAACGTGATTAGTTGTTCTTATTTCCAAGCGATCGGGCTCCATCCTTCATGAACACGCAAGCTACGTAATTAGGTCAATAGAAGTATGAATGTACGTTAAAGAATGAGGAAGAAGATGGGGAACCTAACACTTTTTGACACTCTTGCTGGCTGACAGTGTCTAAAACCTGTGCTGTGGAACTGCTCATGTCGAGGGGACAGCGTGTATTTGGGGCTGTGCTGCGCTAGATCTTGATGATTTGGTTAGTTTACTTCTGTATCTAGCGTTTACAACTACAAATTTAGTATAGTTCGACCGCACGTCCACCATCTCGCTTCGTAGTCACCAGTAAAGTGAGAAGGTGAAGGAAATAATATAGAAGAAGATGACAGATGACAGCCATTTTGCGCTAGCCTCTGACACATACCTAAGGGCTGGGTTGCCCTAGATTTTGATGTTTTGTTTAGTGTACGTGATTAGTAGTTCTTATTTCCAAGCGATCGGGCTCCATCCTTCATGAACACGTAAGTGAATTTTGAGGCTGCGCTACGCTAGATCTTGATGTTTTGGTTAGTGTAAGTACTTCTATATCTCTTACGAGTCTCCAAGCGTCACTGAGAGCTCCACTGCACGTCCACTTCACTTTGTAGTCATCCTGGACAAGGCATAGAGTGAAAGGTTCATAAAGTATAAGAAGGTAAAGAGAACGAGGAAGAGCCGACTTGCGTTGTTAGACACTCCTGCTGGCCCCCATCTGTGCTGTGTTTTTCATGTCGAGGGGAAACTTTGTATTTAGGGCTGTGCTGCGCTAGATCTTGATGTTTTGGTTAATGTACCTACTTCTATAGGTAATTCTTAAAAATACCCCAAGCGTCACTGAGAGCTCCACTATAAGTCCGCTTCGCTTCGCAACCATCCGTAAATTGAGCAAAGGATAGAGTAAAAGTTCCATAAAGTGATAAGGTAAGGGGAATGAATTCTGGCACTCCTATGTGTGCTGCTCGTGTCGAGGGGACAGCTCATTTTCGAGCTAGCTCTTGATGTTTTGGTTAGTGTACTTCTGTGTCTAATTCCGAGTACTTATCCGCTAATGGTTTGAACATTTCGAGGAACCTGCATGCCTGAGAGTTTACCACTATGTTTTCAAAGGTGTGTGAAGCCCGCCCACCCACCGTTGGCCAGCGTGGTGAGCTATGGCCAATCCTCTCTCATTTGTACTGAGAGTAGTAGAACCATGCCCAACAGTGGGTCATAAAAATAGTTGATACGCAGAAACTAACTAATAGTGGGATTGTGCTATTTGCTTTACGTATTCAAATACTATATTTTCAGTTTCAGAAACCTCTACCGAAGAATTGGATCAATTTTGGAAACTACATGCTTTAGCCTCTCCTGACATACTGATCTCACTGGATTTTCCTTAATAATCTTTATTACTGGATCTTCGATTATATTTTATGACTTAATTATCAAAATATAATATGCAAGATTATAGTTACCAAATGTATAACTTCGGGTTGTTTTACGATTCGAGACGTCGTTCCTGATATCGACTTAAAAATGCCATTATTTTAATAATTTAAAGAGAAAACATAAACTACTTAGAACGTTTTCTTGAAACTTCAGTTTATTTTGTAGGTTATTTTAAGTTATATAAACCTTATATATTTGTCATTTATAATCTCTTTTACTTAATTACATCATTCAATAAAAACACTTTCTCTTAATTTACGAGTAAATATTTCAAATGACATCAAAAGTTTTATTTGTATTTTTTGAAAGTATACTTCACTTAGCAGTCATCCTAACCTGACGTAGTTAGGTATTTGTGTCATAGCTATTTCACAGTGATTAGCTAAAGTTAGCTAGTTTTTTAAAAACTATTTTCTTAATAATTCAAAAGTAAAAAGAATAGGTAATATTTTATTTGTTTTTCTTGATTTGATAATTTTTAAAAGTATGATTTTGTTTTTAGTTAGGTATTTCAGAGTGTACTGAGTGCTAAAGTTAGCTAAAGTTTTTGTACCATTACTATTTTTCAATTTTTTTTTCTCAAAAGTAAAAAGAATAATATTTTGTTTGTGATATTTTGGCTGTCAGTGAAAACTAATAACACAAGTTACCAATGCAAATGTGTATAACAAATTAAAAGTAGGTACCTACTTAGGAGATTTTAATGAGGTAATTAGTTATGTGTAATCAACGGCCATGTGTGAGAAATTTTGTTTACGAATTAAAACTAAGTGTAAGTATTAGTGTAATTTTTAGCATACTGTATGTTATTAGTGCCTAAAATAAAATTAAAACAGAAAATAACCGACAAAAAGATCTAGACGCTAAACTTTATTTGTGTACATTTCTGCCAATGTTCTTTTATTAACGGGTTGATAAAATTTATGAACTTTTCGAAATTTAAAAAATTTGATTAAATAGAACCACAGCCACAAAATTACTAAAATGATTCTATTGGTCTGTTTCTGTTTTAAATCCTTAACAATAATTAAGTAAAGAAGTGCCTTAGGTAATGTACCTACCTAAATTTTTTGTGTAAGTATAGATTTATTTATCAAATTACTATCTTCCTACACTACTATAGTAATACGTAGAATAATCTCACTCAATATACTTAAAGTAATTGATTTTTAGGAACATTTTGTACACAACATTTTAGGACAAAAAATAATTCGAGATTTGTGATCCCTAAAAAACTTTGGAAAAATGTAAATTTTACCTGTGCATCGCTGATATGCATTTTTATTTTGTAATTTTATAATCTCCCCGTTATATAGTGAAATTCACAATTAAATTTTTTAATTGTCTATTGATTGCTTAAATTTTTGATTATTAAGATTAGAATATATAGTTGGTCCAATCAAATAAACGCATGTCTTTTTTGCAATTTCAAGAAAATATTTTCAATAGGTACTCATAAGTACAATAAAAAATATAACTCTACTAATATTCTCTGATTTTAATGTACATATCATTGTACAAATTTAGTAGATTTTTTGACTTGGATGGATTTTAAGTATAAAATCAAGAAACTTGAAATAAAATTGTATACCTTCTTGATTCACAATTAATTATATAGTCAGGCTCTATGAAATTATTGTAATATATTCTATGCAGGTTTAGTTTAAAATAAAAGGTACCTATAATCACCTGTGTTACATATTAATATTTCATTTTTTCATTTCGCACCAAGTGCTTTGTAGATTGTGTAGATAATAAAGATATAATTTAGAAATACTCTGTTTTATTTTTTTATTTAACATCTTGCATATACAAATATCTATATCTACACTTACATCATAATATTCTTTGGTCGTAAAGAGCAAATTCAAAATCTTTATTTGTTCAAATAGTATTGAACAAATAAAGATTTTGCACCTATTTATATGGAAAATACTAAAATTAGCACCGCGCTCATCGAAATACTAATCTATTTAAGCCGTCATAACGTACAAAATACAGAACTGGTACCACTACAAACGACACACGGGTAATTTAAATTTAGTAAAATCGGCCAAGTCGAGTCGGACTCGCAATTACGGGGGACGGTATTTTTTCGACAGTTTGTCCAACTAATCAAAAACTATCAGGCATAAAAATAATTTTTTTTATATTACCCTTTTATATTACCCATATACCCCACTCAATATTGTTATTTTCGCCCTTTTAAAATAAAAATAAAAACGATTTTCAATTTTTTATAATTGCAATGACGGCGGGCCATTATTAAAAAAAAATCAAAATTTAAAATATCTTTATTTTACATAGGTAGGCCTAATATACAGGCTCTTGTAAAAGGTCATTATGATATTTGTCACATTTGTATGGCGATAACTCCAAGTCGACTTAAAACTAAGTTTACGAGGGTTCCAACGCGCCCTGCACTGAGAAGAAGCCCACAACAAACTCAGCCAGGTTTTGTTTTCTGTTATCATCACTTCACAAAAGCTCTTAAAACTAATTGAGCTAGTATAATTACAGCAGTTCATTCATCCCCAAGGATTTGATTCTTGTAAGTGATCCTTATCTACAACTATTCCAATTTTCATGTCGATATCTTTAATAGTTACTGAAATAAAAGGTCGTGACACACAGACAGACGGACAACAAAGTGATCTTACAAGGGTTCCGTTTTTTTTGTGGTACGGAACCCTAAAATCACCAATATTCTCACGATTGGTTCATACTGTGTTGTGGTAGCTGTGATTGGCTGACTGACGCAGTCAACAACTGCACAACAAATAAAAATGGGAAATGCTTTCCAAAAAACCAACTTCAAATGCCACTACAAAGAGTGAAATAATTTTTATTTAAATTTTAGGTACCTACACCAATTCGAAGTCGGGCAATGTTTCATACAATCCCTAATAGTCCTTCTTACTTACTTGATGTGCGAAGAAATGACGAAGTCATAGACAATCGCCCGACTTCGAATTGGTGTAGGTACCTAAAATTTAAATAAAAATTATTTCACTCTTTGTAGTGGCATTTGAAGTTGGTTTTTTGGAAAGCATTTCCCATTTTTATTTTATACTTTTTAGTGGAAAACAATAAAATGCACAAGGCGTTGTAAAAATACCCAAATTGCTTGAGGTGTGTTCATAAAATCTGAAGAGATACCTCAAATTCACCAAGATCCCATCATCAGACCCTGACTTGATGACTTTAGTCATCAAATCAGTATCTGCTAGCAAATGCACCATTAACTATAAAAAATACCCAACTCGCTTCAAGTATACTAGCAAAATTTAAAGAGTTCCCTCGATTTCACCAAGATCCCATCATCAAACCCTGACTTAATGATTTTAGTCATCAAATCAGTATCTGCTAGCATATGCACCAGTAACTATAAAAAATACCCAACTCGCTTTAAGTATACTAGCAAAATTTGAAGAGTTCCCTCGATTTCACCAAGATCCCATGATCAGATCCTGACCTGATGACCATAGGACAACTTGGAAAATATTACTCTTTTTAATAATACTCAAATAGTTTCATGTGTCCATATAAAATTTGAAGAGTTCCCTCGATTTCTCCAGGATCCCATCATCAGATCCTGACCTGATTAAAATGGGACCATCTGGAAACAAAACCCTCTTAAACAAAAAAAGAATTTTTCAAATCGGTCCACGCGTCTTCGAGTAATCGGTGAACATACATAGATAAAAAAAAAAAAAAAAAAAGATTCCGACGAATTGAGAACCTCCTCCTTTTTTTGAAGTCGGTTAAAAATTACCCTAAGCATTGATTTATAAACTAAGGATTGTGGGTCAGCGCTAAAGAGTGTCCGAACCGAATGACATACAAAACGCGAAAAGACATACAATCGCACTTCAGTCTCGTGTTTGAAAATTAGGCTGTATAGTAATGGTTTAAGAAATTAATACATTGTTTTAGTTTCTTTATTAAAATACCCATGTACCCTCGTTTATATAAGTTTTCTCACTTCACTTTTTTGTGAATTTTGTATTACACCCGTCGTCCATATACAGTGTGTAACAAAAACACTGTTGGCCCTTTTGGGTACCTATACATAATCTTGTAGGTGTACCATTAATGAACATCTTATTTGAAAAATCATTTACTGATTCATGTTATGGCTCATAGTCAAAATAGCTATTAAAATAGACACATAAAAAAAATGTTTCATACATCTGATAGTACCTCCAAATTCGAAGGGAAGACGCGGCGCGGCGGCGGCAGCGTCCTTTGACCCACTCAAAGCGTGCCGCCGCGCCGTTCTACTATCCTTTGTATTTACAAAATGCCGCCGGCCGAGTGACCAGTAGCTCGCGCATTTTATTTCTCGTCGCCCTTGTTTGCAGGGGTCAGAAGTCATTTTCAATTAACAAATTATAATGATTTAATATTTAATTTAAATATTTTAAATTATTAGTTTTTCCAAATGAGTTGATTTTTTAAGTTTGAAAATCGATTCTACTCACGCAGCTCACAGGGACCACAGGGTTTTTGTTACACACTGTATTAATAAGCCTATGACCCTAAGGTGAAATTTTAATGGGGCCAGTCTTCAGTAGAAGATACAGTTCGTGCTTTAGTATTCCGATGATCCATACTTACAAGCTTTAAGTGTTAGTATAAAATAAACTTAATGTACATAATTATAACAATTTTCAATCGACGGCGCAGACGACGGCGTCAATTCTTTGATCCAGCTCGTTCATGGGGACTTCGTCCATCACTTGGCAGTTGAAAGCCACGGCGAGGATCTGTAAACATGATATTATAGTAAATACTAGCTGGTCCGGCAAACGTTGTTTTGGTTTTGCATATGAAAAAAGCTTACGACCTCTAAAACCTACCAAACATACGCAGAAAATTTCATAACAATCAGTCGAGTAGTTTCCAGAGCTAAATAAAAGTCGCGCGTCTTCCGGGAAATCCTCGCGCATTCTCGAGAATTTCCCTTGTCAGCGCCATCTATAGAATCCAAAGGAAGTGGTGCGGGAAGTGAGGCAGTTGGGTCAGTGTCGGTCAGTAGGGTCTTGAGTATTCCAGCCAATTCGCGCGCCTTCTCGCGTCGTGAGGCGATATTGACACTTCTATTCCATTCCATTCCGATTAGTCAAGCTGTCGAGCGGCAACGTCGGTGAATAAATATATTATGGGTACCTGAGAGTTTACAAATCAATTGTGTGGGACATAAGAAAAGGATGAGACGTCACCTTGGGTGGGTTTGGATTCTCCCGTAGGTTGGCGATGTATTTGTCGTAGTACCCGCCTCCGTGGCCGACTCTGCCGCCGCTGCGCGAGAATGCCACTCCTGGAGCGATGATCAGGTCCAGACCTGGGACCAACGATATTATCATGAAACTGGATTGAAGCAGCAGCTTTCGCTCTAAGTGATTTATACGATAGTCATAGAGACTTGGTTGTCGATCTCTCATTCCAAAACTGGAACGAAATTAAAAAATTTAATGAAAATAATAAATTGTATGATATAAAAACTAAATAAGTGGGTCTTCCGGGGAATCCTCACGCATTCTCGAGAATCGCCCTAGCTACCTACTATCGGCGCCATCTGTGGAATCCGCTGGAAGTGGCGCGAAGCATTTACGAAACCATTCGCTGGAATACTCGACTATTCCAATTCTCGCGTCATGAGGTTAAGTTAATGCTTCCATTCCATTCCGCCGCGGTGTAAATTGAACCTTAAAGCCTACCTTGCTCCAAAGCGTCTTCCCTCTGCATATCCTTGGAGTGCTGCTGTATCCCGTGCTTCGTCAGCGGCATGGCCTTCTCGTCATCAGGCTCCAGTCGCAGCATCTTCATCTTGCCACCCGCGTACTGCGGCACGAAGGCGGCCGCGCCCCGACCCTGAATGTGGGCTATGATGGGCATGGTGTTGACCTCTTGGTCCGTGCTCATGAATATGGCTATCCTTTGCGCTGACTTGTAGAACGGGTGGTTGATGATCTGGAATTGCAACGCACTATATCCTATACCTTTAAACGAGCAATTCCTGTATAAGTATATGTATTTTTCTATCCGAGAATCAGATTATATAATCTGATTCTCGGAAACGGCTCGAATGATTTTCATGAAATTTATTATACAAGGGGTTTTGGAGGCGATAAAGTGATCTGGCTAGGATTCATTTTTAAAAATGTCGTATTTACCAAAAAAAAAAAACTTATACCTGGCATCTATTGGCAAAAAGTAAAACTATTACATTAAACTCTTGCTGCCATCTATTGGTGAGTAGCTGTAATACTACCGAGCAAAGCTCGGTCACCCAGAATTTTATTTTTACAATAAACAAGTAATGGACTGCGATCTCAGCTCACCTGATGGTAACTGATGATGCAGTAGAAGATGTTATCGTAATAACTTGGAAGGGGTAAGCAAATTCACCCCGACGCGAACGGTTTCTACACAGCATCGCACCGGAACGCTAAATCGCTAACGGCGGTGCGTCTTTACTGGTAGCTCCCACCAGATCAGAACTGAGCTAACCTGGAAATTATAAAATTGCAAAGTGGTCCGTGGCAGGAATCGAACCCGCGATCTCCCACTTGGAACTCGAGCGCGCGCCCCTGAGCTCGGGAGGTCGCCATAAGTTGACACCGTACCGACGTCAGTGAACTGTCTAGCGATTCACGTACTTCGTCGGCTGCTTTTCGTGAAGTGAAATGTTTAAATACGTCGTGGCATTCACGTACTCGTGTGGTGCCCAGTCTGCGTAAAGACTACACCCCTATCCTATATGCTATATTTTTTATTGAATTTATTTTTGTCTTTGTCACTCTCACGGATACGTTGATGGGTGCGACATGCAGCGTCGCGGAAGAATATAACAGAAAAACGACCTTTTACCTAATTACTCAAAAACTAACCTGTAATCTGTTTGTTTCTCAACGTTTTTAGATGTTATAATTACCGACACATTGAAATAAAAATTACTTGTAGTTTCCGATAAAAATGAGGAAAACTGAGATTTTGAAGTAACTTTTGGGATAACATTCTATCGAGAAAATTTTATCCAATCGTGTTTCTGCTTCTCAACGATTTTAGATTAAAGACCCAAAATACATGACGTTTAAATTTAAAAGTAATTGTCTTTATAGTTTTTAAACTAAACTTCACTAAAGATCGCTTAAATACGGCTTCTACGCCGTTAAATCAATAGTTTCAGTTTAGTTAAGTACTTTAGTTAAGTAGGTGTGAAGGACTAACAAACATTTCCTACACAGACTAACTAGGAACCTTTATAAAATTAGTCACTCATACCTACCTATTTAGAAGATTTCTACCTAGCTACGTTTAGGTTTCGGTAGGTAAGTATAATACCTATAAAGTATACACATAAGCAAATCTCGTAAAGCGAATCGCTTGACTGCCGGTAGGTACTATGAAATACTGTGTTTATTTGCTTTTAATTATGTTATCAGAAGTTTAGTTTATGATAAACTTTGCCCTTTAGGTATAATATATCTTGTGGTAGACGATTTAAAAATATTCAAATTAAAAAAAAAAACGAAACGAAAATGTTACACCAAAACCAAACAAATATTAACGAAAATCCTTAAAATAATACCTAAAAACTAAAAATAAAAAAAATCCTAACACAGAAAAAATCCTATAGGGATTTAAACCCAGTCTACTAACGTTACTGGGGCCATTTACCATTTAAGGTACCCCTACAGCGCTTTATGAGACAAATAGAAAATACTTTATTGTAAACCATTACAAAACGAAAGAAAAAACAAATAAAATAACCAACAAAACAAATGTAAAATATGGCGGCCTTATCGCTACACAGGCAACCATCGGGGTAAGAAGCGGCTATTGGAAAACATGAGGTTATTGGAAATACTTTTTGCCCAATCATGATGGCAAGCGTTATTTTGCCATAAAAGGGCATAAAAAATAGCTTAGCCTCATATCTACCTACTAGCTGACCCGGCAAACGTTGCTTTGCCATTATGGATATAAAAATAGCATACGACCTACTCTCAGAACTTCCGAACATACACAGAAAATTTCATAACGAAGCATTTTGGTAATAAAAATTGGCACGAGGTTTTTATACATATACTAGCTGATTCCCGCGACTTCGTCCACGTGGGATAAAAACTATTCTATCTTTTAAGTTGGACCAACTGACAGATATTCACGAAGTTTGAACTAAATCGGTTCAGTAGTTTAGGAGTCCATTGAGGACAAACATTGTGACACGAGATTTATATATACATACTAGCTGATGCCCGCGACTTCGTCCACGTGGGATAAAAACTATTCTATCTTTTAAGTTGGACCAAATGACAGATATTCACGAAGTTTGAACTAAATCGGTTCAGTAGTTTAGGAGTCCATTGAGGACAAACATTGTGACACGAGATTTATATATATTAAGATATTAGATGATTAGAAGATAAATAACCGGCTTAGGTACCTACTTTATTATATACGATTTCTGACTGCCGTTTCTTCTCCTCTGGCGACATCTGCGCAATGAGTGTTGCCACTTTTTCCCTCAGCAGCAACTTCGCGGGGTCCGGTGTTCGACTCATTTTGACCGAAGCGCTGGAAGAACACCAAAGAGTGAAGGGTTTGAGGATGCTGCAGTGACAACTCACAACTGTGGTCATGAAAATAAAGTAAGTATGTAAGTAGGTAATTCGGATGTGGCTATTGAAGTACCTACTTATTATCAATGTGTAGGTAGGTATAATAAGAATAAAATATGAGGATGAAGAAATCCTAATTAAAATACCTATCAGAAAGGTATTATTAATCTTTGTATCTGAAAAATTTTAATCTGTATGTAGCTGTTGTGTTTACTCTTTTTAGGGTTCCATACCAAAATGGTAAAAATGGAACCCTTATGGTGAGACTTTCTCCGTCCGTCCGTCCGTCTGTCACACTCGATTCAGGAAGTACTTTCATACTCGTGTTGTCCTCACAATAGATGGCGTTATTTTATTTCTCTTGTCTGTGTAACCACAGATGTTATATTGTGTAACCTAACCATCAATAAAATATATTGTTAAAATATATTGTTTTGTTACTATTAAACCAGTTATTCCGAATTAAATGATAGATAATATTATTAGAATACCTACTTATCGAAATATTTTAAATAGGTACTTAAATAAAAAAAATTAAAAAAACACATAAAATAGCAACGCCTTACCAATAACAATGAATGAGATTCCTTACCCACATTCACTCACAGAATGATAAAACTATACTAAAGATTACGCAGTTTGTATTAATCAAAGGTGTTATCAATTATCACACACTCGTTTGAGCTGAGCTCACAAGTCACAACAATTTACAACCCAAATACTGATGTTATGATGGATGTTATTGAAAACGTGCTTGTTTATTAAACAGCGCCATCTTCTAGAAAGATATCGCACTATGTCGTAGTTCGCTAGTACTCTACAGTAGTTAGTAGGCCCGTTAGTACAGGTTTTTTTTAATGTCATCAGCTGTCCATAGATAGCGCTGGCTGTAAATGTATGGAGGAATTCGGTTCGTGCGAAGTGAGTCGACGCCGACTCGAATATTTTGAAAAACCTGTACGAACAGTAGATACCTAATTAAGCGTACATTCACGTAAGCAAGAAATAAGCTATCTGCAATTGAATGAATGTGGTTATAGCCATGGTTGTAATCTACTAACATTAAAAGAAAAAATGTTGTAGAGATGAATGAGTTCAGAAACCTCTCGTCGCCTTCACCGTGTTTGCCTCAGACTTTGAGGGAGGTTGTATGTAGAACCTTTTATTTAACGAAGATTACAAACTCACAAGATAATTCTATGAGGAGATAAGACGCTAATTACAAACTCACAAGGTAATGCTATGAGTAAATGAGGAGATAACGACAAACTGCAGTTTCGGAAAATTAGGTTATCTAATTTTTATGTCGCTGCCAATGTTCAAATAGTTGCTAGTAGCCTATAAGTACATAATTGATTATACATATAGGTACTTACTGTGATTATAACTGTGACCAAAATTTTAGGTATGGTACCATTATATCGCTCGTAGAAGACAGAAATATAGTGATTAAAGCCTCCACGCTGATTCAATAATGTAGATAGATAGATACATAATAGTAGTTTATGAAACGGATGCATAATGGGGGGTAGTTTAAAAAACGAGCCGCAGGCAAGTTTTTTAATAGTATCACACGAGTGTTTTAATACCTAATTATGTAGAGTTTCATACACTACTTTATCTACGCTCAAATTATCATAAATCCAAACCATAAAATCTTGCTAACGTTTGTCGTAAATCCTTCACTTTGTTGGTAAAAGATTGTGGGTCATTTTTGTTGCAATTACTAAAATTTCAGGTGGAGTTAAATTTTCTTTAGTAGGTTTCACTGCTAGACATTTTCCGCGCTAAGTTTTGACTAAGTAACAAAAATAACACATTGAAATGTTAAAAGTTAAGTAGGTATGGCGCCAAAATTCGGTTGTAAACTGCGTTAATAGTCTGTTAAAAAAGTCATGAAACAAAAAAAAAGTAGAAAAATATTTATACAAGTCAGATAAAGTATATTTTTAGTGGATAATTAAATAATCAAAAATTATACATAATTCTTTTCAATATTCTGTAGGAACACACTTTTTAATCAGTCATATAAGGCAGGGAAAAATTATTGTTTCCGTGAATTAATTGTTGTCTATGGTCGACCCATGACTACCAACTAAATGTTGTCTGTGGACTCCATATACCTATAAAAAAACAAAATTGAGGATTGGCTCTACACTCTTTTTGGCTATGACGACCACAGAGAAAAGAAAGTTATTCCCTGGTCTGTGATGACGCCACATAAAAATACAGGAACCCAGAGCCGAGTATCGTAATGGAAATTATTCAACTATCTAGAGATATTTCCATAGTACAGCGATGTTATAATGAATAACTTTTTAATAATTATAGAAGTCTGTGAATAAAGTAGGTCAATATGTGACACATTTTGATTTCATAATTCGAACTTTAAGCAATGAGCGTATACGTATAATAAACTCTTTATGTTGCAGACCACAGAATAAAAGTATAAAAAAAGAAATAAACAAAACCAAACGAACTTAGGAGTACCTATACTTTGGCTGCCTTATCGTTACATGGCGATTTCTACAAGGCCCTATGCAAAACATACTTAATAATATTATCTGCAAAGCATGAAAGCTTTGTTAAAACAAAGAGGATTGTAAAAAAGAAACACAATACCTACCTACGCGGTGTGATTTGTCGTAACATCCTTTTATCAGAATCGAATAGTTTTGGTTCGGTACAATACAGGATTTTTCATTTGATATAGGTAAGTAAGTGCTTCAGCGTGATTCGTGTTCCCGTCATACGGTGCGAGGAGGAAACACCGTGGGGTTTAGCCGGTAAGAATCCGGCATAACCCAGCCGCTCCCCCGGGCGACTGGGTGTCCATGAGGATTCCCCACGATAAAAAAAAAAAGGTATAGATGGCGCCAAAGAGATGGCGCGCTGTCGGGGGTTCAACGTCTGTTTCCCGGTAGTCTAGTTTGGGCTTTTATAATGTCTAAATTGGCTAAGGTATCGTATGGTGGACGGCAGTGCTTTATTAGCTTACGAGCCAAGACCTACCGCTAAGAGTTTCAACGATCTATGCAGCAATTCCAAGTATTTATACAATAAATATATTATACCTATGTAATATGATATGGTTTATGAGATGAATGAAGAAGAAAAACACAACAACAAATTTTAAATTGCGATTGTATTCTATCATAGATGTGGTATTCTATAATTATTTCAATATGAGAGTAGGTAGACTTCGAATAACGGAACCCTAATAATGCATGACCAGACACGAACTTGAAAGTTTTTTCCTATGTGTACACGTTAAGGAAGAAATAAAAACAGGTGTCTTTGACATTCAACTGTGCGCACTTTTTAAAGCTTTGAACATGCTCTGTAGAAAAATTTCATTCCGGGCGTCGTCGTTTTTATTATCTATTATTTATCCCCAAGATAAAAAAACGCGTGCTATACCGAAAAAATGCATGTATATTGGTACCATTATTCATACCCCACAGATTTTAACTTACCCTACTTCAGTTTCATTCTTCAGTTAAATAAAAGCTATTTTACATTTTGTCTCTACAAAGTAGAGATTTATGTGACAAAGTAACATAAAATTCGAAAACATCATTATTTTGTCACATCATTAGGTAAAGACGTAGGAAACAATAATTATGATATTATCTCATAGTCATTAGGTAATTTCCGAACGCAACATTGAATTTGGCGCCAAATGCGGCGAACGGCGCGCGTAAACATCGCGTTATTAAACTTTACACGACAAACCGCAAACGTCACTCGTGAAAAAAAATATGGCCGCCTGCAGTCAGAACCTCAGCACGTTACAACTTTAAAAATATTTTGTTGTATTAAAAATAATAGAATAAATAAGTTTTTTACTAATTTATTCTAATTGAATGAATTACAAATAAAGTAAAAGAATAAGAGAGTAGATAAATATAACATTTCATTAATTTTAATGAATGACTCATTTTATTTTGTTTGCATAATTATTTAAATTGCAGTGTTTTCTTTTATTTGTTGTGTAAATTTAATAATATGCGATTGTGATTATTCCCTGTAAGAAATGAGAATAAAACTTGCTCAAAGTTACGAAGGTAAGAAGGTATTTTTATTATAAAATTAACAGTTGAGACTGTTTACTGTTTTATGAATTATTATTACATTCTTTGATTTGTTTGATTTGATTAATTTCATTATTAATCACCCGATCAATTATTAGCTACTTTACAATAGATATTATAAAATCGATGTGTTGTTATTATTTTGTATAGAATACAGCTTTTAATCAAGTTTTACAGAAGTCAAACCGTCTGATATCTACGACTTCACCACTTCTGTTCAAGACTTGTGAACCACTCTAAGCCGGCTAACATGATTGCAGGAACCCGTTACTCATAGCTGTGTAAGTCAATGTTATATTAATATATATATAGCTACTCGTGCTGATTGGCCACTGACTGACTGACTCGTTGATCACCTCTCCTGAACAATTTTGTATGAAAAAATTTTTTTTCAATGACCATTTCGTATAAAAAGAAAAAAATGATTCGGAGGAAAAATGATTCGGAGCAAATAGGGGGAAAGACAGCACGCGGGCCACATGTGGCCCGCGCCACCACGCACCCTACTAGTATAATATATTATAGTCGATCCAGGGAACCTGCATCCAATACAAACGCAAAGACGTCTATGTACAAACGTGAAAGATGAAGGTAGATAATATATTTTATATAGCTGTTGCTACTCGTGCTATGGTGTCTGTCATAAAGATGAAGGACTGAAGGTATATGTATAGCTGTTGACACTCGTGCTATACTTAGTGTCTGTCATAGTGCTGTATGCCTTTAAAATTTGTGGCTTTGCTTGTTCCCGTATGTTTTCTATTTCCTAATACATTGAGCCTGTTGACCTCTCTATTTCGATGACTTGAGCATGTTTCAGTTACAGGGATATACCTATTGCGATCCACAAGGCATGGCAAGGGTCTGCCGTCTATGCCACGGTTCTTTGTTTGAAAACGCGGCCGCAGGGAAGCGCGCACGGCACAGCTGAGCGGTCGAGTCCGGACCGGTCACCAGCTGGCAGCTAGTAGCTGGCTAGGCCAAGCCAGCCGAACCGTCAGTTGAGCTCTGGACGCGATCTCGTGTGCACGTGTTTTCGAACCGCACGCGCCCAAAACTTTCTTACGTCAAATGGATATAACCTAACAGAAGTTTAGTGTTTACTAACGAAAATAATGTTATCTAGTGCACCCTAGCAAGTAACATGGGCCACTGAAGTGTTATGTGCTATTTGTATTGAATCTGGAGTGTTTGGTGTAACATCAAAGATGTAAATAAGTGTCAGAAAAAAAGCAATAATGAGCATTCAAAAGTGTTTTCTGGATAACTCCAGCAGGATGATCAAGGCGATGTCCACTGCGAAATCGTCTAACACAGAAATGAAAACGGTAAGTGACGAGACGAGTTAACTGTAAAGCTGAAGAACAAAGGCGCAAAACGATCCAACTTATAGGTTATCTCCAACACTACGTTCGCGTTTATGGTTAAAAATAGAGTAAGTTAATCATTTATGCGTTCATTAAGTTGTTTTACGGTTAATTTATTGACATTAGTCGATGCAATTAATTATTTACTGCTATTGTTGTTGTTCAAGAGTCTTCCGCATCAAATTGTTTCTGAAATGACGTTTCCAACATCGAGGATCCCGCATTCCAAAATGCGTTTTTGATTTGAAATTTTCATTTATATCATGCCCAAACTGTATTCGATTTTTATTAGCAGTGCAGCATAGCGATTTTGATATTTAATCCTTAATTTTGAGTATACTTTTCGTAATAAATATTATAGTCAATAACCTACCCATGAGACATTGCTGTTAAAATTTCAAATAATACCTACCTATTCGGTTTATTTAACTATGCTTTGAATTTGATTATATGCTTCGAATGTCAGTATGTACAATGTACACAATGAATCACTGTTACCTGGTTAGTGATCTAATATACCAAAACGTAGATACCTAATGTAACGACGAAATGATAGATTACCTGTCACGCATAATGCCATGATTTTGCGGTATACGTAGGGCAATCTATAACCGTTATTTTTACAGGAACACGATAGGGATTGGAGAATAAAATATAAATATGTCGTCGTTATTGCGAATAAATATCATGTTCACATGACTGTTTTGGGAATGTTCTGGAATCTGTTGAATCCTGAATCATGAGTCTTCAAAATCCAGAAAGTGCTATAAAACCGAATAAAGGACTGTAGATGTAGAGTGTGTGAATTTTTTTTAGAATATTGTGTAAAAGCTGAATCTGCCGAATTAAGATTGTGTCCAGTACCAAATGAAGCAGTGATAGCTCAGTGTTTCTGACCTCTGCCTCTCAAAAGGAGGTCGCGAGTTCGAATCCTGGGCACGCACCTCTTACGAGTTATGTACGTTTTTAGGAAACTAAATATCACTTCCTTAACGGTGAAGGAAAAGATCGTGAGGAAATCTGCATGTCTGAGAGTTCACAAAAATGTTCTCGAAGGTGTGTGACAGCAGTGGGACATAAAAAGGAGTTGAGATGACCAAATGAAGGGCTAAAGAGTACCTATGCAGATTCTAATTGGACCCTTTAAATTTACATAAACACTCGGACAAGATTCATCTAGAACTTAAATCGGAGAAAACTAAATTAGTTTTCTTATCCAGAATCTAGAAATCTATCCAATACCGAATAAAGGTCAAAAGAGTATGCAAATTCTTACTAGACCTTTTAAATTAAAGTAAAAACTCTAAAAGTCGTAAGGTTTTATTGAAAACTGGATACGAGTATGCTTAGTCCAATCTAAAATCTGTCCAATACCAAATAAAGGATTGTAAGCTGTAGATTATGCATTATGAATATTGGTATTGGCCTCATAACTGAACTAACATAAATCGTGAAGACTATAGAGAATTTTATCGATGAAATGGGGAATGCTTTAGAATCTGCCCAATTCCAATTTTAGAGGTAAGTATCTAATAAAGTTTGTTTTAGTACCGTATTTATTTAACGTAAAAAACTTGCAATAGACCGATGGTATGAAATGATAGATGGAAAAGTTTACTCAAAAATGTGAATACTTTACCAGAATTGGCTTCGTTGTTATTGATTGTACACCGTAATGTAACTAGGTTAGTAAATACACTGATGTAAATAAATAAAATAAACCTTCTGTTTATCCATTAAGTTTCCATGACTTTGACTCGCTAGCACGAATCTGACCTACTTTATATTATAAAAAAGTTATTATAATGAGTCGTATTGTTGATGGATTTGACTCGAGCTAGGGTTCCCGGGCCCGCTGCCTTGGTTGTAAAGAGGTCGGCAATTGAGGAATTTAACCTCTGCTACCATTTACTTACATTGAATCTTCCATACTAATATTAGACTTTTTTACTCTATACTAATATTATAAAGAGGAAGCTTAACGATGTTCGTGAGTTTGTGCGTCTGTGAGTTTGTGACGTTGTAATGGGTAATCTCTGGATTCACTGAACCGATTTTTAAAATTCTTTTACCAATAGAAAGCTACGTTATTGTGGAGTGTCATAGGCTATAATAATTTCCAAACATAATTACGTATCTTTACTTAAACTTGAATAATGTAATCCAAGTCGTAAAAAAAAATTATTGCTTTCATCGCGTGCGCTGCGGAAACTATTGAAGATAGACAAAATGATGTTCTGCAATATAAAAGAACGTATCAAAATCTGTAAAAAAATGCGCAATTGCATATGCCTATCTCCTACGGGTAACTCACAATAACTGGTTTTACTGTTAAAATTGTGGATTAAAAATAAATAAATTTTGTGAAGCTTATTTAGCCCATATGGTATTAATTTATATCTTTGTTAATATGTTCTTAGAACGGAAATTTAATGTAGAATATTTGTGCCCTTTACTCTATACAGTTTAAACAAATATCTTCAAAGACATTAGCAAAACAAAAACGTGTTGCGCGCCGCCGCGGCCGTTGCGTGGCGATAGGTAAAGTATAGGCAGTATGATACTTATCTATCCAAATGCCTCGCGTCCTTTGGGCTGTGGGTATACGGCCCGGTTTCTACCAAAGCGAAGCGGAGCGGAGTTGTATTTGAGTAATCATTCAGATTTGTCATTTTGACATCTCGGAAACTGACGGGGGAGGAGATGTCGAAATAGTGAAATCTGGTTGGTTATTCAAACAGCTCCGCTTTTGTGGAGACCGAGCCTTACACGGGACAAACGGGCCGGTAGAAAAATATTTCTAGCGCGGAACGGAGTCCGCGGGCACTGCTAGTAATATTATAAAGCCGAAGAGTTTATTTGTTTGAACGCACTAATCTCAGGAACTACAGATGCGAATTGAAAAATTATTATTTGTGTCGGACAGACCAATTATAGAGGAAGTCTATAAGCTATATAACATTCATGATCAATATAGGATATCACGCTATGATCAATATAGGAGTGGAGTAAGGAGTACCTGTCAATGAAAAATTGTGCAATAACGGGAGAAAGTGTTCCTTTTGGGGAGCTTCCTTACGTGCGCTGTTGAAGTAACGCAAAAATTAAATGATGGAATTGTTATCCTTTAAAAGGTCTTAATAAAAGTCTGTGAGACCACAGGTTGACTCATTAAACGGCATATGTAAGAACCGAAAAGCTTGCGGGTGAACAAGCAACAGCTATAGAGATTAGGTGAGATTGAAATAATATCGTTAGATTTTTGTGAAACAGATATTTTTAGGGTTCCATACCAAAATGGTAAAAATTGAACCCTTATGGTGAGACTTTCTCCGTCCGTCCGTCCGTCCGTCACACTCGATTATTTCATTAACTATAGAAGCTGCAGTCGACTTGAAATTTGGAATAGTTTTAGGTAATAGTGACCTGACGTCATTGCACTCATAAAATTTTTAAAATTATTTTTATTTTTATTTAAAAGGGGGGTTTGTTGAAATTTCAAAATGAGATGACAAAATTTTGTGGGGTATCATATTATGATACTTCTCCATACTTAATACAAATATAGGTAGGACACATTATTATAATTTTGTTTTATGCACGGCGCAATAATTGTAGCTTACAAGTATGTGAAGATAGGATTATACTAATTATATAATATCTACTTTGTTTGTAGATAATGGTTTGATAAACAGATGAGCTCATAATAATATGGCTTTTCATATGATCGCTATCTCGTAGACAGCTATCGCCTTAGCTAAATATATAATTTCGACCTCGTTTTACTTACATAGCTAGTAAGAAAAACATATTTTTTTGCATTTAATCGGCAGCAAATTCAGGCCGCTGATTGGCTGAATGCGTAGTTCAATTTTTTATCCAACCTGGGGTCGGAATATTTTTTGCTGATTTATTTTATATTTTGAGTTTGAACGGATTTTTTTTATGTTTTATTTATTTGCGGATCTCCAAAACGGCTCCAAAGATTTGGATGAAAGGATATAATGACCGTGGATGTATAGAATCCCGTAACAAGCTGACTCAAATCCAAACTTTTTTTATAGACTATTGTCTCCACTCTCCACGTTAACTCCAACGATTATTAAAGCCGGATTCCAAAGTTAAAGGCAAATGAACGAGTTGTACTTCTCAATAAAATACGTATGACAAGAAATGTGCATTGAAAAGAAAGATTTTTTTGTATGCAAAATTAAATTCCGGATATGAAAACCAAATTCCTAGTGCCAATATTTCTTAAAAACACTATTTTATTTTCCTAGAATATTTTGGTTTTGGTTCATGAGAAAACTTAATACATACCTCCTTTGGTGAATCTTAAGACTCTCTTAGGTTTACCTACAACTACAATTATAAACCTTGAGAAAGTCTGATATTTTTAAGTGTAGAAAAATCTTGGTTATAGGGGATTACCCGGTGTCTTTATCGGTCTGTGAAGATTTTAATTAAGATTTAGATTACACGAGTATCAATCTCATATCCAACGAAGTGTAATATGAGTTAGCGAGGTGATACATGTTATGGCCTAGCTACTCATTTAACGCTTACTTGATCCGAGTTTTCTATTTAATTTAATAATAATTGAAACCTTGATTTTATGTTGAAATAGATTGTTTGTTATGAATATACTTGCCAGCATGTTCATTAACATTAATTAATATATTACCTACCAGCTATAATAATAACTTGTCGCCCCAGACATTGATTTATAAACTAGAGGTTTTAGTAGGCTCTGTTCTGGTTTTAGTATAGGGATTTTTACCCGACTGCAAGAAAAGTTATGTTTTTCGCGCGTATCTTGTATGTATGCATGTAAATTTCTTTATGACCACGTATCTTCCAAACGGCTGGATGGATTTTGACGTTAATGGTATCGTTAGATTCGTCTCATTAACCCAAGTGTTCTTAGATAGGTTTTTGAAAATAAAAACCAAAATGGCGGAT
The DNA here is from genome assembly GCA_963855885.1 of Coenonympha glycerion. NCBI lineage: Eukaryota > Metazoa > Arthropoda > Insecta > Lepidoptera > Nymphalidae > Coenonympha > Coenonympha glycerion. Next base: position 12,179,241 of record OY979646.1, read on the forward strand.
TTTGGGCCTAAAATTGTCAGTCATTTACAAAATATTTATAACCAAACCTATCGAGTGGGGTATCAAAATGAAGGGAATTACAAGGAGATTACAAAAATATATATAAGTCATATGTTTCGAATTAATTTGGAATTATAAACAGTCGATCAATGCGTTCAAAATGGTAATATTTGTAGTTTTTGATAGCGTTAATCTTGTATTGACCAAATGTGTGTCGTACTTTATATTGTGCATTTTTACTTGGTATATCATAGCATAAATCGAAAACATAATTTAATATAATCATTAAACAATTATTTAACATCTATAATTTCGCTACTCGCGCTAGATGGCGCTGTGTGTACTTTAAGACGCGCTCCACTTTGTCGAACGATGTTTTTCCCGAACGATCCGCTTAAGGGCAATGGGTAACATCCGGGCGCGAAAATTCAAATTTTATTTAGTTTTTTGCTCATAGTGGGCTAATTATACATCGAAGGTTAATGGCAATGTGTTTTGCGAGCACAGAATTTATGCATCTACATGTTTTTAATAAAAACTCAGCTCAACAATACTCATTTACTTCATATTGGTTCCCGATAGCTCGAAATCTGGGAAACTGCAAAAAGTTATCTTTCGGGAACCAATATGAGCTGAGTGGGAACTTTCGAGCAAAGTTTCTATTAAAAACATGTAGATGCATAAAAAGTAGGCCCGCAAAATGCATTGCCATAAATCTAAATTGTTTAGTTAGTCTAATATTTGCGAAAAACGAAATAAAATTTGAATTTCGCGGGCTGGTAGGGCCGCAACACCTTAAAGCGACGTGAGTTAGATACGCCTGAGCCCTAAACGTACACAAACTACACCTATGAAATGTTACTGGTCAGCTTATATATTTCCGGGATAAAATCCAGGTTTGCGTTTGACGACACTGTTTACAACTTTTACTTCTTCCAAGTGACTGACTGACTTGAACCGACATAATATAATATATAGCCAAATATACCCACTTTACGTCTTTGACATTGTGTAGATAAAAGTGCTTAGGTTTCGCTCGTAAAGTGTGGCAACTAAAAAGCCTGAAATAAAATAAATAATTAAAAAAATCAAAAAACCCGACTGCAAAAATGTCAACTAAAATGCAATAACTTAAAAGACTGAAACAAGGCGGACAACGAAAACAAAATGATAATAAACTTAAAACGATGCAATTTTTACTTCATTTTAACAAACAACATTATGAGCTGAAAGCTTTAGTTAAATTTTCGCATTCAATTTAAAAATAAAGCAGGCGGGACCTATTAATTTTCTCTATGTTAATTTATAATTTGCGAAAATAGGTCCCGCCTGCTTTATTTTTAAATTGAATGCGAAAATTTAACTAAAGCTTTCAGCTCATAATGTTGTTTGTTAAAATGAAGTAAAAATTGCATCGTTTTAAGTTTATTATAATTTTGTTTTCGTTGTCCGCCTTGTTTCAGTCTTTTAAGTTATTGCATTTTAGTTGACATTTTTGCAGTCGGGTTTTTTGATTTTTTTAATTATTTATTTTTTCATAGATTTATATCAAGTCGTTGGTCGTTTTAATGCTCTGATGTTTATTCATTTATTTATTTAGTTACATGCCCATTAAAATAACGGACGCCTGTAAGGCGCTGTAACCAGGGAGGCGGACTTATTGTGTTAAATAACAATTTAACAAATGCTTTCATTTTTTATCTAAAAATTCATTAACATGACAATACGCTTTTTTTTGGAGGAAGTCTTTTAAATTGCTTATGAATATATTTGTATTCTCTTCTGCTTTCAGTTCTTTCGGGAGCTGATTGTAAAGTTTAGTACACATTTGGTTGGGACCAGTGCTGTGGATATTTAAATTCGATTTGGTATAAACTAAATTATACCTTAACTGCCAATGTCAGACGCAATAAGTCCATGGATGCAATGCTTCTCAGGCACTGATCTCTATCTCTGGATTGATCATTCTAAACATCTGACAGTTCCTTTTTGTGCCGATTTGAAGCGCCACACTCGAACGTCCACGGGACTAAATTGATATTTGTTGGCAGTTGATTGTCGTTTTAAATGTCATTTTATTTTAATTCCATAGACTCTCATGCTAGGTTACGCAACAATTAACGTCAAAATGACGAAAATCAAGTGTCTTCATGTTTACGTTGACAATCAGCGATCCAGAGATAGAGATCATTGTTCCCAGGCTATACGACGCTCGGTTGTCATTTTGATACATGATATGAGTTCTTTAATATCATGCCCTGTAATTTTATGCCGAATCGAAACCACCTTAAACGGTAATGTTTTAAAATTACTGCTTTGCGGAAGAATATTTGGGTCGGATCCAGGTAGACTCAGCACAAAGTTTTATCATCATTACTAACTACATCATTACTAACATCGTTCGTTGACCGTCGTGGACGACAGACCTATGTCGAAATTAGATTTTACCGCCGCTCCCTCGCTTATCCCTAGACAATCCGCTGTTCCATGTGAATATAGTGAAGGAATTCGAGACTTGGTTGAACTTGGTTGGTGAAAATTTATTAGGAAGTGCTTCTCATTTTGTCTACGCATACCGCCGCCGGCAGTTCCTGATTCGTGGCCGCTGTTCAACTCCAAGTAAGTGGTGCCAAATTCCTTTATTCCTATTTAATAGTAATCCCGTAATACCCAACAGACCAACATTCCATACAGTCCATTGCTCCCGCACGACCATTCTTTTTGGTCTATACTAACATCGAAGCAAATTGTCCACCGGCTAAAGTACGGCAAAAGGGTAAAGAGTAAAGGGGTAAATATATTACCTCCACCTAGACACAACTAAGTATTTTATCTCCAATTTTCCACTGTTAAATATGAATGTTATATTATCCCGCGTAGATAAAAAACATAGAAATTCAAAGAGACATGGAGTTGACATATATATAATATTAAAGAGAGAAACTTTTCTTTCTTTTGGTCCTCGGGGGATATTATATCCACCCGGCGGCCATGCGAGTAGAGTCGATAAATCTATAGGATTTGTGTCACGGAATACATAATAGTACCTAACGGTATCTGTGTAGAAGCTTACAGGCATTACAGTGCGTACGTCAATAAATAAAATATTACACTTACACCAATGAAAATATTATAGAAAATAATAATCGGTAACTCGCGTTTAAGAAAAGCCTCAAGAGAATAGTTCCTACAACAAGGAGAAGGGCAAAGGTTGAAGTCAAGAGGCGTTTAATGTACTATACTATACCTTTACCTATATTATATCGAGTGAGAGTTCAAGTGAATTCCACCTTTGAAGATTCCGAACGTTCATAATATTAAGTTTTTTATTTTTTTTATAATATTAAGTTACAACTTAAGTTTTTGCCTGAATAATTATTTATTTATTTATTTATTTAAGATATTATATACCGACTCCAATGTACTGCAGGTAACAGATGGTACTATCTAAAACATATTATGATCTTTTTTAAATCTTTACTTTACCTAACTTAAAAAAGTTACATAATATCGAAATAGCAAAAGGTACGGAAAGTAGCAACTGCCTTATTGCCGTGAGCTATTCCTACCCTTCATTGTGACAGACAATCTTTTCTTTTGCTAAAAGTAATTGACGCGCATTTATAATAAAGTAGATTTTTCAGATCCCGTAACTTTTTCTTCCTCTAGGTATAAATCTTTATAAATTTAAATATGCATCAAAATTTCACTCGCGGTGGGACTCGAACCCACGTCGCTAGCTATCGCGGCTAGGAGCTCTTCCTCTGAGCTACGCGAGACTGTCTCACCACGACGAAATTCGGATGCATATTGTTTTTCGTTCTTAGGCAGAACTAACGCCATCTATAAATCTTTAGTATAATAATAATATATTGTATTGTATATTATAGTGTTTGATACAACAGGTGCCGTTGATGTTCAGCCTTTTACTAGTTCAGCCATGGGCTTCAGCCTCAGAGGCATATAAATATTTGCGTAGGCTGAACAGTGTACCCCAACTACGGCCATAACAGGCTCGGACGTGGTCGTTTAATTTATTATTTAGCCAGCTGAGCGCTGTTACGCCTTCTACGGTTCTGTAGGGTTAGCAAAGGTTTTTGTACAATTTTTGAGTGTTTCGCCTCGAATAAACGGACCGGATTTATCCATACATCGGATAACAGACAACTGCCAAAAGCTTAGTTCACATCACTTCCGCTTGGAGCGCAGGTGTACATGTGTGGGGAAATCCGTTCCGTTTATTCGAAACGAGTTGACTCGAAGTTTGTACAAAAACCTGTACTAACGCTAATGTAACTTGTAAAGTTGAAATTCATTTAAGCCTGCAAAGCTTGCGGGTAGATAGAACAAATTGTTGCTGACGGCTATAGCATTATAGCTATTGTTGTTCTAGTTTCTGGGCTAAATAAAATAATGCGCAGCTATTTCCTACGTAAATATGTATAAGGAAAGCATTCAGTTCGTTGCGTTTTATGAAACTGTTAGCTTTCTTTTTTTCTTCGTTCTTACTGGCAGCTTAAACCATTGCATCTCATTATAATTAAATAAAAAATTTAAATAACTGTTCATATTAAATTTACAAAGCATTGTTGTGCAACGCAGAATAAAAGCTTAGCATCAATAAAAGAAAAATTAGAAAATATGAAAATGCCAGAAAATGAGATTTACGAAACCAAATACAACACTGGACCAAAGGCTTAGGTATAAGGCTGGATAAGGCAAATAAACTCCTTTAAAGCCTTTACAAGCACACGTCAAAATGTAAACTTCTAGTATTTTAAGACTGCATTTCTTCACATTTTGTCCATTTAAGGGCAAAACTTTTTGTTGATAACGATGAAGATAGAAAATGTTTTTCTAACAAAATCAAAAATCGTGGTTGTTTCATAAGAGACTTTTAGTAGACACGCATTTGAGTAGTGTAGGTACACTATAAGGGCGGCTTAGGCAACAAATTGGAGTAACATCTCGAGTCCTCTAATGTGGTAAGGAGGCCGTGAAGGCACTCGCGAGAGTCGAGGTGAGGAAATAAGTGGGACATAAAATAAGATGGGGGAGAAATGGTTGGATATACTCTCAAGTAGTTTGCGCTTGGAAATGTCTTGAGAAATTTTCACGATATACTTACGTGTTTTGATGCGATAGTAATAATAGGCAGCTTCGCTCTCTTTTTAACCGACTTTAAAAACAAGGAGGTTCTGTATTCGACCCGTATGTTTGTATGTATGTATGTTTGTTCGTGATTATTATTTTACCTAGCCAATTCAGTACCTTTCCAGTAGATATTACTTAAGATAAAATGTCCGTGCCTGGTAGAAAACAATGATGAGGTCTAGGTTAGAGCGCCCGTTTAGAGAATGCCCATCGCCCTTCTATTAAAGGCTCATCTGAATTTGTTAATGGCAGAAAATACAGGAATCGGGAGGATGTTTTAAACGGCAAAATTGGATATTTTAAAGTACTTAATATTCTAGACACATTTTGGTTTTCACTTCAGGGAAAAGTTCATAGAAGTTTATTTCACGTTAGTACCGTACGTTTCACGTCAAACAGGAGTAGAATTATAATTACTTAGTTAAATTTATAATTACCTGGTAGGCTGTGTCTATAAGCCTTTTTCCTACATTTTAAGAGCAGGAATCTCATAAGCACGTTTCTCATAACCGTTGAGGCTGGTTTTACAAGGTATGAGTAAGTGTATAAACTTCATATCAACAACCACTTTCAAAGGTATAGGTACCAGGTATGTACGTACTATGTATACAGAATTATATTTTGCAATCGTCCTTTGGCGGATTGTACTTTTTGGGATGAGAAAAAGCCATTGGACTCTTTACCGTAACTGACAAACTTGGTACGGTAATCGCTGTTTGAAATAATTGTGGAAACTTATAAAATGCTAAAAACAATTGTACCGAGAAGAATTAAATCAAAACATTGTAATGACTATCACAAATTATTTACATATTATAAAGTATTGCCAGTGCAAAGTAAAGTAAAACTTGCCATACTTAAAGAAGAATTTAATAATTTAAAATATCTTAGACGTAAAGAACGTTGCAGCAATTTACGAAAATTGGCTGGCTATAAAAAGTTTATTCTACCTAAAACTAATAATGCATATGGCAAAAGAAATTATAAATAGGTACATGCTTCCTAAAATCCTTGAAAAGTTTTATAAAATGTAATTCCATATCTTGACCTGTGGCCGTTTGGCCGGATATTTGGGTAAAAAGGTCGGACACCCTACATTATTGAGGATATTATGTAGGTACGACAAAAAAATTTATGTAAATCTAAGCTTATTTGATTATTAGGTACTTACCATAAATCTTGTTCGACCACGCTCGGCGCTCGCTTGTTGCGAAATGTAAAAAGCCTGACCAAAGCCGGACAAGCTGGACACTTTTTGCTTTGACCGGACATGCAATCAAAAAGCCTAACAAAAAAGGTTTCATCCGGACTCCTGGCAACGCTGCATAACATATATAACGCTGCATATAGTTATTGCTTTAGCCATAGTTTCGGAGCGTTATAACACTGTGTAGGTAGGTATAGAATAGGAGTTTTGACGACCTCCCTGGCGCAGGGGACGCTCGGATTCGAGTGGAAGGTCGCGGGTTCGGTTCCGGCCACGGGCCACTTTGGAATTTTATAATTTCTAAATTGGCTCAGGTCTGGTCTGGTGGGAGGCTTCGGCCGTGGCTAGTTACCACCCTACCAGCAAAGACGTGCCGCCAAGTGATTTAGCGTTCCGGTGCGATTCTGTGCAAAAAACCGTTGGGGTAAGTTACTTACCCCTTCCAAGTTAGTACGTTAACATCTTCGGCTGCATCATCACTTACCATCAGGTGAGATCGCAGGCAAGTACTAACTTGTATAGTGTAATTAAAAGAGTAGGCAGGTGCAATGCTGAATTCATATAGGATAATAGATTATAGTCGCTAAGTCCCTGATGCGCTCCCCGTATTTGAATAACTCGATACGTGCTGCATTCCTTGTCAACATAGGGAGGAATTACTGCGACAATTTGCCAACCATGTTCCTGCAAGAGTGTTCAATATTGACTTAGTGTTCACGTTATATCTTAGAGTCTAGTTATCTTGTTAGACCTAGAGTAACGTAAAGGCATATAAGAATTTCTTGCTTAGAAGTAATGTAAACGTAGACAAATCGGCTCAGGTAAATTATTCGTTACTAGCAGATACCCGCGGCTTCGCACGCGTAAATTTTAGAAACGATCGATTTTTCGGGTTAAAAAGTATCTTTTGTTTTAATCCAGGATATCATCTATCTCCGTTCCAAATTTCAGCCAAAGCGGTTTTGTACTTGCGGCGTGAAGTTTTTTTTCCGCGTGAATTACGGTTTTCTAGTAATCCCATGGGAACCATGGATTTTCCCGCGATGAAAAGTAGCTTACGTGTTAACCCAAAATGCAATTTATCTCCACTCCAAATTTGAGCCAAATCGGTTCAGTAGTTGCGGCGTGAAGGAGTATTTAAGCTTGGTAAAATATGAACTTTGGAGCCCCGTTTAACCCCCTTAGGAGATAAATTTTGAAAAATCCTTTCTTAGTGCACCCCTAGACCTCATAAGGAACCTGTGTGCTAAATTTGGAGTCTGTAGACCCAGCGGTTTGGGCTGTGCGTTGATATGTCAGTGAATGAGTCAGTCAGTTTCTTCTTTTATATATTTAGATAATCATTGGCATATAAATCTATGGACCTCGGGTGTAATACAAAATTCACAAAAAAAAAACCTATATAAACGAGGATACATGTGTTTTTCTATAATATTATTATCTTCATCAGTATTCTTAAATCAACAAGTTTTGGCTTATTAAAATTGATGGTGATAATATTTTAAACTATTGAAGTGACTACCTGTGGACTGATTGTCTATCATTCATTTTGTTAGCTAGAAACCCTCACTGGGTTATTAACTAAGAAAACGGAGGTAAAAAATCCTAAATAAAATCCTATAAATGTGACAAATCACCAAATATTTTCCGCTGTGTGCCTCTTTATTTATTTTACAGTGAATTTACGTAGAGTTCGTTTAGGTCCCCTTTCTTTTGTTTTTGGAAGTTATTTAAAATTTATTTCCAAACGCAATACTGAAATGTCGCATTGCGTCAATACAATAATTCCGCCCAATTGCACGTCCGGTAACGAGGGCGGAGGTTGTGTTGTGTCTACCGTCTACATTCCACATCCGCTATTAACTGTTGATTTCATTGTTTATTATGGTAAACACATTTACATTTTTCATACCTTTAGGGCTAGTAATAAAGAATAATAAAGGTGTCTTCTGTTTTCAACTGACTTCAAAAAGGAGGACGTTATCAATTCGACTCTATTTTTTATGTTTGTTACCTCAGAACTTCGACTGGGTGATTTTGATGATTCTTTTTAGGGTTCCATACCAAAATGGTAAAAATGGAACCCTTATAGTGAGACTTTCTTCGTCCGTCCGTCCGTCCGTCTGTCACACTCGATTATTTCAGTAACTATCGAAGCTATCGACTTTAAATTTGGAATAGTTTTAGGTACTAGTGACCCAACGTCATAGCAATCATAAAATTTTGAAAATCATTTTTATTTCTATTTAAAAAGGGGGGTAAACCGGGTTGTTGAAATTTCAAAATGAGATAACAATATTGAGTGGGATATCATATGAAAGGGCGTAACTTGTGTATTCTAAAACAAATTTTTATTTATTTTTATGCTTGATAGTTTTTGATTTATTGAGCAAAGTTTGAAGTTTACCAATCGAAAAATCTGAAATAAATATGATCAATAGAAGTTAACGTATATTTAACAGGAAAAATAAAATGAACTCGCTAACTTATATACTTTTTGTGATATTAACAATAAACCGCCAAAAACAAAGTTACGTTTGCGGTTCGCCAACAAAAGTACCTATATGTAAATTATACTCGTAAATTCATGAAAAAAAGAGATTCCTTTAATGTTTTACTTCTTTTATAGTATGGAACCCTCGGTGCGCGAGTCTGACTCGCACTTGGCCGTTTTTTTTATTTTGAAAGCCGTTGTTTCCATTTCGTTTTGGTCCAGGTATGACCATGGCATCCATGAGAAAACCATACAAGTCTGCATTGAGTAAGTATTTTCGTGACTACATCCACACGTTTTTAATAAAAGGTCTGCTCAATAATACACATTTACTTCATATTGGTTTCCGATAGCTCGAAATCTGGGAAACTGCAAAAAATTATCTTTCGGAACCAATAAGGTGAGTGGGAATTTTCGAGCAAAGTTTCTAATAAAAACATGACGTACATACATAAATAATATTTCTGTATGTATGATGCCCACAAAATTCATTGTCATAAACCTATAATGTGCAGTTTATCTAATATTTGCGAAAAACTAAATAAAATTTGAATTTCGCGGGCTGGTGGTGGGCTGGGCGGAAACACCAAAATTTTTCTGTAGGTAATACAGAACCCTCTGTGTGCGAGTTTCTTGCGTACTTGGCGGGTTTTCTTTTTGAGGTACGGATCCATAAAAGTGTTATCAGTGTAAACACAGTGTTCCCTCAAGGTGATTGATAGATGGAACACAATATACGAAACATTGTTTACAAAGTTTTCCCCACACTTTCCACGCACGGGTGCCGAAAAACACCTGTACACACACATTACCCTAAACCAACAGTGAGCAAACCCTATGTAGTTACCCAGTACACACACCCACACCTCTGCCTTCCCACCCTTCCCACCATTTTTGGGCAGAAAATCCGCTATTTAAATTTTATTCAGAAAATGACTTGTAAGTTTTAATATCTGGATGACCGAGCTTCGCTCGATAGTTTAACTACTGGCTAATAGATGGCAGCAGGAGTCATATTTTTATTTTATTTTTTGGTAAATTCGACATTTTCTAAAAATAGATCCTAGCTAGATCGATTTATCAAAACCCCCTGTATACTAAATTACATGAAAATCGTTCGAGCCGTTTCCGAGATCCAGATTATGTAAAAATACATATATATACAAGAATTGCTCGTTTAAAGGTAGGTATAGGATAAGTGGCATGGCGGTTCCACGTGTTTCGAAACGTTTAATAATTACTTTTTTTATAATACTTTTGAACCCCTGTTCACATTTCACTAAAATAAAAATATGCGATATTGACATTTTAAAGAAGATTCTTCATGCATACTTACATGCTTCAGACGCAGAGTGACGCAAATCTAGCCCATTTTCTGGCATTCTCCTTTCACGGTTTACAAAAGCACGTTTTATACAACTGGGTGCAGAGTAACTACGTAGAGACGAGAGAAGCCCCGATTCGTCGCATCAGAAAACTAATTAATATTTATCAGCGACACGAGGCGACTTTAACGCGCTGTGGAAATCACGTGCATACACTTAATTTTTTTTTATTAGTTCTAGTAGAACTTACATAATATATTAACTATTGTGTATTTTTTTGAACTCTGAAAATATAGTTATAGATTATGTACCTAACCCGATAGGTACTATTAGGAATTTCGTGACCTTACCTGAATAAATGATGCTTATCATATACCTTTAAGGAGCACACCACAAGTGAGCCCGCGAAATTCAAATTTTTCGTGGTTTTTCGCGATTTTTAAGCTAATAAGACATAATAGGCTTATGGCCGTCAAATTGCGATAATCCCAATATCTGCTTCACGTGTTTATATAAAAATCTCTGCTCGAAAGTGTCGAGTTAAAGAAATTAGTCCGAGATTTGCGAGTTACTCACATAAAACTCGATACTCGGACTAATTTCCTAGGATACACATTTTTATGCAAAGATTTTGATATAATCATGTAAAGATGATACTGCCATTCTCGCAAATTGATTGCCATAAGCCTATCATGTCTAATTAGCGTACAAATTGCAAAAAACCACGAAAATTTTGAATTTCGCGGGCAGACCCGTTGATTTCACGTTAAACGAGCAATTCTATGTATTTAAATATATATTTCAATATAATCCGAATCTCGGAAACGGCTCGAAAGATTTTCATGAAATTTAGTATACAGGGAGTTTTGGGGGCGATAAATCGATCTAGCTAGGATTCATTTTTGGAAAATGTCGCATTTACCAAAAAAAATATGACTACTGCTGCCATCTATTGGTCGTACTACCGAGCAAAGCTCGGTCACCCAGATATTTTTCTTCTTAAACGCAGTCTGAATAGAAATTTACCTAATAAATGTTTTACAAGGTTCGAAAGGACTCGCATAAGTCACCTATAAATTTAGATTCTGAGCATAAGGTAATAAATATTATCTTATATCTCAGCTAGTGGATAATATGAACAAAAGGACATCGACTTTCCTCTTTGACTGTGTTTTAGCTGGTGGAGAATATATTATTGTATTCCCTGCCAGAGGATATAACACAGGGGAATATAATTTTTATCCCCTGCTCATAGATAGATTTGAATCCAACTCCTGTCCCCTGGCGGCACATCTAATAACCATACACTAAGCACTAAGTCACGGAATACCTAATAGTACCTGACGGTACAGAAGGCTCACGCGGCAAGATGATTTAAAAAAATAACGACTAGCGCTGATACAAAAAGTGAAATTCAGTTCGCAATAGCGCCTGGCCACGCCTCCGAAACGAACTTCTCTTTCTATCGCGTAACTTTATCGCATTCGAGGGCTACCTCGTTATCGACCGCACTCAGCTCGTGAATTAGACCGTACCCGAACCATCCTGAACTAACGCGCGTCGTTGCCGTCTGAAATTCCCTGTTGCCGTCGAGACGCCTACCTGTCATTTTTCTATCATGTGATAAGTGGACCTAGCCTGACTAAGTGCTGAGTGCTGACCACCCAGGGCATTGTTTATTAAACGCTATCGGCTGTTAATGTCAACACAGATAACGCCGGCTCGACCCGTGCCTTGTACACCTGTTCATACTATGAATGAACTGTGTACACCATACATTTTGTAGAAAAAACTATTACAATATCTATCACGCGCTACTATGTTACTATAACAAAAAAAAATATCCATTATTAAGATCGTTTTAGTATGAAAATATTGCAAGATAGTTCCATAGAATATTTTTTTCCATTCCTGTTTTTTTTTGCCTGGGATCGTACTCGCATCGCACTTGGCCGCTTATATTGTATTTGGTGGGTAGGGGTATTTGATTTACTTCGATGCTATCAATCACAGCTTCAACAAATCAGAAATGAGCACATCCGTAGACGAACCGATTCACCGACATAGCTCAACGTATCGCGAAGTTGAAGTGGCAATGGGCGGGGCACATCGCTCGTAGCTCGTAGAACCGACGGACGTGGTTGTGTTGGCAGACCTCCGACCAGATGGACTGACGATATTAAAAAAAGTCGCGGGAAGGCGCTGGCTACAATTAATGGCGAAATACCGTGCGGGCCGGAAATCATTGCAGGAGGCCTTTGTCCAGCAGTGGACGTCCGTCGGTTAAAACGAACGAACAAACAGCTTCAAATTTGTGACATACAGCGGTGTGAAAGTATGATATGTTTCTACGGATTATTACCGATTTCCGGTTAGCCCAAATAATATCCAAACTATTTATACAAATACCTACTTATTTGTTAAAAGTGTTTGGTCAGACGTAAGATTTAGAGTCTTTTCCGGTGGAAACTACTAGTTGTATTAATAAGCTACGTGATAAGTGTTGGTAGTTCCCTCAGGATTAGCGTTAAATTATAAGGCGTGGCTACATAAATACTAGCATCAAATAATTTACAGCTAAATAGCTATAAAAATAAACCTCAAATATGTACTCGGGTCGTAGTTCAATGAAATAACTTTGTCGTATGACAATTCAAATTTTTTTATGAATTCCATTCATAAAAATTAATTTGATTTCTCTAACTTAGTCACTACTCTGAGCAACAAAAAAGCTCGAGCGTTCAGTCAATGACCTTAACCGCCAAGCAAGACGGCACGGCGCTACAGTGTAGGTAATGCACTTGCGTATACTATTTATGAAAAACACTGAAAATTAAAGGTTAGTTATACAACAAAAGTTGCAACTTGGTCAGATAAGAACTTTATTACAAATCGTCCTTGCTTGAATGATCTAAGCTTGGCATCATTATTTTAATGACTTTGGTGCCAATGTTCCGCAGGCTTATCCCTATTGAATGCAAATGCAATTGCCCTTAGCCATACTACTTATCTAAGATAGTCATAGAAACCTGTCGATCGCTTAGATACCATTTCTAATTGGATAAAATTAAAACAAAATTTTGAGAATGACATAATCGCTCTACAATTTGACTTATCGAAGACAAGACTAGTGCCGTGCCATAAAGTTCTGGAATGAGCCTTCGACAGATTCTTATGACGATCGTAGATAAGTCATAATGTGGCTAAGGCTGCCTCACTTCACATCGCTAGTGCATCTAATCTGTTTAACCTTGCCCCGCCGATTTTAATCTTCATACGATTCAAATCAGCGAGGCGAGGCTAAATCAGAAACACAATGCATGATGTGGAGTTCTGGTCATTGAGTACTCACAGCGAACTAAACTGGACTAGAATGAACCACGTAGACCGTACTAAAATGTCTAAAATTTGCGGCGGGCTTTGGGGAGAATGTGTTGCATGGATCAGCAACTGTAGCCATAATTACGAGTATGTCTTAGCGTCGATCGGTGCAGTAACGTTGACGATCGCTCATTCTATAGCTTGTGTAGAAAGAAATAAAAAACGGACTAGTGCGAGTCAGAAAGAAAAAAAAAATAATTGCGTTCATGGTTACAGACAGTTGATGTTCCATTGAGTTTTTAACCGACTTCAAAAAAAGGAGGAGGTTCTCAATTCGTCGGAATCTTTTTTTTTTTTTCTATGTATGTTCACCGATTACTCGAAGACGCGTGGACCGATTTGAAAAATTCTTTTTTTGTTTGAGAGGGTTTTATTTCCAGATGGTCCCATTTTAATCAGGTCAGGATCTGATGATGGGATCCTGGAGAAATCGAGGGAACTCTTCAAATTTTATATGGACACATGAAACTGTTTGAGTATTATTAGAAAGAGTAATATTTTCCAAGTTGTCCTATGGTCATCAGGTCAGGATCTGAACATGGGATCTTGGTGAAATCGAGGGAACTCTTCATATTTTGCTTGTATACTTAAAGCGAGTTGGGTATTTTTTATAGTTACTGGTGCATATGCTAGCAGATACTGATTTGATGAATAAAGTCATCAAGTCAGGGTCTGATGATGGGATCTTGGTGAAATCGAGGGAACTCTTCAAATTTTGCTAGTATACTTGAAGCGAGTTTGGTATTTTTTATATTTACTGGTGCATTTGCTAGCAGATACTGATTTGATGACTAAAGTCATCAAGTCAGGGTCTGATGATGGGGGATCTTGGTGAATTTGAGGTATCTCTTCAGATTTAATGAACACACCTCAAGCAATTTGGGTATTTTTACAACGCCTTGTGCATTTTATTGTTTTCCACTAAAAAGTATAAAATAAAAATGGGAAATGCTTTCCAAAAAACCAACTTCAAATGCCACTACAAAGAGTGAAATAATTTTTATTTAAATTTTTGGTACCTACACCAATTCGAAGTCGGGCGATTGTCTATGATTTCGTCATTTCTTCGCACATCAAGTAAGTAAGAAGGATTATTAGGGATTGTATGAAATATTGCCCGACTTCGAATTGGTGTAGGTACCAAAAATTTAAATAAAAATTATTTCACTCTTTGTAGTGGCATTTGAAGTTGGTTTTTTGGAAAGCATTTCCCATTTTTATCACTGACAATTTTCACATGTTATAAACATGTCAAAAACTCTATTTCCAGTCGATATATGTATATCAGAAAATCGGGTATGACTATTATTATTGACTGTGGCATAATGATATCAGAGAAGCAGTATTTACCACTCATGTTGGTTGACTATTTAATAGACGTTAATAGGTCAATTCCAGGTCACTCAGAACAGATGTTTGTGGTTGAATGAACGCTTTCAGATGCATGTTGCAATAAATTAATTCAGATATCATACTGATTATGCATTCCAAAGATGGATTGTACTTACTAACTAAATACAATCCAACAACGAAAAGTATGCCTTTCCACCAGAGATGTGCTATGCAGCTATGCTGCGAAGATGTGAAATTTACGCTGCGAAATATGTGACCGTTTCCACCAATACTAAGATCTGTGCGGTTAGCACAGGCTTTTAAGAGTGTACTCTACTCGAATGTGCGACTGTATTTTTCCATACATTTACAGCCAGCGCCCCAAGCGGTCACTTTGTGAACCAAACCTTACGCGACTGAGTAGTGAGTTCCTTTCGAGTTGCGAGTCGTTCATTTCTTGCTAGTTGGTCGCTATTAGTGGTGATGTAGCTGTGAGAGGAAAATGCGCAGCAGTGCTATTCTACAAAATGTTCATCTCTGAAACAGCTGCCAGACAGCTGCCAAGCCGAAGATGGCATGCAAAATTGTACTCTATTACAACTGACAAATTCATAGATGCATAGATGTACGCTCGTCGCTGCTGCAGAATTGCACGGCAGCTCGAGCTATGCGATTATATTGATAGTAGGGACATACTGTAGGTACTCTGCTCTGCACACAGCTACACCAATCGCGACGGCCCAAAGGCATGCATTCATAACACGCATCCTTCCATATAAAAACATATCTTAGTTGAATCCGTTTCACCAGTGCTAAGCTATGTGCACTGATGAATATGATTACTGCATCCATAGCACATCTTTGGGTGGAAAAGCAGCCAAAGACGGGATGTCGGACATGAATATCGTCGTGACCACGATTTGTGTATCTCTATTCTCTATGTATTGAAATACAAAAACATCGTAATTTTTATCGCGGCATACTGTACCTAAACTTACAATAACTTGTAAAGCCTCAGTCATAAAAATGTTAATACTCGCGCGTATTAGTTGATGTTGCATATAATATGTGATTTAGGTTTTTGGAAATTCTACCCCCATGGGATGAAAACATATCATAGTAAATCATTTTTAAATTACCTAGACGTGCAGATGTATCTATGTTTCCAGGACAAGTAGGTAAAATATTTGAAAAGAACTGAACTGAAAAAACCTATTTCATCGATAGACACGTGAATGAATTACTGTGTATCTAAAGCTAGTTCTTGTATGTTTGATTCTAAATTACGCCTGAACTACTTGGACCACTTCGCCTAAAATTAGTATTGGAGAAAGATTATACCCTTTAATAATAATATAGGGGCACCTCTGTATCCTGAAAAATTCGTGATTTTCCTGTAATTTGTTAAATACCGAAAAAGCTAAATTCACGCTGGCAAACCTAGTTAGTGATCTTTGTTTCAACCGACGGACGTCCACTGCTGGACAAAGGCCTCGTGCAATGATTTCCAAGCGCTACTTGTATGCAGCTTGTCTTCAAGCGTCAGTCCATCTGAGGTCGAAGGTTTGCCAACACTGCGCTTTCTCGTGCGGAGTCGCCATTCCAGCTGTGCTATTCTACAAAATGAAATAGCTGCCAGACAGCTGCCAACCCGAATATGGTATGCAAAATTGTACTCTATTACAACTGACAAATTCATAGATGCAGAGATGTACGGTCGTCGCTGTTTTGCAGAATAGCACGGCAGCACGGGTCCCCAACGTCCGTCTCTTCTACGGGCTTTAACCTTTATGTATTGTATTGTATTCTAAGTGATTAATAAATGAGAATGCAAAGTGAAATGCGGTTTAATTACTTTATCCGTAAACCGTAAACAGCCTACAATGGAGATTATTATCTCAACCCTCCGTCCAACAATGAATAGTGGTTTAAATTCACACACGTAAGGCACGGTAACGTGATAAAGGTTGAATTCGGGCCGGTTGCGGTTACGCGTGTAATCCAATGAGAGTTCCATTTGAACCGGTATACGTTGGGATCAGCAGTCTCGCTATACTGGGATAAGGGATTACAGAGGCTGGACATTGAGTTCCCTTAATCAAGAGCTACACTGCTAAACCTACCTTCATGCCAAAATGGAAATGCTTGGCGATCATAGTCTTATTATAAAAGGTTGGAACGCGTCCAC
Organism: Coenonympha glycerion; assembly: GCA_963855885.1. Lineage (NCBI taxonomy): Eukaryota > Metazoa > Arthropoda > Insecta > Lepidoptera > Nymphalidae > Coenonympha > Coenonympha glycerion. Next base: position 12,196,322 of record OY979646.1, read on the forward strand.
AACAAAACTTTTCAGGCATTTTTACGAGGGTATAAGTGATCTTTATCTTGTTGGAATACTCAGTGATTGGTTTTACCGACTGAATTTATAATTTAGGTCTATGAAAAGCTGGGTGTTGGAAATTCCGCTACATGATGTGTTATGGTAACTAAATAAAGAAAGAAACAAGGAAAATGGTTTTATCTGCATATTAAAAGTTTCGTATTACGAGTATATTTTTTGCAGTGGATAATGGATTAAACTTCATTTGATCACTTCATTTGGTTTGAGAAGAGCTCGGAACAAAGTCGGCTTTTGACTTCGGGTTTGACTTTTTGTTTTGTTTTATTTGGTCCATTAAAGCGGAGCTGTGTTTGAGTAACCAATCAGATATCGTCATTTTGACATCTCCAAAACTGAGGGGAGAGGAGACGTCGAAACGACGAAATCGGATTGGAGCTCCGCTTTGGTGGTAACCGGGCATAAGTTTTCTAGCAAGACCATTTTCAATATCAAGGAACAATTCGATTTTTTTTTCTGGCATGGAAGAAGTTGACTAAAGATATTTTTTATTTGTTTTTCAACAGGGGGTGCAACAGGGCCTCAAAAAAGTGGGCTTAGCGATGCTGTCACTGTCATTGCCACTGGACATCAAGCACAAAGTCAGTAGCACAAGTCGGCGTCCTTTGATGATGCCTCTAACTTTTGGATTTTATTCTAAGATTGTGAATTGGATTGCCTTCCTTAAAAATGTAACCCAAGGCATGGTGTGCAATTTTTGATCTACGAATCACGAAAAGTGTACCTCAAAAGAAACAAAACGGAACCCTTATAAGATCATTGTGTTTTCCATTTGTCTGTCTATCACGAGCCTTTAGCAACTAACATGGTATGTTGACATGAAGCCATACCAACTTGGTTGGTAACTTGTGCAAATATAATGCTTAGATGGGATTTTTGCTTCCGTGTCATTTGCAGTTAAAACATCAAAAAAATTGTTTCATATTTGCAGTTTTCATTTGTATAATAAAAAAGTGTTATTCAAACTCCCATATTAACTCTGTGCTTGTTTGAGTTTGTTTGATATAAACTTTATATCAGCTGAGAAATAGAACATACCTAATGTTATTTATTTTTGTTTGTGCATAGAGTTTATCTTAGTTTAGTTCTGAGAATGTTTGAATGCAGAAATGGCGATCCGGGGCTGCTTTAGAATTTAATATTTTCTAAATTGGCCAAGGCCCGGCCTGGTCGGAGGCTTCGACCGAAGTTAGGCTACCTGCAAAGAGTCAAAGACGCACCGCTGAGCGATTTAGCTTTCCGGTGCGATGCTATGTAGAAACTATTAGGGGTGTGTTATCTTTCCACTTTTAAGTTTGTGCGACACCTTCGGCTGCATTATCACTTATCATCAAGTGAGGTCGCAGTCAAGGAACCTAATAAAACGTTACTAACTATCAGGATTTATCTTTTCTATAGGTAGAATGGTAAATAATTGTAATTTTCTTAATGAATAAACTGCAATTTTCTTTATAGGGTTTTTTAACCCCATAATGAAAATTACAGTTCATTGAACTTTAAAATGGTACAAAATAGAAATATTCGATAATTCTATTCAAAGAAGACTTTCTCTGAACCCTTATAACAGATTTATCCGGTTCAAAGGACCAGACTGTGACGGAGCAACTACCCTTGATCGGTATCAAATTAATTGAATAAAATACGGTGCTTCACGGCAATTTAACTTAGTTACTTATGGCAAGAAAATACTTTCAATCCATTAAACACTTTTAGGCTTGCTTCGCCCGCGTAGAATTAGATTTTTGAAAAATAATGCAGGAACCAGGGGTTTTCTCGGAATAAAACGTAGCCTGTGTTTATCCGCAGTATCTGGAAGCTAGAAAATGGAATTTTCTCCATCCTGAGCTATTTTTTTTGACAACTTCCCTGACGCAATTCCATGCGTTCGGATTTGAGTCGGAGGAGGTCGCGGGTTCGATTTCCGCTGTGGATCAATTTGCAACTTTGTGAATTTTTAAATTGGTTCAGAATTGGTCTGATTTTAGGTGTGGCAAGTTACCACCCGCTTACCCCACCTAAGTTAGTAACATATATCATCTTCGACTGCATCTTCACTCACCATCAAGTGTGTAGATACCTCATGATGCTCACCCTCTGAGAAGTCTAAACACAGATGACAGACTATTAATCTTTGTTTAATATAGTCTGAGGTATACTAACTTTTAAATAAAAAAAACACGAAATTGCACCCCAGGTAATTTCACGCGAGAGCAAAACCTTGTAAAAATGCTACATTTATCTCCATTATATTTTAATTAAAAAAATTATAACCTCTACAGTCGCCGCGCGTGGAAACGGGTAGCATAAAGTGACGTGTTAAATGCATGCGACATGCAAATTCATTTACCCTGTAAATTATACACCGTACACTGTGTACGTAACGTGAAAAACGTACGCCATTTCCGAGAAAAATGGCGTACTGTGACGATTGCATATTATTCTTATTTTTTGCGCGACTCACGACGAAAAAAGCGGCAAAAATATAACTTTTGGCCATACGTGCTACATGTTTAGCCCTGTTGCGTTCACCATGTCTAGTCTTCCACAGATAACACGCGTGTAATGTGTCTGTCTGTCGAATGTGTAGAAGGGTTTGCATATTATTTAGGGACGCTGAAATTTAGTAACTAGAAGAATAATTAATTAAATATAAGTATTTTTCAAGTTTTACTCAGCTGCTTCAATTTCAAGGATGAACCGTATATTTTGTACTTATTTCGGGTACTTATTTTTTAGTAATTAGCTAAAACGCCGCTTTTCTGTTACATTCTTACTCAACGCTGCATGTCGCCGCACTCACCAACGTATTCGTAAGGAGGATAAAAATAAATTCAGTGTAGCCTCTTAGAAATTTAGACCAATTCTATTAGACCATGGTCCACGGGTACTGCAATTTCAAATCATGTAGAGTCATCATAGATTGGAAATGACGTATTGATTTTCATTCAGAAAGGACTCCGACTGAAAATCAGTGCTGTGTGCTTCCATACGTATGGGACACACAGCATCATGCTGAGTTGGGGCCCATTTCTGGGTTGTGCCACGTGCAACAAGCGGTGCCTGCTGCCTCCATCGTTTGGGCAATTTTTTTTCTTGGTTGCCCAAGCGATGGAAGTTTCCGCCCCCGTTTTTTAGTTTTAGTTACTTATAGTATGTGTTAGTACTTAGTAGTAGTTTTAGTTAGTTATAGTGGCACAAAACGGAAATAAAGTTCTCTCATTCTCATTCTCATTTTTGTTATGCCACGAGTTTTAGTGAGGTTATAGAGCAATTAGTCGGTAGCCTCATCGTTTGACAGCGTTAATAAAATACCGTTAACTGGGTCGAGTGGTAATTTAACTGCTGGGGAATAAATTATCTCTTAATTGCTCAGTGATAAGAATCTACGTACCGTGTTTTGTGGGGAGGTATTTTTAATTTTTGCTTCGAATTATGGGTTTCTTTTAGCGTCGTTATATAGAAGCAATTTAGCAGCTTTAGCTATTTATGACTTATCTATCCTATTTCGATCGTTTTAACGGATATATTTCCCATACTTTTTTTTAATTCGTATATTTCATACCATTTGTACCAAAAGCAATCTTATTAGACATGATTATATTATAACAAAGATTCTTGGAACGATAGTGATATGCTTCCATCTCCTCACGAGATATCTTAAAATATTGCTTCATACTAAGTACTAAAAATTGTATACTGAGACACTTTTTTTAAAGAGCAAGTACCGAGTTTCTTGCCAGTTCTTCTCGGTGCAAACCTGCTTTCCGAACCTGGCGTTAGAGTCTCGACATTTCATGAGAGCTTATATCTAAGCCTATGTGAAATAAAGAATTTCATTTTCACTGTGCTAAGGCTATACAGCTACAGCTTAGGATTTCTAAATTGAGTGCTTCTAAGAAACTATTCCTTTCATAATGTCGGTAGACTTCAGACAGAGAAAGACTACTAGATACTATTTCTAAAGACTACTGTTACTCTCTGTTAGGAAGCTTAATATCAAGGACAAACATAGTGAGCAAACCTGCATGACTGAGAGTTCACAAAAATGTTCTCGAAGGTGTGTGAAGCCCGCCAACCCGCACTTGGCCAGCGTCGTGGGCTATGGCCAAACCCCTCTAAGTCTGAGAGGAGACCTGTGCCCAGCATTGGGACATAAAACGGGGTTGAGATGCCTGTTACTCTCTATTGAGAAAGGGTTAGAATTTAAGAGTTGAAAGTTAAGAAGAAATAGGTATATTAGGATAGGTTTTTAATTAAACTTTAATTATTTAAAGCTGAAGCATAGAATATATATTTTATACGCTCGAACTGCATTAACATGGCGTTTAGTAACGACTGAAGAGTACTATTTCTATCATGCGAGACTCTCTATGTATCTTTCGCTGTTACCTCAGTGCGATGGGGCCACGGAACTAGGGGTTTATTGATTTAATGGTTCCACTTCAGAAACTGACATATTAATTTACACAATAGGACATAAGCTCACCGTACTCAATAATCGTGTGCTTAAGATCTGTCGAATGTTGGTAACTGGATGATTTGAGGAATGACGAAATATGCTACGCTAAGAGGACGGGAAAGATGTGACGTATGTTGAAGACAAAAATTTCTCAAATATGGCGTCGAGCGTCGTGCATTTCGGTAGGTACCGCTCACAGCACATACCGCTGTCGGTCGCATACATTAACGCCATTTTACAGTTTTGACAAATTAAACATCCGGCTTCAGGGTGGAGATTAAAAATGTATGCGTGACGTCAGTATGTTTAATCAATGGATTTAATAATGATTTTCGAATTGTTTTTTTCGAAATGAGATAAAAATATCTAAAAAGTTTTTGTTAGGCGAGGTCACAAAGTTTGCAGCGTATGGCGGCCATATAAAATGTATCAAAGGTATGTTTCTTTCTTTCTTTCTAATTCTTGGCCAACTTTTTCGATTTAACTCTACGGCCCGGTGTCCACCAAAGCGCAACGGAGCTGTGTTTGAGTAACCAATCAGATTTCGTAATTTCGACATCTTCTCTCGCCTCAGTTTCTTCTATATTTTTCCCGTTCAGCTTATGTACCCGCCAGACTCCTGGCCGTTCTCCTGGTCATATAGCAACAGTTTCATCTTTCGGCCTGAGAACCAGCGACGCCTCAAGTTCTGACACACTACTCGTATGTGATCATAACGTTTAAACGCATAATAAAGTATTATTTTCTAATTGTTATTATTAATTATTATGGCACCGATAGCCCGCCCGCGGTTTTGGCAACATTGTGGCGTCAACTTTCACGTAGAATTTTTAATGACCTCGTACCATAAATTATTTATTATAGATATAGGTGTCAAGCTAAGGATAAGGCCCGGTTACCACCAAAGGGGAGTGTTTGAATAACCAGTCAGATTTCGAGATCTCCGAAACTGAGGGGAGATGAGATGTCGAAATGACGCAATCTGATTGGTAACTCAAACACAGCTCCGCTTTGGTGGAAACCGGGCCTAAGCCCATGTAAACATTTTACGGTAGCTATCCTATGGTGCTATACTTCAAATATTCAAATTCTACGTAATATAATAATTATTATTTTCATATTTAATTTAACTCTCACACCCGGCACATGATAAATATATATAAAAACCAAAGACGTATAATAAACTTACTTACATACACATTGATTAAATAAACATACATAAACGTTACACACATACATATATGTACCGGGCGGAGGACTACACCCCGGCAGGGGAGACCAAACGGCCGGGGGTCAGGGCGACAGGCTAAGAAACCGACGGACTATCCTAGCCGAGTCGAGCACCACCGCCTTCTGCATCTTGGCCGCAAGTGAACTGCCACGGAAACCCAGTCGCCGCAGATGGTGAGCGAGGCTGACTGGGATTAAACCATTAGCAGATATCACGATTGGAATGGTTTCAGTGGACTCCACGGGCCACATGGCGGAAACCTCGTGAGCCAGATCCAGATACTTTTGTTTTTTCTCCGTCTCAGCTCTCACGAGGTTCTCGTCATACGGGATCGTGATGTCCACCAAAAACACCCGCGACTGTGCCCGGTCCATCACCACGATATCAGGCTTGTTAGCCAAGATCGTCCTGTCCGTGATGATTGACCGGTCCCAATAGAGCCGGACGCCGCCGCGCTCGAGGACAGGAACCGGCGTGTACCTATAATAGGGCACCTCTCATCCAGGAGTCCGTACTTCAGAGCAAGCTCTTGGTGGAGGATTTTGGCTGCTTGGTTGTGCCTGTGCAAATAATAATTATTATTATAATTTTGATGGGTACCCTACTATTCGTGTAAACATTGAATACGTCGGCCTGTTGATCAAACAGATCGTAAGATTGTACGGATCGTTTGTTTAGTCGGGACTTAACTTATCGCGCGTTGTCTAATGAGGTGACATTGTACTGGCGTCTTACGGCCGAAATTAATATCCTATCCTATCTAGAATTTTCCTGGAAGAAACAGAAATCCTCTGTGATATTATTAATAGAATAATTAATGTGAATATTGTGTGTGAGTTTGTATAGTTCTCTACCGTTTTTGCTGAAAGTTAAAACATAAATGGAGATATACGATGCTTATGTATTGAATTAACAATTATTATAGACTATTCCTAAAAAAAGAACTCTGAAAAAGTAATTTATTTGATTATAATGTTTTTAGCTACAGCAGTATAATTGCTATAGCGAACTTCATTGTAATTCATTGTAAACAGTCTTTTCTTAAATTAATCTTTCATTGTAAGTAGTCTTATAAAGGTTGGGAGAGGGAATTGGAACGGGGAAGCCACGATTTCCTCAGGATTTCTTAATTTGCGGGCAAAGCCTAGTTAGACATAAATTGCATGGAGCTTATGTCTCATTTCCATCTCAGATAGACAAAATCTGGATACTATAGGACAGGTTATTAATCTTGGCTGCTATACATACGAGTAATATCAAATTCTATTGTATGATAATGTTTTATTTAACAACCTTTCTTTTGTATAGCGAATATTAATCCATTGTGTTTTAATTATTAGGTAGAGCTTTTTCAGATTCGCCACGCCACCTTGTCTGCAACGTCGATAGTCATTAATCTTCGTTCAGCAGTCTTTTACGTTCGTTTGTTTTGGATTTTTTTTCTGACAAAATGGCGCGTAATCTGGGGATAAGAAGGTATAATGTAGAATAAAGCATGATTGATTCAATGATTGACTTTAAGGTTAACCTATAAATGGGTAGGTTTCTTGGATATTATTATAAAAACAAGAGCTTTTTACTATATGAAAATTATATTACATGAATGAATAATACTAGACATAGTGTTATTTTTGAAGTAGGTATCAGAAATATTCGTAGCTCTACTAAGTACTATCACGGATAACGGAATACGTAGCTACGTACCGCATAAAAGAAAACACTGCCGATCTGATGGATTAAAAAGTATGACTTCTGTTTTAGGCTTACTTACTTACTCTGGTTTAAACACATGCTGATATATTTGTAACTGTGCAATTGGGTTGTATTGAATTCTCGGCATTTCAAGGTTACTTAAAGTATTTTTTTACTTTACGGTAATTCCCGCGATTGAGCGCGGTGAACAAGAACTGAAAACAATCATTTATATAAAATAAAAAAGCAGTAAGTAGGTACACGTATTAAAAAAAAACTATAAGTAACTCATAATTTAAAATAATGTAATCGTCGACTACTAAATGACGAGGTTACCTCGTCTGGCTTTATCGTGTTTATTTAACAAAGACGATCCAATGCTCCTGCGCAATTAGTTCTAGTTGACGACTTGAACGTGTCTGGAAAATTTCTCCTAAACAACACAGGACCGTGTGTGTGATATCTATTGTGTGAATTAATTATTATTGTTTCGTTAATCTTCAGTTTTTAAATTCATCAATCAGTCAATCTGCAGTCAGTTCATGAAATAAAACATCGCAAGCCTATAGATGGCAGTTTAAAAGTTCTTTGAATATAAATTGCAAAACTTCGTTTCTTAAGTATAAAACTTATTCCTATGCTTCAAACTAGATAAATAAATACTTGTATTGCGAGTATATGTACATACAATAATGAATCAAATGAATAAGGCAAAAGCAATGGTATGGTGTTTCCTTTAAAAGTATAAGAATTGATGACTGTTGTATGGTTTATCAATTTGCAAATCGTCGTACCCCAAAGATAAAAATAGTCAAGATAGGCCCATCCGAACATTTTACGTAAACGTTCTTCATACAAGAAAATGTAGCGCCATCTGTCGAAACTTCTGCAAAATACATGTTTATTTTTTTATTTTATTTTTATCTATGTGTCTGTGGTCACCTTGCCTGCAATATTATTATTAATTAAAATAAAAAGAAATAGGTCTTCACCTATCTACCTATACTGACTACTGCCGGGGGGGGGGGGGGTGCAAAATAGTCATTCTTGCTCCCTTAAACTGGCGACATTTTTTCGCGCTATTCGCCCTGTCTTTAGTATACAAGTCTGTGTCGTTCCCTTTACCTTTACTACAGCGAAAATTAAAACTTTCTTGCTTTCGAATTGTTTTTTAATCTTGTGCACAAATACTTAAATATAGCACCTTATCAAAATATTGGGGAATAAAAATTTCAAATACCTAAACCTAACCTGTTCAGAAGTTGTTAAAACTTCAAACATCAGATTGGGTAAATATTATTTTCAAAAAGTTCTTATTCATGAAAAGGGTCCTTAATAAAGCGTTCGGTTTACTCGGTTTGAGTTCTAATTAGTTATGCATAATTGAAGCCCGAAGGGGTAACTTTGAACGGGACGTACCTACCTATTTGCATTCAAAAGACCCCCGAGGCTATTGTTATATGAATATAGCATTACGGTCGAATGCTCCAGTGTTACCAGATGTAAAAAGTAAAATTGGAAATTCTTAACTTCCAATGAAAAATTTTACCTTAGAATACAAATATTACTAACGTTCTTGTACTATATATGTTGGTTATACTAATACAAAATTCTGACAAAAACCGAGTTAAACTCTCATCAAACTACTCTTGTAAAACATGAACATCCTTTATCTACATGAAAAAAGAATCATCGAAACAGGTGATACATGATAAAAATTAAGACTTATATGGTAGCGATAAATAAAGTAGGTATAAAGACTTATATGTATAAAAAATCAAGACTTTAAACAATTTCATACAAAAAAATAGTGAGTTAATGATAAAGGAGTGTGATGGCAAACGCAAAACCGATTAAAATATAGTTTTAGTGATTGTGCAGTTAAGTGAAGGACTGAACTATGACGTCACTAGGAATCCCGACAGAAGCTCCGATACATACCATCCTCTACACGTCGGCGTACCTGCAGAAAACTATTAAGACCATTATAAAGGTGAGCCACCAATGAGGCTGAGGTTTTTATTCCACACATTAGTAGGACAGATTAATTTGTTTTGCTACTTGAAAAGATTCTGTATAGTACAATATGCAGAAACACTGCCTACATGAAACACCACACACAATTTTCCAACACTTGCTTCGACGCACATTTCGTCCCGACTTCCTCAGAAGATGTTGATTTCACAATGCGAAATCGTAGAGACGGAATCGTAGAGAGAGATCTCTTCGTCCGTCTACGGGCAATTACTACCATGTCTAATAAGTGGCGAGGCAAGGACCAAATGAAATTCTAAAGGCTATCGTTTGTCACTGGTTAGTAACAGCCATTGTTTTTGGTATTATTTCCATTCGTATAGTAAAACAATGGTCATATAAATTAGCAGCCGCGTCCGAAAATAATTCAATGCCAGACGTTAACAATTGGCCGATTTTATTATCAATCGATTCGCCATATACAGCTACTCCATGTGGCTCGTTTCTAACGTTAATTTTTCCATGCCCAAATATATCCCCTTTTTACGTAAACCTGCATATCTTTCGCTGGCTGGGTATATTTTGCTTTATGATCTTGTGTTATATTATGTTTTTGCTTGAGGCTTGGTCCGCTTGAAGTCGGTTTTTCATTAATTCCACGGGAACCAGGATTTTTTCGGGGTATAAAGCCTATTCTTTAATTCAGAGTCTATCTACCTAACCTACCTACATTCCAAAATGTCAGCCAAATTGGTTTGAAGAGTTCCTCCATCCAATAAGCAGGCTCAGATACGAGGCCACGATCCCCGTTTTTATGTATAGAAACAGAAACGCGTTCACGTTATCGCTTGAAAGCATGACCTACGAGTACCTACCACATAATACTATATCGCTTTGAACGAACATAATTTTTTCCAAGTACGATTTTTATTGCTTGGTTTTACGATTGCAGTTAAATCGATCATGTCAAAAATTTTCCAGTAGTACGCATAGTCCGCCCCCCCCTCCCCCCTGATGCATGAGTTGAGAAAAATATTTAGGTAAAGAAAACGTTGTTTAGCAAAAACTAACCTTATTTTCTTCAGTATATAATTTGAATTACTTTTAAATGCTGAAGAGAGCAGTATCACGCAAAAAAGAGCTTTACAGTATCAAAAATAGAGTAGAATTTTCCTTACAACGTTAATGTATCAATAAGTAATTAAAAACAATTTTGTTTAATTTATAAATGTTATAAAGTAGGGAAAGCATAATTTATTATTCTCTACTAACGTGTTATGATTAGTATTTTTTATTAACGTAAACAAAACACGGCCGTGTTAGGATGTTTGTTTTATGAGTATCGGTATAGAGATTGATTTTGTTTGCACTGTTTTCATAATAATAGAACTGTTAATGGATAAAATCTGTTACAAAATTAATATGCACTAACACTATTATCAATATCGTTATCAGGCAACTGGTTGATTTTAAGTGCTAAATGTGATCCTGTTTCAGAGAGAGTTCTGTAGTTTGGTAGAGATTTAATTTTTGCCAAGCTATTATAAAATGTAACTACAGGACAATTCTATGTAGTGGTATCTACTCGTATATGTATACTGATGTTTGTTACTCAATCACGCCACAACTGCTGAACCGACTTTGCTGAAATTTGGAATGAATATTTATTTAGTTTAAAGCTTTACTTAAACCATAGTCTAACTTATTACTGAATACAGGCTAACTTGTAACTAACTTATTACTGAATATTTCGTCAACCTAGCACTAATAGTAATCACTTTTACGTCCCCGGTAAGTTTTGAATCTGTGGCCAAAAGGTAAATATGAATTGCATAGTACACGCCACTGTAAATTGAACTGCCAGTTTCGCTTACAGGAATGAACTATGAGTAAGTAGTTAATGCATAGTTGATGTTGCTTCGGAAATTCCGTTTGAATTACGGTTTCAATTTCACCTTCTGTAAGTAATGCCCAATTTCCAGAAGCGTTGTGTAAACGTTTCTAGACTAGTAGTTTTCGTTACACGCGATCGATATCTGTCATAGAAATCCGTAATTATTTTGCCCTGTGAATTAAAGAATTCAATGCTCTGTGCTAAATTAAATCAAATCAATCGTAAATAAAGGATCATAATAGACAGATCTTGATTAAATCAAAAATGTGGAGATCCGTAGACGAACCAGAGTCATCGACGAAGCTCAGCGTATCGCGAAGCTGAAGTGGCAATGGGCGGCACATAGCTCGTAGGACCGACGGACGTAATTGGGGACCCCGCACGGGAAAGCGCAGTGTTGGCAGACCTCCGACTAGATGGACTGATGACGTTAAAAGAGTCGCAGGAAGGCGCTGAATACTACATAGTACTAGTGGCGTAGTATCGTGCGGGCTGGAATCATTGCAGTAGGCCTTTGTCCAGCTGTGAACGTCCGTCAGCTGAAACCAACGAACGAATAGAGAGACTGACAACAAAGCGTTGGCCTACAAGGGAACCCTAAAAATTGAGAAATTCAAAAAAAGTATCCTGTTTATTATGAATTTAGGTTTTTAACAAATATCGTTGAAACTATGAACCTTTCTGGGATTTAAATTCCATTTTTCAGCATAATCATTTTCTCATTATATCGAGTAGGTGCGTATTACGCAAACATTGTATATTCTGTAACACAAAAGCACTTTCCACAATTTAATTTCGAATTAAAATGGCCACTCTAATTGTTAGTACAGACAACACACAACATTGTTATACGAGGACAATGCTTGTGGCGATTGGTAACAATGGAATCAAATTTGTGTTGTGGCTTCGTTCCCTCTAGTGGGTCCCTTTTATTAAGTCGGCAAATAACCCTTTAACTATAAACGATACGAGTTACGACATTAAAGAGTATCAATGTTTAGCTAGCTATCTCATTCTTTATTCACAACGAATTTCTAAAAAGACAAGTTTCAGACAAGAATTTGCCGTATCAAGAATTTTAACTTAAGGGATATCGCATTGGTATATAAATCTATGGACATAAGGTGTAGTACAAAATTTACGAAAAAGTGTCCTAATTTATACACTGGCCTGCAAAAATAAGTATCACACTTTTAAAATTTTTTAATTTAAAAAGTGTAATACTTACTTTTGCAGGCCAGTTTATTATATCAATGAGATAATCCTAAGATGTCTTGAACTACTTACTTACACTACTACTTTTTGTTAAAAACATAGTTACGTTTGAGAAGAACCTCGAATGTGACCTTCGAAGCAAATTCTGCGCTTTGATTGGCTGACGTAAGTCAAGGAACCGATCAGCAAGAATTTGAAAACGATTATGATAGCGATGTATACGTTTATTTAAACAATCAAGGGGAACTTGTTCTTACGCTGTATCATCACGTGACGTACCTACTATATACATATTTCGGATATTCCAAAATCTTTTGATTTTCTGACAGTCGGCTAAGAAGAACGCCTATAAATATAATTTGGTAGTGATAGTGCTGACTTACACATCTGGATGAATTTGTAGGCGCCTGTGGGGTAATAAAATTTATTTAAGGGCATGGCTTGTAGAGTATACTACGAGATGGAGCGTTTTGAACATACAACTGCCCTGAAAGCTTCTTACTAGAATATGAGTGTTTAAAATTGTCAGGTCAGGTCCACGTATACGTGATCGAGAAGCTACAGGTAGGCGTCTTGACTTACTAATATCAGACGGCCGCCTCGCCCCGGATACTTTGCTCGCGTTAGACGGTCTATTTCACGCGCTGCGTGCGAGCCGCGAGGCAACCTTAGTACTTCGAATGAGATAAAGTTATGGTTGTAACTTGTACTAACGCGAATACGTGCATCTTATGATTAATGAACGCTTTGTATCTTTAGTTATTTGAGTACTTTAGTATCTAAAGTGTAGGCGTAACATGTCCACAGAGAAAGTTTTTGGATGAATTGAGTGATACTTGTCACATCCTTAACTATTTATTTTATTAAATTTTTTAGTATTTGTTGTTATAGCGGCAACAGAAATACATCATCTGTGAAAATTTCAAGTCTGTAGCGGTTCAAGAGACCTGGTGACACAGATAGACGGACGGACAGCGAAGTCCGTAACAGCGTATTTTTAGGGTTCCGTACTTGGGTAAGGAACCCTAAAAAGTTATCTGTGTAAACTATATCTATGGGACACACGTAAAAAATGGTGTCCAAACAAAATACAAGGTTGTTTTATTTTGGGAAAACACTCCCATGGCGTGCGTAAATAAATATTTGATGTGAGTATGTATTTATAAATAGTATGTATATGTATATATGTATTACTCGTACCTAAGTATATTGGCGTGTTTTCGCTGAAAATAAGCCATTTTCGTTTTTTTCCAAATACCCTTCCTTTTAGAAATCTATAATGTGCTAGAGAAGTTCTTTTAATAATATTATTTGTGTGTGTGGCTGTGAGAAAATGGTTCGCATTATTATATTTACGAATCATCTTGAACTTTCAAAAAGCACTTCGAGTATCCTTGCTTATTTGTTAAGATATTTACTTATTTCAATGCAGGAACTTTTCCTTTGAATTTATGTACTTTGGCTGGTTTCCATTTTTGTAGAGGAGAAAAAGAAAATGTCTTCGTTCGTTATCTCATTGCATTCTGTTTTAACGAAGCGAGGAAGTTTGCAGCAAACATAATTGATGATTAAACGAACTTACCTTAAGTGAAGTTCTATCATAATTTTGTGAATTCCTGTATGAAGATATTAACATGAACACTTATTAGGTATTTACGCCAAGTGATAGCCATTCAGACACTAAAGTTGAGAGAAAAAATAAAAAATTTCAACATTTTTCATTACGATATCTCACGCTAGCAACACTGTGTCTGTCCTTTCATTTAGTTCAGAGTAGGTAATTATTATAAGAGTGCCTTTGTGCTTCGATAAGCTCGTCTTGGTAGGAGCACTACAGAGCACCCAAATATGTAGCATATACCTAATATATACATAACTACACAATATTATACATAACCACACAATATTATATATGTAAATATAATAATAAATATATATATGTGGGTTATGTTGTCTTCAATAAATATTTATTATTATTGTAATATGTACATTTTTTATTTACAAATTCATACATGGGTTTTTCCACAAAACAGGGGCGGGAGGGTGTTAATATCTTCATACAGGAATTCACAAAATTATGATAGAACTTCACTTAAGGTAAGTTCGTTTAATCATCAATTTTGATTCATTCCTGTATTCGATATTAACATGAACACTTATTAGGTAGATGTTTAGAGCCATGACATTTGTAAATAAGAAATGCTTTTAAATTAATAGAATAATAAGCATAATCGCTTAATATTGAGCAAAAAAATAAAAATAACAACTTAAGTTGATATTCAAAGCAAATTAATAATTAATGGCATAATTTTGTAGAAATATTAAAACTGTAATAGATAGTAAATCAATATTATTAGTATAATATATTAATAATAATATATGTACAAAAACATATATTTTTATATGTGCGAATACCAAGGGTATATTAAGACTATATTCTAGCAGTACTGCTCGTATGTAGTCTTGACGATTAAAAGAGGTTTTAAACCTCTTTCAACAAGCTTGAAAATATTTGTATCAGTTAAAACTTTTAAATGCAACACTTGATTAATCGTAATAAATTGAGCTGTTAATATGCAACCATGAAAAATATATTTTAAACAGTAAATTGATCACGAATATATATTTATAAACTTGAGTAGAATAAATATTACCGAGACATATTATTTTTGGAAAGAAAAAAAATGAGATCAATTTATTAATATATAAGATTAATAAATCTATGGGTTGCAGAGAACTAGTTCGTAAATTTTTGTTCATCTTGACTTCACTTTACGAAAATACAGGAGTAGGCATTAGTATTTTCGTAAAGTGTTGTTTAATTTTATTCATAGCTTTTTAGAGTTATTTCTATTAAAGGAGTTAACAATGATATTTTTATTTAATTTCCATAATAATATTGTTATTTGGGTTTTGGTGTAGGTACAGCATGTAGGTGACCTTAAATTATATTTTTAACTGAATAGGGTGAAGTAAGAATATTCTCAAGAGATTTTGAAAAAAGCCATAGAGAAATCATCTTATAAGCCTATTTTAAAGTTGATTCTGAGACAAAGGCTGATGAAGTAACTGTATCTACTGTTTATTCCTGAGTTCTAATAAAGTGATAACAATAGAAACTTAAGATAGTCTGAAAAAAGCATGTTTTCTAATATTGTCAGACAGTAAACATCTTATACAATATAGTATGTAAAACCGTGTTGAGTTTCTCATTTCACATAATATTAAAATTTTAACTGAAGGCATAATTGTTATTCTTATTCATGTTATAATAATGTTGTTTAATATCATTAATTGTTATTTTAACAGTCACCCCAACACTACTATCGCTGTTGTACTGGTTAGTTGTGAACAAAAAACCACATATACAATTGGAATACAAATATTAGACAATACTTTTTAAGTTCTTCAGTTTCTGCATCAAGACCATTTTTTAATTTAGCAGTCTTTCAGTTTAAAAATGTGATCTGATTTTTCCAAGTTGATAATCGCAAAAATCAACGAGCAAATATAACATGTAAATAGGTAGACATGTCGAAATGTTATTCGCGATTGTTCGCGATTAATGCTTTGTAGACTTGTTGCGACGATGAAAAAAAAAAAATTTTTTTTTTTGTCACTTACCCAATTATTCCACTGTCATCACAGGAGATAAGTCTCTAATCTTCGTTTAATAATAATCAGTTAATTACATACCACAGCTGAAGTACTACTGTACTGGTATTCAAGTTCCTAGTGAAGCAGTGATGACCCAATTTTCAATTATCATTTGACCTTGGTCAGTCATCATCGAGAGCTAAATCCTTGCAGCGGCGTCATCCATCGGCATGAAAGTTAAACAAAATATTAGACTTATTTAATAATGATTAAATACAGAAAACATAAAATGTAGGCTATGTATCAACTCTAAAAGAACAAAAAAAAAATATGATACATGCAAGCCAAAATTATGAACCATCATTGTTCATATTATCATAAATCCAATGAAGTATTTAATGATTCTATGATCTTATATATATATTGGTAATTTCCAAATCCTTTAACATTTTTGATGCATAGATAACCATTAGTTAATTAGCGGCGCGATCGCCTGAAAATAAAAATATTTGATCTAACAAAAATTAATTTGGTCTTTAAATATATTTTCCATTGCGTTACGTTATTCCTAGGTATGGATACCGATATTCCTGTAGATACAGGCACAAGGATACCTAAAATAAATTTAAATAAACATATCATCGATTGTTTTATAAGGGCTCTACATTTTCCATATTTAATATTCATTTAAGAAATTTAAGAAATAGTCAATTATAGAAACTATAAATAACTTTGGTATTCAAAAATATTGCATTCTTTTAAAAGCATGCATCCTAACTCAGTTAAAGCATTGATAAAGATGTAATATCTAATACATCGAGTTACGATGAAAGAATGGTTGTATTAAAAACATGTATTTGTAATGGAATAACAAAAAAAATTAAGTATGTTATCGAATAGGTTGTCTCATATTCAATTGTATGTGAACAGAATATAATAGCCGAGTTTTTTGCCAGACCTTCTCAGCGCAAACCCGTTTTTCAGATTCAAGCTTTCATAAAAGCCTGTAAATCAAGCCCATTTGAAAAAAAAAAATCATTTTCATTTTTAATTACTTAAACATGAAAACTAACTGTAATGTTAGTGGTTCAATAGTTTATAAATCTTCATAATATAAAACCTTTTGTATAAAAGTAAATTATTATGAATGAAACTAGGATAGTACCTAGATATCTAAAGTGTCATTGCACTACATGCGAACTAAAGAAGAGAAAAAAAAAATACACATTAAATTCTGTTCATTGTTTTGAGAACATAAAGAGAGAAAAAATAAATTTTCCACTCATATTTAAGCACGATAAAATAATATCATCAGGCTCGAATATTTTATGAATGCGGTTATTCTATAAGCTAAGCGGCAAACGTACGAGTAAGTAGGTGTCGTTTATTGCCCGTGGTACCCCCGATGGTCCCCCCGGAGTACCACGGGTTGCCTTCTTACCCCGACCCGACTATATGCGAACATGCGCGAGTCCGCACGAGGTTCGAAACAGCGCAACGCTCCGCCAGCACTCTGATCGGCGGCCGCGCGGCGCCTGACATGACAGGTCGACGGAAATGTCAAAAGAGGACATCGATAAGTACTTGCAAGGCTGTTTTGCTCCTGGTGCTGTTCTTGTGGGGAAATCAAGACTCTTCTGTCCTGGGTAAATCTTCGAGAAAAGTCGTCGCAAGAGACGAGTGCTGTCCTGCGATTTGGCCCGTGGGTCCACCATGGACCGACAGGTGGATTGCTCAGATATTCCTCCAGTGCCAGTTAATATTGGATCTTGATTAACTGTATTTCATATTATTGATAAAAGACATAATATACACAGAAGTTATAAGAATATTATATTATCAAATAAAATTTTTGTGTCTCACTCGTACATTTCAAATTTTGAGTAGTACCTATTACTAGTTGATTTTGTAAGACGTTGTCAATGGACTTTTTATTGATGTATCTATAAATAATGACCACAACAAGAAACGATTCGTGCGGAAGACTAAAATAATTGTAAATAGTGCATTTGATTGCGGGTACTTTTCAGACCTGGTCTAGTAAAGTTATCTTGGTTCATTTAAATTAGCAGACAGTAAAAGAAAATATTGATACGAGGGTATATCGAAATAGTTTCTAAAGGTAATCGTTTTGATCCTTTATATCATTCCAATACAGTTGGTGATAAAAAAAAAACAGCATCGCGCGGTGTTCCCACGTGGTCACCCATCCAAGTATTAACTGCGCCCGATGTTGCTTAATTTCGGTGATCGGACGAGAACCGTCAACCGGTGTTTTCAACATGGTATGGGGGCGTTTAAGCACCAATTTGCTATTTTGGAAGTTGCTTACAAGATAATCTTGTCATTTTTGGGAATGATTAATCCATAGGCGTTGTCCCAATAACCATCCTCAATGTATATTGTCGTGAAGGTCACACTCTCTAATGAAGTGTACCCAACACTGAAGCATAGACTGCAGAATATATTATGTTGATTGACTTTTTTGCAATTATTACCTAATATAGAGACGATAATCTTATTAACTCACCCTCATATGTATGTCGTCGTGATGATCACATCCTTTTATGCAGTGTCCTCAACATAGATGCTTTGCAATTATTTTTTGCAATTATTAATACAAAGGCGATAGTCCTCAGGTTTTTCACCTACCAACTACCCTCAATGTATGTTGTCGTGAAGGTCACACCCTCTTAATGAAGTGTACCCATCACCGAAGAATGCATCTTGATTAGCTCCTCTTGCAGTAATTAAAACAAAGGCGATAGTCCTTCCAACTACCCTCAATGTATACTGCTGTGAACGTAACACCCTCTAAGAGGTGTACCCAACACTGGAGCAATATGGATTTTCTGAACCAATAATAACAATTCCGTAGATTTCACAATTCGTTTTGACGATGAATCCGATTATTTTGAATATTTCTTTTCGGATACTTTGATTTCCGCAAGAAATACTTATAATCACTCACTTTTTTATACGAGTTTAATAATGTTGTGTTGAACGGCCGAGCACTAGAACGCTAATGAAAGGACAGACACAGTGTTGCTAGCGTGAGATATCGTAATGAAAAATGTTGAAATTTTTTATTTTTTCTCTCAACTTTAGTGTCTGAATGGCTATCACTTGGCGTAAATACCTAATAAGTGTTCATGTTAATATCGAATACAGGAATGAATCAAAATGTTAATATTTTAGAGTACTAGAGACAGAAAGTTTTTATTATTTTTGATACCTAGGTACTATAGGAATAGAATTAAGGGTGATGGATACCACCCGGGCGCGAGAATTCATATTTTATTTAGTTTTTCGCTAAAAGGGGGCTAAGTATTATACACCTTAGGCTTACGGCAATGAGTTTTGCGGGCACATAATTTCTACATATTATTTTAAATAAAAACTCAGTTCAACAATACTCATTTACTTCATGTTGATTCCAGATAGCTCGAAATGTAGGAAACTGCAAACAATAATCTTGCGGGAACCAATATGAGGTGAATGGGAATCTATGAGCAAAGTTTTTACTATAAAAACATGTATAGATGCATAAATGTTGTGCCGGTTATAAAAAAAAAATAATATAAAGAAAATCAAAAATATAATTTATTAGGTAAAATTTTACATGTAGGTATTCTAGTTCAGCGGAGGCACACAAATTTATTGTAGGGTCGTGGTGGCCAATCTGTTATTTTACTTCTGTTGCGGTTACGTAGTGGTACTCCCCTGTCTTGGACCTAAGATGGCGGGCGGCCCAAGGTCAGAGGGGACGCCGCCGCAGGTGACGTCGCGGGGCGAGGTGGTGAAAAGCGGGCGATGGTGACGGGTCGGGATCCCAATACCCTAGCCCGTACAGTGCTGAGCTCGGACAGTGCTAAGCTCGTACAGTGCTGGGCTCGTACAGTGCTCCCGTATAATCGGGAGCACTTATACTGTATTTTACATTTTAGTAATGTTTAAAAGAAATTAAAATAAAAAAAATCCATCGCGACGAGCTAAGGCGCTCGCGCGATGGCTGAAAAATGACGTGTGGTCCCGCTAGGAACGCCGGTACCACACTGTCAGGTCAACTCGCGGTCAACCTCCGCGGTGCGCGGTGACAGAAACCAGCGCCGTCGTTCCGTTAGCGAGCAAATTACATAAATTTTGCGTTAAATATTAAATAAATATAATAAAATAATAATAAATATACATTTCAAATATTAATAACATTATATTTTAAATAAATAAAATTAAATATTAATAAAATGTGTAACGTTTCGTTACATTACCCCGTTTGCTTCGTAAGGATTTTATTTTAAAAATAAAATCCGTACTGAGAGATCAAGTTCAACTTAGTACAATATCTTTCTTACCTTTCTTTCACACAACCTTCCATATTCTATCAAACCTTCTTTCAAATACTTCTTACATACCTCATCTTTCAAACAAAACGTCTCAAAACTAGGCGTTTCGACCTACTAATGCGCAGAATCGAAACTAAAGCGTTGAGAGACGCGTTCTTACATAATAAAAGTCACATGCCTAAAACGACTCATGACTCGGTTGCAAAAGTATAAAAATGATCTCTAAGACTTCAGAAGAATGTAACGAGAATAAAATACATAAATAACAATAAGGTATAAAATATGGACGCAATAATAGTCTACAAAATGTGACGTCTCTTAACTAGGCACCCTGGTCTAAGCTAATGCGCTTCGACCCAAGTAAAAACGTCAGGAGACAGCACAAAAATAAGCCATTTGCCTAATGCAGCCTATGACCTACTATAATTAAATAATAAAAAGTATTATAAAATGAGATGTCTCCAAACAAAACACCCTGGTGTAGGCTAGTGCGCTTTCACCCAAGCAAAAC
Organism: Coenonympha glycerion; assembly: GCA_963855885.1. Lineage (NCBI taxonomy): Eukaryota > Metazoa > Arthropoda > Insecta > Lepidoptera > Nymphalidae > Coenonympha > Coenonympha glycerion. The sequence continues at coordinate 12,217,298 of OY979646.1, forward strand.
GTTAGGAAACACATTTTAATAAATCATATGCCTAATGCAGCCTATGATTTTATAGTAAAAAAATAAACAAATAATATAATTGTTAATGTCAATATGACATAATAAATAAAATTAAATGTTAATAATATAATAAAAGAATATTTGAGTTCATGAAAAATCGGAAAAAAAAATTGAAGGTATGTTGTGAATAGCACCAAAAAATACTCCGTTCTGTTACAATTTATTTACAGAACGCTTGGTTTGACAGAATGAAAGAAACTAATATTAGGGCAAAATTAAAAAAATGATGATGATGCCAAAAAAAATTGTAACTGATGTGAACGCAGCTTAATAAGGACGAAGCATGTACATAAAGCATACGAAACTTCTAAAACAAAACAATCGAATTAAAAATACATTTTTGTCTCGGACGGTACTTAGAACTAATGCGCACTAAGACCAGACATTAAAAAAAACACAAAATAATTCATAAAAAAACATTATGTTAAAGAAATCGTCTAAGACGTTCAAATTAAGATGTAACAGATACATTGCGTTCACCTCAGTTACGGGCAAACCAAAAAATTTAGCGTTTTACAAAAAAAAAATTGACACCGTACAAAAATAACTACTACACAACAAAAGCAGAATAAACAGATATTAACCACGTGCAGGGCGCCAGTGTGCCGGTTATAAAAAAAAAATAATATAAAGAAAATCAAAAATATAATTTATTAGGTAAAATTTTACATGTAGGTATTCTAGTTCAGCGGAGGCACACAAATTTATTGTAGGGTCGTGGTGGCCAATCTGTTATTTTACTTCTGTTGCGGTTACGTAGTGGTACTCCCCTGGCTTGGACCTAAGATGGCGGGCGGCCCAAGGTCAGAGGGGACGCCGCCGCAGGTGACGTCGCGGGGCGAGGTGGTGAAAAGCGGGCGATGGTGACGGGTCGGGATCCCAATACCCTAGCCCGTACAGTGCTGAGCTCGGACAGTGCTAAGCTCGTACAGTGCTGGGCTCGTACAGTGCTCCCGTATAATCGGGAGCACTTATACTGTATTTTACATTTTAGTAATGTTTAAAAGAAATTAAAATAAAAAAAATCCATCGCGACGAGCTAAGGCGCTCGCGCGATGGCTGAAAAATGACGTGTGGTCCCGCTAGGAACGCCGGTACCACACTGTCAGGTCAACTCGCGGTCAACCTCCGCGGTGCGCGGTGACAGAAACCAGCGCCGTCGTTCCGTTAGCGAGCAAATTACATAAATTTTGCGTTAAATATTAAATAAATATAATAAAATAATAATAAATATACATTTAAAATATTAATAACATTATATTTTAAATAAATAAAATTAAATATTAATAAAATGTGTAACGTTTCGTTACAATGTGCTGGTCGCAAACTCATTGCCATAAGCCTACAATTTAAAATTTGCCTAGTATTTGCGAAAAATTAAATTCAATTTGCGGGCTACTTGGGTCCAAACGCCTTAAATAACCTTGAGCTGAAACCATCTTTAGGTGCTTAAGGCGTTTTTAGGACGGGTAAAAACCATTGAATACGTTATTGTAATGTAATCGACACTCCATTCACGAATCTCTTTCAAATTGTTCTTGTATTGATTGAATTAACGTGCCAAAAAGTATACTGTCATAAAACATCTAATAAATCAGGGTTACTACACCATTGAAGAATTTTTAACAAAGATTCTTGGAACGATAGTGGTATGCTTCATCTCCTCACGAGATATCTTCAAAATATTGTGTCATACTATGTACTAAAAATTGTATATTGAGACATTTTTTTGAAAAGAGCAAGTACCGAGTTTCTTGCCAGTTCTTCTCGGTGCAAACCTGCTTTCCGAACCTGGCGGTAGAGTCTTGACATTTCATGAGAGCTTATATCTAAGCCTGTGTGAAATAAAGAATTGAATTTCATTTCATATACATATATTCTACATGGATAAAGTTACAGCCAAGAATTATTTGCTGCTAGCCCTGCTGGTGAAAAGTAATAAGTGAGATATCCCCTAATTTCGAGCCTCAATCTACGTCGGCACCTTTTATAAAGTCCTGGGGAAGTCGCAATTTTCTTCCAAACAATGATAATATTATTTCAAGATGGGATAGAGGTTAGTACAGGTTTTTGTACGAATTTCGAGTCTACTGGCATCGCACTAACGAATCGAATGCCTCCATACATTTACAGCCAGCGCCATCTATTGAGTGCCGCATGTCAGTGACTATCCATAGATGGCGCTTGTGGTAAATGTATCGAGGCATTCGACTCGCAATTTTCTTCCGAACAATGATAATATTATTTCAAGATGGGACAGGGGTTTGTACAGGTTTTTGTACGAATTTCGAGTCGACTCGCATCGCACTAACGAATCGAATGCCTCCATACATTTACAGCCAGCGCCATCTATTGACATTCGTATGTCAGTGACTGTCCATAGATGGCGCTGGCTGTAAATGTATGGAGGCATTCGACTTGTTTGTGCGATGAGAGTCGACTCAAAATTCGTACAAAAACCTGTACTAAACTACTAACCCCAAGGTACAAGGTATGTTCTCGTAAACACTTCTAGATGAGGTCAAAGTTTGTTGGAGCGAATTTTTTTCATTAACCTTTAATTTCAAATCATTTTGCCTTTTGTAAGTACCTATTCTTATTTCTTACTTCGTAGACACTGTTTTTTTTTAAAGAAAAGTAAATCTTTTATTCTACACGCCGCAATACCTCGCTGCACGTGGGGTAATGAAATAATTTAACAGACGGCCTGTTGCTCTCTCTCTTGCACTTACGGGCTTTACGGCAGGCCTGCCGGGCAACGGGTGCCTTCCTGTTTACACATTTTACTGCACCGCGGGCAGCGAGATATTGTGACCAGTATAACTTATAAACCCTTTTCAAGGGAGAACAAAATAGTGTTATACCAATAGACACATACCCTGGATAGAGCGGATGGCACGTAAATCCATTTTCAGAAAAAACTGGATCCCTGCGAGATGTTTAAAAAAAACCGGCCAAGTGCGAGTCAGACTCGCGCACCGAGGGTATAAAAGAAGTACCAAACATTAAAATAATCAGTTTTGTTCATGACACACACAAATAATCGAGTGTGACAGACGGACGGACGGACGGACGAACGGACGGACGGAGAAAGTCTTACCATAAGGGTTCCATTTTTACCATTTTGGTATGGAACCTAAAAATGTACACGGTCAAAGCTGCGGGCGAAACCAAGTAAAAGTACCTTTAGTACTATTATGTATTCCGTGGTAAAAGTAAGAATAATAAATAATAGAGTCGTGCGAAAATTACTACCTAGTTACCTACTGTAAGTTTATAGTATGTTTATTTCATGTTTCATGTTTTAAATATACTAGGTAGGTATGGGGAATATGGAACACGCTAACAAAGACAAGGCTGGCGTGATTTAACATAATAATTAGCATCTATGGAATACCTATTATAACAAAGATGTACTTATATTGTAAGCAGCCATCTTTGCTTACCAAGTAGGCGATTCACCTAAAGCATCGGGCTCTTTTTTGTGAAGTGAATGCTTAAGAGTCTATTTTGATCAAAATTTTTATAACTTTGGTCGAGTTCCGTAATATCATAAATTATGAATGAAAACTTGTAACTTTCTTTATTATCTGGTGTTTTTCTTTAGCTGGACAGTAAATACTGTGCTCCTGAACTAATGCGACGTGAGATAGTACCTACCTATTGTTTTTATTACAAAGAAAATAAGCAGAAAACATGTCCTCTTTGACATAAAAATAAGCAAAACTAAATTCGTTTACAATTTCGTTTTACAAAACTATTTCGGTTTCAAGTATGGCCAGGAGCATAGATTATTACTATATGAACCCGAATAACACCACTACATGATCGAAATTTGCACGAATTACAAATGATTTTGGTATTACGAATGTATGGGAGACATCGTGGGTAAGGTCATGGCATTTTATAAGCAAACGTGAGACGATATTGATATCAAAAACTTTTTTGGAAAACTCAAAAAATAATTTTACAACAGGCTTTCATCCAGACAAGACTGACAGACCTGGCTGAACATAAGGAACCAAACATAGCAATCTTCAGTACCAGTTCCAAAATTACAAACAAACAAAGTCAACAAAGTAGTTTAATACTACAGTGAGCTGATGGTCGATAAATACGCCAAAGAAAATACGTTACAAATAGAAGAACAGTTTGAGCATTATTATAATAAGATGAATGACCTAAATCCCATCGAAAACAGATCCGATTCGGTTATGATTCACGCAGCCTGAATGCTGAACGACTACTTAGGTAAATACCTAGGTAGGTTTATTGCGAAACGTCAATAGACGTCAAAGAATCATCATCAGCATCGCATTGCAGTCCACTGCTGGACTAAGGCCTTTCCATTCGCACGCCATCCACTTCTGCTTTTCAACAAAGCGACTTCATTTGCAGCCTTAGCCAAATCATATCTTATACCTATAAACGAGAAATTCTTGTATATTTCTATATAATTTGAATCTCGGATACGGCTCCACCGATTTTTTGATGAAAGAGATTTTCATGTATACGGAGAGAGATTCAAGATTTGTATGCAATGGCATAATATTATCCGATCGAGTTAGGTACAGTGCGACAAGGCCATCTTGGCATGTGACCAAAATCGGAACTAATGCCGTTATCTTGTGATACTGTCTGATAGTTCACTCTGTCGGAATATAGCTATTGTATGTTGTGTTGTTTTTGCTTAATGTATTAAACTAAAATAGAAGTAAAATTGAGAAGATTTTATTTTTTGGCTGTCTTTGTTGTATAACAACGGCCTCCTGACAATGTCATCCAAGTGCCAAAAGAGCTGTGTACCTCATTGTGTGACTCATTGTAGGTAGGCTCATTCATTTTTTGAATTTCGTCATTTTGAATTTTCGAAAAGCGATCGACAGAATATTTCTATGACTACATCTCCTAGAAAATACCAATTTAAGCGAAACCTCACTCTGAGCGAGGGCGGAGATGTATAACCGGCTTTGACTTAGCATATAATGATCAAGCGATGAGTTATTGCCGCTACGGGGCTCACAGCCTGAAATATCGCGCATTGGCCATCAAACACCGTACGAGAATAGATGGTGCTATTTTAGTTATGACTAAAGATAATTTCTTATTAGAGCGTATATTTCAAACTGAAAGCCTCCAATAATTCCAGAGGGAGTTATAACTCGGAGGGAATCAGAGACATTTTGTGTCATTCAAACTTGAAATCCTTCGAATTACAATATGATCCTAAAGGAACGATCTGCAGCCAATAGCCCTTTAGTACTATAATGTATTCCGTGCCATAGCACTCATTTCTATTATGTTTCGAATAGTACGCTGGATCAAACATTCTATACAAGCCAATTTATTTATTTTATTGATAGTTCATTTTTGTGCCGATTTGAAGCGCCCTCTGTCTCTGAATGTCTTTTTATTTTAGTTCCATGGACGCTCACGTCAGATTACGCAACAATCAGCGCCAAAATGGCGAAAATCAAGTATCTTAATTTTTACGTTACCAGCGTACTATATAGGTAATTTTTGGAGTTTAGAAAAATACTTAACGTCATTTTACGAATCGAATTAAAATTCGTAGTAAAGTACAATCGAGATCAGTGAGCCGGAGTCGTATGAGTTTGGTAGGTATTAAAGATTCCAAAAGCTTTTGACATCTTAAATCGTTAACTTACAAAAGCGTCCGAATGCAATCTTCAGAGGCAATACTTTTTATAGGAGTTGAAATGAAAAAAGTTTTTCTATAAACGTTGCATGTTTCGGCCAACCGGAATTGTGCTGGAATGTCGCTGTAGATATCGAATTTAACTTTAACAAACGTAATCCAGAATTCTGTTTAAAATTTCTAAAGTTGTTTGGTTGGGTTATATTGCTATCTATATCTATAAAAAGAAAAACAACTGGAAGAATAGAACCATAACTATTTGAAATAGCAACGGGGGATATAAGCTCTAATATTCCTAATACCTATTCAGGATAGAAATATGAACGATCCTCTCCAGAAAACGACAAAGAATCGACACTTTCGAAATATACGATTGGAAGCGAATATGTGTTAATCCAGATCCATCTATCTCTATACTATACTCCAAATCCCAACCAAATCGATTCAGTAGTTACGGCGTAATTGAGTAACAAACATCTAAAATCACAACCTTAAGGCGAATGTTGGCTGAAATTTTGATTCGACATAGATACGTTTTTTTCGAATAAATCATGTTTCTCACGTAATACCGTCCATGTGAATTTTGGGTTTTCGATTATTTATTGCTAATTTTGCTTTTGTTTTGTTTTCAGGTAAGTCATAGAGGTGTGATGCCTCAGTTTGCTAGATACAGTTCCTGAGACCCACTGAAAAGGTCTGGAATACAACAGCACCTACATCAGCATGTATGTATGGGAGACATCGTGGGTTAGTGGCCTCTTAAGTTCTAGTTCATAATCTTCTAGTTCATAATGAAGTTAATAATAACTTTATTTCTAAACAGACAAAAAAAGAAAAATTTTTAAAAATGTGTTTCATCTATGTTGAAATCATTAAAATAGACGTTAGTATGAAAACTGGCATTATTTAATCTATTTTATGTGTAGCTAACCAGAAAATTACTAAACTAAATTAAATAAAAATAAATTTTGACTGCTAAAAACTTTATTTGTTACAGTAATACTGAGATATTCAGAATTAGCCTCTTTCTGCAGCATATTGCCTACTTATTATAATTTACAGTCAAATTGTGGCTCCACCTACTCGCCACTCTCAATAAAAATTTTTTTTTATTCGCTTAAAATGCAAGAGGTTTCTTAATTTCTTCTTAGTTTACGTTTATTCCAACAGCAATAAATGGTAATAAATAAATAATTAAAGGCTGATTGATTAAAATCGTTAACAATCCAACAAAGTGAATTGAGTCATAAAAAACATTTCCAATACGGGGTATCGACGAATTCCTACCTTACACGATCTTATCTAAAAGTATATTTGATAAGGCCACACCTGGAAACATTTCCATTAGACTGTGTCAGTCAACTTTTTTATTATCTTTTGGAAATAAAATCATTCCTACGTTTTCTTTACAAACTCACAATTCGTGATCATACACTTACAATTTTATTAAATTTCTTAAATTATTTATTAAATTTCTTAAATTATTAGGACGGGTTACATCAGCTCTTTATCTTAATAATATATTTTTATGTTCAATAATGTAATTTAATTTAACATAAGCAGAGTCATATTGTTTTGACTTATAATTCTGTACTTCAGGAAAAAGCCCAATAAAACCACACCTTGCTTCCGAATGCGCAATTTAAAAATTCTCAAGTCAAATTTGGGTGTTTTAAATCTTTGATGAAAAATTGAAATAATGACGCATGATTATTATAGCGCCATCCATGTCAGTGGGGCATACCCATACCTGCCCGGTGCCCATATCGCAACTAGCTATAACTGATGGCTTTAGGATTCAGCTAACAGCTTTGGTTTTCCTTGTTGCCCCTTAAAATCTTCAGTTTTTATGGAGGCTTCTAATACGACTGCTTAAGGCAGTAAAAGTCCTATTAGACCTGCATAGCATTGCTAGCCGGATCATGGTGCCTACTCTTTATTTCACTAAATGGACGGGCCTTAAAATAGAGTTCCTTTTACAAAAGAAATGATAAAGATTACAAATTTTATTAAAAGAATAAGCACCTTATACTCACAGTAAAAGCTTATTTTACTGTCTTTCGGTTTTCAAAAAAGAAATCCAAGTAACGTTTGAGTAGCCACAATAATCAGTCCAAAAGCGACCAAACTATTTGCAGAGGATACCGACTTCGGTGGTCTATAGTGAGTGGCGATGATCGGGTCCCAGAAATCTGTGTCTTCTCGGTTCACGTTAATGAGCAGTTCTTCCGTGTAAACGGAGACGTTTACAGCAGTTTCTCCACCACTCATCAGTAAAATTGGTTGGGTCTGATTGGTGATTGGATCCCATGTTGTGGCTGTTGCGATCATCGGTGGGGCAGGGTTTCTGGAATCAAAAGATAAGGTTGTTAGCTCTGTTTTCTCTTTGACAAGCTTTAATTTACTCGTGATCTCGGGTTTCAGATTATTGGCCATTCAAGTTAAAGTTAATCATTATTAAACTACTGCTGTTTTAAAATGGCAATCCTGCTATACAACCAGAACGTCATCATTCCAAAAATTAAATCTGAATAAATTGAAATTAAACCAAGCCATTACCGTATTCCGAGTGGTTCAATTTAAGTTGGACAGAAATCGTGTAAAACGGAAAAAAGTCTATTCAAACTAATCACAAATATTGACTCACTGATTAGCGAATATCTTACAAATTTGACTACCTTGGTTTAAAAATGTATGAGGAAAATTGACATTTAGCAATATATTTTCTTTAATTTTTAACTTAGATGGGTGCAAAGAAAATATTTTTGGTCTTTCCTAGGATTTGAATAGGGGATGAAAGCAGCTCCAAGTTCTGTGCAAAAATCATTATAATAATAAGTCTCACCCAGAAACAGCAAATCCCTTGATGCGTTGAGAGACTAACAAGGCCGCAGTACTGTCAGATACTTTTAAGTCGTAGTTAAATAAATAATTCAGGATGCCTCCATGCCGCACTCCGTTCAGAGGAATTTGAGGATATGCCCAATCGGAGTTCTGTGTACCCCTGAAGGCAAATTTAAACAGCCAGACCTTCTCCTTAGACGTCATAGCTCTTTCCTTAGTCCCTCTTAAAACGGGAATAAGAATCAGAGTATCTCCGTGGTAATCTAAAAAGTCTTCAATAGTTTCCATATTAACTGTCCTTTCGGCAAAATAGAACTGACGGATGTTTCGCGTCACCGCTGTTCTATTATCTTCAGATTCAAAACCTAGATCAATCTGTATGAAGTCTCCAAATCTAGCTTCCATTTTATCAAGCCAACCGTAAAACGCCGCTTGCGCAGCTCGCACTGTCCCTTCCCTGTCTACGAAACCAGCCATGTAAGGGATATGAGAGTATTTTCCTGATCTCAAGATGTTAATTGGTGCGTCAGGAAGGAACGTGTCAGTCTGGTTCAAATTAACGTTTTCAACGCAAGGAGCAAACAGTAGGGATGCGTTAAAGAACTCGAAATCGGTCAGCACGTTGGAAAGCAAGCTGATGTCGGTAGATGCAAGCTTTTTCGCCAGATCTTCTCTTGATTTATCTGTGTATCCTAATTTGAGTCCTACTTGCTGAGCGTAACCTACAGGATCGTATGACACAGCCCACGGAGCCAAACCTGACCCACTTAATACTATAGCTTTGTGAGTTAGATTCTGGGACATTGGTGATAGCGTGATCAAATCGACCATCGCTGCTCCAGATCCATGACCGAGTAGCACCACATTGTTGGGATCTCCTCCGAAACCGGCTATATTTTCTTTGATCCATTTGAGGCCCTGGATGATGTCTTTCAATCCGGCGTTGCCAGGAGCATCGGTGACACCCAAGCAAAGAAAACCAAAGATCGATAGACGGTAGTTAATCGATACTACCAGCAGATCTAGGTTAACTAGATTCTTGAAGGGATACAATACTTTCCCTGTCGACTCATATTCTTCTCCTTCAATCCACACAACCACTGGTTTGGGTGTTGTCAGATTTTTTGTATAGATGTTGAGAACGAGACAGTCCTCCGTTCCAATGATTCCTCGTGGGCTTGGTTGAGCACATAATATCGTGTTGTCTACGGCGTGGAATTCTCCAGGGTAGGCTGCCGGTGGGGTGGGAGCCTGGAAAAATGAAAAATAAATATATTAATCTTGAGAAAATTCTTCACAAATAAAATTAGAACTATTTGCAAATGTTTACCGAGGTGTGGTTTGTCATATGACCTTCAGATCCTATTAAGGATCTTCAAGTCTGATAAAACTAATAACTAAACTTCGCACAAACAATCCGTTTGCGGAGTGGCTAAGTCTATAAAGGTATCAAGGTTTTCCAACTCAAATGTATCATCTTTAGTAGTTGATGATAATTATGATTTTAATTTTTCTTCTTGTTTTTATTTAGCTTCTTGTTTATATAAACCAATTGGAATCTTCAGTACATTCTATTCCTGGAACCTGCCCAATACCCGTACCTAGATAGGCAAGTTACTGATAACATGATAGTATGTCATATAGGTAAACATCTTCAGATTACAAACCCGTATCAGATACAGGTGCGTTATCGGACTAAGTCCTACATAGTCATGAATATTCCTCTTTTACGAGTATTTTCTTGAAATATTTGATGAACGATGTCTTATCGAAATACTGTGTATTTTGAAAATACATCGATGCTTATCAATCACTAGGGTGACTCATTATCATCAATCGATCAATAGGAATTTTAAAAATACGCATGTGTCATTTCCTCTATCACCATTCACCAACATGACTTTTTTCAATCGAAAAGTTGATAAGTTGCTTCGGAGAATCCATGCAAGAAATAAAAGAAAACCTTTTCAAATTACTGAAGAAAAAACTACGTGTAATTATATCGGGTTCGACGACTTCTTTTTATTTAAATTTGAACCTTATACAAAAGAGCTTTATGTTTAAATGTGGTTCAAATGTTAAACTCTGTTCTTGAAACTGGTTTTGGATAAATGCCACGCGGTTTACGATAAAATTGCATTTTTTATTGTCATTGCTTTTTTGGTTTTTATTTGTTTTCATTTGATGTTTACCGTTACCGTATTTTTCGTCTATGTTTAGTGTTTTCTCCTTTTTTATTTTTTTTATTTGTCTTCTATAGTCGAAGCTATTAATTACTTCATCGTGAAACTATAGCTTAAATCACAAAAAGTTACTTTAAAAAAATCAAGTACATAATCAACTACATCTACTAAACAATGTACTCGTATTTTATAATCTTTTATGCATACTTTAGTAACATACAAAAGATAGCTATAATAGATTGGTACATGAACCATCTATTTTAAAATCGATTTTTCCTTTAGCTGCAGTACTAAATTGCTCAATTGTATCAGTCTCTTGCATTTTACTATTTCATGCATTAATAGAGTTCCTATTAATTAATTTACCTTATAATATGTATTTATCTTAATGTCTCTGGTGACTTTCTTCACAAAATTATTTAAGAACTTCAATTCTGAACGTATCTTATCTACTGCAAAAAAATCCGCTGATAAATAATTATAAAACACGAAATGAACTAAGTAATTCAGTAGGTACCTAACTACTCCTTTGATAGCTGAACGTAACCGATAGTAAATAAATAATTAATTAGTTTTCGATTAGGCAAATTACTTACATAATTAACGCTCAGTATATTTTTATTTATTTTATATTTATTTTAAGACTGTCTGTTTTGCTCCTTTTAATACGAAGTTATGAAATTAGTTTTCTTTCAAAGACGTTCCTAATTGTAGAAAGAGTTTGGATATCTGGAAAAAATCCACGATTTATGTGATATCCCCTTCTTTTGACAACTTAATTTACACAAGTTATCAAGCAAGTGACACTTTAAAGGCTGCTAAGATCCTCGGTCATTTAAGAAATACTGGAGAATTAAATCTGTAATAACTTATTTATGGTTGGTATAGTTGAGTATTGTGTTCGTGCCAAAAAACACCATTCCATGAAAAAAACCTCGATTGACTAAAAATCCAAAGTTGAACAACGTCGGGCTTTAAAATACGAGTAAGTACCTGATATTAGAACATGTAACTTTACATGATCACTGAACTGAATACAAAGCAGGGATAAAAGTACTTTTCTTAAATTCCTGTTATTTTCGCTTTAAAACTGAAAAACGTAAAATTGACCCTCTATGCGTCCCTGTCGCACCCACACTAGATGTTCCTAAGAGTGAGAAGAGCAATCGTTTCAGGTAGTACGGGCTCTTAAGTTTAAACAATCAACAAACTTTACCTTGAACCTATTTTCACCGGCCGTGTTACCGCCGTAATGGATTCCGTAGAAGGCCAAATAACCGCCATCTTCTACACGTTGCCCCACAATGACACCTTGCGTGGTGTTCACTCGGGGCCCGTCGTCCTGCGCGTACGCAAGCGCACACATACACAGAATTAACCACATCGTTACACGGACCACACACACTGGCGAGAAACACGTGCGTCCCCTCCGATGCACTGACGTCGAATGAATGTAATTCACAAGTAAGTGCTAGTGTGCCGTGAAGACGAGGTGTAGTGTGTACCTATTTCTATATTATCGTTTATCACTGATATTATAGTATCTATGAGGTCATCACTTTTATGCTCTGTGACCATTGATATACAAAAAAATAAAGATTCGCTGTATGTTTCGCTCTTAGTAACTACACAATAGTAACTACACAACAATTTTGATTTTTAGTGTATTTGTATCGGTAGCTACTAAGAGCGAAAATTAATACAAATTATGTTTTAGTTAATTTAGGTATGTGATGTCACTTATTCCACTCCTAATTTCCTAAATTATAATGTTTGTTGTAATGTAATAAGAATCGATTAATATCACAAAAGCAAAGTCATACTTTTTACGAATTTGGTACTAGTTGCCCCTTTTCCGTTTGCCGCTCGGGTGATCGCTTAGATATTTCCTTCGCTTTAGCTTATAGCTATATCACTTGACTATGATCGTCATCGAAAGCTTACGATCGCGCACGTTATAGGCTATAGCGATGCAGAACGAAATTTAAAAAAAATTATGGGAATGACATATTATCAGATCGACAAATTGATAACGTGATTTATCGATGTGATCTGTCACTATCATACATTTGACAGGATTCTATGATTATCGTAGAAATGTCATAAGACTAGGTAAGGCTGATTATTATCTATTGTCTCAAATTTTACAAGGGTTTCTAGTGCAAAGTTTTAGATTCCTTAGTCAATGATGACTGATGAGTGATGAGTCAGTTAGTTAGCAAGTGAGGGTGACAGGATTTTTGGTAATAATTCTTTACGTAAATAGATTAAAATACCTTTTACTCATTCCAATTTATTGACTAATTCCTTTCTATCGCAAATCGCAATTTCTATCAATGTTCCTGTTCTAGAATTCTCAATACAATAGTAATGAGTTGTTTAATATTATGGTAATCAATGATAAACGGTTAACTGTAAATTAGTAATTCCGACCGGTGCAGTGGTTGTCTCCTATCTTCGATATCGTTATCAATGTTAAAAGGTACAGTCGCACTCATTTTTGTGATTGTACCAAAATAGATAACGCAATGTGATGAAAATTTTCATTACGGTAGTCAGCATTTAAGGCTATAGTGACATTTTCTTTTATCTTTTTAAGCTATATTGCATAGCTTCTATCGCGGGCTTTGACGGTGCAGACCGAATCCAGAAATTTCGTAACGAAAATAACCTGGCACTCCTAAAGTAGAGCTTTTGGTACTAGGCTAGCATGAAAGCAGGGAGCGCAATTCCACAACTTTTTAGTTTTTAGTTTGCCATCTATCGAAAAATAGCAGAACTTTTTAATGACTTTTTGAAAGATCACGTGCGTGATATTTTTGAATAATCAAAAAATTGTGAAGTTGCACCTGGTACCAAAAGTTCTACTTTTCGATTGATGGCAAAACTAAAAATAACTTTAAATTCTATGCAATAGCTTTACCGCGGCAGTCTTCGAGTGCCACACGCCTTTTTTGTATATAGGTAATATTGTATGTTATTTTCTATTTACACCATATCTATTTTACAAGTGGTAGAACATAAAAGAAATGGAACATAATTATTTGGAGTTAGTTATGCCTGAGGAATGAAATTTTAATTGGAGAGTTTTTTTTTCAGAACTCGTACTGTTAGGCACAATATATTATTATTTCGTTCCTCGTTCTAATTAGAAACAGAGTTTGCAACATCTAATAACGTAGTTACTATAGTAATATGAAGTGGTTTCTTTCGTTCATTCATTAATGAGACGAGAAGAGATGTGTTAGAATAACCAATTAGACTTCGTTATTCCCACATCTCTCCGCTTAGCTTCTATGGAAATCGGTCAAGCGGAGAGGAGCAGAGATGTCTCAATTTTCAGCAGAATCTTTTGCAGCGTGCGTGAGCGGCGAGGGAGAGCGGAGATGAGCTACACACGGGCTCACTTCCACCCCCGCCGCAATCCCCCCGCACCCCGCACACCCGAAAATATCACTGCTCTCACAGCTCACATCTCCGCTACGCACCGCTTATATCTCTTCTCCGCATTGGTAGAAATAAATAACCAGACCACTTCTTAGCACATCTCGGCTACGCACCGCTTATACATATATCTCTTCTCCGCATTGGTAGAAATAAATAACCAAACCACTTCATAGCACATCTCCGCTACGCACCGCTTATATCTCTTCTCCGCATTGGTAGAAATAAATAACCAGACCACTTCATAGCACATCTCCGCTACGCACCGCTTATATCTCTTCTCCGCATTGGTAGAAATAAATAACCAGACCACTTCATAGCACATCTCCGCTACGCACCGCTTATATCTCTTCTCCGCATTGGTAGAAATAAATAACCAGACCGCACTTCATAGCACATCTCCGCTACGCACCGCTTATATCTCTTCTCCGCATTGGTAGAAATAAATAACCAGACCGCACTTCATAGCACATCTCCGCTACGCACCACTTATATCTCTTCTCCGCATTGGTAGAAATATTTAAATAACCAGACCACTTCATAGCACATCTCCGCTACGCACCGCTTATATCTCTTCTCCGCATTGGTAGAAATAAATAACCAGACTACTTCATAGCACATCTCCGCTACGCACCGCTTATATCTCTTCTCCGCATTGGTAGAAATAAATAACCAGACCGCACTTCATAGCACATCTCCGCTACGCACCGCTTATATCTCTTCTCCGCATTGGTAGAAATATTTAAATAACCAGACCACTTCATAGCACATCTCCGCTACGCACCGCTTATATCTCTTCTCCGCATTGGTAGAAATATTTAAATAACCAGACCACTTCATAGCACATCTCCGCTACGCACCGCTTATATCTCTTCTCCACATTGGTAGAAATATTTAAATAATAACCAGACCACTTCATAGCACATCTCCTTTTGTCTCTTCTCCGTTTAACGGAAGCAGGCCTTAGTATTTGTAAACCTGAAAAGCTTTTTTACGCTTGAAAGAAGAAAGAAACTAACAATATATATTTTTTTATGCTACACAAGTTAGTACTTGACTGCGATCTCACCTGATGGTAAGTGATAATGCAGCCGAAGATGTTAGCGTACTAACTTGGAAGGGGTAGGTAAGTTATGTCTTTTCAACGGTTTCTACACAGCATCGTACCGGAACGCTAAATCGCTTGGCGGTACGTCTTTGCTGGTAGGGTGGTAACTATAGCCACGGCCAAAGCCTCCCACCAGACCAGACCTGAGCCAATTTAGAAATTATAAAATTCCAAAGTGGCCCGTGGCGGGAATCAAACCCGCGACCTCCCACTCGAGCGTGCGTGTCCTGCGCCGCGGAGGTCGTAAATTTTTTAAATATTTGCTATAACAGCTAATGTTTTGAAAAAAATATAACATCATAGATTTTAAGTTCTAAGCTACTGTGGTAGTGACTTGTGATGTCACACGAATCAATGCCACGAATACGATCGATGACATCTATTGACGCTTTGAAGCTTTATTGAGGATAAATGGTTGGAATAGAAGTGATAAAGCGCAACAAAATGGCAACATCGCATTTTCGTTTCGCGGGTAGAGTTTCCCGTTTATTATACATATTGACTGAGACCCAGTGGTAGAACTGTGTGCCAGACCTAAAGTAAATTACAGAGATGATTGATATATTTGGCAATTATATGACGTCAGATCAGGTAATTAATTCATCTATGTTTCGAGTAATAATAACGACGGGAGTATTGGTAAATAAGACGGCATTAAAATAACTCATCCTTACTGGACATCGGCGTTGAAACAGCTGAGGTTTTCCATGATAACTATCGTGTAACGTTTTGACCATAAATACAACAACAAGTTATAAAAAATGTTTTTGTATGGTATTAGAAGTTCCGGGTTTGACCTTTAAAAGAAAGTTTGAAGACTATATTTTCGACCTAAACTGTGCCTAAATATTAAATGTGAAATACCTAGCGGTGGATACTCTGCTTTGTCATCCATTATTAATTTGTGATTTATTTGAAAAGGACAAAACAGAGTACCTTTTCTTATAGTTAATGTTTATTTGTAAGGCGGCATATACATTTTTCGTATAAACCTCGGGTTCACTGCAATGGCGTGAGTCTGGTGGCCATTACAAACTCAAAGATCTCGTTCCCGTAGAGTACTAGTGTAGGGGTTGAATTGCTCATATTTGGACTCACGCCAAGTCTAGTGGTAATAACTTCTGCTACGCGGCTGTGTGCAAACAATGTATCCGACTAGACTTATTAGTTATGACCTGATTATAATAAGTGATATCTATTATCTACTTACCATAAAGATAAATAGAATAGCAACTAAAACTAAATAGGTATATATTATTAACTAAACTTAGTATCTATATATATATCTTCAGTTACGTCAAAAATGTAATTTCAATAAAATTGCATTTAAAATTATATAAAAAACTTACGCTGCGTCCAGAAAACCGTTCCTACTAAGTTCCCATCACAGTAGCGGCATTGCATTGTACCCAGGTGGGCTATTCTGTATAGTTAGTAAGCAACTCGCACTGAGTTATTAATTAAGAATACGGAGCCAAAAATCCTGTTTATGTACTATTTTTGCACAAATTACCAACCTAGGTTGGTATGGTTTCATGTATTGCCATGTTAGTTGCTAAGTTGTGCAACAATTATACAAAGATTTTATATTTTTTTTTAGAGGTATTTTGCCTCCGGGATTTTGCCTCCGTTTTCTTAATTAACAACCCAGTGCGAGGTGGTAACTAATTATACAGAAGAAGCCCACAGAGCGCCAATCGCAATGTTTCTCCTTGAAAGTAAACGACGCCCAAACGACGCGAAAATTCCAAAAGTTAACTTATCAAAATTCCTATTTTAAAACTGCTCTTGGAGTTTGCATCCTACTTGTTGGCATCCCACACTTCTACTACCTATGGTAAACGTCAATACTCGATTTGGCGTGTGTCCAAAAGAGGACCGGACCGGCAAGCCTTTTGAACCATGCCGGTTACACTCAGAATTATTTTAGAGGCTTGCGACTTGCGAGGTTGCTCATCAAAATTCATTTTAATCATTGAAAATGAAAATCTTTATTTTTACATAAGCTTAACTTACAGGTTCTTCCCAAAAGTCAAAATTGCAATGAGAAGAACTGGCAAGAAATCGGCGCTTGCTCTATTTAAAATGACGTTGTAACATACATACAAAGTTAAAGTGCGTGATTAACACTAGAGTACACGCGCGGGCTACATATGTAGCCCAGGGTATTGTTTTTGTTCATAACTTTGCGAAATCACGCGATTTGACTTCGAGTCTCTAGCTAAGCTCCGATTGGTTGTTGCTCGACGCGTTCAGTGTGGACTGTGGCGTGAGCACTCGACGCTCGCGCATGTGCGAAAAATAAGGATTTAATGTTGTTGGGCTACGTATGTAGCCCGCGCGTGCACTGGTGGAACTTTTTACGCAGGATATATTTTTATAAATTGATGTAAGTATTTATCTTTTTTTTATTATTTTTTGTATTATATATTATACTTGTTGTCCCGACACACGTTGTTTTGTCTTTATAATGACCTGGAATGATTAAATAACAACACCTACATCTGCAATCTATACCTACCTTTTCAAATATTTCTTACCGTTGAAGATTTATATAGTGTAAAGTGTTTGTTGATGTTTTGTTTCAGATTGCTAAATATGGATAGAAGAATGGAGGAAAACGTTTTGAGATGGCTAGAAGAGGAGTTAGATCAGGAGGATTTGATTGAGAGTGAACAGGAAGACGACTTGAGGGAAGAAGAAAATATATTTCACTCTCCGCACGACACCGACAGCGAACTCTTGTTGACCTGAACCTGACAGATCAGGCAGGTGAGGATACTGAACATCTATCGGACGAACATGTATCGGAAGACAGCATGCCACTCGCAAAATAAACAGTCTAGTTATTCACCAGTTGAATAATTCAAATGAAAACATTGTCAGACGCATTTTTCTCGAGTCTTTGGGGTTTGAGCTTGTAAAACCATTAATTTTAGATCGTATTCATCAGGATAATATTCCAAGAAGCATAAAAACAAAAGCAAAATTGTTGTTAAATGTGTCAGAAGCTTCTCAACAAGGAACTATACCAATACGTGGGGGGGTGGCACGCTGTGCGTTTTGTAGCAGAATGCGCGATCGCAGCACAAGGAAATTTTGCTCAAAATGCTACAGACGTATATGTAATGATCACCAAATTTTAATTTGTCCTTCGTGTGATGAAAATTAAAAAAAAGAATTAAAAAAAGTCATAACAACTACACCAAAAATTGATTGATCTCAAGTCAGTAAAAATTAGGTGATTTTTTGAGAAGTGTGAAATTTTGTAATTTTCTTTTAATTATAAGAAAGAGAAGATACTTTTTTTATTTGAGTTTTCTAAAAACATGTCATTTATAATAATAAACGTGTTTTATTTAAAAATCATACGATTATATTTCAGAATATTTCAATTTAAAATGGGCTACAAGTGTAGCCCGCGCGAGCACTTATGTACGTTTTAGAGGCGCGTGTACTGTAGTGTTAAACCTTGAAAAATGAATCAATCAAAAAGTACTTGATTACTACGTTCACTTCCTCCATTCTGCAACGGAATAAAGGTTTATTGAAGTAGGATTACTATGATAGGCTCTCAAGTTTAGAGAGCTTAGAGAGAAAGAGAGAGATAGAGTTGACAAGAATATAAAAGTAATACATCCCCTAGTATAGTCGACTATTAACTATGTAATAGTGGCGCAGTAAATTTCAAAGGGCATTCAGATATCTGGCTAACGTAGCTCTAACGTAGCTCTGTATTTGTACTAGATAGTAGGTGTAAATATAGAGCTACATAGGTCGAGGTTTTGTAGCGGCCGCTGCGTTGGATGCAGAGACAAAAAGAGCATAGTTAAAAAAGACCGCTTAATACCTTTTGACGAGGTCCACAGTTTTCACAATACACGCGTACTTGAAATGCTCGTTAGTTAATCAAACTTAGTGTTTTTTTAACTGAACGTGAAAAAACGAGAAAATTGCAATTGCAAATGCGTTATTTGTTTATCTTTCACCTTGAATAACTCCATATATTTCAAAATATAAATACCCTGGAAATAATAAAATATGTAGTTGAGTTTCTTGCGAATCCCCACTAAAGTAATCAGGAGCCTTTTCCACCAATTGCTCTTTCATCCCTGCATCCTATGATCCTATCTCTACCGAGGTACCTGTTCCATTTTGAGCACAACTGAACCGATTAGATAAGTCTGAAAATGCTTTGAAAGCGAGTGCCAATCCATGGAACATAGGATATTCCAAAATATCCGCCACGAAGAGCCAAGCAAAGCGCAAGGGCACTACCTACCTTTCGCGAAGTAGTTTTTCGTTTTTTTGAATGATTTTTTCATCAACCATTCTATTCTAACTATCGTTATAAGTATAAAGTGGCAAATGAATTACTCTGTTCCAGTTATATGTCACGTCCTTTCTTTGTCGCGCAAGGGAAGACGAGAATTATTTTTGCTTTGTTTCTGATGACACGATTTTTTACTCTACATCTAACCTAGATTAATAGGCACACTCTTTTCCATATTACCTAAAGGTTATTTACCAAAAATAACCCTCACCCGTTCAATATTACCACAAGTGAGCATTTTCTTTAACGTACCGTAAGCAGTTTTTAGCATGAATGTTAAATCCTTATCTTTATAGAAAGCACCTAATTGTAAAACAGCAGCAACTAACAAGTCAAGGTTGATACTCTAGGTAGAAGTAGTGAAGGTGGAAGCACGGATATTGCTATTGCTATGCTTTAGTATAAAAAAAAAAGATTCCGACGAATTGAGAACCTCCTCCTTTTTTTGAAGTCGGTTAAAAATAGGAAGATAAACTGGTTAAAATGTTAATAAAATATATGTAATTGGATGGAGTTAACTGTAGCAGTAAAATGACTATTCCTATATTTTTGCAAAATAACTTTCAAAGCTAAATAATATTTACGTGAAATACTTTAATAATCCTATTTTCATAGATTTATAAAATAGGTCGTCGCTTGCGTTTTGACTAGATCCTAACAACGACAGCTCAGAGAGTGCGGCATTTTTTTTGTAGTGTGAGTGTGTCAATTTGCTATAGTTTGCGGATGCTAGTGTGCCTGAAAAATTGTGTAGCGACGGCTCGGGTTTGCCAACTTAGACAGAGTATTATTGTTGCCGCACTTTTGAAGTCAAGGGCTGCTTCTTGAACCTCTATGCTTAATTTATTTATTTAATTTACCAACTGACAGTTAAAACGTCATTTTACTGCAACGAATTAAAAGACGATTAAAAGACGGAGTATAGTAATTGCTATAAATAACTACATAGTTTTTTTTACACTATACAAGTTAGTACTTGACTGCGATCTCGCCTGATGGTAAGTGATGATGCAGCCGAAGATGTTAACGTACTAACTTGGAAGGGGTAAGTAAAGTCACCCCCACTGTTTCTACACAGCATCGCACCGGAACGCTAAATCGCTTGGCAGCACGTCTTTGCTGGTAGGGTGGTAACTAGCCACGGCAGAAGCCTCCCACCAGACCAGACATGAGCCAATTTAGAAATTATAAAATTCCAAAGTGGCCCGTGGCGGGAATCGAACCCGCGACCTCTCACTCGAATCCGAGCGCTCGTCCCCTGCGCCAGGAAGGTCGTCGAAAGTCCTGTTAGTATTGCTGGCCTACTTACAGTACCTAGTTACTTAGCAATTTGTAGTAATTGAATATCGAGGAGTACACACTCCAGTCTTTGCGCACTCGCTATCAAAGGACCTAAGATCTTTTCCAATTTCCTAGATTGTAAGAGCATTCGGTAGAAAGCAAAGTGCTTGCTCTGGTATATACGGTCTACTAAAGGCGTTTGAATATTAGGGAACTCTTCGACTTGGATTTTTAATATAAAATGTAAAAAGTTTTGTCCCGTTCCCAGCTGTGGCCTATGCAATGACAAAATACGCTACGCTAAGGGCCTATGGGACATAAAACAGTTGAAGCCAAGTTGAAGTGAAAAAGTAAATCCTTCCTTGCGAGGAGTTTATTTACATTAGGTAGGTACTAGGTAGATACTTACAATTGTTAAAAGTAATTGTAAATACCTACCTAGATAAGGTAGAGAGTAAGTAGGTACCTTACGCCGCCTTAGGAAATCAACTCCCATCATCCCATAGGTATGTACTTC
This sequence comes from Coenonympha glycerion, assembly GCA_963855885.1. Taxonomy (NCBI): domain Eukaryota; kingdom Metazoa; phylum Arthropoda; class Insecta; order Lepidoptera; family Nymphalidae; genus Coenonympha; species Coenonympha glycerion. Next base: position 12,238,727 of record OY979646.1, read on the forward strand.
GCCACAGATATAGAAGTACATAGTGTGCTACGCGTACCTTTATATATTTTTTCATGTACATATATTATATATGTATAAATTTTTTTCATAGATCAAATGTCCAGTAAACTCAAAGGTGCTCAAAAAACTTTTTTTAATAAAAAAGAAATTCGGTTTCACTTTTAAAAATATTCACTCTTCGCCACACTAGGTCTTGGTATCTACATATTTACTTCTATGTTTTTGTAGTTAGGCATAGAGTTGATCGCATGAAATACGAAGGTAGGTACGTAATAATAATTAAAAATGATAATAATATCTGTACAATAATGCACCGACCTATTCAGTTACACAATGTTATGAATTACTAGGCAACGTAAAAAGAATCAATTGTATTCTCCGACAAAGCAACACGAAATCCACTGTAACAAAACCCTTGTCTTCATACTGCCGTAATCCAAAATAGGGTCCATTTAAAATGGCGATGTAGAAACGAGATAGGAATACAAATTACAAGAAATGTGCGTATTGTTAAACAGAGATAGATATATTTGGAGAGCTACATGCGAGTGTGTGGCAGCTGTCATCTTCAGTGACCGCGTGGTGCAGTGTTGGATAGTGCACTTTTAATGTTTATCTTTGTGTTGTTACACTAAAATTACGTTCTAAAATATAATGTGATGTAAAGTTTTGATAAATTACACTAAAAATATATGTTGTGTGGTTTGTGTGAATTGTTAGTTCGAAAGTGTAACCATGTGTGCGGATTTGATAAGACTTATCAAGGTGATATATTATTATATAGTTTTTGTTTCTATTATAATTTGTAAATGTCAGATTATTTTTAGCTGCATGCTTTTATCGGATTAATGACCGGTGCTTTTATAATGTAGGTCACGTATTGTATACCTGCCTACTGTACCTATACTTATTTTCTGAAAAGGTTAAGGTCACATGTTCACTTTCTAAAGAATTAACTACAAGCTAAATAGGCTGCAAATTCAATAAACTACCTCTTAGACTAGACAGTAGACTCCTCAATCCGCATTAGTTGGCGTTTCATAATTTAGCTGCCCGAATTAATAGATAGATAGATAGATAGATAGATAAACACTTTATTGCACACCACAGAATAAAAATATAAAAAAGAAAGAAATTAATTAAATACAAACAAACTTAGGAGTACAATTTGGCGGCCTTATCGCTACATAGCGATTTCTACCAGGCAACCAAAAATGTGAAGGAATATTTGAAACTGGATACGCGGTTGGTGGTGCCAGAATAAATAAATAAAATAAACTACTTACAATAATATTATATATACTTGTACATATCTACATAATATATTATATACACATATATATATATATATATATATATATATATATATATATATATATATATATATATATATATATATACATAAAATAATATATAAGTAATACAAATTCAATAAAAATAAAAATAAAAATAAAAATAAAAATAATCCTCAAAACAATAGAACAAGTGAGGATATAATAAACATTAAGACTGGCGACTGCGAGCAAGCGAACTTCCGATAACACAACAACATTGATATTTTCCACTCAACCAACGCAATGCGCGCGGTGTATGATAAGTACCCTGACCATGTAAAAATATAATGTCGATACTTCAGATAAATTAAATGTCCATCACGGGTTTAGTATTTGAAGTAAGTTTATAACTGTCACAGAAAACGCGCAGTGTACGTCGAAACTAGCTTATCGCAATACGAAGTCCGTAGGCAAATCCGTGCTCGCCCGGATGCAAAAGGCGGGGTCAAATTGTACGCGTTTGTTAACTTTTTTTTTTTTTAATGAATAATTTTGACAATGTTTTGATCCATATTATGTAAGGGTTTCATACGTGATATTATGTGTGATAGTTATTGTAATTACTGTTGTATGCTACACTGTATGCAAATGATAGGCAGTTAATGTATATAATGAATTAAATATTAACAATGATTATGATAAGGTATTGGTTGGCACAGTGTGAATGCGTCATGTCGCGGACCGACCGTGTGCTGCCGCGCTCAATGCTACAGTACTGAACAATTACAATTAAAGGTTGATATAGTTTAAAACAAGTCAGTGATTTCAAAAATTTACATTTTCTATTTAGGAACTATTGAAAAGCCATATATTACATCAGAAGACAATATAGATAAGTACAAAACATTACAATCAATCTGAAGTTAACTCATTTCAAATTAAAAAAAAATATTTCACATAGGCCTCACTATACAGGATCTTATAAATACGTATAAAAATGCCATAAGTTACATCAGAAGATAGGATAAATATAGCTTGACCGCTATAAACTTGGCCCTCCCATGGTCTGCGGGACGCGGGGCGGGTGTGCGATTGGCTATATACGATACGATGTAATGACTCGCATCTTGAGAATTCTCCTATGGTATTTTCTTGAGTATGTATCATAATACACGTCGCAAGATTAATATTGTCGTGTGCGTTATTCACGTCAGTCACAGCTGACAGCTGATTATTTGAGTGCACTGATCCCTATTCTATGGATCCACAGTGACCCAGCCTGAATTGTATAGAATGTTTAATCCATAGAATAGAGATTAGTGGTTGAGTAACTCCCGCCCCGCGTCCCGCAGACCATGGGAGGGCCAAGTTTATAGCGGTCAAGCTATAAGTAGATAACATAATAATCAATCGAAATTTAATTAAGTCAAAGTCAAAATATCTTTATTTTACATAGGCCTAACGTACAGGTTCTTGTAAAACGTCAATATTGTAATGTATTGTATTAATTTCAAATGTAAAGGTAACTTTAAAGTATTTCACGTGTATTTTTATTCCAAGGGTTACGGTTACAACATTTTAAGGATCACCTAAGTTACAGTTCTTGTGAAAACGAGCCCTAGTTCCCCAAGTTAATTTTTTGCCATTTTGTATGCATGTCAAAAGTCAATTGACATTAAATCCATCAGATTCTTTTTTCTTATTGACTATTTCTTTTAAATTTTCATGCCTACGTTTTCTTGCATCGCTCATATCTTCTCTCCGTTTAATTGCATCCATCACATAAATAGGCTCTCTGACTTCCATTTTTATATCTAATCGCTAATCAATTATTTCTGGGAGCATACAGTCTAGGTAAAAAATTTTCAATTTTTCTTCCATGAATTTTTTCCAGAAATCGTCATCTCTTTTAATATTTTCAATTTTAAAGTCTACTTTAGTCCAAACCATAAAAATGCATTCCATGACATTTTACTTAATAAACTAGAGCGTCACGGCATCCGGGGTCCTGCTCAAGATTGGTTCAAATCATATTTAAAGGATAGAAAGCAATGTGTGGAAATATGTACGTTTGCAGGTAAAAATAAAACATTTATTCGCTCGTGTTTCAAAGATAACAAAATGGGAGTACCGCAAGGTAGCGTTTTAGGGCCGTTACTCTTCCTGATTTATATAAATGACCTACCTGATAAAATAAAACATGAATGCATACTTTTTGCAGATGATACTACTCTACTTATTAAATGTAAAGAACGCGATAACTTAGAAAATGAAGTGCAAAACGCACTAGCGGATGTTATTGAATGGCTTGATAGAAACAATCTACAGGTTAATATATCTAAGACTAAAATAATGCAATTTCAAACATACCAATCGAAACCACAACGACTCAATGTAAAATTTAACGAAAGTAGAATTGAGGAAGTAGAGGACACTGCTTTTTTAGGTATCACTATAGATAAGCATTGTAATTGGAAAGCACATATTAAACAGCTATGCAGTAAATTACATAAATATATTTATGCACTGGGTCGTATTCGACAAATAGTATCTTTTGAAGCATCCATTTTGGCCTACCATGGATATGCCTCATCTCAGTTAAGATATGGAATCATACTTTGGGGTAATTCCACTGATGCGCAAGAAGCGTTTAAAGCTCAAAAGCGGTGCATCAGATCGATATTTAATGCAGAGTTCACAGATAGTTGCAAGCCTCTCTTTAAAAAACTCAAAGTGCTACCACTCCCATGCTTATACATTTATGAAATATGCGTGTTCGTCCGCAAATATCCCAAGTATTTTAAAATGAAAACAGATATTAACCCAAAAAGCAGACATAAAAATAAAATTTGTGTTCCTAAACAGCGCTTGACATTATATAAGAAAAATGTATTCTGTACGGCGATACGAATCCACAATCATCTACCACCACATACTTTTAAAATGAACCTCGCTCGTTTTAGACGGTATTTATTTAATTTATTACTCGACAAATTGTATTATTCTGTTGACGAGTTTTTAAACGATAAATTTTAAATCATTATTATCAAATCTTTCCATATTATAATATTTTACAATCTGATGACATAATATGAGATGCTGGGTTCATTTTTGACAGAATATTAGAATTATTTATTATTATTAGAATTAATTATTTTAATTGTATCTGAACTAGTTTTGCACGCCCATGTTGGGGTAAAACATGTCGAGACTCTATTATTAATTGTAACATCAATTTTTATTACCATGTTTGAAGCAAATGAATAAATGATTATGATTATGATTATTATGATTATGACTTTTTTGCGTAATATGAAGTTGTCCTTGGATCTGATAATACCACCAGTCATGACTCGTTTTATTATCAGGTTTCCAGTTGGATTGCACTTCCAAAAAGTGATTTTTTTTAGATGGACCCCGTCATCTATACACATATTGGCAGACGCATATGGACATTTTATTTCGATGATTTTATCATCATCTAATAATCCATCTGGACTTGCTCCAAGGTATGGTATTTCAGGATCCACAAATAAACCGCACTTTTTTATGTGACAAGGGAAACCGTTAACATTTCCCAAATAAGATTCCAACTGCCCCAGAGCAATATTTTCATAATCTTTGCCATGTTCAAAATGGCGGCCACTTTTTTTTTATTTTGACCACAAATTCCTTCCCTAGGCTCGCTGACAAGGTCAGATGTCGATTTTGAAAGCAATCGGCCCATTAACAAAAAAGTTCAAAATGGCGGCCACTTTTTTTAAATTTTGACCACAAATTCCTTCCCTAGGCTCGCTGACAAGGTCAGATGTCGATTTTGAAAGCAATCGGCCCAGTAACAAAAAAGTTCAAAATGGCGGCCACTTTTTTTTAATTTTGACCACAAATTCCTTCCCAAGGCTTGCTGACAAGGTCAGATGTCGATTTTGAAAGCAATCGGCCCAGTAAGAAAAAAGTTCAAAATGGCGGCCACTTTTTTTAAATTTTGACCACAAATTCCTTCTCTAGGCTCGCTGACAAGGTCAGATGTCGATTTTGAAAGCAATCGGCCCAGTAAGAAAAAAGTTCAAAATGGCGGCCACTTCTTTTTAATTTTGACCACAAATTCCTTCCCTAGGCTCGCTGACAAGGTCAGATGTCGATTTTGAAAGCAATCGGCCCATTAACAAAAAAGTTCAAAATGGCGGCCACTTTTTTTAAATTTTGACCACAAATTCCTTCCCTAGGCTCGCTGACAAGGTCAGATGTCGATTTTGAAAGCAATCGGCCCAGTAACAAAAAAGTTCAAAATGGCGGCCACTTTTTTTTAATTTTGACCACAAATTCCTTCCCAAGGCTTGCTGACAAGGTCAGATGTCGATTTTTAAAAGCAATCGGCCCAGTAACAAAAAAGTTGAAAATGGCGGCCACTTTTTTAAATTTTGACCACATATTCCTTCTCTATGCTTACTGCGAAACTTAGATATCGATTTTTAAAGTGATCGGCCCAGTAACAAAAAAGTTGAAAATGGCGGCCATTTTGTAAGTAAGCATATTATTAATTCCTTGCACGCTTGTTGCAAAGGTTTTTCAATTTTTTAAGAATTGTGGTAGTTGACGTTTATGGTGTGGATATTTCGCGCGTAAGTTCTTATAACTAAAGGAATAATTTATGAGTAAATCGAAATTTTGACGTTAGTTCCATTTTTGGCCACCGGGCAAGAAAAGTTTGTGGCAGAATACCTTCCCGTCAGGTGAAGTCGATCATCCAGTCAACAACCTATATTTGAATAGAAATACCTACTCATACGACAAAAACAAATAAAAATAATATCAGTGAAACTCCAAAAAAATACTTTTACCATTTTAATTCTGCTTCGCGCTTACCGGTGCGGAGGCGGGGCGGTGCCGCTAGCGCGTTAAATACCTATAGTTGACTTCGATCTTCACCTATCATATAAGTGAGAAACAGATTAAAAGGCAATACAAAGTTTGCAAGGTCACTCAGGTGTTACAGTGTTAGTAACAAAATGGCTCCTGCACGGCTTTTCCCGATTTTTATGAAATTGTTTGTGTGAGTATTCGGTAGGTCCGAGAATAGAATTCAAACTATTTTTATACCCCTAAGTGAGAAATAATGTATATATGACAAAGCAACGTTTGTCGGGTCAGCTTAGTTTAGTTCGTCTACTTGCTCGAAAAAAATACAAATAATATAATTTTGGCAGCAGCCACGCTGGCACTGACGACCCACCCAGTTTTGGATAGAGTGAGACACACAATTTCAATCGCGAGCGACGCGAAAACGAAGCGCTTCTTCAAACAGACGTGGATTCGCCTTGAAAACTGAGACAGCACTGAATTTTTCATGCCGCGGACTCTCTAATATAAAGCGATTTCTGGAGACCATTTTTTCATAGTAAAATGTATGGCGTTTTTCGCATAAAAAGATGATTGATTTGGAGGTCATATTATTTTCTCTGTGGTTTGAATTAGAAATAACTTTGACGGTAAATGCATTATCTATACTTTCGTCCTATGTTTTAACCAAAAATATTTTCAATTATAATAACGAAATGGCTTGCAGAGTTAAAATAGAAAAGGTTGTTTTAGATGTTTTTGCCTAAGTGACGCATTTTTTTTCTCAAAAATCAAGAATTATTTTATAAATGTTTTGCGGTGTTTCTGTAGACTCGTTTACTATCCATCTGAGTTTTTTTTTTGATGTCGTATAATGAAGCGAGTGGTTCAATATAGTTAAATCCGTAACTCTCTTTTTCACGTTTTCCGCAGTCGCGCCCCTTAAAATGACAAACTTATAGGTGACAGTTAGTTATCAGCACTCAGGCAACTGAGATATAAAGTGATCTTTTACAAGTCTTTTAAACTGTCCTATAGTCTGGGCCTCTCTGATATCGAGAGGTAAGGCATTCCAAAGATTAATAGCCTGAATCGTAAAAGACTTATGAAAGAAGGAAGACTTATGCGCAGGCATCATCAAAATAAGTTTCCTCGAAGAACGGAGCAATTCTCCCGGTTGACCTACAAAATGGAATTTCTCTTTTAAGTAAGGGGGCGTAGAAGGATGAAACAGAACACAGTACAGAATGGAAAGGATGTGTAGATTCCGGCGAAGTCGGATAGGTAACCAATTAAGACGAGAACGAAATTGTGAGATATGGTCCTATTTGCGTAAACCAAATATAAACCTGATAACGGAATTCTGAAGTCTCTCAAGCTTACTTAATTGGTTTTCATTTAAGTCGACAATGCTTGCGTCAGCGTAATCAAGAATAGGAAGGAGAAGAGTCTGTGCGAGCATAATTTTTGTAGGAATTGGAAGAATAGATCGAAGGCGACGCAAGGAGCCCAAGGATGCAAATAATTTCCTACTGACTTGTTTAACATGTTGAGCCCAGCTTAAGGTCCTATCAAGATACACTCCCAAATACTTTACGTTCTCACAGTACGGAATAACAACATTATTGAACGCAATAGGAGGAAGTGACCGCCAGTCAATTTTGGATATCTGCTTTTGGCTACCAATAACAATTGCCTGTGATTTACTCGGATTAACATTAAGTCCAAATGATTTGCTCCACTCAAGGACGGAGCAAAGGTCTGAGTTCATTCTGGCAATTGCATCTGGCAGGTTTTCAAACGAAGACTGGGTATAAAGCTGGACATCATCTGCATACATATGATAGAGAGAAGAAAGGTTATGACTGATTGAGTTAATGAAGATGGAAAAGAGCAATGGTGACAACACGCCGCCTTGGGGCACACCAGCAGAGATATCGCACCAAGAGGAATGAGTTTCCTCAAAGCGAATACGCTGCCGGCGACCACTAAGGTAACTCTGAAACCAGTCAATAACTGATGGAGATATGTTAAGAGAACGCAACTGACCCAGTAAGATATCAAAATCCACCGTGTTAAAAGCATTGCTGAAGTCCAGCAAAGCCATAACAGTGAGTTGCTTGTTGTCCATGCCCCAACGTATGTCGTCAGTAACTTTTATTAAAGCTGTAACCGTAATATTAAAACCGTACCGTATAATATTTAAAAATTTAACCGTATAATATTTAAAAATTTAAAAAAATATTTTATAATATAGTTTAAATGCAAATAATTGAAAAAGAATAAGGTACGTTTTGATCCCACAATACTTCGCAAAATATAGGATAAAACTTAGCTGACCGAGCAAATGTTGATTTGCCATTTAGGGGTTAGGAGTATGAAAATTACTCGACGACCTTATTCTCAGACCTACCGAATGTAAGCAAATTTCATAAAAATCGGCCAAGCCGTTCCGGAGGAGTTCTGTTTACAACCTCTGTGACACCAAAATTTCATACATAAAGATCTTCTTGGAAAGAATCCAAAAAAGACACAATAATTTTGGTCACATCAATATATCTAACAAATACCTACGGGACCCGATCAAAATTAATTGTTTGTTAGTGTTGTGTGTTGACCTACTTTAATTGACCGCATTGACTCAATTAGCCAGTTAGAAACGATAATATTTGCGGTCGGTACATATATTGCAATTTTGAAACTTATGCAATTACGGATCCAATCTCGTTTTGATCATTATGTTAGTGATGGGACACACCTGTGTAAAATTCACGGCAAGATAACGGCTCCACACGCTTGCCGAGTCGAGGCGAGCGGCTGCGAGTGTGAGCGAGAGGTTAGTACTTACCTCTCACTCGCAGCCATACTCGCCTCGCCTCGGCACACGCTCGCCGATCCGGGGTAAAAATTGGGCTGAATATACGGTTGCAATGTTTTTCAAGTATGCTTTCTATGTATTACAGGTACAGGGTAAAATTTCGAAAGAAGAATGACCAAAGGCGGTGTCTAGTTTTCTCATGTACCAAAAACTAGGAAAATATTCTAGGAAGTGTTTTCTAAGAGCCATTGGCACTAGGAATGGGTTTTCAATGGTTTCCAGAACTAAACGCCTGTTACTGCATAAGTATAACTATACTTTCAATATTCAATACTTGCGTAGCTGCGATATACAACGTGTTCAGGACGAATACGAACAACTCTAGGGTTAGGTTCCTTATCGAAAAGTAATCAAAAATGGCTAAGGAACATAAGTTCTAAAATGGATATTTTCGGAGAAAATAATTTTTCTTTTGTAAATAGATCCAAAAATGTGTCCCATATGCCGCACTCTTATTTTTGCGACGTTGCCAAACTTAAATCATTCAAAAATACTACAACTACGGTCTGAGTAGTGATGTGCAAGTAGAAGCTATCTTGTCGGCATCGATAAAGTCTTACCGCGAACGAAAAAGACTTTATTTTCTCCTGCCAATAAAAAGACTTTATTTACACCGTTAGTAGGTACTCGTAAAAGGTAGAATACCGAAGTAAGCTGAATCTATTTAAATTCACTCAAGCTTACATACTGTCTACATTACATTTACCATACTCAAATTACAAACATACTTTTGTCTGCGTAAACGTAGGTCAGCAAGCTCGTATAAGTTCATAACTGAATAGTTAGGTAAACAATTAAGTTCATCAGTAAGATTCTCAGTATCGATTGTCGATATTGTTAAAAATTATAACAAGAGCGCGCCGCAAGTTCATAAGCTCCTGAAGTTTTTTGTAGAACTTCGGGTCTCTCTTTCTCTCAGGTATACGTATCCCTTAGTTAAACTGCGATCGAAATACTAATTGTTTCCTTATCTTTATTGTTGAAGCCCCCTTGAGTGTGCGACGGTCCAGCATTATCAGGGTTGTAGCTTTAAGGTACAATGTGAAATTGACTTTTTTTATTTACAATTTACATGCATAATATGATATTATGTTATTAATTAGGTACAGGTATTAATAAAATTATTAAACATCGAGCTAAGCAATGTTATAAGCGAAAATTTTAGTAAATTCTACGATGATTTTCAAATACGAGTAATCATAGGGAATTTTCTATCGATGTAGGTATGTGTAATATGCCAATCCATATTTGCCAATCTGCGTGATGGACTGTTGGCCTATCTCTTCGAGAATCGAGGGGAAACTCGAACTCGAGTTCAGCAGATTGCTACTATTGATCCTGAATTTCCTTTCTTCCACATTCATATTTTTTAAATTCACACTTAGATGACTGTTTAAATCACTTTACTAAATCCATTCTTTAAAACGATACGAATCGTTGATAAAATTCTGACAAATAATGTTTTTTTTTTATTTTTCATTAAATCCTTATTGTGACAACCCTCGCTTGTGGCAACAAACAGTGTTCATTGTTTAGTAAAATTAAGACCATTCATAAGTTATGTTTTAAAATGCGACGATGTCAGTTTTTGCATAAAGGTGTGTGTAACATGGATAGTTGGAAATAGTTGAATTACTATGTATGAAAACTGAATTTTATTTTTTTATTTTATTTAAAAATTATTTCTTATGTGGTTCGATTCCTATAAGTGGTCTGTTCAATACCTCGAAGTTGTTCGTATTCGTCCTGAACACGTTGTACTTACAAGTTTTTCAAAGTGAATACAGACTGTTCAATTTTCTTTAGCAAAACTTATAATAGGGTCCGAAGACGTGAGTCCGAAGGGAGACGTCACGCGTCCCCTGAAAACACTCTTGTTATAGATACACGCGCACCGATATAAACCGGAGAATGAGCCCATCGGAACATTTTACGTCAACATTTTTCATACAAGAAAAGAGTAGCGCCATTTGTCTTAATTTCCGCTACGCCGCAACATGGCGGAAAACGTCCCTGTGGAAATTCGCGTGCGGGCTATAAAGGTGTGTCTATCGAGCACTAGCCGAACACTATTCGTCTAGTGTGGACCGACTTATAGTTATAAGCCTCGAATGACTTACAACGACGAAGCCGAGAACGGCTCCGCTTGTGCTTCGCTCGTGCTCGGTTCGTCTAGCGTAGACCCACCTTTATAACAACTAAAGATATCTGTGGCATGGAGCGCGGCTAGATAATACTACGGTCGGCTTACAACTGACACTGTTGGTGTCAAAACAATCATTTTTGACACCAGTGAACTGGCGACATTTTTCATGATGTCCGCCGAGTCCTGTGTAGTTGTGTATGCGTCTATTCATACGCGTCACAACTTCTGCTGAAAGGTGATATTGTTAGTGGAACTTTTAAATGAAATGAAAATGAAATGAAATGAAATGAAAATGAAATGAAATGAAATGAAAATGAAATGAAATGAAAAAGTTTATTGGTAATGCACATTAGGTACATATTAACAAGAGAGAAAAAATAAATAACAGGAAGTACAATGTGCACTCCCAAATGGGCCTCCACTCAGCATAAGCCTTGCTTTTTATGGCAAAGCGCTGGTCTTCCGTGAGGCCCACCTGAGACGTGGACGGCGACATGAAGATTACACAGAAAGAACATAACATAGCAAAAAAAGAAACAACACAAACAGAATTAAACAATTATTATCATATTAAACTACTAATAAATTATATATATATATATATATATAAATGTAATATATACATATAATAATATTATATAGGTATTTTAATTTTATATTAAATAGTAAAACATTATATACTTACATAAACACATACATATAGTATATTAGTTAAAACCAGCCCTGTAAAGTCCTTGAAATAATAATCGACTATGCGGTATTTATTTGTTTTAATAACAGATACTTTTTGAGATTTTTCTTAAAAGTGATTTTGGATTTCCTAATGTCACGCAGCGGCGGGGGTAAATCGTTCCAACATTTACTGGCCGCGAACTTAAAACTGCCGCGAAAAGCAGCTCTAAAGTGACGCGGCATCTGGAGAGTCCATACTCGATTCGACCTAGTATCAGTAACTTTGCACCATGACAATTTTTCGTAGAGATAGGCAGGTTGCTGAGACTTTAATACTCCGAAAAGTAATGACGCCAGATGTAAGTTTCGTCTAACTTTCATATTCAGCAAATTGGCTTCGTGTGTCCTGGGTGGAATGTAAAAACAAAAGCGTGCACATGCATTCTGAATGCGCTGTACCAGTCGCTGTGTACGGACAAGTAACCGCGGACCATATAGGGCATCAGCATAAGTTAGCTTAGAAAGTATCAAAGTCTCACACACCTTGACACGCACATCTACACTTAAATACTTTCGTATTCTATATAAGATTTTTAATCGATAAAAACAGCTTCGCGCGGTTTCTAAAATATGGTTTTCAAAATGCAATTCACTATCCACAAGTACTCCTAAATTTCTAGCCTCCTTAGTGCATTGCAATACCTCATTCTTTATGCGCACTGGATGATCGTCCTGGGATACTTTAGCCAGTGCGCGAGGATAACCAAGTAACATATATTTAGATTTGCCTGGGTTAAGCACTAATTGGTTATCTCTCGCCCAGTTGGCTATACTATCAAGATCTTCATTCAATTTATAGACTGCTTCGCTGTGATTATCTGGATTAAAAGATATATATAATTGAATGTCGTCCGCATACATGTGGTAATTACAGTGCCGAATACTACTCACAATATCAGCGGTATATATAATAAAAAGAATGGGACCCAAAATAGAACCTTGTGGAACTCCTCTGGCTAGCAATCTAGGCGCGGAAGCAGCAGACCACCCTGTAGAATCACGAAGTTCAACATACTGAGTACGGTCACTGAGGTAACTTGCGAACCAATTAAGGGATTCTGCGGAAAAACCATAATATTCCAGCTTTGCAATCAATAGAGGGAGATTAATGGTATCAAAAGCACGCGAAAAGTCGAGCAGGGTCAGCATAGACACATTTCCAGCGTCCTGCGATGATAAGACATTGTCCACTACATCAATAAGAGCAGTGGTAGTGCTACGAAATTTCCTGAAACCAGACTGCTTATTAGGCAAAATATTATTAACTTCAAGATACTGTGAGAGTTGGGTGCATACAATCTTTTCAAGAATCTTCGATAGACATGGAAGAATGCTGATTGGCCGCAGATCTTTTAAATCCTGCACATTTGATTTTTTCGGAATAGGCTTGACAACTGCAGACTTCCATATACTAGGGAATGTGCTAGTCTTAATGGAGCAATTTATGATTTCTGTTATTAAACCTAAAGTTGCCGGCAACGTGAGTAGCACCATGTCTAAAGATATTCCATCAACACCCACAGCTTTGCTTTTTATCGACCTTATAGTTTTCGCTACTTCAAGTTCAGTGACAGGCCTAAGCTCAAACTTAGTCTGAGAACAGTGATTCTTATAGAAAGAGAACAGAGAATCAGGCACCTCATTACTTGCTGGAATGTCAAGAAAATGGTCGTTAATTAAATTAGGGTCTCTAAAAATCGCAGCTACCTCAAAATCTTTGCTATCACTGTCCGGAATTACATACTTTTTCACATTTTTCCACAATGTTTTTGAGTTACGAACATTCATATTAATGTATTGATTATGAAAGGCTGCCTTTTCACTTTCGAGAGCAGAAGAAACAATTGCCTTTAAATCTTTATAATATTTCTTTTTGACTAATAATTCATGATCTAACCTGACATTATTTGCTAAACTCTGTGATTTTAAAGCTAAATACCTATCATGAGCTAGATTTCGAGTATTCATCATTTCCTTAATGGTAGGTGTAATCCACGGTAATGAATTTTCTTTAAAGCGTACGGTTTTCAAGGGGGCATGGACATCAAATAAAAGAAGTATATAGGAATTTAACATATTTACCATACTATCGACATCTTGGATAGCGCTTATCTCGGACCAATCAACTAAATTCACATGTTCAGAGAACGTATCCATATCAATACTTTTTATTGGTCTAAAAGTTATTACTTTAGGCATTACCTTTTTCTTTGGTATATTTATTTGAAATTTTACTAAGGCATGACTGCTCAGATCAGGTATAAAATTTGTTTGCACATTAGATACACCAATATCAGCACATACTACGTCAATCAAGGTTCTACTATGCTCTGTGAAATGAGTAGGATCCATCACGTGTTGAGTTAAATTCATATACGAGAGGAAGGCGTTAAGTTTTTTGGTTTTTGTATCATCCTGATTAAGTAGGTTAATGTTAAAATCGCCGACGAGTAAAACGTGATCAAATGAAGAAAAAGAACTCACCGTGGCAGTGACCGCGTCAAGAAAAACATCTGTATCGAGCCAAGGCGGCCTGTATGCCGTTCCTATTGCAAGTTTTATACCTCTAATAACATACAAAAGCCACATTTGCTCGACGTTAGGTGCTTCAGGATGCGCAATAGTTTTGACATTCAGTCCACGACGAATGTAAAACCCTACCCCACCACCGCGCGAGCGAATGGTAGGTGGGCGCGGAATGTGACGCAGCTTATATCCTGGCACCTTAGGAGCACGCCCGTCCTCACCCTGCCTTAACCATGTTTCATTGATTGCCATAATATCGACCGAATGTAGATTCATAGCTGCAATAAATTCGTCGTGGGCAGTACCTAGCGAGCCGGCGTTAAGAAGCCCGACTAACAATTGACTGTTTCTATTAAGCTCTGTTAGGGGTAGTAAAAAGATACACATAACAACAACAAAACAAAGTAATGCAGTCAACATTGTGTACGAGGTACAAGCCGGTATGAGGAACACACCTAAAAAATATAGTTAAATATGTATGTATAGGAACCAATGTGATATATAAATCAAATACATTATATTGCATATTTAAAAATAATATACTTATAATATTTGTTAGGATAAAATGACATACAACTGAACTTAAATAAAAGCTATTACAGGATATAAATACGTATAACACTAGAATAAATCTAAGAATATACAAATACACAAAGTAAGTATTTTTTATTAATACCATACTTAAGAATTCAGCACGTTTACTATTGTTACAAAGTACATTACAGTCTTCACAATATGATACCAAGCGACAACTAGCACCGTACATGGATTCAAATTGAATAATATAATAAATCAACCCTTCAGCTTGAGCTGAGAATCTCACTGTCGCATTGTTTGCTATTAATATTAGCATACACAGAGAAAAACATAACAGAAAGTATGCCATAGTAGCGGCCGGTTCACTTAGAAATAGGAACCCGTAGTTTGGCGATGTCATCTTCGCACAAAATTTTAACCACTGGGGATCCCTGCTCCCTCCGCGCATACGTTCGCCCTTGCTTGGTCCAGACGAATTTCCAACCAGACTCCTTGCCGACTTCGCGCGCCGTGCGAAATAATAACCGGTTATACTTCGTTAGCCTTTCGTTGACATAAAACTTGCGCGGCTCATCCGTCACGCCGAAGTCGGCAGTGGTGGCTCCCCGGCGCACACGGGCACTCCGCAACAAGCTATCGCGCAGCTCCGGGCGCGCCAGCCGCACCGCCACAATGCGCGGACGCGCCAGCGCGGGCCCGCCGGCGCTGTCTGCACGGATTTGGCGGCCTCCCACGCGCGCGACACTAGTGATGTCACTCTCTTCCAGCTTCACGTTCAGTTTAGAGGCAACCAGCAAAGTCAAGTGCACCAAACTCTCGCCTGGCTTCTCGGGAAGGTTGGATATTTCGACGTCACTAGTTAGCGAATCCTGCTCCCGGTCGTTGAGGTCCTTTTTTAGTTGCATCACAGTTGAACCCAGCTCAGCGACATTCGGACTTTCCTGGATGCGCTTTTCGAGTTATTGAATTGTTTTCGAAGATCCCCTAGGGATTAAAATATATTTGCCCACTTCGATGGTTAAAGTGTTCCAAATAATTGTTATTTTCTGAAACAACATGTACGCTATAATAATAACATGAAGATGAGCCCATCCGAACATTTTACGTAAACCTTCTTCATACAAGAAAATGTAGAGCCATGTGTCGAAACTCCTGCGAAATACTGCGTAGGCTTACAGCTTACTACTGACGCCGGAGGGGGTTTTGCTCCCATAAACTGGCGACATTTTTTCATTCATTTTTCTACCCCATTCGATAGGTTTAGTTCTTTTATTAACTTACTAACAATGCATTCAAAATCCGCTACATTATTTTGAATTGACTTTTGAGACGAATCTAAAGATACCCTTACTGTGAAAAATCAAAATCCATCCAGCTGTTTGAAAGTTAAAAAAACATGACAAACAATCAAACACAATAACACAGGATATAACTCGCGAAAAACATAACCCTTCACTGGTAGTGGGGTAAAAATAGTCACAGCTCGGCTGCGAGGTTCGGGCGTCCGCCAGCGTACTATGTAATAGCACAGTACTTACTTACTTAAGGCGAACTCAACAGGTCTGCACGCAAAGTTCAAAAATATCGTGGTTTATTGCAATTTGTACGCTAATTACACATAATAGGCTGATGGCAGTCATTTTGCGAGAATGGCAGTTACTTCTTTACATGTTTATATCAAAATTTTTGCATTAAAATGTCTATCCTAGGAAATTTGTCCGAGCTAGTATAGTATTATATTATCTGTGGTCCGAGTAAAGAGTTTTAAGTGAGCAACTTGCAAATCTCGGATTAATTTCTTTAACTCAACACTTACAAGCAGAGATTTTTATATACATATGTAAAGATGATCTTGGGATTATCGTAATTTGACTGCCAAAAGACTATTACGTCTTATCAGCTTAAAAATCGCGAAAAACCACAAAAAATTTGAATTTCGCGGACACACCTGTGGTGTGCTCCTTAATTAAGGTATTTATTTTATGTGCCTAAAGCTAAGCCCGTCCCTGAAATATGATCAGTATCCGCGTGATTGCGAAGGGGCTCAGGGAGGCTAATTGGGCGACCTATAAATACGGAATGGCTCTACGGCCTACGCCGATGGCCCATCGTTTTCACCGACCACCGGTTCGCGATTGAATTTATCAATATAGTGGCGTTATTGGACTGAAACAGCCCCTTACGGCCTACTTGAACCAAACAAAGGGTTAGATATTCACATATTCAACCATAGTTAAATACTAACGTAAGACATTACAACGAATTGTTAACCCCCTTCCGGTCGTTACGCAGCATCGCACCAGAAAGCTGAATCTCGGAACGTCTGTAAAGGTAGGATGTGACCTAAGTCTCTCACTTATCAGACCTACTTAAATGTATTTTTTTAAGGTACTAATATGGTATTCCATGACTCCACATTGGCTGGACGTGGTTTTCCTCTCAGAATAACAAGGGTTTGGTTAGTAAGTAGTAAGACCAGAGAAGAGATGGTTGGGTTGTGTGAAAGAAGACTTGACTGTTGAAGGTGATAAGGGAGAATGGAATAAGACTCCATTACTGGCCCGTCGAACCCAGGAATTTTCACTCATTAATCCCGGGAAAAAATCAAGGGATTCCACGGGATTTGTAAAAAACTGAAATTCTGGCGGGCGGAGCCATGGGCAACAGCTAGTGTTCAATTATAAAACGTTTTAAAAGTTCAGGAAGTTAGTCCGAAACTTTACTGTTTTGTGAGTTACTCACGTCGAGTTCAACAGGTACCTACTCAAAATAATTTCTTAAAAGTGGACAATTTTGAAAAAAAGATAGAAATACGTAAATATGATACCGCCATTCCCGCAATTTAACATCCATAAGCCTTCTATTTCTTATTAGCTTACAACTTGCGAAAAAAAACCAAAAGAAAAATAGAATTTGTGTATTTCATCTGTTGAAACACCTGTGGATAAGTGACTTCACAAACCGTGCACTCTACCGAGTCAAAGATTCCTGAAGGTATTTTTATTTCCCCTAAACTTGTTAGAAGTGGCGTCAAAGTGCAGCAATTTGTAGCAAGCGGCAGGTGTCAGCGTAACAAGATTATGCTAAAATATTCCGCATCCCATCCCCCATCCTGTCCCGAACCCGGCTCGCTTCGCTCCGAACAACAGGTGTGTTGGTATTAAAAAAGTAATAATAATATAATATCTCATAATGTAACCGTCAAGAAAATAGTTAATCTTTTGGGACGACCGAATTGTGTAGGTTAGCGGTAGCGAACCTGCCGCCTGCGGCATCGCGGGTTCGATTCCCATTACAATGTTTGTATGATGAGCGCGAAAATTTTCCAGTATCTCGGTGGTTTTCAATATAATCAAAGACACCTATACTATAGACCCGGCGGACCGCGCCAAAAAATGTCGCCAGTTTATGGGAGCAAAACCCCCCCTCCGGCGTCAGTAGTAAGCTGTAAGCCTACGCAGTATTTCGCAGGAGTTTCGACACATGGCTCTACATTTTCTTGTATTCATACAATACAAGGTTTACGTAAAATGTTCGGATGGGCTAATCTTGATGTTATTATCATAGAATATAATATTATATTTATGTATATTAATACGCATATACATATATTTATCAGTCCTCTATTACCTAAAACACAAGCTATCGCTTGCTTTGGGGTTGGATTGCGATAACGTGTGTCCTGTAAATATTTATTTTATTTATTTATTTATATTTTTAATCGACTTAAGTCCCTGAAGAGGAAATTATACTAAATATATTTTTGTCCTTCTCACTCTTACAAATACATTGGTGCAGGCAGCATTGCAGACAAATATAACGGAAAAATGACGTTTTGCTAATCACAAAAAAACTAAGCCAGTTATCAAAAATCCGTTGATAACTGGCTTAGTTTTGGGAATCGAATTCGAAGCTTACCACGCGGCACAACATGTTCGCTATACTACAGAATACTTGTATTATGCATAAGGGGGCTATTTTCATAACGCTTCGGCTTCATTTCGTGATGTGAAATGTTTTAAAAGGTGATGACATTATACAAGACGATATTGAAATCAAAACATTTTTTACGAACACCGAAACATTAGTTTTACTGTTATTGACATAGAGCGTAAAATTGAATGAAGGTCAAAACGCTACCTGATCAACAATTATGAGATTTAATTTACTTAAGAGTCTACTGACCCACGATATCTCCCATACGAACGTAATACCAAAATCATTTGTAATTCGTGCAAATTTCGATCATGTTGTGGTGTTATTCGGGTTCATATAGCAATAATCTATGCTCTTGGCCATATCTGGTTCCGAAATATTTTTGTTAAACGAAATTGTGAACAAATTTAGTTTTGCTTATTTTTATGTCAAAGAGGACATGTTTTCTGCTTATTTGTTTAGTAATAAAAACAACACTATCTCACGTCGCATTAGTTCAGGAGCACAGTTTTTATTGTCGAGATAAAGAAAAGCACCAGTTAATAAAGAAAGTTACAAGTTTTCATTCATAATTTTTGGTATTACGGAACTCGACCAAAGTTATAAAAATTGTGATCAAAATTGATTATTATTTCGTTTTAAAGAAGTATTTCCGAACCAAATATGGCCAGGAGCATAGATTATTACTATATGAATCCTAATAACACCACAACATGATCGAAATATGCACGAATTACAAATGATTTGTGATGATGAATGAATGATTTTATTTTTAATGTATGGAGAAAACGTAGGTCAGTGCATTCTTAAGCTCGTCAAAGTCGAGCATTGTATTTCCTACATTCAATTTTACACTGTAGATCAATGGACGTAAAGTTAATTTTTCAGTGTTAATTTTTTTCTTTTTCTTGATTCACATCACTGTGTGTGAAAACTTTACCTACGTGAATTGTCCCTCAGTTCCGAAGGTGCCCATTTTGTGTATGGATCGGGAACAGGTGGCGACTGGAATTTAATGAAAACATTTGTCCATTTGCGACGAGTGTTTGTAGGTCAGTTCAATTAACCCGCCCGCAGCCCCTAAACAATCTGGCGTATTGGGGATTTGCCACTGAGAGTTCACACCATTCGGGAAACTGTTTGTTTATACGCAGTGTTACCTAAGTCTACAAAGTGAAATATCTACAAGGGATGACTCTGGTATTTCATTCTGTTATGCATAATGGAGTCATCGTGGAAATATATGAGTACATAGTAGATAGAAACGTAAATCCAATAGGTACCTACATAAATGTTTTCAAAGAAGTGAAGACTTTTTTATAGACATAGGAAATGCCTAATGCGTTAGGCATTTTCTTCTTTAAAAACCCTCTAAATAATCACTAAAAACTCTCTGTTTCCGCGTCGGGTTTTTAAAGGCGAATCCTTTAAAAACCCTCTAAATAATCACTAAAAACTCTCTGTTTCCGCGACGGAGCCACTGGCAGAAGTACAGACGGTCTCACCGTGCTTCCGCCAGGTAAGTGTGTGAAGCCTGCCAATCCGTTTTTGGTTAGTCAAATCCCTCGCATTCTCAGTTTTGTGTTGTTAAAACATAATATGCGGCGATTTGATAACTTTATTTTGTTTTTCGAAGTCGGTTATAAAATGCTTGCTTATAGCGTTTGAGAAGTAGGTACTTATGTTTTAAAAGCTGGTTAAATCGAAAATACAAACGGACATTTCAATTTTATTTATTTTTCATGATGAATTATTATTAATAACACACTTTTTTATTCCAGGTATGGCCACGTTTGATGCAACTCTTGGAAAGAAATAAATCGCTGATATAAGTATAATTTATACTAAAGATTCTGTATTCTGTAATTGTTTATATTATTATTCAGGAAAAGCTATTAAAATTCTTACCCTAAAGACCCTTGTCCATTAGTTAAGACGGCAGCGATGGAGCTTGCACAGTTTGATTCATTAAGTCAACTCGGATTTCGGATCGTACCCACTCGGGTATAGACAGACACGGACGGACGGAAGGACTGACAGACAGACAGACATCAGAAATCTATGAGGGTTCCGTTTTCTGCCATTTGGCTACGGAACCCTAATAAAAATAGCTGCCCTGAAACAGAATAGCCGAAATGGGACTTATCGCTAACGCACGCTGTTACCATTAATCATTAATCGCTTTCTTGTTAATGGAATATAATGATTTAGCACAAGGAACGCCTTTGTTGATAGATAACTCGAATCGTTTGGCACAATTATCTCCGAATCTACCCAACTAGTTAAGCTGGGGTAGTAATTAGTATACGAATTAGTTGAACGGTTGGTATACGATTTACAATAATTTGTATGAGGAGTTAAAGCTAAACAAATTAATAAATCCTGCGTAAATGCAGATTCTTAAGCTTCATGTACTCCTTTTGAGAAAGTAAGTAATGGGGAACTAATAGGCATGCAAGTTTATGTTTTCTTTAACCGTGTGATCTATAAAGGTTTAGTTAGATCGCGGGTTCGATTCCCGCCACGGGCCACTTTGGAATTTTATAATTTCTAAATTGGCTCAGGTCTGGTCTGGTGGGAGGCTTCGGCAGTGGTTAGTTACCACCCTACCAGCAAAGACGTGCCGCCAAGCGATTTAGCGTTCCGGTGCGATGCTGTGTGGAAACCGTTGGGGTGACCCACCAAGTTAGTACGTTAACATCTTCGGCTGCATCATCACTTACCATCAGGTGAGGTCGCAGTCAAGTACTAACTTGTACAGTGTAAAAAAAAGATTATAGAGACGTCCAATTGGACGGCAGAAATATGGCTCAAAAAACACGCCACGTACATGATACCTTTAGGTATAATTCAAGATTAATTGTCCCTTAAAGTAGACTTTTTCAGAATAATAATTAAGGCTTCGTTGCGAAAAAATTGGAAAAGTTCCAATTTAGCACGAGTGCCATTTTAAACTATGCGCCTTTTACGAAATGGCACTTTTGTCGACATTTATTCCTAGGACCATTTCAGGGGAGTCTATTATTAAACTGGTATCCGGGAAATGTCCTGGAGTTAATTAAATAAAATAAATTATTCGTCTGTAATACGCCCGGTATTGAATTCGCCGAGGCGAGGAGAGATTTCAACTCCATACAATGGCTTACACAAACTTGCCCAATTACCGGTGCGGATCGGCGCCTGGGTTCTCAATAAACAGGACCAAAAAGGACAAAAGTAAACATGGTAGCTTTTTCAGTTATTACTGAAAAGAAAAACCGTAATTTTCTTCAACTAAAGTAAATAATTTTGTATTTATAACAGAATTGAACATGAATCGGGTGATAGGTCTGAAATACAAATTAATACAGGGTTAAATTAAATACCAAAAAGCTCTACGACTTTTCGAAATTCTGTTTTATTTTACCTATCCTATTGCCTCGCGTGCAGCGATTGTCTGGTGATAGACTTCGGCCGTGGCTAGTTACCACCCTACCAGGAAAGACGCACCGCTAAGCGATTTAACGTTCTTGCGCGATGCTGTGTAGAAACCTTTAGGGGTGAGTTTACTTACCATCATAGATCATACAAAAGTAGCCTCGTTTTAGTAGGTTTAGCGTGAAGGTATAACAAAGACAAACACACACATGTGCACATATTCGTACAAACGGTCGCCTTTACAATATTAGTGTGATAACAGAATTCTAGATTTCCCTGGGGTTTGCGTCTTACATCATAGATCACCAAGATACGTTACGTTCATAGTAAATTGCGTTTTAAATCTGTGCCGAACTGCCACTCACTGATAAATAGAACAAAAGATACGAAACAGCGCGCAAACGAAAGAGACAACCACAATGCTTGCGCTCGACGCAGACTAACTACGAAACTTACAATTGTAGGATTTTTGAGTCTTCACAACGCGCGCGCTTGTCATATCTGCTCCTTTTTATGTATTATATATCATTGGGTTATACTAGTACATGATGCATGTGGAATGTATAGGTATTGGGTGTGTGAATTTGTAACGACGATGTTGTAACTTCATTATTGAACGTTGTAACTATAAATATTGCATTGTTGACAACCCTAGCTGCCAAAATTTCTCTAATAGTCTTATCCCCATGAAATATTTGATCTAGGATCTCCCCTGGGTGTTGGGTATTTGTTTCGCAAGTAATAATAAATGGGCTTTATATTACAACAGTATCTAATTCCTTAAGCCGTTACTTACACCCCTGTCGAATGAAGCGTATAAACTGAAACTTGTATTAAGAAGTCATTCCCCTATTCCTAGGGTTGTCAACCATATTTTTACGAGTACAGAACGGCGATTTTTATTGCTTAATAAAAGAGTATAGAAAAAAGCCGACTTCAACTCTCATCAAACTACTTTTGAACAAAATAGTTTCCAATTAAAAATTTAAGACTTATATGGTTTTCACACGGAAAGTGTCAGCTTTCTAATGAAAAAAGAATCATCAAATTCGATTCACTCAGTCAAAAGATATGAGGTCGGTTGTTGCGAACCTCCTCCTTTTTTGAAGTTGGTTGAAAAGGTTGCAGTAATGAATTCAGTATAGTACCGCACGCCCCAGCCAATCTATAATACCCATGTCAAAATTCAACCTATCATGCACTCGAAGGAGCCTTTCATTATTGTTATGAAGACGAATTTTTCTCTGTGGACCGAATTATTATCGGTCTCTAAATTTCTAGCAAATAATAGTTCTTCACATATTTTCTCATCTTTAATAAACCTCACGTAAGACAACAACAATGCTTCATTAGTTGGTAAAGTGGACTCATCGAGCTGAATTGAGAATTGACTTGTCCTCAGGTGATCGCACAATGATTCTTCAATGTTTTCAGCCATTTCATCAATTCGTCTTTGCACAGAATTATTACTCAAAGGAATTTTTCGGATAATATCTGCGGCCGGTTTATGAAGCACAGTAGTTATTACTTCATTTATTGCTGGCAATATTAACTCTTCTCCGATGTTATGTGGTTTGCCTTTTTGAGCAATTAACAAAGAGATATTGTACGAAGCTCGAAGTCCGTCGTCATCTTGCTTAGCAGCCGCCGAAAATAATTTTGCTACACTTGGCTGTGTATTATGCTTCTTCTCTAGGTCTTGAAAATATGCTACATTCTTGTCTTTCTTATCTGGATGCATTTTATTCAAATGATCTTGCAGCCTTGAAGGCTTCATTGCTTCATTCGAAAATGTTTTTAGACATAGAAGACACAAAGGCGACGATGGGTTTGTGGGATTTTCAATAAATCCGAATTTAATATATTCCGCACAGTATTGCCGTCTCTTCTTTTTTACTTCCGACATTGTTTTGCAATGAGAAATACGTTCAACTTCGCGAGTAGTGTAGAGGAGGTGTAAGTAGTGCTCATCTATTACGCGCGAGACCACAAATGAAAATAAAATAAATATTACATTGTTTATATAGAAATGCTTAAGCAGCACGCACCGACAGGAATAAAACAAACATGCATAAACTCGTTAATCTCATTCGACGCTCAATCGTACTCAACAAGTCCGAACAAGTATTCAATGAATCGTCCGACTGCTACAGGAATGCACAATTCGGGTTATTTAACAAAAACTTGTTAAAACATGATAGATATCTACGAGTACTAATAACTATTAAAATGCGAAAGTGTGTCTGTTGCCTTTTTATTTGTGTCTACTTTCATTACGAAACGGAGCGACCGATTGACATGATGATTCATTTTTTCTATATTCAATAAAATATGACAGATATATGAACTACGCGGAGAGAAATATAGAATCGAGTTTGAGCAATCTTTTAATTCATATTAGTTGATGTTCACAAGTTGTTGTTGAGAGTCGAGAGCTCTTGCAGTTAAGAGGTTGTTTAAGAGGCCTACTAGCTAAATAAAATTACAAATCACCCCCCCGCCTCGACACAACGCCCCCATTTTCTTTCTGGGTCTCTTACCGCCCCCCTTGAGACCTGCAGCGCCCACAAGGGGGCGTTATCGCCCACTTTGGGAAAGACTGCCCTAAACAATCTGGCGTATTGGGGATTTGCCACTGAGAGTTCACAGAATTCGGGAAACTCTTGTTTGTTTATAGTTTTATACTTAGTGTTACCTAAGTCTACAAAGTGAAATATCTACAAGGAATGACTCTGTTATTTCATTCCGCTATGCATAAATAGAGTTATCGTTGAAATGTATGAGTAGAAACGTAAATCCAATAGGTACATAAATGTTTTCAAAGAAGTGAAGACTTTATAGACAGGAAATACCTAACGCATACCCCCTTTAAAAACCCTTTAAATAATCACTAAAAACTCTCTGTTTCCGCGACGGAGCCACTGGCAGAAGTACGGGATTTACAGACGGTCTCACCGTGCTTCCGCCAGGTAAGCTTGCGAGGCCTACCAATCCGTTCTTGGTAAGCGTAGTTAGCCAAATCCCTCGCATTCTCAGTGGAAACCAGTGTGTTGTTGAAACATAATATGCGCTGATTTGAGAACATCCTTATGTTTTTCGAAGTCGTTTGTAAAATGTTATGCTAAACTTATGTTTTAAAAGCGGTTTATAAATCGAAAATACAAACAGACATTTCGATTGATGAAATACTAACAACACACTTATTTGTTCCAGGTATGGCCACGTTTGATGCAACTCTTGGATATAAATAAATCGCTGAAATAAGTATAATTTATACTTAGGATTCTGTATTCTATAATTTTTTTATACCATTAAGGCAAAGCAATTAAAATTCTTACCCTAAAGAGGTACGCTACTACATCAGCCGTCAAATGGAATTCAAAGGGTCAGAGATACCCTTTGTAAACAATGGGCATCTTACGAACGAAAACTATGGTATGACGGCAACCCTATAGGAACTTCTATACGGAACCCTTGTCCATTAGTTAAGACGGTAGCGATGGACCTTGCACAGTTTGATTCATTAAGTCAACTCTGATTTCGGATCGGTACCTACTCGGGTATAGACAGGACAGACAGACGGACGGACGGAAGGACTGACAGACAGACAGACATGACAAATCTATGAGGGTTCCGTTTTCTGCCATTTGGCTACGGAACCCTAATAAAAATAGCTGCCCTGAAACAGAATAGCCGAAATGGGACTTATCGCTAACGCACGCTGTTACCATTAATCATTAATCGCTTTCTTGTTAATGGAATATAATGATTTAGCACAAGGAACGCCTTTGTTGATAGATAACTCGAATCGTTTGGCACAATTATCTCCGAATCTACCCAACTAGTTAAGCTGGGGTAGTAATTAGTATACGAATTAGTTGAACGGTTGGTATACGATTTACAATAATTTGTATGAGGAGTTAAAGCTAAACAAATTAATAAATCCTGCGTAAATGCAGATTCTTAAGCTTCATGTACTCCTTTTGAGAAAGTAAGTAATGGGGAACTAATAGGCATGCAAGTTTATGTTTTCTTTAACCGTGTGATCTATAAAGGTTTAGTTAGATCGCGGGTTCGATTCCCGCCACGGGCCACTTTGGAATTTTATAATTTCTAAATTGGCTCAGGTCTGGTCTGGTGGGAGGCTTCGGCAGTGGTTAGTTACCACCCTACCAGCAAAGACGTGCCGCCAAGCGATTTAGCGTTCCGGTGCGATGCTGTGTGGAAACCGTTGGGGTGACCCACCAAGTTAGTACGTTAACATCTTCGGCTGCATCATCACTTACCATCAGGTGAGGTCGCAGTCAAGTACTAACTTGTACAGTGTAAAAAAAGATTATAGAGACGTCCAATTGGACGGCAGAAATATGGCTCAAAAAACACGCCACGTACATGATACCTTTAGGTATAATTCAAGATTAATTGTCCCTTAAAGTAGACTTTTTCAGAATAATAATTAAGGCTTCGTTGCGAAAAAATTGGAAAAGTTCCAATTTAGCACGAGTGCCATTTTAAACTATGCGCCTTTTTTACGAAATGGCACTTTTGTCGACATTTATTCCTAGGACCATTTCAGGGGAGTCTATTATTAAACTGGTATCCGGGAAATGTCCTGGAGTTAATTAAATAAAATAAATTATTCGTCTGTAATACGCCCGGTATTGAATTCGCCGAGGCGAGGAGAGATTTCAACTCCATACAATGGCTTACACAAACTTGCCCAATTACCGGTGCGGATCGGCGCCTGGGTTCTCAATAAACAGGACCAAAAAGGACAAAAGTAAACATGGTAGCTTTTTCAGTTATTACTGAAAAGAAAAACCGTAATTTTCTTCAACTAAAGTAAATAATTTTGTATTTATAACAGAATTGAACATGAATCGGGTGATAGGTCTGAAATACAAATTAATACAGGGTTAAATTAAATACCAAAAAGCTCTACGACTTTTCGAAATTCTGTTTTATTTTACCTATCCTATTGCCTCGCGTGCAGCGATTGTCTGGTGATAGACTTCGGTCCGTGGCTAGTTACCACCCTACCAGGAAAGACGCACCGCTAAGCGATTTAACGTTCTTGCGCGATGCTGTGTAGAAACCTTTAGGGGTGAGTTTACTTACCATCATAGATCATACAAAAGTAGCCTCGTTTTAGTAGGTTTAGCGTGAAGGTATAACAAAGACAAACACACACATGTGCACATATTCGTACAAACGGTCGCCTTTACAATATTAGTGTGATAACAGAATTCTAGATTTCCCTGGGGTTTGCGTCTTACATCATAGATCACCAAGATACGTTACGTTCATAGTAAATTGCGTTTTAAATCTGTGCCGAACTGCCACTCACTGATAAATAGAACAAAAGATACGAAACAGCGCGCAAACGAAAGAGACAACCACAATGCTTGCGCTCGACGCAGACTAACTACGAAACTTACAATTGTAGGATTTTTGAGTCTTCACAACGCGCGCGCTTGTCATATCTGCTCCTTTTTATGTATTATATATCATTGGGTTATACTAGTACATGATGCATGTGGAATGTATAGGTATTGGGTGTGTGAATTTGTAACGACGATGTTGTAACTTCATTATTGAACGTTGTAACTATAAATATTGCATTGTTGACAACCCTAGCTGCCAAAATTTCTCTAATAGTCTTATCCCCATGAAATATTTGATCTAGGATCTCCCCTGGGTGTTGGGTATTTGTTTCGCAAGTAATAATAAATGGGCTTTATATTACAACAGTATCTAATTCCTTAAGCCGTTACTTACACCCCTGTCGAATGAAGCGTATAAACTGAAACTTGTATTAAGAAGTCATTCCCCTATTCCTAGGGTTGTCAACCATATTTTTACGAGTACAGAACGGCGATTTTTATTGCTTAATAAAAGAGTATAGAAAAAAGCCGACTTCAACTCTCATCAAACTACTTTTGAACAAAATAGTTTCCAATTAAAAATTTAAGACTTATATGGTTTTCACACGGAAAGTGTCAGCTTTCTAATGAGAAAAGAATCATCAAATTCGATTCACTCAGTCAAAAGATATGAGGTCGGTTGTTGCGAACCTCCTCCTTTTTTGAAGTTGGTTGAAAAGGTTGCAGTAATGAATTCAGTATAGTATCGCACGCCCCAGCCAATCCTTAATACCCATGTCAAAATTCAACCTATCATGCACTCGAAGGAGCCTTTCATTATTGTTATGAAGACGAATTTTTCTCTGTGGACCGAATTATTTTTACTTTTAATTTCGGGGCGTTCAACAAGGAACAAGTTCCTGAACGTTCTAATCTATCAATCAATCAATCAATGTCTTTATTGCGAATTTGGGTTAGTTACAAATCAGTGTCTTATTCAATAGTGTTAGTATTTCCAAATTCAGCCTAATGGCATGCAAAATAATCACAAGAAGAGTCACATTTCAATCACAGTGCACAATTTACAAAATTTGATCAATTAGGTACTATCAATCTGTAATGTTTTAAAATGTTTGTGTGATTATGTCCTCAAAAAACTTTCTAAAGTAGCTACAAACTACACAAATACTCGTGGCATACATTTATCTCACTAAATTTCACGCTTTGTCCTTAGGAGGCACCCCTGTACTTGAAATAGAGGCAATAAATTACGTTTTGTACCCTTTACTGATACCCTTGTTGAATTGACTTCAAATACCCTCAAACTTATAGAAGATGAAGATGTTTACTTCCACGATGCCGGTCCACTATCCACTAAAATGCGACCCATATTATAACGTAGAAAACGATAAGTAGTGATATCTTAATTCCCTCGGGATTACAAGAAATCCGATATAAATATGCTCTGTAGAGATGTCAATGGAATCCCTTACGAGAGTTTGTTCTATATCAATAGACTAGATCATCTTTGAGTGTCACTGTTAGTTTCATTTCATTTCATAAATCATTTCACGCAGTGTGTCGAAATACGAGAATTGCCTAGCTGCTGCGTTATTCTGCAAAAAATTATAACATCGAACAAAATTACATCTTGGGCACTGATTGCTTACATCGGTTAGGCCGCGTAGCATTGATTTATAAACTAAGGATTTGGGGTCAGCGCTAAAAAACCGAATGGCATACAAACCGCGAAAAGACATACAGCCGCACTTCAGTCTCGTGTTTAAAAATTAGGCTGTATAGTAATGGTTTAAGACATAAATTACAATGTTTTAGTTTGTTTATAAAAATACTCATGTACCCTCGTTTATATAGATTTTCTCGAGACACTTTTTCGCGAATTTTGTATTACACCCGTCGTCCATAGATTTATAAGCCTATGCCGCGTAGGCACTGATTCACTTGATTGGTTAATATTTTACAGCCAAGACACTGACTGGCTGTTATGGTTGCATTTCTATAGTTACTGGCGATGTTTGGGCGATGTACAATTTTATTTATGAGTATTACCTACCCCGCTGATTATAACGTACTTCACAATATTATAATGTAACGCTTTGTTGGCTAAATTCGTTAAAATTATCGAATAGTCGACAGTCGTGGATGTTTAACTTTTCAGAGAGTCATTAATGGAACTGAAAGCCTCTGTAGGTATATTATACTAGCTCCTCCCCCGCTATTGATTCGAGTAGTATACACCTTCTGCTACTGAACTACTGAAGTCAGTTGGTATTAGTTTGGCTTTTAATACATAGGTTACTTATTCTTATTTCTTCAGCATTAGCCATATTATGGTCGATTCAATTTCTAAGATTTCTTTTGGTACGCTTAACATGGAACGAAATTTAAAAAAATCCTTTAGAATGAAAGTTGTCTGCGCGGAAATCACGTGATCTATTTGGATATGACATTTTCGTATATTTTAGGGTTCCGTATCCAAAGAGTAAAAAACGGGAACGGGACGGGGATATTAGGTATACATATTTCAATCCACCACGTGCCCCACTCTATGAAACTCCATACGAATCGAATGAAACATAAGCGATTTAAAAAATAAAATAAAAATAAAAATAAAAAAATTAAAATCATTTAATTCGACCAACTAGGATCATAAATTAATTGTTAGTAACACACACACACCTTAAAAACTAATGTTAGTAAAATATTTATTACTTGCTGTGAAAATCATCCCCCCCTGTGATAGGCCTGATTTGTCAGCACGTGCACCATACAGCAATGGCGCAGGTATTGACAGTCAAACCTGTCCGCCAATACCCTCAGGACGCCGCTAGAGCTGGCCCGAACCCTGCGCACCAGGGATGTGCACCGCTTGCGCATGGTGGTGTAGAAGCAATCCACCCGCGCCTCGGCGAACATACCTGACGCGCTGCAGAATCGAGGCAGCCCCATCAGCATCCTGAATGCATTATTATATTGGACGCGTAGGGCATTGTACTGCCTCTGCTCTCTCTTGTCTGATTTTGATGACGACATCTATAAATGAATAACAATCCAATAATATCATCATAATACCGCCTTGTCTATAGTCGCTATAAGGCATTTTCATTAATTGGAAATACTTGACGGCAATTAAAACGCAATTAGTTCCAACTTCCCAACTCAAACGCCGATGATAATAATCCCTTCATCTTTGCTAATTCAAACTGATCGATACTTAAAGAGCCTTTATTACTTGGTCGTTGGCATTAATTCTAAGATGAAAATGCAAAAAACTTACAACTATAAAATGAAACATAAAAGTTTCATAGTAAACAAGGAACTCTTGTCTCTTAGTTTCGCTATGTTCATGTTTTTCATTTCACAGCCGTTGCGTTTTGTGAATCGCTAGCCTGGTGCCGGCTTATCGTAATTAAAAAGTGGTGAAACATAGTTAACTAAGTGGCTATAAGTATCAAGTGTGGAACTTAATCTAGACCGTATTAAAGTAAAAAGCGCAAGGTAGGTAAAACGCGCAAAACTTCCACACCAAACTCCACTGCGTTCGTTGCGAAACGAGAAAAGTTTCGGCACAAGTGCTGAAAACACCGACAACACTCATTCATCGCGTTTAAAAGTCGAACGCGGAACCCTTTGGCCTTTGCACTGTAATGCTGAATGTGGAAACTACACATTTTGAAACTATGTAGGCCCCTATTACAGCTGCATATTGAGGAAAGGAAAAGTATACAGTTACGGTAATTTATAGATAAGTATTTTTAGTAATGTGTGAGACACGGTAGGCATCAAAAGAAGGCTCGGAGTATCTATAGGTGAAATAGATGCAAATCGTAATGAACCTGAACAGGGCGAACTGCACACAAGCTCGTGGTAGTAAGCTCAGGACCAGAAACTTCGCGAACGATCCCATCCAGAAGTAGGCACTGTAGGTTCTCGTATAGTGAGCATTCCCACAAGACGTGATGGAGGAATGAACCAGAATCGTATCGCGAAGCTGAAGTGGCAATTGGCAGCACCGACGGACGTTGGAGACTCCAAAGTGCTGGAATGGCAACCATACACGAGGAAGCGCAGCGTTGATAGCACAGATTTTAGTTGATAGGGCTACATTAAGAGAGTCGCGGGAAATGAAATAGGACCGTGTATATTGGAAATCAATGCAGGATTTCTTTGCCTAGCTGTGGACGTTCGTCAGTTCAAACAACAGATTTCCTTGTAAGACGTGATAGATTTCCTAGCGAGACTTTATAGGTATATGCATGGCTGAACAACTAAACCGTCTTTGAAAAAACACAAAGCACCGACCGTCAAACAGAAGTATACCTCAATAAAGTGAAAGAAAAGCGCGAGAAAATACGTAAATATTCCACTTCAATGCGAAACGAATTTACGACTCAAGTGCTGTAAAACAACGACAGCACACATTCAGCGCCTATAAGAGTTGGCCGCGGAGTTCTTTGTCCTTTGCGCTGCAGTGCTCAATATGGAAATTGGAAACACTCCTGCTGCTAAGAGAAATAGTTTACTCGTATAAAATATTCTTTGATGGCGAGTGCAACATCTTATGTATTTAAGCGAAGCAAATCTTGTCGATATAAATTTTGTTTTTCTAATATATAAAACTCTCGTGCCAATTTTTGTTTGTTACTAAAGTACTCGATCGGTTGTTATGAAATTTTCTGTGTACGTTCTGTAGGTTTCAGAGTAGGGTCTGGGTAGGTTTCAGAGTAGGCCAAAAGCTATTCTTTTATATCCTTAATGGCAAAACAACGTTTGCCGAGTCAGTGAGGATACGAGTATATAGTATTTATTTCGTAAATCTCGAAAACAGGTCTAACGAGTTAAATAAATTAGTATTTAAGTCAACTCTTCTTCTTCTTAGCTTTTATCCCGGCATACCTATATGCCAGGGTCAGCTTTGTCTTTAAATTTCAATAAAATGTATTTGTATTCCATGAAAACCGCAAATTAGAAAAAAGTAGAGCAAATCGTGGTAGCCTAAGTTAAAGTAATGATAAATTAAAAATTACATATTGTAAATGCAGAATGAACCGTTTCAGTTAACTTTGATTTATCGTGCAGAATCTTAAAAATACCGCCCCTTATTTTCTTTTCCGTGGTTAAACATTCAAAATCAGAAACAGTTGGAAGATTAGAGCTAAACTTTACAGGATAAATAACATCACTAGCTTCATTTTGTACTTTTTATGGAGTAAGAAACTCTCAGTGCTTGTAGATATATGATTCGTGTTTGTCCACATTTTTATCCTCATAGGTACGGACTACGGTACCTTAAAAAGGTTCTGAACTCTGAAGGTCATGGAAATTGTAACACGTTAAAAAATTGTAACACGTTAAAAACTTAATTGGCGACCGCTTTGTAAAGGTTGAAGCAAATTGACCTTTGCTCCGCCCGAATTGTATGTCCCTCATAATTATTCCATAGGGTCATGAATCATTATCATAATATTAGCCATCATACAGTTGAGAAGTAAAAAATGATAATGTCAAAATATGAATTAAATCTTTATTAGAAAACCATACCACCCACGCTTACTTACTGTGTCGTTGTTGCGTTTTTTTTTTGTTTTACAAAATAAGATGCAGTATCTTTAATTAAAACTAATGATAGTCACTCATCGTCATAGCTGCACAGGTTTATAGATAGTTGCTGGAATCA
Source organism: Coenonympha glycerion (assembly GCA_963855885.1). Classification (NCBI taxonomy): domain Eukaryota; kingdom Metazoa; phylum Arthropoda; class Insecta; order Lepidoptera; family Nymphalidae; genus Coenonympha; species Coenonympha glycerion. Next base: position 12,272,073 of record OY979646.1, read on the forward strand.
GTTGAAAATCAAACTTGTTTCATTAAAAGTTTTTCAGTAGAATTATAATGTCAAGAACAAGAAGGAAAGGAACATTTTTTTGTAGTTTACGGGGCAATTTTTTTTTGTTTGCCCCTTTTGATTTAGGGATTTACAGATCCAGCTGCGGATCAGAACGACAGCCTGGATTCATTTAGGGAATTTAAAAAAATGAAATAAATTTTAACGAAATTAAGACAGCCAGGAGAAAGAAAGTTGGCTAGGGTTTTCTGCTCGGTAATTACTTTAATCCCTGTTATGATAACTAACATGACCTGATAAAGTATTTAATTTCTTCAAAAAAAAAAAACATATTATACCTACGTGAGTGAATGTTACTGCAGACGTAAATGTTAAGTTTGTGATGACTTGTCTCATATCATAGAATTTGCAGTCATCTCAGTTGACAAAGTTATCCGATGTCCAATCCAACTGTGTATTTGCTAAACCGTGGTTATAATTAAAAGAAAAGCTCCTGTTTGTACCTGCAGAATCCTATAATACTAATTGATCCCGCTGCGTTCCGTTCGACCCAATGGACCTTATTAACATTTCTTTGATCAACTTTGCCGTGGTACTTTTTTTAGGCAGAAAGTTAAGCCGTTGGTCCATTGCGGCGCACGCTTTACCAATATTGCAACTTTTTTTTTACTCACAACAACTTGCCATCAATCTCACTTTATGAAAGAATGGCGATACAGCCCTTTGTAAGAGATGGATAATCCCAACGGTTGCCCAGTATTACACCGGAACGCATTAACGCAATATATAGCTTATTGAGACATTTTTACGGGTAAGCTGATAAACTTGTAACGGTTGATGTCTCCTACCCTAATAGCCAGGTGATTCGTAAATAAAATTGTTACCGCAATAACGCAACCATCATTGGCTAATCGGTGTCCACGATGTACAACCGATGCGAACAATATCCAAATCAGTGTCTACGCTACGCGGTGCGGCCGATGCAAGCATGAACCAATCTGCGTCCTCGTCACACGGATAATAAAGGCGCTATTCCATTAAACACGAACGCTGTCGAACGAATATCGATTATTGATAATATAATAAAGAAGTAATGATCCTATTATAGTATTATTATATGCATAAGATAGTAATAATTGTTATTCTCATTAGTAAATGCGCATTTTCAACTTTGTTTTTGTCTGGTAACTGTCTTAAATATCTATCTGCATCTCCACTATTTTAAATTGATGTCTCTGTTTTTTAAAAGAGAAAAGATATTCCGTTTTCGACATTCAAATAACAGCTTCCGTTTTAATTATGTAAAATCCGGGAACGACGGACCATTTAAAACATTAAATGTTCCCACCAAAGCCAGCGTACTTTGATCTGTTACTTATAATATATTAAAGAGGATCTTTGTTTAAAATTCCATTTTGCCCCAGAACATAAAAACAAACTGTAATTTTTGAGTCGGGCAGTAACGTTTATTTTTATTGGATACTTATTGTAGGGTTGTTGCCGCCAGACAGATCGTCCCTGGAAAATATCAAAAAACCCGGATATAAAATTATTGAAAAAATTAGTTTTTCTATAAAATAAATGATCAAAAGGTTGTCGCCTACTGAATTTACCGATATCTCTTGGAATTCATGGAACCAAATATTACCAAAACCTCCTTAAAAAATGTGAAACCAAACCGACAAATGAAAAAACAAACGAAATAAACAATAACCGAAATTTTAGAAATAATATTTTTGATATCAATGTTGATTTTTTTATTATCTGCCACAGACCACAAAGATTATTATATCTCCCTTTTCATTTCTTATGTTTACTTTGCTTTTGTTTGAGGTCGGTTGAGTTTTTTTCAATTTCTTTTTTTGTATCGTAATTATAAAAAAGAATTCAGTTCAGCAAAAAATTCAGAAGTATAAAAAAAATCCAGTTCAGGAATCTGGGTCAAGAGGTTACTGTCGTAGTTTACGATATATGTAATGAAATGAGTGACATTTCATTCATTTGAATTTGCCGCGCTTCGCGTATCAGCTGTCTGTCGCGTACATTATGATATTGATCTGTGTCTATGATTTAAAATGGCGTGTGACGCTCAGAATGTTTTGTGCATTTTATCGTTATAAAAACTTATAGAAAGAATGTGATTGAGGACTCGATAAATAGTGAACTTTAAATGTCGTTTCTTTGTTATTTCAGGTGAGATAGAAGTGTAATTGTCGTAACTTGATAATAACTTGATAATTGTAAATACTTGTTAAATAAAACAAATCTTTGTTATTTCAGAGAAACAATTTGTTGTTTGTTTTTGGAGATCCTCAATGTCTTATAAAACGACATTTTTGTGAACTAAGAGAATATGGACCGGCTTCAGTTTGAGTTTACGATGATAGCCTCAAATGATGGCAAATCAAATGTATTAGCTATAACCTCAATATCTACTGAAGAAGGAAAATGTTATGTTTTACCCGAGGAACTGAAGCCGGTGAGTCATCATACATATATTGTTAAAACGAACACTTTCACAAAAGTAAAAAATAGCATTAAAAAAAGACACCAGAGTAGAAAAGTATGGATAAAGTTGGATGAAAATCTAAAGAAGACATATGTAGATGAGGAAGGTAATATGCAATTTTTAGATCAATATTTAGATGAAGTGAGCACAACACAAGCAAAGGACAAAAATGACACTTTGCAACAAATCTTGGAACAATTAATAGAAACTACAACTAAGAAAGAAAGTCAACATAACTTAAAACATATCTCAGAAAAATTTATTATTGAAAAATTCACAAGCAAAAATCCTAATGCGATGCAATGGATAGAAATTTTTGAAAAAGAGTGTGCGCGCTTTAATATAACAAAAGATGAGACAAAAATAGATATTTTGAGGTTATTTTTAGATAAACCTTGTTTGGATTGGTATAGCTCGATGATCATAAAACTAACAATAAATTCTGAATGGAGTGAATGGAAAGACAAGTTTTTAGAAACTTTTAAAAACCAAGGATGGGACATAGTCACATATGCTCTCGCATTTAGGTATAAAGAAGGACAGTTAATTGATTATGCCATAAAAAAAGAACGGCTTTTATTAGATATAAACAAATCTATAGATTCCAAAACAATGATAGATCTTATTGCAACTGGTTTACCTGGATTTATCTTAAATAAGTTAAACAGGGATGAACTCAACAACACTACTGACTTGTTCAACGAGATAAGAAAATATGAAGGCACGATGTATAAGAAAAACTCAACTAACATAAAGAGCAGTACATTTTATAATAAAAATAAAACTTATGAGAAGAAGTCATGTAAGACTTGTGAGTCTTTGGACAAAGGAATTAGATATCATCCGGAGGAGTCATGTTGGTTCAAGAAAAATAAAAATGAACCTGAAAAAGTTCTTAAAACTAAAAATGTAAACAAAAACTCCATAATTGAAGTAGACATAAATACTGAGAAAAAAAACTAGTAAGCACACCATTAATCAAAATCAAGCTTTTATTAGAAAATAAACTAGAAGTGAGTGGTATTTATGATTCAGGCTCACAGATTTCTATAATAAATTCAAGATTAATAAAAGTAAAAGAAAAAAAAGATGATGTGAACATAGCATACATGAAAACGGTTAATGGTGTGAAGAAGATGGATGGCTTGATAACAATAAAAATTAAAATATTTGATTTAGAAGAAGAGGTGGATGTATACATAGTAGAAAATGAAGATTTTGATGATTTCATAATCGGATTAGATATGATAAAGAAATTCAGATTAACCCAAAATGAGAACTTGCAGATAGAACAAAAGAAAATAACAAATAAAATAGACAGGATGTCTAAAGATAACAGAAATGAAGATAATAATATAAAAAAATATACAGTAAATTTCAATGAACACATAGAAACAGAGGAATTTATAAGTATGACAGACCATTTAGATAATCAAAAGAAAATTGAGATAGAGAAAATTATAAAGGAATATAAAACAATATTTGCTAAGGACAAGTATGATATAGGTTCAGTTAAAGATTATGAAGCTCGCATAGATTTACAAGTAAATAAATATTGTAGTAAAAGACCATACAGATGTACAATACAAGATAGATTAGAAATTGAAGAGCAAATATCGATGTTACTAAAGAACAATTTAATAGAAGAATCATACAGTCCTTTCGCTGCTCCAGTGACATTGGCGTTTAAAAAAGGTGAAAATAGAAAATCCCGTTTATGTGTAGATTTCAGAGAGTTAAACAAAATAGTTATACCACAAGCTCAACCATTTCCTTTGATAGATGATCTAATTATTAAAACTAGAAATTGCAAGTATTTTACTACACTAGATATAAACTCAGCATTTTGGGCAATACCATTACGGGTGGAAGACAGAAGTAAAACAGGATTTGTCACACAAGATGGCCACTTCCAGTGGACTTGCCTCCCTTTTGGCTTGAAAACATCACCAGCAATTTTCCAGAGAATCTTAAGCAATATTCTAAGAAAACACAATCTCACAGGATACTCGGTTAACTATATTGATGATATTTTGATATATTCGTCTACCTTTGAAGAACATATAAGGCACATTAGAAATGTATTAGAGGCAATAATTAAAGAAGGCTTTAGACTGAAATTTAAGAAATGTACCTTTGCTTCAGACACGGTAAAATACCTCGGCCATATAATTCAGAACAATTCAGTAAGACCACTAAAAGACAATTTGATTTCAATAAGGAACTTTCCAACTCCTAAGACGCAAAAGAACATCAGACAATTTTTGGGAAAAATAAACTTCTACCATGACTATATACCAAGAAGTGCAATTATCTTAGATCCATCACACAATTTATTAGAAAAAACGAGAAATTTGTATGGTCAGAGAAATGTGAAGAAGCATTCAATCTGATAAAAAGATATTTATGTTCGCAACCGGTCTTGGAAATATTCGACAAAGACTTACCAATCAAAATCTTTACCGATGCATCTTTGGAGGGCATTGGAGCAATATTAAAACAGACACAACTAGATGGTAAAGACAAACCGGTGGCATATTTCTCAAAAAAATTGAATGAACATCAAAAACGGAAAAAGGCTATATATTTAGAATGTCTTGCTATGAAAGAAGCTGTTAAATATTGGCAGCACTGGCTCATCGGAAAACAATTCACCATTTACTCAGATCACAAACCTCTAGAGAACATGAACATTAAATGCAGGACAGATGAAGAATTGGGTGATCTCACATACTACCTATCTCAGTATGACTTTACCGTAAAATATATACCTGGTAAAGAAAATGTAGAAGCAGACTGTTTGAGCCGAAACCCTGTATTAGAACCAGAAGATAACAGAGAGGAAACATTGAGAATAGTTAATTTAATACAAATAAAAGATATAGTTGAAGACCAAGAGAAAAATGAAACAATAAGAGAAAAGAAACAAAATTTAATACTAAAAAATAATATCTATTATAAAAAAATAAAGAAACAGGAAAAGATTATCCTCTCAGAAGAATTTAGTAAAAAACTTATACAAAAGGTGCATGAAGATTTATGCCATATTGGGATCAGACAACTGCAGAAAAAAATAAGTTCAATATATACGGCTATAAACCTAACAAAAAATTTGTAAAACATGTGAAATATGCATAAAAAATAAATCAAGATGTCAAAAAAAAATTGGATTAATGTCACAACTGGGACCAGCTACCAAACCATTTGAAATAATGTCAATGGATACTATTGGTGGATTTGGAGGATCTAGGTCTACAAAGAAATATCTACACCTTTTAGTAGATCACTACACAAGATATGCATTTATTGCGACTTCGAAAACCCAGAATGCATGTGACTTTATAAATTTAACAAAGAAAGTACTAGAGACAGATGAGATTGGAATTATCCTGACAGATCAATATCCGGGCATAAATTCAAGAGAATTTAAGCAATTTTTGCAGGAAAATAATATTAAACTAATTTTTACAGCCGTGAATACACCATTCTCGAACGAAAGAATAAACCAAACAATAGTAAATAAAATAAGGTGTAAAATGAATGAGAAAAATAATAAGAGAACATGGACAACACTGGCAAGAGAATGTATACAAAAATATAATGAAACAGAACACTCCGTTACAGGTTTTGCACCAAAATATTTACTGGATGGTACAAATGTCAGTATTCTACCAAATGAATTCAAAACGATGGAAAAGGAAGACAAGTGGATTGCTGATAGAAGATTGGCATTAGAGAATACAATAAAATCTCATGAGTATAACAAGAAAATATTTGATAGAAATAGAAAAATGCAAGAATTTAATGTAGGAGACAGTGTATATGTAGAAAATGGAAATAGACTGAATAGAAAGAAATTAGACGAATTAAAAATAGGCCCTTTCAAAATAATAGAGAAAATATCGAATTCCATTTATAGGATTGATACAGGCAACAGAAAAACAGAATCAACATTATTTCATATAACAAAATTGCAACCTGGCATAACAGAGGCTGAAGAAGATGAAGGAGATGATAATGAATATGAAGATGACTTATAAGTACATTTTACAGATATATTGCTTAGAATTTTCGCTCTTAGGGGGGGAGATGTAATGAAATGAGTGACATTTCATTCATTTGAATTTGCCGCGCTTCGCGTATCAGCTGTCTGTCGCGTACATTATGATATTGATCTGTGTCTATGATTTAAAATGGCGTGTGACGCTCAGAATGTTTTGTGCATTTTATCGTTATAAAAACTTATAGAAAGAATGTGATTGAGGACTCGATAAATAGTGAACTTTAAATGTCGTTTCTTTGTTATTTCAGGTGAGATAGAAGTGTAATTGTCGTAACTTGATAATAACTTGATAATTGTAAATACTTGTTAAATAAAACAAATCTTTGTTATTTCAGAGAAACAATTTGTTGTTTGTTTTTGGAGATCCTCAATGTCTTATATATATTATAGTTAAATGTTGTTAATTAAAGAATACTTATCGATTTTTTTGTTATTTGAACGCAAGTTATAACAGCACTTCACATAATAAATTCATACAGCACACTGAAATTCGCGGTTGGGCGTAATTTACGAGCTGCCGCCGGCTGTTAGGAAGTTAATAGCTAACAATAAACATGGTTTATAAGGCTTTTAGTGGTAAAAAAGAAGATATAAAGCACTTTATTTACTTCCAATACATATCAGAATAGTTACGAAAGAATATAATAAAAGCCTAATCAATAATTATCTTATCATAATAATACTACACTGCCTGCTATGCAAAGTAGCAAAATAAATTACTTATGTAACTATAACGTGCATGGCGTACGCTGTAATGGACTTTGGCATTTTTTATATCATCAAACTTTATAAATGTTAAACCAATCGCCATAAAACAAAATCGAAATAAAACTTAGCGTGATGGCTAAAATCTAGTTCGCTTATTTTGTGGATTCTGTATAGTCTGTAAATTTTAGTAAACAATTTTCTCGCTCAAAAATAACCTAATATAAGCTAGGCTGCGATAATTGCACACGTTGGCAAGTAATAAAATATTTCTATATCACAGTAAAATTGTCAATTAATACTTAGTTCACCAAATATAGTACTACCACAATACTATGGAGAGATGAAAATTTATAGTTATCGCTGGCTTAGTGCTAGACAGTTTTGCAGTTAGCCAAATGATTTAATTTATATGCAGTGTATAAAGCCTTACCACTGAGGTGTACTTACTTCTTTTTAATCTATACTTATTACTACAAAACTAAGCAAGAGGTTTTTAGGCAAATGCCTCTACTCTTATGTGAGAGGAAAGAGACCAACATGCTAATACAAGAAAAAAAAAACTATCATAGGAAATCATTTGCAAACAATGGTAAATATATAAAAAATCGCCTATATTGTATCCGTCTGTAATCCTAAGACTAACCTATCATACAAATCCGTATAAACACTATTGAACGTACCATGCCTTTTACAAAACATCTCATTGGTCGTCACACACACTGGATGTTTCCCATCGTACATATTCCCGTTATATGATATCTGGTACTTCTTCACTTCATCCAGTATATTTCTTAGACACGCACATTGCCATGGATTCTGATTGAAATAAAACTTAGAAAGCATCGCGCCAGAGTTTCTCAGTTCCAAACAAAAGTTGTCGCTCAAATAAGTAAAACGATTACTAGCCAAATTCAAGTTCTTTAAGGATGTTCCTCGAAATGCGTTTACAGGAACATTTGTTATCTCATTGTGTGACAAATCAATGTTTCCCAAACTCTTCATATCCTTAAATAATGTATCTGGTATATCAGTCAATTTATTGCCTCGTAAAATTATAACTCTGAGCTTCTTTAACGGCTTGATTGTATTAGAATCGATAGTCTCTATAACATTATCGGCTAAATTAAGTGTATTTAAACCATCTAAATTAATAAAAGCTGTTGCGTCGTTGATGTTTTTAATTTGATTGCCAGATAGTATTAACTCTCGCAATGTTTTTAGGTTACTTCCTCTAGCAAATGCCGGTAGCTTCTTGAGGAGACTTCGGTCCAAATTCAACGTTCTTAAATCTTCCAATGCATGCAATAAGTTTTCCGGAGCTCCATTCATGTTATTCCTGGCGAAGCTTATGTAACTTATTTTCGTGCTTTGGTCGAAAATATATGGATTCAAATCTTTACCTTTCAATGCGTTATTTGATAAGTCCAACCATTTTAACTTCACTAATGGGTCAAATAAGCCTAGTTCTATATTCTTAAGTTTATTCCCACTTAAGTCTAGCGTATCTAAATTAGGATTTTGATCAAACAGACCAAGTGGGAATTCCGTTAGCAAATTATGTGATAAATTTAGGTGATTCACTGCTAAAATTCCGTCGATAACTCCCAATTTTAGTTCGGAAATTTTATTTTGTGAAACATCGAGGTACTCTAAAGAGAATAGATTTTCGAAAGCCTCAAGCTCCACTTCAGCAATTCTGCAGGCTCTTAGTGTTAATTTCTTAGTATCGTTGTTATCTGATACGAGGCCTCTTTGTAGTTTATAGTTGAAGTCTTCAGTTGGGGTACACGTAACATGATTTTCCTTTTGATTTGTTACTTCACATTTAGGGGTTGCTTGCACCAAGGTCAAGAATAACAGCAAAAGGTAATAGCTGCAATATTTTTGTGTTATCGGCATCTGGAATGAAACAGATATCTGGATTTACTGGAAATAATAGTAATTTAACTTAAAACACTGGGAAGCTGAAGTGGAAGTAAACAGGTCTCGTTTGTCGTGGTTAGTAAAGCCGAGAATTTCCAGAATGGAGATATTTACCAGGTACCTACTCGCACAAGTGAGTGTAGTGTGGGGCTTCCCCCAGCTCGTTGGACTGATGATATAAATGGGTGGCGGGAATGGATTTAAGAGAAAATGAGCTGCATGAAACTGTGTTAAAGAGAATCGTTTAAAATTGTGTCAGAAAATTTGAACTGTCTGTTTGCCTTTTGCAACAACTCAGTGTCTGAATAAAGCCTTATTTATTCTTTTATTATTATTATTACACACACACACATCCACTTCTACGTGAATTTAGTTGAGCTTGTAATATTTATTAATCTTTAAAATATAAAACACTGTATTGAAAGAGTTTGTAACAAAGACCTCCGAAACATCTTGACCGATTTTTCTGATTTTTTTGTGTATTTTTACACTAGGTTTGAGAATAATTTAATAATTTAAATGGCAAAACAATGTTTGCCGGTTCAGATAGTTATTAATAAAAAAAGTATGGGGCTTATCATATCCTGTTCGGCTGGTACCGATTCTATCTATTATATACATGTAATAAAAAAATCATCGCGTAGTTTTACTATTTGTTCGAACCGTCTATAAAAAAAATTCTCTCGTCGTCTCTGTAAATTATTTTGATGCTATAACGGCTTGAAGCTAAAGTCATAATAGTGCTTTCTATAATTATCATAAAAAAGGTGCATTTCAACTTTGACGCGCCACTGAAAAAGTTATTTTATACTTAGCTAGATATCTTTATTAATAATCGTATTTATTTTGCAGAAATAATATCACAATAAAAAAATCGTTTTTGTTATTGCTCTACTGCTTTAATTTCTGATATCAATAGTAAAATAACGTACCATTTCTACTGTAACTTAATAATGTACACCGATACTTGATCCTCTTCATATCACTTTTTATGTATTGCAGCTGCTTGGTTTTCTCAGTTTTTCCTCGCCCACTCAAAAATGTTCTGAAAGCTTTTATAAGACTAACATCTTTACCAAGTATTAGTTTTCTTTTGTTTTTGTCACTATCATATCATTTTGACACTATCAGACGTCATGTCATTGACATTGGCTCAATAAATTCAACTACAAGTACCTAGTAGGTAACGTGCGCACGCGTCGGTCCTCTCTTCTAACTGAGGACGCTATATGTATAGGTAACTGATTATTCATGCATTGCGAATGTGACACATAACTTTGCTAAAGCTCCATACAATAGAAAATTAACTTTATTCTGTTGTAATATGGTTGTATATTATTAGAAATATAGGGAAGTCTAGTGTTTTTTTTTAATCAATGATAAAATTAATGCATCTGATTGAAATAACGAGGAAAGACTCGTATATTTTATTTTGTATCGTATATTTTGCAGTGGATACAAATATGTAGTTGTTAGTTCGCTCCAACCGACGGACGTCCACTGCTGGACATAGGCCTCCTGCAATGATTTCCAGCCCGCACGGTCCTGCGCCACTTGTATCCAGCGCCTTCCCGCGACTCTTTTAATGTCATCAGTCCATCTGGTCGGAGGTCTGCCAACACTGCGCTTTTCCGTGCGGGGTCGCCATTCCAGCACTTTGGGTCCTCAACGTCCGTCGGTCCTACAAGCTATAACAAATATGTAGTTGATGGTATTACCACCAAGTCAAATACGTAGGTACAGTCAGGGTCAAAAGTGCATACTCGTAATATACTCGTAGAATTTGCAAACAAAATCCCTTACATGCACTCGGCCAGTCAGTATACAATTATAGTGTATTATCACATATTATAGAAATGTTATGAACCTAACGCGGCTGTCCATAAGGTTCAGAGTCTGTTTACGGTAATATGTTGTACTTACTATAATAAATAATTAAATTATTAGGTACATACAGTAGGGCACTGAATTTATTTTTATAATTCTCGCTTTTACGAATACGTTGGTCGATGACAGGCAGCGTTTCGGAAGAATATAACAGAAAATCAACGTTTTACCTAATTTCTGAAAACAGACAGTTATAAATATCCGTTCTGAGCGTTTTTGGATATTTTTTGGGTTCCATACCAATTTGGTAAAAATGGAACCCTTATGGTGAGACTTTCTCCGTCCGTCCGTCCGTCTGTCACACTCGATTATTTCAGTAACTATCAAAGCTATCGACTTGAAATTTGGAATAGTTTTAGGTAATAGTGACCCAACGCCATTGCACTCATAAAATATTGAAAAATGTTTTTATTTATATTTAAAAAGGGGGGAAAACCGGGACTTCGAATTTTCAAAATGAGTTAACAATATTGAGTGGGGTATCATATGAAAGGGCGTTACTTGTGTATTCTAAAACCGATTTTTATTTATTTTGCAAAAAAAAATGGATTTATTGAGCAAACTGTCGAAAAAAATACCGTCTCCCCCCCCCCCAACTCAACTCCATAACTATTATACTTTTTTTGATAATAAAAATAAACCACCAAAAACAAAGTTACGTTTGCGGTTCGCCAACAAAAGTACCTACATGTAAATTTTACTCGTAAATTCATGAACAAAAGTGATTCTTTCAATGTTTTACTTCTTTTATGGTATGGAACCCTCGGTGCGCGAGTCCGACTCGCACTTGGCCGGTTTTTTTTTTTATTATCGGCACATCAAAAAAAAGTTACAATCACATCCATTGTAGTTTCCGATAAAAATCTGAAAATTGGAGATTTTTAACCGACTTCAAAAAAGGAGGAGGTTCTCAATTCGTCGGAATCTTTTATTATAAATCATCCTTTTTGAGAACTTTAATCGAAAAAAATTCTTCCAATCGTGTTTCTGCTTCTGAGTAAATATAGATTAAAGACTGTTTTAGCTTATTAATTTAGTTGTACTTTTCGTGGGAAGTCGTGTTTTCTATTAACTTGATAGAGTACGTGGCCGTCCGTGCAACAAGTCTCCCAAATGTGGCTGATTACTTTACAAATGTACCTACTCTATTCCTCTCTTGCAGGGTAAGTATTTAATATTCTGACCTAGATAGATAAATATTCTAGGTAATGGAGACTAATTAAAACGCCGTCGCGCCCAAACAGACGACACGAAAAATCGCGTGTTGAATACAGTTTGTACAATGGAAAATAATAATGTATTCATAATGAATTATATTACTCACTTTAAAATTGTGTCGGCACATTGATCACTTCGCTGGAACATAGCTAGCAGGGTTTGTATGCTCCAAATATTTTATAATTTAAGAAATAAACAAAGTAAAAATATCCACCGACAAAAATTTTACGACTTTAGGGTTCCGTATTAAAGGGTAGAAAGGGTAGGGGCCCTATTACTGAGACTCCGACGTCCATCCATCCGTCTGTCACCAGGCTGTCTCTTGAACCGTGATAGTAAACACTTGAAATTTTCACAGATGATGTATTTCCGTTGCCACTATATCAACAAATAGTAAAAATAGAATAAAATGAAGATTAAAAAGGGCTCCCCTTTAATCTTCATTTTATTGTAGGATTAAAAAGAGGGTATAGGGTGAGTGGGAAATTTCGTGAGACGGCTCTACAAGGTTTCATGAAAAAGTTTTTTGCGTAAAATGTTTTGATGACCATTCCCTTAGCGTCCTTATCGATGCTAAAATGCTAATTTCTCTATCACAATAGAGCACACAACCGAATTTAATTTAACAAATATCGAAGCGCCACGGGCAGCGTTTTCTATCAAGATAGTATGCACTATGCACTCGTAATATTGTATGTTAAAATAAATCTGTAAGAAGCTAAATGCCATTGCTATGAGAGCAGAAACATTGTTCTGTGTAATTACATCGTTAGTTTCAGAAAGAAAGTCAGAATGCAAAGTACAGCGCTCAATGACAAAGAGAATAGATGCTTAAACTTCTCGTCGGGAGAAAAGAGTGCTTTTGTTGACGTACCTTCTTAGTTCTTTTTATAGGCATTCATAAAATAACTATGTTCGCTTATAATAAGTAACGAACACGAAGCACTGCGAAGCGATTTATGTTTATCGTATCGACGCGATGCTGTGTAGCAACCGTAAATGATTATTCATCTAAGTTAGTACGATAAGGATAACACCGCTGCATCGTCACTTACCATCAGGTGAGATTGCAGTCATGTACCTACCTACAAGGAAAAATAGTAGTGGAAGAGGTGTCACGATATACCTGAATGAAAATCAGAATCTCAAGGATTAAATGATTCAAAAGTGTAATCCATAACAAGTAATTAATTTAAAAATTATAATTTTTATTTAAATTTTAGGTACCTACACCAATTCCAAGTCGGGCAATGTTTCATACAATCCCTAATAGTCCTTCTTACTTACTTGATGTGCGAAGAAATGACGAAGTCATAGACAATCGCCCGACTTCGAATTGGTGTAGGTACCTAAAATTTAAATAAAAATTATTTCACTCTTTGTAGTGGCATTTGAAGTTGGTTTTTTGGAAAGTATTTCCCATTTTTATTTTATACTTTTTAGTGAAAAACAATAAAGTGCACAAGGCGTTGTAAAAATACCCAAATCGCTTGAGGTGTGTTCATAAAATCTGAAGAGATACCTCAAATTCACCAAGATCCCATCATCAGACCCTGACTTGATGACTTTAGTCATCAAATCAGTATCTGCTAGCAAATGCATCAGTTACTATAAAAAATACCCAACTCGCTTCAAGTATACTAGCAAAATTTGAAGAGTTCCCTCGATTTCACCAAGATCCCATCATCAGACCCTGACTTGATGACTTTAGTCATCAAATCAGTATCTGCTAGCTTATGCACCAGTAACTATAAAAAATACCCAACTCGCTTTATGTATACTAGCAAAATTTGAAGAGTTCCCTCGATTTCACCAAGATCCCATGATCTGATCCTGACCTGATGACTATAGGACAACTTGGAAAATATTACTCTTTCTAATAATACTCAAATAGTTTCATGTGTCCATATAAAATTTGAAGAGTTCCCTCGATTTCTCCAGGATCCCATCATCAGATCCTGACCTGATTAAAATGGGACCATCTGGAAACAAAACCCTCTTAGACAAAAAAAGAATTTTTGAAATCGGTCCACGCGTCTTCGAGAAATCGGTGAACATACATAGATAAAAAAAAAAGAAAAAAAAAAAAAAAATTCCGACGAATTGAGAACCTCCTCCTTTTTTTTGAAGTCGGTTAAAAATGACAAAGGACGTGGTAGAAATGTATAATAACTATTTTTCCCGAAAATTCTGACCCTGAAACTACACAAATGCACTAAAGACCAGAAGAAAACTACATCTACATTTCCGTAAAAATAAATAAAACACATTTCTGTAACATCAGCTCCATTTAATATTCAAACAGCTGCTCGTGTGAATTGTAAAACAGTGAATAAAATAACAGAATACGTAACAGCTAGAAAACGAGGTATAAACAACCAAACAACTAGACACATACCTACATGGCTACAATGTAACTATATCTCACGAATATTTCAATTATTATACAACAAATATATTGTGTTCAACTTACAAAGAAATATAAATAAATGGAAAACAATTATATAAGGCCAAAAAAGCTGTAAAACCTATCGATGAAGAAAAATGACTATAGGAAAAGTAGAAAATGTCATGAATATGAAATCAGAATGAAAATAAATAAATAATTTATTTATCGTTATTTTACTAACGCTATAACACATTTCGCTAATCTTACACAGTAGGCAAATGTACACAATACATCCTAACAAGTACTACTTCTATATTTAGTGCTATTCTACAAGCAAGAACAGTATTTACAATTATTAACTTTTAATTTATATCTGAAAGCACAAATGAGTTAACTAGGAAGCTACAAAACCGAAACACCCTCCTTTCTCTACTCTTTATGCTATTAAAAAAGGGGTCGTCTAGCCATAATCCACCACGCTGGCCAAGCGTGGGTTGGTAGACTTCACACACGTTTGAGGATAGTATGGACTCAACTCTCAGGTATGAAGAGAGGTTAGTACAGGTTTTGTACGAATTTCGAGTCGACTCGCATCGCACAAACGAATCATGAACAAAAAAAGATGGCGCTGGCTGTAAATGTATTGAGGAATTCGATTTATTTGTGCAAAGCGAGTCGACTCAAAATTCGTACAAGAACTGTACAAACCCTAGGATATATCACAAGGTTTTTTCCTTCACCGTTTTGTAAGTGATTTAGTTGCCAGTAGCTATCACTGTTTATTATTACCCACAAAATGTAGATCACAGTTGAATAAATTGGCATGAAACGGTATAACACAAAGGTGGTTTGAAGCTTCTAGAATCGGCATGCCAAAGATCAAAGGAGTACTTAGATCAGTGACCGAATTGGGGATGTTGGGTCATTGATCTAAGTACACTAGACACGGGATAATTAATCTGAGGAATTATTGGTTGAAAGCACATCGGTTTTAAGAGTCTACTGACCCACGATGTCTCCCATACAAACGTAATACCAAAATCATTTGTAATTCGTGTAAATTTCGATCATGTTGTGGTGTTATTCGGGTTCATATAGTAATAATCTATGCTCCTGGCCATATCTGGTTCCGAAATACTTTTGTTAAACGAAATTGTAAACGAATTTAGTTTTGCTTATTTTTATGTCAAAGAGGACATGTTTTCTGCTTATTTGATTTGTAACAAAAACAACACTGTCTCACGTCGCATTAGTTCAGGAGCACAGTTTTTAGTGTCCAGATAAAGAAAAACACCAGTTAATAAAGAAAGTTACAAGCTTTCATTCAAATTTTTTGGTATTACTGAACTCGACCAAAGTTATAAAAAATTTGATCAAAATTGATTATTATTTCGTTTTAAAGAAGTATTTCCAAATAAAATATGGCCAAGAGCATAGATTATTACTATATGAATCCGAATAACACCACAACATGATCCAAATATGCAGGTATTACTAATGATTTTGTATTTTGAACGAATGGAGACATTGTAGTTCACAGGCCCCTTAAGTCTAGATTAGCTATAGTTATAATATCACGGTACAATACATTCCAGTTGAACTATTACAATTTAGAGTTTAACATCTGAACTGTTTATATGTATTACGCACGAGTAATCATTGTTGCTAGTGATCATTGCTTAAGGGCGATGGGTACCATCCGGGCGCGAAAATTCAAATTTTATTTAGATTTTCGCTCATAGTGGGCTAATTATACATCGAAGGCTAGTGGCAGTGAGTTTTGCGGGCACAACATTTATGCATCTACATGTTTTTAATAAAAACTCTGCTCAACAATACTCATTTACTTCATATTGGTTCCCGATAGCTCGAAATCTGGGAAACTACAAAAAATTATCTTTCGGGAACCAATATGAGATGAGTGGGAACTTTCGAGCAAAGTTTATATTAAAAACATGTAGATGCATAAAAAGTAGGCCCGCAAAATGCATTTCCATAAATCTACAATGTGTAGTTAGTCTAATATTTGCGAAAAACTAAATAAAATTTGAATTTCGCGGGCTGGTAGGACCGCAACACCTTAAGTATTCTAGTGATCATTCATTCCTTGAAATCGACCCGTTTACCCCAAAGTATTACACTTGAAGCCAGTTGTATCAACCTCGGTTAGCGTGATATATGCGGTAATTCTAAGTAAAATGTTTAATGAGATACGTAAACTCTGCTTTAAAAAATATTATGTCAATTTTTAATCCACTGTTTAATCCACTCTTTAATCCACTGTTAGTGGGTGGTATGAGATGTCAGTGTACAAGACTATGATGTATAATACTTTCGGGGCTTGAATCATAATAAGTTACAGTCCTTATTACAAACACTTGGAGGATCGTTCTTTAAATAAATGGTACCAAAAGTGTAGCTGTAAAGAATTTTCTGTGAACCTGTTAAACCTGGGAGAGAGCTAATCTGTTCACAGGTTACTGGATGTGAAAGCTTTGATCCGGCGAATAAAACTTCAGTTCCATTCAATGGCCCACTTGTACTATTGCTGAAATTCACAGTTATTGCCTGTGTACAATAAATTCGGCCGATAGCACGAATTCTTGCAATAACAAAATTTATTGCAGTTTTTGTTATTGCTTGCAGTAACTGTGAATTTTATCACAGGTTCTAAAACATAGGGGAAGCACTTTTGCACTCGAAATACACTAGTTTTCTCAATGCAGATCTATTAGTATTATAAATGATTATTGTCCTTATTGTCCACCAATCGGAAATACTCGTAATATGACCATTGAATAACCCTAATATTTGCATGAATGGGTATAGTTGAAGATTGCAATGAAAATATAAACCATAGGTATAATAAAAAAGATGAAAATGGAACTAAATTCTAAAATTATGAAGATGATCGCTAAATGGATCACGTGGCTTCCGTGCATTCTTATACATTTTTTATTTGGTTCCATTTCCATCTTTTTATCAGAGGGGTTAGTACAGGATTTTTTACGAGTTTCGAGTCGACTGGCATTGCACAAACGAATCGAATTTCTGCATACATTTACATTCAGATTCCAGATCAATCTATGGACAGTCGCGTCGATCAATCTATGGACATTCGGCTGTCAATAGATGACGCTGGCTGTAAACGTAGGTATGTATGTGTAGGAATTCGATTCGTTTCGTATTCGAAATTCCTACAAAAACCGGTACTAACCCTCAGTAGTATTTGTCATATTATGAAGAGCTCCAGTACTGAGCGCTATTTTTGTTACGGAAAATCATATATAGGTATCTTTTCATATAAAATTGCAACATACTACGTCCGCCTCGCTCGAACCTCATTTTGTTCGTTTGTAAGAACTTAATTACTCGAAATATACAAGTACGTTTCCCCAACCACATTTTAGCCGTCCGCGCTGTACAAAGAAATCTAATTTGGGTCTTTTAAAAAATTCTTCCTACTAAAAGCAATGTCCTCACTAATTATATGGCTTGCAGTTCGTCCTCATATTTCTGCGAATACACTCCCTCGGGATCGTATTTTTCCACCAGCTGTTTCCAGTAGACCTGTTCCTGTTTCACTAGGTGACTAATGACTTTTCGGACGCTCTCTTTTTGATAATCCGTGCAGTTTTCGCAACCATTCTGGAGTGCTTCCGTTATGTGAGCTGAAAACGGGATAATTTTTTTTTAATAAAAATTACTCATGTAAACTTTTTTCATATTACTAGATTTTTAATTTGTAAATTGGCTCAGTAGGTTAGTACAGGTTTTGTTACGAATTTCGAGTCGACTCGCATAGCACAATCGAATTGAATTCCTCCATACATTTACAGCCAGCGCCATCTATGGACAGTCGCGGCTTTTGTGGTTATCAATAGATGGCGCTGGCTATAAATTTATGGAAGAATTCGATTGGTTTATGCGTTGCGAGTCGACTCGAAATTTGTACAAAAAACCTATACTAACCCTTCAGAGGTTCGGCTCTGGGTTGTTACCACCCTATACCAGCAGACGCATTGCCAAACGATTTAGCGATATGTGATACTTTGTAGAAACCGTTAGGGGGAGTTTTCTTCCTTCCAAGCTAGGACGATATCTTCGGCTGCAGTATCACTCAGATGAGATCGTATTATGGTAACTTCTTGTATAGTGTAAACAATACTTGACCATCAGCGCTACCTTTCTTGTTTTGAGAGCAGACGCAGATGTAATAAGCTGGCAAAGGTTGAGATGATCAGGTCAACTCTTGAGGAAAAGATATTGATACAAGATGATACGAAATTACTCCAACTACCATTTCTAAACCTCCCTGACATGACACCCATTAGTCTCACCCCGAGGGAGTTCATCCCCTAATCGTTTTATCCACCCCTCAGCTTAATGGTTTGCCCAGACCTTTTAGTACAACGCCAGCTCTATTCTTAGGCGTTTGTCAACGTTTCTATTATTTATGGGTCAATGCTCGGTTATATTGTATTATTAAGTTTGAGAAAAAATGGCGCATGGATGTCCCGAAAATATCTGAAAAGATTTAGGTAGTCTGTCCTGCCCTTCTAGCTTTTTTATATAAAAGACGAGCAAGAGGTTCACCTGATGTTAAGTGATATACAAGCCCATGTATATCAGATGCAGTGGGTTCTATAATTGTATTGATAATAGCGTTTCATCCCATCAAAGTCAGTTAGAACATGTCCCCTCCAATCTGCTTTGTAGAAGCCTAACAGGTCTAAGAGCTTTCAGAATTAAAAGTAAATTTTATAAAAAAATCACTGAGACCTCAGTAATGCAGGTTTTCCGCGACGATTTCTTTAACGTACGTAACACCGAGATATCGAGGCCACCAGGATCTCGATTCTAGAGAAGCAAAAGAAGAAGATACTGAAATAAGGTTCGTACTCACATTTTAATTCCTTACCCTCCGGAGTACATCTTGCTTTGTCCAAAACGCATTTAATGTACGCAGTCAGCAATCGTTTGTTAGCCAGCACCTCTTCAATGTTGACTGAATTCAGTCTGCCAGTGTCGACCTGTCCTTCGACGTGTAAGAAGGACGTTACCAGGACCGCAGCTATTAGGAGGAGCTTCATCCTGAAATAAGTGCTAGAAGGTTTAATTATACTTGGGTATTCAGTAGTCTAGGATGTAGAGCAATGCCAACTGTAGTATCGGCTATGCTAACAGGGGAAGAGGCGTGGAAAGTAGCATCCGCCTTTTGCGAGGTTGCTATGACGAACAAGGAGGCTGCGGAGAGGGATCGAGAGAGATCTGATCCCTCTCGCAGACGCCGAAGATAACAATCCCAGGCCCCTTAACAGCCTGGGTCCTTGTGGTTGACCCTAACCTTGCCTGAGAGTGGCAAATGTTAATGGTCAGCCAGAGGTGAGCCCAACGGGCGTTGCGCAAGGGAGCCTCCGGTGCGTTCGTATGAGATATCGGAGGTTTCCAACATGAGCGCTGAGGATGTCCGAGAGGGTTTTAGTGGGTAAAAATGCCACATAATCTTAATTGGATATCTCAGTGGAGATTTCCCCCGTAATAAAAAAAAAAGATGTAGAGCAAAGGTTTTCCTTGATTCTTGATGCGGCAAAATAGGATCTGCAAAATTTAAAATGCATTTTTATGGGAATTATTTTTTTATTAAAATTTAGGTTTTAATATTAACACGTCGTCATTCATCACCTCAAATCAAATTAAAATTTTATTTCATAAACAAAACAATAATATATATTATTACTACATAGGCTTAATCTTATCGATGAAATAGCATACCTGGTTAAAAATATAAAATATCATACCTACATCTAAATAATTGCATTGCAAGAATATTAAAGAATCCAACTTATGCTTTATTAAACTTATGCGTTATGTCCTTGGATGCTAATGCAAAAAGCTACCATGACGATAGACAGTTATGAGAAGCTTCTCGATTGCTTATTTAAATTTTCATAAAAGTGCACAGCAAAGAAAGTTAAAAAACAGAAAATACGAAAATAGACTTCTCTATACACCGCTGAACCGCCTACGTCGCCTAAAACCCTATTCATTGCCGAAAGGTTATCCTAAAACCCAGTGGAGTGGATCTTTTAAGCCATTTAAAGGATAAATGGAAGGAGCGTGTATTCAATTGAATAGACAACTATAATAACTATAATAGATCTGTCCACAATAAATAATCTTAGAGGCCAACAATCGCCAGATAAACTTTATCTTACGAATAAAGTTGACATTTTGACAGATTCCCAATACAAAAATTGTCACATCTACAAATATATTCGCTAGATAAAGTTTATTTGGTAAATGTGAAACAGATCCTTAATCTCTATAAAATTCTCGTGTCGCGATTGCTACAATGTGTCCAAAGTGCTTTAGTGTTAAAATACACCAATTTACAGGAATTTCGCAATCAACCTTATTTATTACAAAATGTATGTTCGGGTGAAATCTGGCGACTCAGTTTTGAAGTAGATATCTTCAACCGATTGAGCTGATATTTCGTATACACGTTTAGTTTAGACGACGATGCATGGTTATTTTTGTGTGACGTCATTCTAAATCCAACATGGCGCAACACCCAAAATGGCTGACTAGTCATTTTTAGGGTTCCATACCAAAATGGTAAAAATGGAACCCTTATGGTGAGACTTTCTCCGTCCGTCCGTCCATCGTACATGTAAATTATACTCGTAAATTCATGAACAAAAGTGATCCTTTTATGTTTTACTTCTTTTATAGTATGGAACCCTCGGTGCGCGAGTCCGACTCGCACTTGGCCGGTTTTTTAATGCACTCCAGACTCCTACAATATGGGTTTCAAATGAGAGGGTTTGCTGAAAATACGTATATTTTTTTTTAATATATCTTTAAATGGTAACTTAAGTATTTATCTTTCTTTTCCAGGTAAGTGCCTCGAAAGCGCCGAAAAGAAATTGCGTAAGTACGCGGGGTAATGTAAAGTAAGTACTAAGTAGCAGTTAAAATTCACACTTACCTGCTCTTATAAATCCATAAGCGCACTCATGAAGTTAACTACTCAACTAGACTAGCAGTAGACACTGACTAATGAATCATTAACTAGTTTTCTTCTCTTTATACTACTCAACAATCCTTGTGACGGTTTCTTGAAATAATCAACATCTGCTTATAATGGCGAGTCACGCGAAGAGATTTTAATTCGATAGCATTTTCTATTCAATGTCAACTTCATTTGAATTTATAATTGGGATTTTTTTACGTTTCTCGACGCTATGGAATATGGCTCGGCTCACACTTTTAGAGTACCGTAGCAAAATCACTACAATAGAACTAATATTATTCCTTCCTTAATCGTATTGCAAGATGTCATATTATGGCTAGTGCTGTGAGGCGAGATTACAATCAAGATACTTACATATTATTATCACACTAATATTACAAAGGCAAAATTAGTGTGTAAGTGTGTGTCTGTGTGTGTAAGTTTGTTACTCCTTTTACCCCGCAACTACTGAACCGATCTGCCTGAGGTTTGGAATAAAGATACATACCTTGGATTAAAACATATGCATCTTTTTCAAAAATCCACGAATCAATTAATTTTTTTCTAGGGATTGGTGAAAATCAAAAATTCACGCGTGTGGAGCTGTGGATGTCTGCTTACATTAAAAGTCGGGACTTTTCTTTCTACTTATCCGGAATACGAAATAAATAGCAATGTTCTAAACTAACCTAGAATTTTCTCGCAACAAATATATTTTTGTTTGGACAGAATTTCAGGTGGTCGTATCGCGGCTAGGCAGGTTACAGGATGGGTCCCCGGAGGGCTGTGCGCTAATAAATTCGATGCTTAGCCCGTAATATACTGCTACGGACTGTGGCGGGAGAAAAATATATTTTCCTATGAGCATTTTTACATAGGTCAATTTTTTGTTTAATTATATAGGCTAGCGCTTGACTGTGATGGAGTGATGATACAGTCTAAAGTGAAAAGCGCTAACCTGGGAGATATTTATTCACTGTTGTAGGTGGTCTTCCCACCACGTGAGTTCCCAGTGCGTGAGAGGGCAATGAATAAAGAGTTTCACAACGGTTATATAACGTGTAGGTTACTTGCTATAAGTAAACGAAAGCCTTAAATAGGGAACGATGCATAGATGCCTAAAAAAATATCACAAGAAATCTAGCTCATATCCTGAGGGAACTATAGGGAGTTCAAAAATATACCATACATTTTAAATGGCATCCCTAAAAACGGCTCATTCAATATGAATGAACTGAAATAAACTGAACGGAAATAATGAAAAGTATTACGCTTTGTTAACATCACAGTCAGGGATGCAAAAAACAATTTTTCTAAATTAAATAATAAGTTTTGTATTGAAAATAAAACAAAAAATTGGGTCGTTTAATCGTCATTATTGTGTTTCTAGGATCAAGGAAAAAAGTTTGCTGCGGGCATACTATACGAATTAACCAACACCTTGTAGAATGAACTAAAACCGGAAAATCTCAGGTTCAATCTCCGTAATTGGAGAACATTAAAATCAAAAGCAAAATTGTTATTCATTCACATAGGCCTAACTTAATAGCACTAATGAAATGTCTCTTCGTCACGCTTGGGAAGCTGTTTTGCATCGAGAAGAATGGACATGAAACTTGGCATTCTTTTAAGGCACATTGTACCTAATTATAAGTAAGTACTTACAATTATTTTTCTTCGTCGGGCGATTTTACGTGTGCAAACTTCCGCTAAAGCTACTGAACCGATTTAGCTGCCGATTAATGATTTGTGTTGCCAAAGTAATAAACCGATTTAGTTGGAATATGATTCGTAGGTAGATTTTATCCCGGTTACACAAGTTACTCTGTATCTCAGTGATTATCCACGGTTACCATCTATATGTAGATAACTGTGGTACAAATTCTATACAATCTCTCAATGCTTATTCTTTTCTCACAAGTTACAAATATATTGAAAAATGTTCACTTATTCGATACGAAAGCTACTATAAGAGTTTGATAAACCCTCTATGAATAAAACGTTCACATGTTCACATTTGAGTTCTCGTTATGTTCCGGCAACTTCCTTTGCCTTTGAATTATTAAGTTGGAAGGAAGTAATGAAATTATCATTAGAGGCTTGGCTCCTCGCTTCGACATAATAACGAGGTCATATTATTATATGGAATTTGCTGTAGGTGAACTTGGAAAATTGGGTTAAATATAACAAGTACGAGTAAACTATTACAGGATAAATCTTCAACATACTCGTAATAGTTATGAAAGGATGGGAACTAAGACCTAAATAAGTAATAACTAAGCTTTTTACTGAATCGATTTCAGTACACACTTTTTTCCAGTGTTGGAGGCAATAGGACGGAATACCTAATATAGTACCACGGTACAGAAGGCTCACCCGGTGTGATGATTTAAAAAAAACCGGCCAAGTGCGAGTCGGACTCGCGCACCGAGGGTTCCATACTATAAAAGAAGTAAAACATTAAAATAATCACTTTTGTTCATGAATTTACGAGTGTAATTTACATGTAGGTACTTTTGTTGGCGAACCGCAAACATAACTTTGTTTTTGGCGGATTATTGTTATTATCAAAAAAAGTATATTAATTAGCGAGTTGATTTTATTTTTTTCTGTAAAATATATCTGCTTTCCGAACGTGGTGGTAAAGTCTAACATTTTATAAGTAGGTACCTGTAAGTTAGGCTATGTGAAAGAATAAAAAAAATATATTTTATCCACCAACTGGTTGTGCGAAGTTTCGTGAAAATTAGCAGGACTAATGTGTTTTGCCATAATCTGCTACTTCAAAAGAAGTTCTTTACTCTACGTTTCGTCTCGACATCGGGACATCCTAAAGAGATGTTGCCTTCACAATGCAAAATCGTAGACTCTAAAATCCGCATTGTCGAACTAACTTTTCTGCAGAGAAGGTAAAGGTTTTCTACGCTTTCACATTGTGAAGTCTCCGGCTAGCATCCTCTTCTGAGGATGTCCCGGTGTCGGGACAAAACGTGCGTCAAAAAAATGTGTGTGGTGTTTCATGTGGGTAGTGTTCCTGCATATTGTACCATACAGAGTCTTTTCAAGTAGCGGATTATAGCAAAACAAATTAAAGAGTCCTGTGAACTACAATGTCCCCATACATTCGAAATACCAAATCATTTCTAATTCGTGCATATTTCGATCATGTTGTGGTGTTATTCGGGTTCATATAGTAATAATCTATGCTCCTGGCCAATTTTGGTTCAGAAATACTTCTTAAAAACGAAATAATAATCAATTTTGATCAATTTTTTTATAACTATGCTCGAGTTCCGTAATACCAAAAATTATGAATGAAAACTTGTAACTTTCTTTATTAACTAGTGTTTTTCTTTAGCTGGACAATAAAACTGTGCTCCTGAACGAATGCGACGTGAGATAGTATTGTTTTTATTACAAAACAAATAAGCAGAAAACATGTCCTCTTTGACATATAATTCGTTTACAATTTTGTTTAACAAAAGTATTTCGGAACCAAATATGGCCAGGAGCATAGATTATTACTATATGAACCCGAAAAACACCAAAACTTGATCGAAATTTGCACGAATTACAAATGATTTTGGTATTAAGAATGTACGGGAGACGTCGTGTGTAAGCGGACTCTTAAGCTGTCTTGCTAAAGCTTTTCCGTCAAAAAATCCTGAAGTAGGTATCGTATTGTACCTATAACTCATAAGTATTATGAGAAGTATGTAGCTTCATACTTGAAACTCACTATAAAGATAATACAGAGTCCTCGGGAGTATGCTAACAAAACTAATACATACCGGGAACTGGGTCAGAAGAGCCGTTTAGGAGGCTTACCGGCAAACTCATGTGCAACTTCGAAACGCTACTAGTATTAAATAAAATGTAAAATAATGCCTCCATTACTTAGTTTTAAACGCGGATTTAGAATATTCAAGTTGTGTTATAAAGCTAGTTTTAATTAAATATCTATAGGTTTGCAGTTCGGTAAAAAAGTGATTTTTAGTCCCGGTTTCCACCAAAGCAGAGCGGAGCGGAGCTGTGTTTGAGTAACTAATCAGGTTTCGTCATTTTGATATCTCCGGAACGGAGAGATGTCGAAATAACGAAATCTGATTGGTTACTCAAACACAGGTCGGCTCCGCTCCGCTTTGGTGGCAACCGGGCCTTATGGTTTAACTTTTTCTAATATAGTACGGAACCCTCAGTGCGCGAGCCCGACTCTCACCTGACCAATTATTATTTTTGTACTCTCTCTCTCTTACGTATACCTACGTTGGTGGGTGCGACAAGCAGCATTGCGGGAGAAGAATTTGACAGAAAAATGAAAATTTACGTAATTACTGAAAAACTGTATTTTTATAGTGTTCAGTGTAGTTTCCAATAAAATTAAGAAAAAATAAATTTTAGGAGTAACTTTTATGAAAACCTTAATTTCCAAAATTGCTCAAATTTTTTTTTGACGCAGGTTTGCGTAAAACGTCGTTTATATCTTATAATAGTTTCCGCACCCAACAACGGGAGTACAAAAAATTAAAAACCGTCTACTTAATGGCTGAGTTTTCAATTATAAACAACAATATTGTATTGCAGAGAAATACCCAAAATAGCGATCCGAATTAATGCTGAGTTTTGAACCACATTCGATACCATTACTTCCATAATGAGAAGAGCTATTTTCGTCTATCATGATTCATTTCACCATCGTTAAGTATTTGTTATCTGTGCCGATATCGAAATTCTCTCTCAACCCTCTTTTTATGTCCAACTGCTTGGGCACGGATCTCAGACTGAGAGAAATTTGGCCATAGCTCACCACGCTGGCCAAGTGGGGTTGGGCAGGCTTCACACACCTTCGAGAACATTTTTGTGAACTCTGAGACATGCAGGTTTCCTCACGATGTTTTCCTTTACCGCTAAGCAAGTGATATTTAGTTTCCTAAAAACGCACATAACTCGGAAATGTCAGATGGCGTGCCCAGGATTCGAACTCGCGACCTCCTTATGAGAGGCAGAGGTCAGAAGTCTCAGAACCACTGAGCTATCACTGCTTCGACATTGTTTGATATCGAAATTGTTCGACATTAATTGAAGTTACGAGTAGGGGTAGGTATTGCTTTTATAGCCAAAAATTAATGGATAAACTTTTATATAATATTTACGACTATGACGCTGATGGGTTCATACTAACGGACAAACTTTTCCTCTTAATTGTTACGTCAGCACAAAAACTCACATATTTATGGACGCCCGCGGCAGCAAGGGTCCCTGTACTGTAATTAGTGTGGAAAGTTGATATATTTCGCTCATTTATCACGTTTTTGCAACAACGATGCGACGTAGGCTGTGATGAGAGGTTTGCCATTATTGCATCTATAAACTACCTACATCACACCGACGTATTGTCGGTGCTACATCATACACGTTTCCTCATCATCAATCATATTATCATCAGCCATTGCTGAACTAGGGACTTTAGGTGCTATTAATTGTGTAAGGATTTAGGCAGTCATTTTTTTAGTCATTTATTGTCAGCTTTCATGCAATTGCAATATTCTTATACCCTGATAGGGCGTAAGCTATTCTTGAATGGTCGGCCGATTTTATTGTAATATATTATGTATTTTTAACCGACTTCAAAAAAAGGAGGAGGTTCTCAATTCGTCGGAATCTTTTTTTTTTTTTTTCTTTTTTTTTTATCTATGTATGTTCACCGATTACTCGAAGACGCGTGGACCGATTTGAAAAATTCTTTTTTTGTTTAAGAAGGTTTTGTTTCCAGGTGGTCCCATTTTAATCAGGTCAGGATCTGATGATGGGATCCTGGAGAAATCGAGGGAACTCTTCAAATTTTATATGGACACATGAAACTATTTGAGTATTATTAGAAAGAGTAATATTTTCCAAGTTGTCCTATGGTCATCAGGTCAGGATCTGATCATGGGATCATGGTGAAATCGAGGGAACTCTTCAAATTTTGCTAGTATACTTAAAGCAAGTTGAGTATTTTTTTATAGTTACTGGTGCATATGCTAGCAGATACTGATTTGATGACTAAAGTCATCAAGTCAGGGTCGGATGATGGGATCTTGGTGAAATCGAGGGAACTCTTCAAATTTTGCTAGTATACTTGAAGCGAGTTGGGTATTTTTTATAGTTACTGGTGCATTTGCTAGCAGATACTGATTTGATGACTAAAGTCATCAAGTCAGAGTCTGATGATGGGATCTTGGTGAATTTTAGGTATCTCTTCAGAGTTTATGAACATACCTCAAGCGATTTGGGTATTTTTACAACGCCTGGTGCATTTTATTGTTTTCCACTAAAAAGTATAAAATAAAAATGGGAAATGCTTTCCAAAAAACCAACTTCAAATGCCACTACAAAGAGTGAAATAATTTTTATTTAAATTTTAGGTACCTACACCAATTCGAAGTCGGGCGATTGCCTATGACTTCGTCATTTCTTCGCACATCAAGTAAGTTAGAGATTGTATGAAACATTGCCCGACTTCGAATTGGTGTAGGTACCTAAAATTTAAATAAAAATTATTTCACTCTTTGTAGTGGCATTTGAAGTTGGTTTTTTGGAAAGCATTTCCCATTTTTATCCTTTTTCTCGTTCCTAATATAGTTTGCCAGGTGGTTGTACACTTTGATCGATATGACATGGGGCTCGGACTGTAGTGTAGTGTTAAAAAGTATTGATTATAATCGACAACTTTTGGAGCCTCGTTTCACCCCCTTAGGGGATGAATTTTGAAAAATCCTTTCTTAGTGCACCCCTAGACCTCATAAGGAACCTTGTGTGTGCCAAATTTTAGTCTCTAGACCCAGCGGTATGTGCTGTGCGTTGATATGTCAGTCAGTCAGTCAGTCAGTTTCTTCTTTTATATATTTAGAAAATTCAAATTGTTTCAGCTTTATAGAATGTATGTATGTTCCATGTTGACTGTGATTGATGGGGCACACAAAGGCTACTTTCATCTCAGGTAAAAGCGTTTTCCCAGGAACGCAAGTCTCATAATTACGGAAATCGGTTTTAATGGATAGAGTAATTAATCACGATATTGCATGGAAATGGACGGAGATGACACAGAGCGCTGGAACGTATTGAGATCGGCTGAAAGGATTACAATAATTGGAGAGCTTCTGTGGAGCTGACGTTTACAAGCAACGATATAGGACAGACCATTTACTTCATACGTATATTTTACCTTTATACCTTTGCGACAGGCATAGTCTATTTTGCTTGCGGTTTCCAATTAGAGAGATTGTAATGTTTATTGCATTTGAATTTAGTCATAACAATTATTAAAATTTTCTCTTGACGGAACTAACTCACAAAATAGTCGATTCTGTTTAATTCAACAAATGAACTAATTTTCTGAAACGGAAACTTGTAAGCAAAGATTTGATATAAAGCTCTGAAGGAACTGTCTGCTACTATGCAAATTTCACTGAAATAAGCCTACAGCTGTCTTAATTAGCTTACAATTTGCGGATATCAAAATAAAATTTGAATTCGTCGGACAAGTACCTGTGTTAATTTTTAATACAAATAATTATTCACATCAATTAAATATTATTACGGTTATTACAACATGGCATGTTTTCTTATGAAGTAGGCAATGTTGCCTTATAGTAATATACGATGTTCCACCGATGTAAATAGATTATTTTGAAGAAAATCGCCCACCTGTAAGGCTAGTATAAGATACAAATATCTGGGTGACCGAGCTTCGCTCGGTGGCCAATAGATGGCAGCAGTAGTCATATTTTTATTTTTTTTGGTCAATTCGACATTTTCTAAAAATGAATCCTAGCTAGATAGATTTATCGCCCCCAAAACCCCCTGTATACTAAATTTCATGAAAATCGTTCGAGCCGTTTCCGAGATCCAGGTTATATAGAAATATATATACAAGAATTGCTCGTTTAAAGGTATAGGATAATGCTTTAGAATTCAAAAATCAAAATATCAATAAACAAAATATCTTTATTTCACGTACAGGCCTAACGTACAGGCACTGGTAAAAGTCACTATGATTTTTGTGTCTTAAGTATATGGTAGGAAATAACTACAAGTCGACTTAAAACTAAGTTTACGAGGGTTCAAACACGCCCTGCGCTGCGAAGAAGCTCACGATAAACTCAGCCGTGTTTTGTTTTTTGTTATCACAATTTCACGATAACTCTTCAGTTCTAATTTAGCTAGGTTATTCGATAACGTAACACGTTTTCTGGCTCTCCATGCACATAGATTGTATGGCGAAACTTAATCGAGATTCGAATCGAAAGTTATACAACAACTCGTGTTAACTCCACTGTACCTAATTGAAAACCCTACTATGCTTTCACTCGAGGTAATTGATTTCCTTGACAATCCTATAATCTAAGGCTCTAAAGGAAAACGCCGCGCAGGTTTGCATTTTGATGAAACTTGAATAAACCATACTCAAGGTCTCCTTTATTGAGACTCTATTTGACCCCCTATGACACCCCATTATAATAGGGTGGTTACATGGTCTAGTAGACGTAGTTCTATCTTATAAAAGTGTCATACATATAAAACTAATCCCATGCAGGACAAAACTTTTGTAGACTTTAGTCACTTTTGAGTTAATTTTGGAAAATACTTTATTAGCGGATATTTACGTCATATTGTATCCCCGATTCGTTCAGTGAATTTAGCTTGTGTGTTGATAGTCAGTTTCTGCCGGTGTTGAGGCCAGTTGGTAATTTCTGTTCCAGTTTACGCTTGGAGATCGCTTGTAGTCAGATTATAATAGACGCAGGCAGCGTGATCTTCCCTGCAGGGAGCGTGTTCCTTCTGGGGTACGGGCCTATAAGCTTGTTTATCTGTAAAGTCACTAAAAGTTAGTTAGTCAGACAATCATTCAAGTCAATCTGTCACCTTTTCCTCTTCAACAAATGAACTTCATTTGCACACACCATTTGCATACACAGTCATCAGCTGCTTGTTTCTCTGCAAAGCCACTCAATGTTACTCAGACAATCAGCCAAGTCAATCTGTAGTCTGTACACAGTCATCTGTTTGTTTATCTGCAAAGCCATTAAAAATTAGTTAGGCAATCATTCAAGTCAATCTGTCACCTTTTCCTTCTGTTTGAACAGATGAATTTCATTTGCATACACAGTCATCAGCTGCTTGTTTCTCTGCAAAGCAACTAAATGTTACTCTGACAATCAGCCAAGTCAATCTGTAGTCTGTACACAGTCATCTGTTTGTTTATCTGCAAAGCCATTAAAAATTAGTTAGGCAATCAGTCAAGTCAATCTGTCACCTTTTCCTTCTGTTTGAACAGATGAATTTAATTTGCATACACAGTCATCAGCTGCTTGTTTCTCTGCAAAGCAACTAAATGTTACTCTGACAATCAGCCAAGTCAATCCTAATAAACAAAGTCAATCCAGATAAACAAACAGATGTCTGTACACAGTCATCTGTTTGTTTATCTGCAAAGCCATTAAAAATTAGTTAGGCAATCATTCAAGTCAATCTGTCACCTTTTCCTTCTGTTTGAACAGATGAATTTCATTTGCATACACAGTCATCAGCTGCTTGTTTCTCTGCAAAGCAACTAAATGTTACTCTGACAATCAGCCAAGTCAATCTGTAGTCTGTACACAGTCATCTGTTTGTTTATCTGCAAAGCCATTAAAAATTAGTTAGGCAATCAGTCAAGTCAATCTGTCACCTTTTCCTTCTGTTTGAACAGATGAATTTAATTTGCATACACAGTCATCAGCTGCTTGTTTCTCTGCAAAGCAACTAAATGTTACTCTGACAATCAGCCAAGTCAATCCTAATAAACAAAGTCAATCCAGATAAACAAACAGATGTCTGTACACAGTCATCTGTTTGTTTATCTGCAAAGCCATTAAAAATTAGTTAGGCAATCAGTCAAGTCAATCTGTCACCTTTTCCTTCTGTTTGAACAGATGAATTTAATTTGCATACACAGTCATCAGCTGCTTGTTTCTCTGCAAAGCAACTAAATGTTACTCTGACAATCAGCCAAGTCAATCTGTAGTCTGTACACAATCATCTGTTTGTTTATCTGCAAAGCCATTAAAAATTAGTTAGGCAATCAGTCAAGTCAATCTGTCACCTTTTCCTTCTGTTTGAACAGATGAATTTAATTTGCATACACAGTCATCAGCTGCTTGTTTCTCTGCAAAGCAATTAAAGGTTACTCAGACAATCAGCCAAGTCAATCTGTAGTCTGTACACAGTCATCTGTTTATCTGCAAAGCCATAAAATTAGTTAGGCAATCAGTCAAGTCAATCTGTCACCTTTTCCTTCTGTTTGAACAGATGAATTTCATTTGCATACACAGTCATCTGTTTGTGTATCGTTCGCAAATCTCTGTTATAAATAATTTACACTAACTAATTACGGTGCTTTCTCACGGCGTACGAACAATATACGGCTAATTACCTCGCGACGAATTCAAATACCTGCACAGATGAAGACGTTACAAATTGAATCAACACCCCGATTCCTTAATTGGGGAGGAAACGTAGGGTTGGAATCGAGGACGTTTTAAAGAGGCGAGCAACACATCCTAAAAATAAAGTATAATTACTTAAGAGTCCTGTGAACTACCATGTCTCCCATACAAACGTAATACCAAAATCATTTCTAATTCGTGTATATTTCGATCATGTTGTGGTATTATTCGGGTTCGTATAGTAATAATCTATGCTCCTGGCCATATCTGGTTCCGAAATACTGTTGTTAAACGAAATTGTAAACGAATTTAGTTTTGCTTATTTTTATGTCAAAGAGGACATGTTTTCTGCTTATTTGTTTTGCAATAAAAACAACACTATCTCACGTCGCATTAGTTCAGGAGCACAGTTTTTATTGTCCGTCTAAAGAAAAACACCAATTAATAAAGAAAGTTTTCATTCATAATTTTTGGTATTACGGAACTCGACCAAAGTTATAAAAATTTTGATCAAAATTGATTATTATTTTATTTTAAAGAAATATTTCCGAACCAAATATGGCCAGGAGCATAGATTATTACTATATGAATCCGAATAACACCACAACATGATCGAAATATTCATGGTATTTTGCATTAACGGAGACATCGTAGTTCACTGGCCTCTTAAGAAGTTCAACCCACGAAGACGCGCTCCATTACTTCCTAATTCCTTACGAAGTTTATGAAACATAAGCTAAGTATTGTGAAGGAATGAGGCGGGTCTTCGTGGATTGAACCACCTATACATATAATACACTAGCTGACCTGGCAAACGTTGTTTTGCCCTTAGGGGTACTAAAAAATAGATAAATTGAGATTTAAACTATCCTATCTCTCAAGTTGGATCGAACTGCACATGGTGTGCGAATTTTATTATAATCGGTTAAGTGGTTTAGGAGTCCATTGAGGACAAACATTGTGACACGAGATTTATATATATTAAGATGGAATACACAGAAGGTAGAACGTAGTTTCTATTTTTTGGGTAAACCATTAGCTCTATAGAATAAAGGTGACAATAAAATACTCTATTTTATTCATTTATCTAAATCTAAAGATATATTTAGTCGAACTAAACATGTTGCAAACTACCGCACTCCGGTGGCAAGGCAGCTTAAGTCAATCATATATC
The DNA here is from genome assembly GCA_963855885.1 of Coenonympha glycerion. NCBI lineage: Eukaryota > Metazoa > Arthropoda > Insecta > Lepidoptera > Nymphalidae > Coenonympha > Coenonympha glycerion. The sequence continues at coordinate 12,305,431 of OY979646.1, forward strand.
ATTAATGCAGCTAAAATAAGCGACAACCCTAACTTCAGCCCATTTTATAGTCTTTATAATATCTTTATCTACGCTCATTGCTTAAAGTTCGAATTATGGAATCAAAATGTGTCACATATTGACCTACTTTATTCACAGACTTCTATAATTATTAAAAAAGTTATTCATTATAACATCGCTGTACTATGGAAATATCTCTAGATAATTGAATAATTTCCATTACGATACTCGGCTCTGGGTTCCTGTATTTAGACCAGGGAATAACTTCTTTTCTCTGTGGTCGTCATAGCCAAAAGAGAGAATCCTAAATTTTTTTTATATATGGAGTCCACAGACAACATTTAGTTGGTAGTCATGGGATGCGCCATGATCGACCATAGACAACAATTATTTCACGGAAACAATAATTTTTTCCTGCCTTATATGACTGATTAAAAAGTGTGTTCATACAGAATATTGAACAGAATTATGTATAATTTTTGATTATTTAATTATCCACTAAAAATATACTTTATCTGACTTGTATAAATATTTTTCTACTCTTTTTTGTTTCATGACTTTTTTAACAGACTATACGCAGTTTACAACTGAATTTTGGCGCCATACTTAACTTTTAACATTTCAATGTGTTATTTTTGTTACTTAGTCAAAACTTAGCGCGGAAAAATGTCTAGTGAAACCTACTAAAGAAAATTTAACTCCACCTGACATTTTAGTAATTGCAACAAAAATTACTCACAATCTTTTACCAACAAAGTGAAGTGAAGTTTACGACAAACGTTAGCAAGATTTTATGGTTTGGATTTATGATAATTTGAGCGTAGATAAAGTAGTGTATGAAACTCTATATAATACCCCCCATTATGCATCCGTTTCATAAACTACTATTTCAGCCGCTACAGTAGGTTCAGTCCGCCCATCGCAATGAACTAAACTTTTTATTATTTCCGTTTAAACGCTCGAGATTTCAATGTACCTAAAGGTGCAAAATTCCTTTTATTATTACTGTAATATCTCTAGTTATCCTAACATCAGCCCCTCTTGGCTCATTTGCGTAGAATAAGAAATTATTCAAGAGAATTATAATTAATTTCAAAATCCTCAGTTGCTTTGACTTTTATTCCTCATTAAGATTCCTTGATGCTCCCAGTTCATAATAATGATAACATCTCTTAGATTTCCTTGGAGACCATTATCAAAACAGGTCAGCCAACTTACCAAAAGGAATTAAATACTGGTTAAGTTATACTAACACCTTGGGTAAGTTTTAAAATCTCTTGTTTGAAAACTTATCAACACCTGTGGTTTTGTTCGCGTTGCAGAAAATTGAAAAGTAAGTTTGCTACTTAACGGGAAAAAAACTTAGCGAGTTGTTTGCAAGTTTCCCCCACAAAAGGGAAAGGAGCATAATATTCGTATTAATGTTTGAAGGGTTAATGTTATAGGCTATCTTTAATCCCGGATAAATCTACGGTTTTTACGGGGAAGTTGAGAAAACCTAACATCGTTAGGTTAATTCGTAATACATTGCTATAGTAGACTTTTTTAAAAAGCAAAAACAAGTACAGGAATAAATCCACAGGTTTGCCCCGAAATCCGTCTGGGCTGGCTGGCTGACTGGTCCCATAAGGTTTTCAACTTTTATTAGAAGAAATAGAGTTTAATTTTTTAGCAGAAATAATCTCGTTCTCTCTAAGGTATCGGTTACATCTCCGGTAAACGAACGGCCAGATTTTTTTTTAAGCAATATAGGTTTACGCTTGACCACAATCTCACCTGATGGAAAGTGACGATGTGCTCGAATATGGGACGCGCTTACCTAGGAGATGCCTATTCACCCTTTTTTAAAGGTACCGAGATGCGGGAAACACAGATTTCGGGGACCAGTCCAATCCTTAGTCATGATTTGTGCTTACTGGGTGATTTTGATACGATCTAGCACGTTATGTTAAAGTGAATAGTGATAGCTGTCTCTACATATTAATAATACTTATTCTACAATATTGTAATGGAAACTTACGGGATTTAATATTGCTAATTAAAACAACGCTCGACACGCAAACATGGCGGAAATTTAAAAAATAATTATCACCTTTTTAATTTTTAGGTCAACTTCGTACCGTGTGCCTACTGCTGTTTATTAATTACAGCGACTAAAAACTTTCCGTGATATTGTTTACTTTTCAAGAATTATTTTTAGAGTTCTTTACGTTTGCCTAATGGTCATACGATACCGTTGAGGTATCTCGTTGCTCCTGAAAATAGGGAGGTGTATTTAAAAGATCACAAGTATCACTTATTAATATTGTATATTCGGTGCTATCACACAATATAAAGGCCAATGTTTATATGTGTGTACTTAATTGTATTTGTCTGTTTGGTATGCAGCAGCTTAAAGAATGGGGATAGTAAGCAATCCGTTAAAGATAAAAAGATATAAAATAATAGATAGATATGTGATAAAAAAATATGCCATTCCGGACTTTTGAACATCTATCTAATAGAAATATTATGTAACAAATCAATGCATGGAGGGTCGCCATACATTATTTTAATAGAATTAGGCAGCATTTTCAATAAAAGCTCCCAAGCGGTTTGACTTTTTCAGACACTTCCAAATATTGTTACTTATCGATAAATTTCAAGCAATTTACATAAAATCTGACAAATGAAACCGTATGAAAATCCGACGATTTGAGTTTATTACATTGTAATTAATATGTTGAGTATGTTTGCTAATTATCTATTTGTTTGTATTGCTACTTGGTTTAAGGGATTTTGGCAAAAATGAAGTTGACTCGGCGAGGATTTAGTGCGTCTTTTTCGAGGAAAAGTTCAATGAATTTTTTTTTTACGGTATACAAGTTAGTACTTCACTGCGATCTCACCTGATGGTAAGTGATGATGCAGCCGAAGATGTTAGCGTACTAACTTGGAAGGGTAAAGTCACCCCAACGGTTTCTACACAGCATCGTACCGGAACGCTAAATCGCTTGGCGGTACGTCTTTGCTGGTAGGGTGGTAACTAGCCACGACCAAAGCCTCCCACCAGACCAGACCTGAGCCAATTCAGAAATCATAAAATTCCAAAGTGGCCCGTGGCGGGAATCGAACCCGCGACCTCCCACTCAAATCCGAGCGTGCGTCCCCTGCGCCACTGAGGTCGTCAAGAAAATTAAAATCCTTAACATTTTTCACAAGATTTTGGAAGGAAAAATTCAACTGAAAAGTCATGTAAATTATATCTAAACATGCTACTGTAATATCTCAGATACATATAAATTTATTTATAAATAATTAGAAAGGTCGGTATGTAGCAACCTTAATAATCCAGTAATTATATCCAAGGTTTTGTTAATAATGGTAGATATAATTCACATTGTGCGGGGGAGTGTTTTTGTTACGTGTTTTATAGCAATGAGGAATAACGTACTACGTACCTAAAGCTGGTTTGTACAATGACTGTTTTAATGACTGTTTTATTTCATATACCTATAATAGTTACAAACTGTCGTAGAAATTATACGTTCGTTTCAGCCGACGGACGTCCACTGCTGGACAAAGGCCTAATGATTTCCAGCCCGCACGGTTCTGCGCCTCTTGTATCCAGCGCCTTACCGCGACTCTCTTAATGTCGTCAGTCTACCTGGTCGGAGGACTGCCAACACTGCGCTTTCCGTGAAATTATACGTAACCGTGGAATTTATACGATTAAGTTAAATTATGGTAAAATAACAATAGGTATATTGTCCAAATTTTTTTATTAATTCAATCAATGATGAGAGCAAACCATTATCCATTTGATGATACATTTCCGGAGTAACCCTAAACGATGAAGGATTTTTTTGTGAGGAAAACATTATTGAGAACTCCCATTTACTGAGAGAAGAACAGTGCCCTGTTGTAGTCCGTAAAGTGATAAAATTTTAAGAAAAAGTCTTTATTAGAGAATTATTTTATGTATATTTTCGCTGCTTCAAGCCACGTTCCTCCTGAACGGATTCGGCTGGGAGTAGAGGCAGCTTATATTACGAATTGACACATAGTTTATCCCGGAGGAATCCAGTGTTTACATGAAATCTATACTAACAAACTTGTATGTTTGTTTTTTTGTTTGTTCAAACGCTAAGCTCAGGTCCGAATCGAAAAATTGTTATTGCGTTGCGATAGTACACTTACGGAAAAAGGCTTTATGACCAATAGGCGCGGAGTAATAAAAAATGTTGCAATTGCTCCTTCCGGAGAGCTTCCATTGCGTGCGCTGAGCAAATGGTGAAAGTTAAGCCAAATTCATTTATGACGGAATTGCTCTCCTTTAAAAGTTCTAAAAAAAGTCCACGACACCACATCTCTATCGGTTGATTCATTATAACGGCATATGTAACGATAAAAATCTACGCGGGTGAAGCAGCTAGCAACAGCTAGTTTCATTACAAAATAAATGAATTCGCGCGGATAAGACCTAGTAATTTATATTCTTCTTGTTAAGATTGTTTTGTGCCCAAAATATAATAAATTGTTCACTGCAAGCAAACGTTCAGGCATTCTTATCAGAGTTGCTCCTTTGCTCGGTAGGTCGGTAACGTAACAAACGAGCCTCACGCTCTCGCCTCGAACTAGGTCACTGCTGGGGACTGGGAGCGCCCGCAGATATTCTGGCACTGGATATGGTCAAAAACATCCATATTTTAACTCCTTATTAATCCTGACGCAAATAGAGGGGTGTTATAAGTTTGACGTCGATGTGTATTAGTGAGTTTGTGCGTGTGTGTGTTTGTGTGTGTGTGTTTGTATGTGTGTGTGTGTCTGTGGCATCGTAACTCTCAAACGGAGACCACGGTCCACGATGTCGATGCAGTTTTTTTCGCATTTGGCCAGTTTCCTTGACGTGGTTCTTAGCTATTTTTGGTGATATTGGTCCAGCAGTGTAAAATTATCAGCTCGTTTCCAAAATTATGTAAGGCATTTTTGGCGCATGCCATGTAATTTGCCATGTTATTTTATTTATTCTATTTCCACTATTGCTATTGAAACGAAATTCGTATGTGAATGACAGTTGTCATCGATAATTCACATGACAATCTGTCTATAAGACAAACAAATACTAAAGGCAAAACAACAATGGCTAAAGTTGCTAATGTCTCAGGATAGCGAGCACAGTGCCTTACATCTTATTGAATTGCAATGCTATATACCTGGGATGTAAATAAAAATAAATAAATAAATAAATAAATGTCATTTATTCATAAGAATGTAGGTACATTAGGTGGTCACAATAACAATTAATATCCTTTTACATTCTGCCTTATGGCGTATGAATATAAAAAGAAAATAAGTAAATAATGTCAGTAGTTTGGTTTGATATTATCATTTTTGTAATTATCATTTTTCATAATATCGTCAATTATAATTCAGAATGTAAATACATGATTCATAAAGTCAAGAAATTAGTAATTCAGAATGTCAATAATTGTAGATAGATAATTTATAAAGTCAAAAATTAGTGTCATCTGACATATGAATCCCACTTTTGATTGACTCAATATACGCGTATCACTTGCTAACCGTTAAATAAAATGATTGTGAAAACCTCTGAATGAATAAGAGTTGAACATTAGCCAGACTTAGCCCGCACTCGGCCAGCACAGTGGGCTATGGGAAGAAAAAATTAGAGGAAACTCTGAAAGAAACTAACTCAAAGGAACTAAAGGAAAAGAAGTCTAGGTGTACTAAAAAAACTGAATCAAATTTATCTACGTACTGGGGCCATAAAAATAGGTTCACAGGACAGATTAATTTGTATTATGTGAAATCGTGCGAAATCTCTACGATTTTGCATTGTGAAGTCAACATCTACTGAGGATGTCCCGGTGTCGTGACGAAACGTGCGTCGAAGAAAGTGATAGAAAATTGTGTGTGGTGTTTCATGTGGGTAGTGTAAAGTGTTCCTGCATATTGCACCATACAGAATCCTTTTAAGTAGCGGAAATTTATCTGTCCTGCTAATTATGGATTTCCGCTAAATACTCGTAACGCCTGCTTCCATTCAATATTTAAAAGAGGTTGAGTTGAATTTTAGTGTATAGGCATCATTTGTATTCCTATCTAGTGTAAACCTAATTCTCTGTGTATAGTATGCAGGTGCGATACGGCATAGTTTACGTCAGTAGTAATCTCTACCTAGTGTCGTTTCGGGAGCTAAATTGTTCTGTGAACTAGAAAATTTTGCGGACCCCGAATTGAGTAGGTAATTAGAATTTCTGAAACCAAAAATGGAGCTCATCTATAAAAAACGTATGTTCGTAATAGTTTTATACTAAGTATATACAAGCTAGCGCATGACTGTGATCACACCTGATGGAAAGTGATGAAACAGCCTAAGACGGAGCCTGCTTGCCTAGGAAATGCCTATTCACTCTTGCTTTGAAGGCGCCCAGGTTATTAGTGGTGGTAAAGACAGTGCCTGGTAGGGTATTCCAGACCTTTGCATATCAGAAACAAGGAATAAAACCGCTTCGTACGTGTCTTTGGTCATCTACAATGTAGAGGCGAAAGCCTTTTCGATGGCTTGTAGTTCCAAGGTAAAGGGCTTGGAATATGTTTACCGTTTTAACACAATGGCTACGGAACCATAAAAATACTATAAGAGTAAAATTGATGAAAGGTAAGCTGCACTCATAAATTCCTTTTAATATCCAAGTAAATCAGATTTTATCACAAAAAATGCTTTTAAATCAGGCCAGCCGTTTAGGAGTTCCCTATACGTCACTGACAGACAATGGTAACAAATTTATAGCACCCCTATTTTTGCGCAGGGATTAATAATATAAAGGACTTGTCCATCTCTGTCAGCTTTAGAAAGTGGAAATTTATTATTACGAGTTCCCACGGAAAAGTTCCCGACAAAGTATTATTGTAAGAAAAATGTTGGAAATACATTGCTTGGGAGTTTTATCGAAGAAAAGAAAAACAAACTATAACACAATTCCAATTTGCAAATATAAGGGGAATCCAAGAGCGGATGTGGTAAAACGGATGAAGGTTTTTGTTGAGCTATAATATATTATTGCCGAGGAAACATACTTTCACAATTTCCCGATAATACTACCCGAGGTTGATTCAATGAATTCTATTTGCTCCCACGTGCGGCAAATGAGGGAAAAGTTCTGAAACTAGCTTATAGGGACACGAAAACCTACCCGAAGTTTTAGAACCTTTTAGGGTTCTGTACCCAAAGGTACAATCTATTACTCATCATTATCATTAAGGATCATTCTATTACTAAGACTTCGCTGCCCGTCCGTCCTCTCTTCCGTCTGTCACCACGCTGCATCTCTTGAACCGTGATAGACAACTTAAATTTTCGCAAATGCCCATGTATTTTTGTTGCCGATACAACAACAAAAACTAAAAAAAAAAAGAATAGAATATTTATAAAGGAAACCTCCCACACAAGAAACGTGATTTTTTGCTCGTTTTTGCTTGATATTGATTATGGCAATAGATAGACTAACTAAAACTGAATACTTGACTGTGATCCCACTTGATGGTAAGTGACGGTGCAGTCAAAGATACTAGCATATAGTACTAACTTAAAAGGTATAAATTACACCTGTCGGTTTCTATACAGCATCGCTCCAGAAAGCTAAATCGCTTGGCTGCGGTTCGCCTTTACTGGTAGGGTAATTCCGCAGCCGAAGCTCTCCAACTGAGCCAATTTCAAATTCCCAAGTGAATTCCGTGGCGGGAATCGAACCCACAACCTCTCACTTGAATCCGAGTGCACACCAACTAAACCTAGGTCAAGGAAATTATTTCGCACATACTTGGAAAGATAAATTGACTAAATTACCCACCAGCAGCTCTGGGGATGGCTCCGTGTCGATGGGTGCAGTAACCCTGACAAACGCTCATTCTATACCTTCGGCAGAAAAGAAACCAATAATAATCTATGTGGGAGATTTTTTTAAATTTAACGATAATAATTACCGTACATTTTTTTAATTGTTGTTCGAAAGCGATTCAAAAGAAAACCCATGGGTGGGACATAATTACGAGTATGGTTAGAGCTGCCGCTAAATTGCTCATACCTATTTTTATTAGGTCAGTCAAAGCCTCCCACTAGAACGTAGAAATTATAAAATCCTAAACTGGTCTAGTACGGGAAATGAACCCGGAACCATCATCCGGAGCCATCAAAGAAATAACATTAACAGGTATCTGTAATCGCCCTCGGGTTTCATTGTTGTACTTTCAGTAATAATCCCGTTCTAAGAGAAATCAAAAACGCCATGAGAAAACAAATACAATAAAATCGGAACCAACAAGTTTTGAGATGAAAGTAACAAATGAAAACACCGCCTGTTGAATGCCCGCCATGTTAAACAACCGCGGCCCGTCCGCCTTGAGGGAATAAATCCAATTTGATGTTGAAGAGTAGTTACGAGCGATACAAGATTGGAATCCGTTCGTTCTACTGCAAATAAGTATTCACTATTTACAGTGCCTTAGTTTTAACTGGATACTATTCTGAGGTTATCCATTCATTTCGGCTAACATAATATGTCTACTTTTCGATATAGGATTTGTGCCACTTGTATCCATCCAGGAACTCTCTCAAATACCATATTAGCAGCTCCATAGCTATAATTCGTTCAAACATGCATTTTTTAAGAATGCTATTACATCGAATCCGATCGAAATTCAATATAAATGTATAAGAATGTGCGGACTCACGTGCTAATTTAGCGATCATTGTGGTAATTTTCATACATTTTTTATTTTTTTTTGCGTATCGCAAAACGCCCTAATTATGGATAGAATGCCATTCGGAAGTCTGCCCTGCCACAGCGTTTTCCCGCGCCAATCTAGTATTTTCAGTCCCCGACATTAGCTGGCTCCGCCAGCTATGGATTCCTGATTTTAATTGTTAAGTACTTGATAAAAGGTACTTCAGCGACTAGACTAGAAAAAGTGCATGTTGGGCTTGGGGATGATATCGTACGTATCACAAATGTGGTCTTGATCATAGATTTTTATGAGCCACATAAGAAAAAAAGCAGTTGGTAATTGTAAAGCAACGTCATGACAACTGAATCTTTAAAATAAATGACTGCAAATGTACGGTTGACGTTTACAAAGAGCTTATTTATTGGCGCGCTTCAGACGGCGAGAGCTTACGATTTTACTCGACAATGTTGCAACTGCCAGCCAATTACTTACTGCTACAGCCTATACTCGTACAGTATCGATACGCTTGCATTTGATAGCTTCGATGAACTGGTTATAAGGGTGAAATACTATATAAAAAGCTCTTCTCAAACAGACTAATTAGTAATTCGGCCTGTAGTTATTGATGATTGATTGTTATAATTAATGATTTTGTCATGCACAAACATCAGAGAAATTTCTGTACCCTGTAAAAACAAAATAAAACAGTTATAATGCACTATAGTCATATATCTGCTGCATACACATCTCACGACTATTGTTGCGAAAATCGCACTAATCCCAGTGCACAGACCACGTTGTTCCACATCGCAAAATTTCCATTCTTGTTGCACAAGTTCTGTTGTGACATATCGCGCACAACTTCCGTTGTAGCTCGGTGTATGATGCTCTCATTGAAGCTTGTTGCACAAACCCCGTTGTAATACATCGCACAATTTCCGTTGTAGTTTTATCCATGACTCCTGTTGTAGCTTGTTGCACAACTCCAGTTGTAACACATCGCACAATTTCCGTTGTAGTTTTATCCATGACTCCTGTTGTAGATTGTTGCTCAAGTCCCGTTGTAACACATCGCATACTCCCGTTGTAGCTTGTTACATAACTCCCGTTGTAACTTATTGCACAACTCTCGTTGAAGCTCATTGTGATATTCCCCGTTGTAACAAAAAAAAATGTATCAAAACATTTATTTTTTTAGATGCAAAGTGACATATTAGACACACATCGCACAATTCCGTTATGATTCGTCACATGCGTCGTGCCTGTTTATAATCGTTATTCCGATGAATTCCAGTATTTTTTTTATTGTAGATAGGCTTGCGCTTGACGACATTCATGCCTGATGGAAAACAATGATGAGGTCTAGGTTGGAGCGCGCTTGCCTAGAAAATGCAACTTGAAAATAATAATACACATCAAAGTTCGAATGTTTCTTTTTATATTGCAATACATAACACGATTGCCTTTTCCTTTTGTTGTTGGTTGGAAAAGCTAGAAATTTCGTAGACAAATAGCGCGGTACGTCCTGCTTCGCCTCGTAAAGAGACTAATAAATTAAATAGATGGGTATTTATTGTCGAGTGACCCGAGCGCGTGTTTTTACTGCAATGTTATGTGCTAGCCAATTACTTCACCTACTTATATATTTAGAAAGAATTGACTTTTGTTTATTGTCTGTAATTCACGTATACTTAATTGCAGTATTAATGTGCACAGGCATTTATTCAAATAATAATATAGGTTCGTAGGTATTACAGCCTAAACTTATCAGAAACTTCATGTTTCTTTATGAATTACGGTCAAATCGTCAGAATCATGTAGTAGGTTGTATGTTGATATAAAACTAAATTGGCCCGGGTTTTCATTAACCGAGCGAAAATCTTAACTTACTCATAAATTTATGTATTTTAATTGAAATGGATGATAGAAAATAACAGAGAAATATTTTCCGATGTGTATAATACTAGGAAAAGTAAAGGAAAAGTAATTCAATTACTCACTGAGTAAGATAATAAACTATGAATGCACAGCTCAAACTATTGGATAGATTGGACTCAGGCATACATAATATTATAGTTATCAAAACGTATAGGCAATCATTAAGAAAAAAATTGAAATTTCAAAGGAGATAAAATAGAAGGTCACGTGAGCGAAGCTGAAGGTGCCTTCAAGGTTAGTATAGTTCCACTAAAAAGGCTGTTGAAAAGGCATCAGAAATTAATGACGTCACGACTAAAATAGATCTAGTAATAGGGGCTTGAGCGTGTCACGTGAAATGACATCTCGACTGTTTACCGGCTCGTTTCAAGGAGATGTGCAATTAGCGTGTCATTCTAGAGTGTTAGGAGAACTGGAAGCGCCTCGGAAGTTAGAACACGTTACTTCGAATGAGCTCCCGTTTAGCATTACTGGTTTTGCGTACGTTGGTCTGCCTTTCCGATAGATGGTTCGTTTATTCACAGGTACATAATCGCCACATGATACCAAAAATATCAACACGGCATAGTTGTATCATAAATCTAAATCTCAATGGACATAGGAAGCAAATACAAAGCGAAAACAATTAAAATATTACTCACTGTCATATAACATCTTAAATTAATTTTGAAGACAGAACCATGTAGAGGCGCACAGCTTCATAGTCTGTCTATCTATTAGTTGACCACTTTTGGTGCTAAAAGATAAAGAAAACAAGTTCCTTCCTGCAACCCTATATGGTCCCGACGACTTTAAAAGCTAAATATTTCTTAATTAATCACTCAAATATTGGTCAAAGGTAAATATTGGTAATTCAAGTAAATAAAAGATACCTATAGCCCTTTATTGATATTTTATCCATATCCATCCCATGTTTTTAAAATATGATGCTTTAGTCTGATTATAAAAATGTTTCTTTTAAATATAATTACGTTAACTAGTCCCGTAAAAAAACTGCGGTCTAGAGTGTCACGTAAACTGACATCGGGCTTATCTTGCTGAGATGCGCAATTAGCGTGTCACTCAAGAGTGTTGAAGGAACTGGCAACGTCTTTAAACTTGCAATTCTGATGCTCCTGTTTGTCATGGGACACGTGGTACTTAAACTAGCTTTACTTCTAAAATGTTAACTCGTGTCACAGTGTTTTAAGAAACCACCTCCGAAAGGGCTTCACTGATTTTTATTATGATCTTTTGTGTGTACTTTTTAGTGGTAGGTTTGAGAATAGTACGTAAATTATTTTTGATGGAGAAATAATTTATGCATCAAAACAATGTTTGCCGGGTAAGCTAATAATAACTCTACAGAAGTAATTTAAGTCTAAAATTCTCCCACATTATTGACGACTCGTACTAGGGCGCGTCGGTAGTACCTAAATTATTTAATCAATACAGACTACAAATTACGGGCAGAGCCAAAATGGATCGGATACAGCGGGGCCTATTGGGCAGGAACACAAACATAATAACACACCAAGGAACTTTATGAAGAACTAGCCTAACCACTTCAAATAATCCTTTCTTTCTCCTAGTCTAAATTCTATAGTAAAGCTTCGCGCAAATTTCAGTTTTCTAACTGTGTCAGGTTTGTGCTAAGCGGTGATTATTTAGTCAATGAGTGAATGAATAAGTAAATATGTAAGTCAGTATTTTCCATTTTATTTATACAAATTATTACTGTCATAAATATTACATTAGTAACTTTGAAAAGTTAGACGCCTCATACCTGAAATTCTGAAATTTAAAAGTGGTTAAGCTATCACTTCTACTTCTCAAGAAATTTAAGTGAGGTGTATAATTACGGTACTAACTAAGAGTCTAGGAGTAATTAGAATGTCATGTGAAATGACAGCGCGTCTGTGCCATCTCGTCTGTGCGCAATTAACGTGTCACTCAACGGCGTTATGGAGCTGGAAGCGCCTTACAAACGTAACTTTGAATGAGCGCTCATTTGAAACGGAACTAACTAATTTTACTCAGGAAAGGTTTCTTGTCAAGTTAACAAAATGTAAGTTAGATCACGTGGTTAAAAGAGGGTTGAGAATGAGAGGCATCTTATTAAAATCAATTATTTGAAAACATGACTGCGCTAGGTGATCATAAAGTTATGATTGCATCGAATATACAGGTACGTCGCCACTTTGGTAAAAAAAATTCACCGTCAAAATAACAAGATACAAAATCAAATTGAAAAAAATCCAAATCAAAATGTTTATTATTTTACATAGACCTAACTTACACTTGTGAAAATATTTCAGACTATCGCCACGCAAGCTGTTTTGCACTGAGAAGAACGGGCAAGAAACTCAGCACTTTCGCTAGTCGCTATTGGTACCTAGATCCTATTCCATTGCATATACAAAAGTCAAAAGTGTATTTTTGTGCCCAATTTTAAATGCAGAACTTTAGACTCAATAGGAGCAAATGCTTTTACAGCAGATATAACTGTTTTGAACCCTAGCAGTAAACAAATCAAATTCAATTTTCATTGTAAATTCGTGTAAATTCTGAGATTTACATTTTCAGCAGTTGTGTAGCTTTACATAATTTAGTGCTTTGCTTGGACGATGCCCTGCTTAAAAATTAACACTCGTTTTGCTCCAAATTGGGTTTTTCTGAGCGAATGTTGAGGCTGGAATATTTAGTAGTTTCCCCTCAGACCGTTTATTACTCTACTAATGAAAGTTAAGCTCCAATTTTTAGATGGCCAGGTTTGCTTTTTTTCAAACTCTGATAAACTTTTGCAAATACCTAATCGTGTGTCAGAAAAGATAGATGATGATGATTTGAAATCTATTTTTAAACTAAAGAGTACTAATTAATGTACTCTAATTGTAACGTAATGTAATAACTGTTCTCTCCAGTATTTTTACAATTTGATATAGTTATACCTAATTAGTTCTAAGTTTTGCGTAACCGCCTCGGTAAAAAAATAATAAGTAGGGGTCATATGTTACAACGGAAAGCGGAGGTGTAACAACAGAGTTTGCGTAACGTGTTACAATCGAAGTACATTATGAGTTACAAGTTACAACGGAGGTTGTGTGACATGTCACAAGTGACAACGGAGATAGTGGGACATGTCACAACTGACAATGGAGGTTGATGCGAGTCACATCAGCGGTTATGAGACGTATAACAACAATATACAAGTTATTATTACAAAATTATTTATTTTAGTTCTCTGAAAATTTTATTTTTGCACAGACCTGCGCCCGTATTCTGTATCTCTATGCCTATCAAAGAATAATAGCCACTGGCATATGTTTTTTATCCACTGAAAGTATGCTATGAAATAAAAATAACATTTCCTTAGCAAAACTTCAATGGATAAAAAACATTTGCTAGTGGCTATCATTCTTTGATAGGCACCGAGTTACAGAATAGGGCTACTGTAATGTCTTCGCCTGCAACAATTTAAGTTGGTAGCCGTGTAATACACTCAGAAGGATACACGGTACACATAAATCAAAAGTAACGTAAATTCTTATACAAAATTCATGCTTTGATGCCGAACCTCGCGCGTCGGTGGCAACGAGCGTAAAATATAAACGCGCCTGTGAAATATAATCTTCTTAAAATATTTCAACCACTAATTGTATAGGTACGACTTAAGGTGAAATAATTTCTAACTTAAATGTGTATAGAATATAGAGTAATTTAGGATCCAAGGATGTCTTAAACATGTTAATTAATATGTATTTTGATGTTAAATCTAGAGTAAAAGGAATCGTTTTACCAAGAAAACCTGTGGAATCTTCCTCACTGAAATTAGTAAACAAAATAATTACTTCAAGAGGTTGTGATCTTAACAAATATTTAGATTATCTCTTTCCGTAGAGTCCTTTGCTTTAGTTTTATTTTATTAATATTTATCCAACTAAAACAAGGGACTGTACGGAAAAAGACACAAAACTTAAATAATGAAGAGATTAAAAGTGAGAAAATTGGAAGAAACAGTCAACACCAACGAAACAGTGGCAATATAATTGGTGACTGAAATATCAGAACAACCTAACAGCTGAGTCTAGAGACTCTAAATTGGCACATAGGTTCTTTATAAGGTCTAGAAGTGCACTAAGAAAGGATTTTTCGAAACATATCTCCAAAAGGGGTGAAACGGGGGTCCAAAAGTTGCATGTTGAAATACTCCTTCACGCCGCAACTACTGAACCGATTTGGCTGAACTTTGGAATGCAGATAGAATATATCATAGAATATAGCCATAAACATCCATTAAAATCTATTTTGCAACAAAGATATCTCTATTTCATGGTTCAAGCGGGATTTGTGAAAAACCGAAATCAGTAGTGTGTAATCGTCCTCTAGTAGAGTCTATTTCGGTCTCATACAATTCTATCATCAAACAAGATGTCAACCAAGCTTTAACTTGATATAGGATAAAAAATTACTATAGGACTAGAAGATTCTAGCAGACAAAGTTCTGTAATTAGCATGGACAGATTAATTTATTTTGCTATAATCCGTTACTTGAAAAGATTATATTGTATGGTACACACATATATGCAGGAACACTACCCACATGAAACACCACACACAATTTTTCAACACTTTCTTAGAGGCACGTTTCGTCCCGACACCGGGAAACAAATCCTAAGAAGATGTTGTCTTCACAATGCGAAATCGTAGAGCACTCTACGATTTCGCATTGTGAAGGCAAGTCTTGTGGGTATAGTGTTCCTGCACATTGTACCATTCATAATATTTTCGAAAACGAATTACATAAAATAGCAAAAAAAAATCTGTCCAGCTAATTATGGATTTCCGCAAAATTAATCCTATTTCGATTGAATTCAAAAGTTCTGTAAATCTCATAACATGTCGTCACAATAAATTATTATAACTCGCGTAATTACCTAGGCTCGAAGTTTCCGAAGCAAGTCGTGTGAACTCATGAATACACGGCACATTAGAACTCCTATTACTCGACATGTCTTCAATCTTCGTGTGAGAAGACGACACTTGTTGTTTTAATTTACGTCGCAAACAATAATTATTGTTAATCATTTTATACCACTTCGTACCACAATAAAAAAATGAGAACAGAGAAAAAACTAAAAAATTATGTAAACGTATTATAATCCACAAAGACAAGCGCCACTCTATCGAATCTTAATATATATAAATTTCGTGTCACAATGTTTGTCCTCAATGGACTCCTAAACTACTGAACCGATTTAGTTCAAACTTCGTGAATATCTGTCATTTGGTCCAACTTAAAAGATAGAATAGTTTTTATCCCACGTGGACGAAGTCGCGGGCATCAGCTAGTAGCTTATATGTTTCATTCGATTCGTATGGATTTTGACAAAGTGGGGCGCGTCATCGTGGATTGAAATATCTTTTTTAATACAGTTGCTCAAAAAGTGGCGTATTGCAGGGACGTATAGCGTTCGGGATGTGGGCTATTACATACTCGTGCTTTTTTTTTACCTTTCCCGAACTCGTGCGTTATCTTTCCCAACTGTCAAAATAATGTCTATTTAAAAAAAAACCAACCATGAAGTTTTTACTAAAAAAATCAAAGAAGTTTTTATGATTCATGCAAATACGTATATTTCTAAAAAGAAGCTACTAATTTGTTTCAATATCAGATTTGATTGAATGAGTTTGGTTAGGTTTCATTTCATCTCATTAAATTTCATTTTCATTTCATATCAATAAAAAAAAATCTACTGAAGACTTGACTGTATGGGCATAGTTCCCTTTGCGTACCAGAATATTATTTAGTCTATGACCAAATTTTTTTTTTATTTTTTTTTTAATCATGGGTGAAGAAAAAAAAACTGCTTATATTCTACGGTTGGCGCCATTTTTCAGAAATTTTCTTTGCGAGTTTAGTTGTTTGTTGCACAAAATGCTTCGGAGAACATTTTACCGGAAAAGTCAAAAAGTCGCTACATATCTACATACGACGAATTTATTGCGTGGAGAGAAGAGAAAAAAGCAAGTAGTTTTTCAGAAAATGTTAAGTTAGTTGAGTTTATTGTGTTTTTATTATTTTATTAAATTGCTTCATTTTTTCGCAACTGTATTAAAAATAATCGTTCAGTACACGTGCGGAATCGTCATTGCAACTTGTTCCGACTGTCAACCCTCGCTTTCGGCTGCGCCTCGGCTCGGGTAGACATTTGTCGGAACTCTTTGCAATAACAGCCTTTCCGCACTTGTAATGAAACATACTATTTTTTTTTACGCTATACAAGTTAGTACTTGACTGCGATCTCACCTGATGGTAAGTGATGATGCAGCCGAAGATCTTAGCGTACTAACTTGGAAGGGGTAAGTTATGTCACCCCAACGGTTTCTACACAGCATCGTACCGGAACGCTATATCGCTTGGCGATACGTCTTTGCTGGTAGGGTTGTAACTAGCCACGGCCAAAGCCTCCCCACCAGACCAGACCTGAGCCAATTTAGAAATTATGAAATTCCAAAGTGGCCCGTGGCGGGAATCGAACCCGCGACCTCCCACTCGAATCCGAGCGTGCGTCCTTTGCGCCACGGAGGTCGTCAAAATCTATAACCATTATAAGTTTTATATCATACTTGCTCAGTAAGTATGGATTACTATGGTGGAAAGTCTCCTTGTAAGTTGGTGTTTGCAATTCAAGGCAACATTACATCGCACTATGCTTGAATTGTAATGTTCACATTACAGTTCAAGCTATGCAAAACTCCTTGGTAAACAATCTCTTTTCTCATAAAATGGTAAGAAAACTTTTTACTGAAAAAAAAAACACTGAACATTTTTTATTATTTTTTTTTATTTTTAATTTTTATTTTTATTTTTTTTTTATTTTTTTGTTATAATTAGCTTTTATTATTATTTTTTTATTTTTATTTTTTTTTATTATTATTTTTTATTATTTTTTTTCCTTTTTCTTATTATTAATTTTTTTTTTTAATTATTTTTTAATTATTTTTTAATTATTTTTTTTTAATTATTTTTTTATTTTTATTTTTTTTATTATTTTTTTTTTACTATTTTTTTATTTTTATTTATTAATTTTTTTTATTTTTTTTAATTATTTATTTTTACTATTTTTTTTTTATTTTTTTAATTATTTTTTTTATTACTTTTTATTATTAATTTTTTTATTTTTTTTTATTATTTTATTTTATTATTTTTTTTTTGTTTTTCTTTTTTATTTTTTTTTCTCTAAATTTGCTAATTATTCTAATTAAAATTAGAATAATTAGCAATCATCAGGTGTCGATGTGGATCCACTATTTTAGTTTATAAATTTTGTATTTAATGTTTAAATTAAGGTGATTAAAGTATTAAAATTAAAATTTCATTTTGCATTACCAATGTTTTATTTACCTCGCAAGAATGATATAAAGTAGAATGCTTACCTCGGTTGCTAGTAGCTATTACACCCTCGAACTATATTCACCCTCGCTCGCTGCGCTCGCTCGTGTGACTAAATATCTCGGGTGCACGCGATCCTTTAGCGCCCTATGCGAGCTGCGCTCGCACTGGCGCCAAATTGGATCTTGTTCTGTAATAGCTTACTTACGTCCCTTGTGTAACAATCTACTATTATATGGCATATTTTATTTTTAGAATAATAATGTGAATATTTTTTCCCACAATTACTTCATTATTACTTAAGTGTACGATAATTAACCAGAAAATCCAAAATTTGTAAATTTTGGATATCCGTTTATAACGTAATTTTAAGTAAGAAGTTCTTTATTTGAACTTTTTGCAATGTAGAGCTGAACAAGAAACAAGAAACAATATTTTATTATTCGTGTCATATTCAGCATGAAACAAGTTCTGAGAAAGTTTCTTGGTAAATTGAAACTAACGAGTATATTAATTAACGTAGTTCAAAAGAACAGCGAAAAAAAGAATAACACACGAGAAATATACTTACACGAGAAATATACACGAGAAATATAAACGACAAACTGAACTTTTTGAGAAATTAATTATTATCTATTGTATGAAATTCTACTGAATAGTTCTAGCTAAATTGAAACTTAGTTGCCAGTTCGTGTTGTTCAAACGAGCGGCACTAAACTATAAGTATTGTTATGAACATGAGACTGTCTTGTTCTCTATGGTTCTGTAGTCTGTACCCAAAGAGTAAAAACGAATCCCTATTAGAATAGAAAAGAAAATTATTTATTTCATATAGGTCTATCATACAGAGGCTCTTAAGACAAGTCATTTCATTTTACACGGTCTCTTCAATGGTGATAACCATTCTCGACTTAAAACTAAGTTTACGAGGGTTCACAAACGTGCCCTGTAGCTGAGACGAAGCTCACAACAAATTCAGCCGGGTATTTTTTATGTTATCACCATTTAACAACAAGAAGAAGGTATAAATACTAAATAGGCTAGTAACAACTGACCAATTTGTTATTATTACCAATCATTTCCAAAGGCTTGCGTCGCTAATTACTATAATTTCGCTTGTTGTTTTTCTATTAAATGAAGCTTCGAAACATCGTTACAACGGGAGCAAAAAAACTTTCGAGACTTTGTTAGATCAGTTAAATAATTTTGAAACTGTACTTGCGACAGTTCTATTCATTATTTTATTTCACAATGCTAAGATCGTAGTTAATAATAATCAAAAGTTTTATTGGTTCAAATTAATCAGTTACAAGGGTTAAAGGTCAGACCTCAGAACTTAAGTAAATAGGTACTAAATACCGAAGGTTTATGGACAAAACACTGGTCAAGGTTTCTAAACTTTAGAAATGTACGCACAGCGCAATGATTGTCGCAAAAAAATAGTACATCGCCCAAACATCGCATTATACCTACTATAGCAAAGCAACCATCAATAGCCAATTGGTGCCGTCGCTGCACTATCGCTTCAATCTTTTTAACAGCATAGACATGTTAAGAGGATTGACTGAATTTATATTTGTCCTTCCCACGTTAGTGGGAAAGGCAGCGTTGCGGAAGAATATACCGGAATAACAACGTTTTGGCTAGTTACTAAAAGAAATTAAGCTAATTATCTAATACTTTTCTGAGCATTTTTGGATATTATTATTATTATTACCAACACATTAAAACAAAAATTACGATTACATCCATTGTAGTTTCCGATAAAAATTAGAATAATAGAGATTTTGGAGCAACTTATGCGAGGACTTTCTGTCGGAAAAAAAATTATTCAATCGTGTTTCTGCGATTAAATAGATGACGATTACATTTGAAAGTAATTGTCTTTATTAGTTTTTAAACTGTAGGTTACTAAAAATCGCTTAAATGCACCGTCTACGCCGTTAAAAACTATTTCCAGATTTCAAGAATATCGGTTATACATATATGGCGTTATTGAGTAACAAACGTCCAAACATTCTCCTTTACAACATTAGTACGATAAGATTCTAATATCTGGGTGACCGAGCTTTGCTCGGTGGCCAATAGATGGCAGCAGTAGTCATATTTTTATTTTTTTGGTAAATTCGACATTTACTAAAAATGAAACCTAGCTAGATCGATTTATTGCCCCCAAAACCCTCTGTATACTAAATTTCATGAAAATCGTTGGAGCCGTTTCCGAGATCCAGATTATATAGAAATATATATACAAGAATTGCTCGTTTAAAGGTATAAGATATCTGTTAAAATCTGTCAAGGTTCCAGAGATAGCAATCGTTAAAGTCCAACAAACAACTTGTTTCAGTGCGAAACCTAGAATAATAAACATTAATAATTTTGTTCTAAACTCATTTAACTCCAGTTTGATACGTAAATCCTTTGAAACAATACAAAAGTTTTGACTAATTCCAATCACAAAGTTTAGCCGCTAACACGAAGTTGTCACAACTTCCTGACAGCATTTACTGTGAGCCAATAAGCCACATTGTCTTATTGCAAACAATTAAATTAATTGAAACGACAACAAAAAAGTTGTGGCGGATTTTATTATCTCTCTGTAAATACTCGTAAAAAGTCCGGACTGATAAAAAAGGTCGTGAAATCTGACATTTGCATAAATGTTCGCTTAATATAATAGAAATAAGGAAAGATTTCTAAAATTGTAAGTCCCTGCGGGGTTCTAATAGGGGTGTTCAATCTCAACATCCAGAAAATACTCTTATAATTTATTTATCTTTATGAAAATTGGTATAAAGATTAAAACTTTATTATATACAACACACAAGAGTATGAAAGAAAATAACTAAAACATAAAGTTAAACAGGTATACAATTACAATACTTAGATTAAATTTAGTTTTTAATGTTTCTTGTGTTAAAAATTGTTTATTATTAGTTTATTTTAGCCTGTCTAGTTAAATCTTCTATTTAATTAAAGAAAATACCTTTTTTGTTGATTCTGCACCCTATAATTAAATAAATTATTATTATAATGACAAAAAAAAATACAATTCTTACGGTACACAATCTTGTATTTTGGGGTTCTAGTGGTGGGTTTTCTAGTGGTAACAACTGAAGGAAAATTCCCATAATTATGTCAACGAATTGGACTGAATTTGAATATGGTAAAAGTCTTTGTTGAACAATAGGAATTTAGAGTAGGTACCTACGTAAAAGATAAATGTGATGACCATGAGGTAAGGTTCACTAAAAAAATGATTTTTGATTATAATTAATTGGGATTAAAATACTATATTTTTCAAGTAACATAAAGTGAAGCCACAACATTAGCTTGTTTCAACATAAACACGTACATAATGCCGTACATATAGAAACAACTGAAGTACTCGTACCTAAGTCATTATTCTTGTAACTGATGAAGTGAAAAATTTCCAAGTCGCTTTTTCAAGATTTTCAGTTCGACTGCAAGCGGCACAAAGAACCTAAACTCTGAATCCGAAGAGCGGGAAAACAAAAGAAAGGGGGAGCTTTTGAAAACATGTTTTGATCCCACGGCTGTGACGTAACGATAGGGTTTTCTTCCAGGAAGTGAGAATCACTGTACTTATTTTGTAGGATATAGTTTAGATAGATCTTGCCAGTAAGGCACACGTGTATATTTTAATATATATAAATCTCGTGTCACAATGTTTGTCCTCAATGGACTCCTAAACTACTGAACCGATTTAGTTCAAACTTCGTAAATATCTGTCATTTGGTCCAACTTAAAAGATAGAATAGTTTTTATCCCACGTGGACGAAGTCGCTGGCATCAGCTAGTTTTATATAGGTGTGTGCCTTTGTGGGCTATCGCTATATCGACCCGACTTTTATTATTGCTGAAATTGAAGCTATTCTTTTTATGTTAATATTTACTGTATTAGTAATTTAGTAGCTATTTTCCGCGGTTCATCGCCCGAATTTTGGTTTTTCACAAAACCAGTGGCCATCATGTTGGGCTTTTCCGAGATTTCAAGACATCTGTGTATTAAAACCCAGGGCTGCCAGGGCAAAACCTATTTCCATTTTAAACCTATTAACCCTATTTTGAGGTAGACACCGGAACAAAATAGAGCTTAAAACAAATACTTAAAGAGCGTCCCAAGTTGTCATAAATGAAAATATATTTTTTTTTTATGTTCTTCCCAAAAAGTTGTTTTCAACGATTTACCGCATTTGGTGCATGCATCTACCCTCGTAATCGAATGTTTTTGACAACATAAAGCCGCTTCTACGTAGCGCTCCGCGTTGAGCTCCGCGTTCCGCTCATATCCGTGGAAGCAGCCTAAGATAAGGTACTGTTATACAACGTGTAGATTAATTGCCCTAATTAGCCGAAAGCCTAAAGTAAGGAACGATGTATAGATGCATGAAAAAATATGACGAAAAGTGTAGCTCATATCCCGAGGGAACTATAAAGAGTTCAAAAATGTACCATAAATTTTCAGTGACATCCCTAAAAACAGCTGGTTCTATAATAATGAACTGGGAATAATTAAAATGATATGAGGTTTGTCGATATCACAGTTAGGGTTGCTAAATTTTATTGTTCTGAATTAAACAATATTTTAGTATTGAAAAAAATGGGATGTCTCATCACGTTAATGTGTTTCTAGGATCAAGTGAAAAGGTTAGATGCGGGCACAGTATACGAATTAACCCACACCTTGTATAACATGTGGTTATAACCATAGGTGGGCACCGTTAATCAAATGGTTAACTTCGTTAATCGTAAATCCGTTACAAAAAAAGTTAGCTTCGTTAATCGTTAAAGCGTTACATTTCGGAAAAATTAACGCAAGTTAACGTTAATCGTTAATCCGTTAATATTTATTGTGTAAAATTGCATTTTTATATCATTGCGTTAGTGAAATAATAAAACCTGTTGGTTTAGGTTCTGAAAATTAAAAGGGTAGGAACAAAACAAGATACTCGTAAAATTCCAATGTGTGTCATAAGGTGAATATTCTCCTTTATGAACATTCACATGTTAAAGTTCTCGTCTGAAAGCGAAGCTCTTTTTGGTGTTAAAATATCTTTATCCGTGGACAACAGACATTCAACTGTAGCGCTTGAGGGTAGGTATAGCTGTATTGTATTTTAATGATTTAGATATATAAATCTAAATCATTAAAATACTAAATCTAAATCAAAATCATTATTTGTATTGTATTTTAATGATTTAGATCAGTCTTTCCCAAAGTGGGCGATAACGCCCCCTTGTGGGCGCTGCAGGTCTCAAGGGGGGCGGTAAGAGACCCAGAAAGAAAATGGGGGCGTTGTGTCGAGGCGGGGGGGTGATTTGTAATTTTATTTAGCTAGTAGGCCTCTTAAACAACCTCTTAACTGCAATAGCTCTCGACTCTCAACAACAACTTGTGAACATCAACTAATATGAATTAAAAGATTGCTCAAACTCGATTCTATATTTCTCTCCGCGTAGTTCATATATCTGTCATATTTTATTGAATATAGAAAAAATGAATCATCATGTCAATCGGTCGCTCCGTTTCGTAATGAAAGTAGACACAAATAAAAAGGCAACAGACACACTTTCGCATTTTAATAGTTATTAGTACTCGTAGATATCTATCATGTTTTAACAAGTTTTTGTTAAATAACCCGAATTGTGCATTCCTGTAGCAGTCGGATGATTCATTGAATACTTGTTCGGACTTGTTGAGTACGATTGAGCGTCGAATGAGATTAACGAGTTTATGCATGTTTGTTTTATTCCTGTCGGTGCGTGCTGCTTAAGCATTTCTATATAAACAATGTAATATTTATTTTATTTTCATTTGTGGTCTCGCGCGTAATAGATGAGCACTACTTACACCTCCTCTACACTACTCGCGAAGTTGAACGTATTTCTCATTGCAAAACAATGTCGGAAGTAAAAAAGAAGAGACGGCAATACTGTGCGGAATATATTAAATTCGGATTTATTGAAAATCCCACAAACCCATCGTCGCCTTTGTGTCTTCTATGTCTAAAAACATTTTCGAATGAAGCAATGAAGCCTTCAAGGCTGCAAGATCATTTGAATAAAATGCATCCAGATAAGAAAGACAAGAATGTAGCATATTTTCAAGACCTAGAGAAGAAGCATAATACACAGCCAAGTGTAGCAAAACTATTTTCGGCGGCTGCTAAGCAAGATGACGACGGACTTCGAGCTTCGTACAATATCTCTTTGTTAATTGCTCAAAAAGGCAAACCACATAACATCGGAGAAGAGTTAATATTGCCAGCAATAAATGAAGTAATAACTACTGTGCTTCATAAACCGGCCGCAGATATTATCCGAAAAATTCCTTTGAGTAATAATTCTGTGCAAAGACGAATTGATGAAATGGCTGAAAACATTGAAGAATCATTGTGCGATCACCTGAGGACAAGTCAATTCTCAATTCAGCTCGATGAGTCCACTTTACCAACTAATGAAGCATTGTTGTTGTCTTACGTGAGGTTTATTAAAGATGAGAAAATATGTGAAGAACTATTATTTGCTAGAAATTTAGAGACCGATACAAAAGGTGAAACCATATTCAATACATTGGAAAAGTTTTGCGATGAGAAAGAGATTCCTTTGAAAAATATTATTTCAGTTGCTACGGATGGCGCTCCGGCTATGACAGGGTGCCATAAAGGCTTCATAGCGTACTTAAAAAATAAAATTCCAGATGTCCTTGGTGTACATTGCGTTATTCATAGACAACATTTAGTTGCTAGAAACTTAAGTGAAAAACTATTTCAATCACTGCAATATGTCATCAAAGCAGTCAATAAAATCCGCAACAGCTCTTTGAATGATAGATTATTTCATCAGCTTTGTGTTACTAATGACGAGGATTTCAACCGTTTGTTGTATCATACTGAAGTTCGTTGGCTATCAAGAGGCAATTGTCTGACTCGATTTTACAACCTGTTTGACTCTGTTATAGAGTTCTTGGAAACTAAAGATACAGAATTGCACGACAAGCTCATAACATCAAAAAATGATATAGCTTACATGACAGACCTGTATAAATTATTCAACGACATGAATCTCCAAATGCAAGGCGATAAACTAAATTTAATTAAAACAAAAAACGTCGTTGCTGCTTTCGCAGCCAAACTGCTTCTACACAAAAAGAATCTGGGCAGACGTGAGTTTCACAATTTTCCAAATTTATCAGTATCATGCAGTAACGACGAATTGTTTGCCTACTGCCAACATTTGGAAAACCTCCACATTGACTTCACCGAACGATACCAGGACATTTTGAACTTGGAAATACCAGACTGGGTGTTGGATCCGTTTTCAAATGTCAACACAGCAATGTCACCTCAGCTGGAAGAAGAACTTATAGAATTGACAACAAACGAGGAAATAAAAATCAAGTTCAAAAATGGTTACCAAGAATTTTGGCTACAAAAACCGATCCCGCAATTGTACCCTGGATTGTGGTCAATCGTTCAACGATTCTTGATAGCATTCCCATCGTCATATTTGTGTGAACGTGGATTTAGTGCTGTGACAACATTGCTTACTAAAAAGCGAAATCGTTTGCTTGTTACCGAACGTGGCGACTTGCGACTGTTCTTGAGTAAATTGGAACCTGATATCAACAAACTTATTAAACAGCATCAGATTCATCCTTCACATTAGTTTTTATATAAGGATTGATTATTTTAGTTATATTTTTAATAAAAGATACTCTGTTTTAATACTATAAAGTTGCGTTTCAATAATCATTCTTATTGGCAGGTGGAGCCCGTAAGAGTTAACTTGAGACCTTAAGCGCCGTTGTATGTTACCTACTGCGCTCAGGTTTCAAGTTGCGGGTTATAGTAAAAGTTTCGTTTAGAATTCTCCGTTAATATACATATATAGGTCACAATAATTAATTAATTCAATTTGAAGTTATAGTGGTTTTTAAATAGGTGAAAAAATGGGGGCGCTAAAAAAATATTTATTCTCAAAGTGGGCAGTAGACAAAATAAGTTTGGGAACCACTGATTTAGATTTATATATCTAAATCATTAAAATACAATACAGCTTTAGATCTGTAATCTGTATAGATTTATGAATGTCTGAATTTGTTTTTCGCGCCGCGCCGCGGTGTTGAGCTGTAAATAGTAGGCATTGGATTAACGATTAACGGATTGCTGCATATTAACGGAAGTTAACGTATCCGTTAACATTTTTAAAGGTTAACTTAAAAGTTAATCCGTTAATCAAAATGTTAACTTCGTTAATTAACGTTTAACGGATTAACGAGTTAATGCCCAGCTATGGTTATAACTTTATAACGCCGCTGTAATAACAGTCCATACAAATTCTCCTATACCTGACGCTTGGAGCAACATTTCGATTAAATTTAACTAACTTGTGCTTGCAAGTTGCAAATTATTTGTGACTAGTTACGTTGCAGTTTATAACTCTAGAGTTAGAGGATAGTTATTCGGTAAAATACATGAAAATTGAAAACAACATTTCTATGAAAAAATATAGGTACTAATATAGTCTAACTGATTGGAAAATTAAAAAACTTCGCCATGTTGCGGCAAAAAGTGAAACTAGTTTTTTTCCATAAGTGGACATAAGTACATAAGTATCGATAGTTTTTGAGTTTTCTGTTCAGTCTTTACGTAATTTTGTCTGGATAGTTTTTCGGGAGAAATAAACTTAACTGCAAGCAATTTTTCAATACATTTTTAATGACACTGACACGCCAGGTCCACTTATCACGTGATCTAAAAAATACAGGTAGGCGTCTGGACGTACTCATTTCAGATGGCCGCCACGCGCCGAATACTTTGCTCGCGTTAGTTCGGGTACGGTCTATTTCACGCGCTGCGTGCGCGTGATGACGAGGTAGCCCTAGTACGTCGAATGCGATAAAGTTACGCGATAGAAAGAGAAGTTATTTTTGGAGGCGTGGCCAGGCGCTATTGTGAACTGAATTGCACTTAGATTCGTGTCAGTGCTAAGGTCGCTATTTTTTTAAATCATCTTGCCGAGTGAGCCTTCTGTACCTTAAGTACTATTATGTTTTCCGTGGCACTGATAATACAACTTTAGCAAACTCTACAAATCTCGGCAAAGGACATGGCTGAAACCTGTATGAAGCTGTGCCCTGAATATTTTAATAGTAATGATTTTTTATTAAAAAAAAGGTTGCGTATTGGTTATGAACTAATTATTTTTTTCATATTAAAAAGCTTTGAAAATGCGGGTAAACATTTTGAATAGCAATTTTCTAATAAAAAAATCATTGCTATTTAAAATATTTAGGCGCATTTTGTTGCAAGTTGTTATGCTGATATTATGTCTCTCGCCTGTTTTCTGATCATAAAAATTGAACGATTGTAAAGACATAATTATAAGCTTTAATATGACATACTGTTTGTCAATGGCCATGAATATTTTTTTCCGAGGGCAGAATTCGGCCATGTCATTTATTTTTAAAAGAAAACTTTTTTCCATCCCTTAAAATTGCAGCTCTCGCAAAATAATATGGATTCGTAGAAAAATAATCATTTAATTAAATTACTCTGCAGCACTTCTAAATTTAAATTAACATTGATTAAAAACATTCGCGTACATAATGTTACACTCGTATAAATTATTTCCAAGTGAAATTCACATAGCTCTCTAGTTTATTTCATAATATTAAACTGCTCATCTGAAATACTGCAGCTGGCGGCAAGAGATTTATATGATGCTTTAGCAGACAGATAAGACGTAAAGAGCAGAAATTAACAAATATTTAAGGGGATAAACTGTCAGTTAAAAGATTTTTAGTGAAGTGCAAATTATAAAGACAATTACGTTCAAAATTGAATGTCGTGTATTTTGGGTACCTACTTTTTATTACTGAATGGCAAAACCACGATTTGAAAAAAAAATCCTCGATATTTTTAGCATTTTTTTTTCTATATAAATGTAGATCATTTTAGAAAGAGAGTGTATTTTTTGTTGAGTTTCGAGCATATTCATCGTAATCGTAAACAAATTCTGCCCGCTGATGACATTGAATCACCCAATCAAGTGAAAGAATTCGTTTTACTAGTTATATTCGATTACGAAAGCGATGAATACGTTTTTCTTACAAAATCGCCTTACATTAATATAGCTTTTTGTGTTTCGCAAGCTCAAGCAAAGCCGCGGGAAATCCTAGTAATGTAATAACTACAAGATGTCTGGAATCGTAAGTGTCGTTTGAGTTTTGACCGTAAATTAGGTCTTAACTAAACTAAATTGAGATATTTTAATTGGAATTATTGTAAATTAGAAAATCAAGTCATATCTATCAATTAATTAGCCACGATTGATTGTCGCGATAATCTTACCCAAATAATTATTGTTTACGCTATATCTAAGACTAGCTTTGTTCTTCGATGGTTCCCGCGCCGGCGGAAGTACGGGATATTTTACTAAGTTTAATATCCGCGCTTCCACCGTTAGGAGAGATTACCTACTCTTATTAGGAGTCTCCTATAATATCATAATCCCGATAATAATATACTGTATAGTTGAGGTGCAGGCACACATTCCTTTGCCCGATAATGCTATTTTCCCTACAAAATATTTTGCAGCTGCCATAATTCAATAACCGCTAGGTATCACTGTTTAGCAATCGTAGAGTCGGGAAGAGCGTTTACTTTAGGTACATGAGTCTAAGTGACGTCCAAGTGACGGCACGCATCCACTCATTTAAGAGCTCTCTACTCTACACTCATTTGTCTGCGGCTTCGATTTCGTGTTTTTTTTTTTCGGGATAAAATTTATTATCTACATTCTTAACTTTAATTGAAATAAAGCAGTTAAATTCATTCCGGCTTGACGGAGTTACAAACAAAACACAGTTTCGCCTTTTTCGTAATAATAATTAATTTACATTATAATTTATAAGTAAGATGGCTTAAATTCGCTCTACACTTACAAACACTTATATTGTAAGTATATATTTAACTTTTAGTAAATTTTGCCATGACCTTAGTGCTAGGTTGTAACATTTTCATACTGTAAGAATAAAGCACGTCATAATATGTATAATTTTAAATCATGTACCTAAGTACTTTGTCCGAATTCATTTTCTCAGAGGAAATTAGATCAGGTAACGTATATATTTTTTTACTTTAGAGGCTTTATATTTTGTCTAACATAGCATCACTTTTAAATGTAGATTCTATTGAGACCAAGCTATCTGTATAGTGGCTTAACGTTGTTCATATTGCAGAACGTATGCGTAAATAGTGTTATTGACCGATAACTGCCGACCCAAAAAGTTACACGCGATTTCAAAATAAATGTATGAGTACTGAGTCTTTGTTTTCTTTTAATAACATTTAAATTCTCTGTATTTCAACGATTTTAGGAGATCAAGCCAGTTTGGACTCATAAAAGTTCTTGTTTTGCTCAGGGCTGTCTCCATAGCCGCATGTTTTATGATTATCTAAAAATCTGAAATATCCGTGCGTGCCCGTGATTCAAACCCCCCAACTCTATGACAGACTTCTGAACCAAACTCAATTATAAGTTAGTTTAGTGCAGAGACAACAAACCCAATGGGCCATCACTGCACCAAACTAACTTGTGATTGAGTTAAAAACAACGACAGAGTTTGGCACACCCTCTGAACTGAATCTCTTTGAAGTGAAAATATAACCTGCTTGTATTTTAGTTTTTTTAACAGAGTTCAAAAAAGGAGAAGGTTCCCAGTTCGACTGTATTTTTTATGTTTGTTACCCCTGAACTTTCGACTGGGTGAAATCATTTTGATAATTATTTTTAGGGTCCCGACTCCAGTACCAAAATGGAATGTAACCCCTGGAACCTTACGGTGAGACTTTGTCCATCCGTCCGTCCGTCATCTCACAACACTCTCGCAACCTCTTGTAGAGACCTCTAAATATGACTCTTTAAATTAATTTTCGTAAGTCCGTTTTATTAGTCCGTTCGCTATATCTGTACACGTGAGTATTCTCTATGACTTTTTGGATTCAACCAAATAGTTTTGTAGATTATTTTTACTCCTTTTATTAGTGATGCCTCCGTGGAATGATGTTGATACAAGCTGCGTTTCTAAAGTTCTGAAAGAGTACATTTATGGACGTACTTAATCGTCAAATCAGTCCAAACTGTTGTGATTTGGCATAGAGGTTTCCACATTATACGTACTCGTATATCATGGTTTAGAAAAGGGATGAGAAAGTATTGTTCCTACCTACTGCCTACATACTCGTAAGATTGATTTTCATTGTATGTCTGTTCGTTTGTTACAGAAAACCACTCGCAGTTGGATCGAGAGCACGTTTCAGAAGCGGGAGTGCAAGTGCTTTGTGCCGAGCGCCAAGGACGAGCATGTGTGAGTGATAGCCTTTTATCTTTTTGCACACCTTCTCCGTTAAAACCTACGCCGTACCTAGAGCGCGGCACAACAAACGGTCCTCCCCGCTCCTTATACGAGCTTTACCTTGGTCTGTGTTACCAACGCATCAACGAGCGATCGTGTTTATTCAACGGACAAAAAGTCGTCATACGCTGTTAAGTTCTTAATAGGTACATCAACTCATAAGGTGACTATAGTAGCAGCGTTTAAAAACTGTTAAAAGTCCTATATTAAGAAGCCCTTTAGCGCCTTCTGTTTTTGGAAAGTTATTGGAAATATAACTCTGCCAAACATCGCACTAAGTGAAACGAGTGCGACGGAAACTATGATATAGTGTGCGCGCTGCAAATTAAGATAGTTCGAAACTTCGCTCCGTAACAGCAATGTTCGCTAACGATGTTGTTATAGTTAATCCTTGTATACAGGTATCTATAAACAGGTTGCTGTAAAGTTACTTCAATGACATTGCATCAGTAGGTAAAACACATTGATTGTTGTTTATATTCCACCTGTATCTTCGTGTTTTTATGCAAATAAATGATACTTTACTTCACTTTACTTTCTAACTGGAACATGCCGTATCACTTAACATCAGGTGAATGTCTTGCTCCTCTCATTTTTGTTTGGCCTGTTGTAATTTCCAAGGGGCTCCTATTGAATATACAGGGTTATTTTAAAAATACCAAATCGCTCTCGGCCTGTAATTGTTTACATTGACACTAACAACTTTGTTCTACGACTTTTCAAAATACAGTATTAATTTATTTCTTACAAAAAAATAATAACTCATGTTATTTCTGTAAAGTGGCATTAAACTGTGTACAACCATATAGTAGGTATGTATTATCATTATGAACAACGTCGCGTAGTCGGGTCAGTGACCGTACGATAGGGTCGAGATTCGCGCGCCGCGCACCGGCCGCGTGGCTAATGTAGCACGTAGGTATACATGTACAGTGTAAAGAGTAGTTACGGGTAGAGTATCTGTGTAAAGTGTTGAAAATTTGATATTTCTCAAAATATCGAGTTAAAAAAAAGTCGTAGAACAAAAGTTGTTAGTGTTAATGTAAATAACTACAGGCCGAGAGCGATTTGGTTTTTTTTAAAATAACCCTGTATAAAAGATCGCCCAATATCGTGTATTTTTTTAATTTATGTATTTTTAAAGGTGCTGGTGCGGACTCAGCAAGACGGCCCACGGCGCCAACATCCCGACCGCCCCGCCGGGTGAGGCCTGGGTGCCGACGCGACACACCCAAGCAGCGCCCACTGACGCGTACGGCACCGTCGAGTTCCAGGGAGGGCCGCATCCGACCAAAGCGCAGGTTTGTGTCAACACTTACCAGTCTCAACAAGACGGCCCACGGCGCCAACATCCCGACCGCCCCGCTGGGTGAGGCCTGGGTGCCGACGCGACACACCCAAGCAGCGCCCACTGACGCGTACGGCACGTCGAGTTCCAGGGAGGGCCGCATCCGACCAAAGCGCAGGTTTGTGTCAACACTTTCCAGTCTCAACAAGATGATGCCCATTGCCCAGGGCGCCAACATCTGAACCACCTTTTGTTTCCATCCATTAAGCTTATAACTATCTTGCCATTTCCTTAAAGGGCCTAGGATGTAAAAGGAAATTCACTAGTCTTTTTCTTTCAGTATGTCCGACTATCCCACGACACTCGCCCTGACCTGATAGTCCAGTTGCTCACGCGGGAATGGCAGCTCGACCGACCGAAGCTCCTCATCACCATACAGGGCGGCAAAGCCAACTTCGACCTCCAACCGAAACTGAAGAAGGTGCTTAGAAAGGGGCTCCTGAAAGCCGCAAAGACCACCGGAGCTTGGATATTCACGGGAGGGACCAATACAGGTTAGAGTTTGGGAATGTTATGGCGCCCAATCTCAAGGAGATTTCTTTTATAGATGCTCTTCTTTTTGGCTTCCTTTATTGGTCAGATTATAATTAATACGAGTATTACTTGTTAATCTTTGAAAAAGAAAGACTCATAAAGGGTCATTTTGAAATCGTTCTACCTTCAATTTCCACTAGCTACGGCGGCTCGTTGCTTTAGATAAAACCACTCTGTCTCTGCGATTGCTATTTGCTCTGCTGCTAGGTAATTGAAGGGCAATTTACGTACTCCGCTCTGCGATTGGTTACGACAATTGGTCGAATTGGTTTTACTATGTTTGCTTATTTCAATACAGGTGTGACGCGACAGGTCGGCGACGCGTTGCAGTTGGAGCGGTCGCAGCGCGCCGGCCGCGTCGTCAGCATCGGCATAGCGCCGTGGGGTATCGTGGAGGGCGCCAACGAGCTGATCGGGCGCGGGAGAGACGTGCCTTACCATGCGATAGCCTCACCGAGGTACTGTTCTCTTTTACTCTTCCATAATTCGTGCTTTGCGACATTTCCGCGTAGATGAAACCTACGCATAGTTCCAAGCATAGGGCAAGGCATCGAAATGGCTTTCAAGTTTCAACCCTACATACTTAACGTAACACTACAACGTACTTAACACGTACAAAGTGATTTGACTCCTTGTTCCTGATACGCACTGAAAAGGTCTGGAATACCCTCCCATAGCATTGCCTTTCCCACCACCTACAACTTGGCAAGCCCGTTCCATCTTAAACTGTATTATCACTTTCCATCAGTTATGATCACAGTCAAGCGCTAGCCTATATTGTTAAAAAATTAACAGTCGTGTCGTCAGCGTTACCGTAGCATCCTAGAAAATCGTGGAAAATACCAGGAAACTGAGCAGCCGGGAAAAATCGTGCTTTTTTATATCTCAAGCGGCACTTCCTCTTAATAACTCTTCAACACAATATGTGGTTTATAAGTTATTTGGTACTGAGCATTTGTTTTTCAAGAAAATTATCAAAGTTGGTTCCAATTCATGAAATGAGATGGTGTTTCACCCCTTTGGCACATTAGATGCATATTAGGTGTCTTAAAGTGGGAGGCTCGGCTCTTATACTTTTAATGAAGATAAGCATTTTTGGAATTCATGCTTGAAGGCGATTCTGCATCGGAAGTAGCAGTATTATCAGAGAAGTCCCTTCTGGTGGATCGATGAGGAAGGGATAAATAACTAAAACCTTGGTTGAGTAGAATTAACTATACTATATTTATAGGGGGTCTTGTTTGAAAGGATCCGGCGTAGATATGACGGTGGAGTTGCTGAGATTGTTCATCTGAGCTTGGAACAGCACGTCATTGATAAGTTTCTCAGCCAGTATCCTCATGTTCGCCGGCAAACCTCGTAGTTTCGCTGCTACATTTAT
Source organism: Coenonympha glycerion (assembly GCA_963855885.1). Taxonomy (NCBI): domain Eukaryota; kingdom Metazoa; phylum Arthropoda; class Insecta; order Lepidoptera; family Nymphalidae; genus Coenonympha; species Coenonympha glycerion. The sequence continues at coordinate 12,339,182 of OY979646.1, forward strand.
ACCTGGAAAAAGGTCTTAGGTTAAAACGTACGAAGAGAAAGTGTTTGGAAGAATTGTGTGACATTGTGAGTGGTCAATGGTCATACAGATTCATCCAATATTGCGGCCTTTAGCATAGTAATTTTGTGGTTTATCGATTACCATGGAATGTCGCGGACGAACACTTGCATCAATCCTGTATTTAAAAGAAGCAATAATAATGGAGTTTAGCTAAAAGCTTTTGACTACAAATGCCGTCTAAGAAAGAATTTCAATGTTAGATCATGCGGTGGATCCGTGGTTACAGTCTAATTCACTAACGACTAACTATGAGGTAGTGGTGTGCAAGTATTACTTGCTTGGTAGCCTCTCTTTCTTGCTTGCCTGGATTGGCAATTTCATTTCGTAGAGTCGTTGAATAATTCCATTTAATTCGGAGCTAATAGCTGTTACAGGTAAATCGACACACGAGTGATCCTTTAAAGCGCATAAGAGTCCCATTTAGCCCTTTTGAGTTACGCAACCCTTGAAACCGCCCATGTTCTTTGAATGCCTTACCAATAGCGTCATATTCGTTATCCACCTCAGTACCATGTCTTTTGGATGCCTTACCAATAGCGTCATATTCGTCATCCACTCCCGTGCAGTGCCGCTTGGCCTTGTCGTCGTCGAAGTTGAGGTACGGCTTCTGGATAGACTCGCTCGCTTCCACCACGCTCTGGTTGTAGCGTTGGTAGTTCTGCGTCTCGTATGAATCTTCTTGTACCGCATCATTACCATCGTCTTCTATCTCCTGAAATAGAAGGAGATATTTAACGGAACTTCTTACAAATCTATACTTATAATAAAACTGTAAAGGGTCGAATTCTGTACATTGAAGATATTTTGAAAATTTTTGTTGGAGGACACTATTTAGTCGATACTGAAGCCAAAACTGTAATTTGTTTAATTTTTGTCTGTCTGTCTGTCTGTCTGTCTGTCTGTCTGTCTGTCTGTCTGTTTCACGACCGGGCATCACGGCTAATCCGCTGGACGGATTTAAATGAAACTTGACATGATTATAGTTCATACCCCGAGGTAGGACATAGGATACTTTTTGTCCCGAAATACATCATGGTTTCCCTGGAAGACAGCATCAAAGTCCAAACGTTTTTTTAGTTATAATTCATTAACGCGTTGTCCGATTCCATTCATTCTTTTTTTGTTAGAAAGGAGGTTCTTTAAAAATTATTCCATACAAATCTTATCATCATCACTTTTGTAGTTTAGAAATTACAGACATCAGAACCTTTAGCGCTAAGTACAAGTAGGTAGGTGACTTGAAACTTGGAATGCACAAAGAACCTAGGGCTAGGACGTAGGGCTAAAGTAAGACTGGAGTACCCTTACAGCCGTAAATACATAGGCTTAGCAGGAGATTTTGTATGGTTTCAAATTTTTCACTTTTAGGGTGAACAAAAATCATGTAACTGGCGTTATCGCTACGTTATACCGTATAGCGCCATCTCTACAATTTATGTGGAACTTGAATGTAAAACTCTGTGATAGGTGCTACCGAATTTTTTAAATAAAAATTAACTGTCATGTTATTTACTGTTTCCTGACTTTATATTAAGATGGCACTGTTAAGACAAGTTTTCACTTCTGTCGACATTCCCGGAGTGCCGCGTCTTTATCATCCGCAATATGGAAAGGGTAAGATAATGGTTCACAAATATTTTTAACTCTTAGGTCTTATCGATCCTAACCGACTGACTGTCATCTAAGGTCTTCTTATACGTAAAGAAATATATAGATTGCCCATTCTGATGTTTTGGATTGTATTGAGATGAAGCAAAGATTTTTAAAAGACTCTTATATTATGTTGGGCTGAGGAATATTGTTAGTAGAGTATTTTATCCCAGTGGTACCTACCCGGCCGAACTCTGAAAGAAGAGTTCTACCACCAGTACAACTTTCCACATGGTTTAATGATTTTTGACATATTTTGTGGTTTCAAAATAAAAATCACAATGAATTGGAAAAGGACGATTTTAACTGTCGATATTTCGATACATTGGTACAAGTCGTGGTCACGTAGTGACCACGACCTGTGCCACTGGGTCGAACTATCGACAGTTAAAATCGTCCTTTTGATTTTGCAACTACGTATTAATGAAACTTTATATTATTAGTAAGAAAAAGGAGTTTTCAAAATCACTACAAGATAACCCGTGTAAAGTAAGAACAGGTTTCTGTACAACTTCACACCAGAATCCCGTGAAAAATCAAGGAATTCAAGTAGGAAGGTATATTATGTAAAAAAACCGTAATTCACGCGGGCGGAGCCGCGGGCAACAGCTAGTTTAAAATAAATTTAAATATGCATCAAAATTTCACTCGCGGTGGGACTCGAACCCACGTCCCCCAGCTATCGCGGCTGGGAGCTCATCCAACTGAGCTACGCGAGACTGTCTCACCACGACGAAATTCGGATGCATATTGTTTTTCGTTCTTAGGCAGAACTAACGCCATCTATTTGAAAACTTTACAGTTATTCAAATATGCCGAAGTCCCATTAATACCAATGGAGCTAACTTCGAACGAGTAATGACGCCTTGCCGTTACTTATGTACTACTTATATTTTTTATATTATAGTGTTTTTACACACTTAGGAAATTATTCCTATAAATTTAAATATGCATCAAAATTTCACTCGCGAGCTACGCGAGACTAAAAAGTAAAAACACTATAATATAAAAAATATAAGTAGTAAATTTAAAATAGTATTGTATTGAACGAAAATCCTAATACTTCAAACGAGTAACTAACAGTTAACGTTCGTTTAACTATAACACCTAGGTTCTTCCTTCTTGCAGAATCATATGTTCAGCGCAGCCTCTATGTAATTTCATTATCAACTCGATGTTATATATTGCACTAGTTGTAAATGTTGTATGGGATAAATTAGCGTATAGTAGTGGAAAAATTTCAAGGGTTGTATAATATATTCGCCTTTTGAAATATCTCAATTTATCGAAATCACTCCTGGCAATAAAAAATATTTTTATTTTAGAGCCAAAGTTTTAGTCGAAGGTTTAAATTTTTTACGGCCAAACTCTTCGCATAGTTTTGTGCCGTATGCGGTATGTAACTTCGGTTAAAATATTTGAGTTTCCATTAAGTAAAGGAATTCGTCTGGACTGTGTTTACCGTATCCTACATACGGTAAACGCAACTCAAGGCGACTTCAAAACCCTTACCTAACTTCGTTGAAATAATTAATTGTTACAATTTATCGCAGGTCGAAGTTGGCGGTACTGAACAACCGGCACGCGTACTTCCTGCTGGTCGACAACGGGTCTGTGGGGCGCTATGGAGCCGAGATCGTATTGAGGAGGAAGCTGGAAAAGTACATAGCTGCGCAGAAACTACACCCCTGTGAGTACTGCCTAACTGCTATTTAATTTAACCGATTTACACCAGCTTTAATAAAATGTCTGACTCTACTTAGTCTTTCTTATTCTTTGTCACACAATATATACGGACCCCCTGAGAATTATTTCAAATTTATAGATACAAGGATTTGGTCTTGGTAATGACTAATGATTTATGATATGTAAAAAGTTTCAATCAAATCCGAAGTTCCGCTACATTTTTAGATGTGCTACCGGCCAAACCCGATTTCAGGAGCAATTAGTTTTGGCCTAGTCCAAACAAATGAAGAACCTAGTTCTCCGTCGATTGAGCCTTAGATAATGTGAAGAAGCTGGAACTATGGACAAAGTCACCTATGGACAAAGTGCATTCCGACTCGTGCATAACAATCGTAGCGAAAAACAGAAATTCAGCCAGTCTCATTAGGAACTATCTCGTGCCGTGCAATCGTCTTAAATTCAGCTTTGATATAACATTTCTAGAATTTATCAATATAACATCAAACAATTTATAACCGCCTGTCAATTTCGCCCACGGGAACCGATCAGGCGAACGCAAATCGATTCTCAGCCTTAATAACTGCTCGTTCAGCTATTCGGTCGCATTGAGTGCACTATTCAAATACATATTATGTTTCTGAAAGCAATTCAACAATCAGACTATAGATCTGTGAATGCTATTCGCATGGTTTCTGTACGAATAACAAGACTTGTGATACTGATAATTATAAATATTGGAAAACCCGACTGCAAAAATGTCATGCGACCTGCAAAATACACAAAAGACCAAAACAATTAAACATATGACTTGGATATCTCCTTTTAACTTGCATCTCTTTAATCACCTACTCGATATTATGTTTAGTGTTTTTTAATTAATCACTTAGATACAATTTTTTTTTTCTCTATAAGTACAAGTTATTACTCGACTGCGATTTCACCTGATGGTAAGTGATGATGCAGCCGAAGATGTTAACGTACTAACTTGGAAGGGGTAAGTAGAGTCACCCCAACGGTTTCTACACAGCATCGCACCGGAACGCTCAATCGCTTGGCGGTACGTCTTTGCTGATGAATGATACGAGGTAATAAAAAAAAGTAAAAACAAACATACAAGATCCACACGAAACTTAATCCTTCGTTGGCAGTCGGGTAAAAATCGGTAAATATTTCCAAAAACCTGACTGATAAATTTTGTTTGAAATCCAATTAAACTCGAGCGCTTTTCCAAACCACCGGTTATCTTTTCGAAATCTGAATAGCCACGACGGTTTAATTTTTTCAATGGATCACCGATCAATCTTTTTAACGAAGATTAATTCCTGAGAAAGATCACCAATAAAATTGATATTAATATATTGCAAAAACTCGCGATTCGTTGCGGATTAAAATATATCCACCTCAATAGAATAAATCCATTCATTCGATTGAACTGCAGGCAAGGCAAATCGCTTATCAATCAATATTGAAACGATGCGATCGCTAATAAATTGCCTTGCAGTGGATCCGACTAACTGGGAGATAGATTTGAGTGAAGAAGAATTTTTAGCAGAGATATTGCCAACACATTTTTTTTTATTAGTATACTAGCTGTTGCCCGCGGCTCCGCCCGCGTGAATTACGATTTTTTTTTTAAAATTGCGACTATAATTTGAGATTTAAACTATCCTATCTTTCAAGTTGGATCGAACTGCACATGGTGTGCGAATTTTATTATAATCGGTTGAGTGGTTTAGGAGTCCATTGAGGACAAACATTGTGACACGAGATTTATATATATTAAGATTTTTACAAACCACAGACTCCGGGTCTGTGCCCTTTTTGGTATAATTATTATTTTGTTATTTAATTCTAGTTGTTTGACCTACTTGTGCTTCGTACTCCCACATTCACAACAGTTCTACTATAATTATAGTAGTAATCTTATGTTTTATAATACATTTCCTATACACTTAATATTGCCAATACATTTCCTATACACTTGATAGTAGACCTGGGCAAAACGTAGGCCGCCGGAATAATGTTTTTTTAAACTGTACAAGTTAGTACTTGACTGCGATCTCACATGATGATAAGTGATGATGCAGCCGAAGATGTTAACGTACTAACTTGGATGGGGTAAGTAAAGTCACCCCAACGGTTTCTATACAGCATCGCACCGGAACGCTTAATCGCTTGGTGGCACGTCTTTGCTGGTAGGGTGGTAACTAGCCACGGCCGAAGCCTCCCACCTCACAAAATAATAACAAGCTGTTAGCGCGGGATTAGTTACTAATTTGTCAAGTGCGAGTCGGGCTCGCGCAATGAGGGTTCCGTACCAATTCCCCAGTCAAACAACTTACCATATTCAAAATGACGTTTGTTGTATGGGAGGCCCCCTTAAATATTATTTTTATTTTATTTTAGTTTAATTATTAATTTTTAAAGTGAATAATAATATATATGACCAAATATTCTGTAAGTATTTTAAGCGTCTACCAGTTGCCGTTATCAATGTCGAGCGAAAACGACGATATATGCGACCCCCCTTAAATATTTATTCTATTCTATTTTTAATATTTTTCGTAATAGCGGCAACAGAAATACATCATCTGTCAATACATCATCAAATACAAAATCTCAAGTCTGTAGCTGTCACGGTTCAGGAGATACAGCCTGGTGACAGACAGACGGACGGAATTGGGTTCCTTTTTTTACCTTTTGGGTACCTACCTACGGAACCCTAAAAAAACAGAATCATCAAAATCGATTCACCCAGTCAAAAGTTATGAGGTCACAAATATAATTTAAAAAAAAACTTACAATCGAATTGAGAACCTCCTTTTTGTTATGAAGTCGCTTAAAAATACTGACACAAGTAGGAACAGGCTCGTCCTCCGACTCGTCTGAGGATTCTGCCTCGCATTCTTCACCGACCACGAACGCCAGTAAATCGTAGTACCATAGATGAGGCGTGTACACATCCACGCTGTCCACCCGCGACCGACTGTCCAGCACTTTCTTATGCTCCCGCCGCATACACGCCCGCAAGCTTTCTATCTTCCTCAGTATATGGACTCTCGTAGCCGTCGGCTCATATTCCTGCACCAACTCAGTGAGCCTCGTAATCGCTTCGTGACGTTTCTTCCTGTTCTTGTACAGCAAACTCTTTCTGTCCCATAAACAATCCAGCTCTTTGTAGAGTTGGATGAATTTCCTGAGCAATTTACGCGGGAACACGACGTGGTTGTTGTCGGCCATCTTGTCTTGCGAGCGGCGCGGCGCGCAGGTCACTGGACGGCGAACGTGTTGGATCGGTCGCTCGTGCTAGTAGGCTCGGGCGACGAGTATCGATATCTGCATTTTAATATCGATGTTTTTAATCGAGTAACCGCATCTATCTGCGGTACACATTTCTTCCAGAAACTTACAAAAACGTGGGTATGGATTATTGCATGTTAAATTTCTAGACCACAGGAGAATGATTTAAACTTTTAAAAGAATTCTTACTTGCATTGGTGAGCATGAAAATATGCGAAAATTTTTATACAAAGCGATCCCAGGGAAATAAAGAAATAATGAATAATATTTTTATTTCTCAACATTATGCCACACTTAAGGTTATTTACTAAAACGCTGCCTGAAGCTTTCACCACCCGGTCAAAAAATACCAAATTATTGCCCAAGTGACGCACATATTAAGTATGGCAGATATCCTTTAAATGTTTTCATGTACAAGTATACTGATTGTATATGTAATGTATAGTATATTGATTTTGTTGACATTTTATACTCGAGTCATTATTAAAAACAGAGTAATATTATTTTGACTCTCGAATACCGGTACCATTTACTATCGATACGATGTTATCGATTTATCTTTACGGGCCATCACTGGTCCTGCGGTTCACGGCCCCGTTTAGACCGTGCGCCGCCCCTCCCCGCTCCTCGACGAGCATGTACGCACACACCCGCTCGATAATAATAATACGAGTATATTTGTCGCTCCGTTCGCTGCGGTAGTGCGCCACATTTGGCGGTTTATCTCACATGGAAATACAGTGCGACAAGGCTATCTTGAAGCGTGGCTAAAATCGGAACTAACGCCGCTATATTGTTGTACTGTTTGATAGTTTGCTCTGCCGGCATATCGCTATTGTATGTTGTGTTGTTTTTGCTTAATATTAACTAAAATAAAACTGAAATTTAGGTGCCAAGAGAGCCTTGTCGGACTGAACTACTGCAATTTGCATCGTTACTACTTTTTTGTTTTTATTGAACTCACTCCTTTTAAAGTCTTTCTAAGAATTAAAATTGTTCAAATCTAAGTCAATTATTATTCCAAACATGTTCCAAACATACAAAATTATTTTCTAATATATAAAATTCTCGTGCCATTTTGTTTACAAACTCCTCCGAAACGGCCGTACCGATTGTTAGGAAATTTTCTATGTATGTTCAGTATGTCTCAGAGTAGTATGAAATAAGTATGTCTCTACTCTTGTTTTCCTAATAAATAATTAGGTGCCTATGTATGAGGTTATCATAATTTTGAAGTCGATTGTTGTTTTTCTGCGGAAAATACTCGTTTTCAAGTCTCTTTTGTCCCCAAACGCCATCAGTCTATAGCTGTGATGCTGTTTCTAGTCATTTTTGTATGAATTCTGATGAAAGGTGCTGTATAGACCACGCTTTCCTTTTAAAACTCGCTTTTAACCTCCGATCAAATACGGTGCGCCATCGAAGCTTTTAAAGCATTGGAGAATTTTCTAGAAGGTATTTCACAGAAATATCGCACCGTAGTATTTTCTATAATATTTCATAATGGAAGGTGACTTCAGAGCAGGATATTAAAGTGAGTAATCGAGTTATTCGAGTGGTCGATACATTATACTGGCTATTGTCCGTCCATCGCGCGCCTTAAAATTCTGTTTTCAGGGTTCTGTATCCAAAGGGAAAAACGGGACACTATTACTCAGATTCCGCTGTCTGTCTATCCATCTGGCACCAGGCTATACGAGTAGGTATCTCATGAACTGGTGATAATTAGAATGTTGAATTTTTCACGGGTGATTTCTGTTGCCGCTATCGCAACAAATACTACAAGTCAGAATTGAATAAAGCTCTCATACAATAATCGTGATTTTTGCTCGTTTATGAATTCGGGACCTAAAACAAAACACCCTTTTTATTTTCATTATGATTTCACCCACCGTTCGATAGATGGCGCTGTATTTAGTTAGCTCGCGCTAATGAGTTCAATACCAAACATATAGGCACGTGAATGCATGCGTGACCATTCTGATTTCTGTTTGCTTGACTAGCAAGAGGAATAAAACTTTGATTTTAAATTTTCAAAGATTTTCGTAGATTTTCGTCGCGAAGGATTTTGTTAAGGAAAAAATCCATTTTCTTTCACCGGGCTCCCTGCCCGATACCTTCCGAAAGGAAACATTGTAAAGAACGGTCTATATCTTAACATTGATCTTAGATCATTACTGGGAATACAGTTATCTGCGAATTCATTGGCAGTCGTAAAATTAGGGCGTAAAATGTATATTTTACGATGTCGCAGTTAAAAAAACGTGCGATATCAATGTCATAGAGCCAAGTGTCGTAGCACCTCGCGCAAAGATGGTTCCGTATACACTATACAGCACTTGTGCGATATAATATAACCAAATGTAGCCTATGATCCGAAAACTACACAATTTAATAATTGTTTTATTTAAATAAATTTTTTCTTGAATTTATTTTCACCAAATCTTTAACTGATTTTATTTTGTAACTATTTTGTGTGCGTATAGATTACAAACGAAACTTTAGGTTTGGAATAATAATTAAATAATGAAATGGAAAAAGAGGTCTGTATTTTTCGCCCGCTGACTGCTGCTGAGCTGCACCGTTTATAAACATCCGTACCTCCACGAAAAAAGCACGAAAGCCTTATATAAAAATAAACACCTGTTTGTTGGCCTGTATTGTACCGATATCACTTTTTTTCTAGAACTGGTAAAATCATCAGTTTGAAATTGATATCAAATGCTAAGGGAAAATAGTTTTACTGCGTTTTTTTTAATTTTTAAACCTCCAAGGGACTATTTGTATTATGTGATTGATTGTATTTGTATGAAAGTGATGCTAGACGGACAACAATATATAGTAATTGTTGAGTTTCTGCTATTGAGATAAGTACGGATCCCTAAAAAAAGGTGCGACACCTAATAAAAAGTACCTTTGAAAGTTTTATTTCGCGACTGTAGACTGAGGTTACAGCCTCGCTACAATATTATCTTTACTTTACGACCTTTTTAAGATTCCGAAATGTCAATCTAAAGCTTTGAAAAAGTAGGTTTTCATTGCGGATTGAGAATGTAAGTAAGAGTTTTCGCACTGGCGCATTTGAATGGAAGCTTGCGGGTTCGATTCTCGCCATGTGTCACTTTAGAATATTAACATTTCTTAATTAGCTTAGGGTCTGATTAGCAACAAAGACTCGCCAAGCGATTAAGCGCTCCGGCACGATGCTGTGTACAAACCGTTAGATGTGAGTTACTTAGGCCTTCCAAGTTGTACGATAACATAATCACCTACCATCAGTTGAGATCGCAGTCAAGTAGTAATTTGTAGAGGATAAAAAAGACTTATGGTAACTAGCTGTGTTCGCAGCCTCCCACCAGACCATACTTGCGCCAATTAAAAAAATGAAAATCCAAACTGACCCGTGTCGGGAAGGAATTGAACCCGAGGACCATCATACCATAACCCCATATAAGTCCATCATGTCGCCGCATCACTGATTGAGATTAATGATGAATGAATGAATGAATTTTTTTTGCTATAATCTGTTACTTGAAAAAAATCTGTGTGGCACAATATGCTGGATCACCACCCACATAAACACTAGACACAATTCTTCCAACACTTTGTTCGACGCACGTTTCGTCCCGACACCGGGACATCCTCATTGACTTCACAATGCGAAAATTCTACGATTTATATTATTTTTATATATTATTGGACCATACAGATAATTTTTTTTTTCAAGTAGCCGATAACAGCAAAACAATTTAATCTCTTCTGCCATGCTCCTGTCAATTCGTTCATCCAAAAAAGCTGATAAGTTCATAGCGAAAGTTTATTCGAAGTTCGTAAAACTTTTATATTATCAACGAGGCAAAGTTTAATTGGATGAAATTCTATAAACATTTTGGAGGAATCTTAAGAGCGGCTTACATGTCGGAACTATGCAGCCAGCCAGAGTTTTGGATTCTTGCCATTTCTACCAAAAGGCCAGAACCAGCATCATACTCGTAACTATTACTGTAAGTACTCAAATAGTGTAGTGAAGGTGGTGTACTATTTGAGTACATACTCTACGTCGTAAATTAAAAATAATAATATTATTGGTTTATTTATCTGTTATCTTGAAACACACACTATCACTCATTTTGAGGTAAAATTTCGATAGTAATAAATAATAAATAAATAATTTATTGCTCACAAGCTTTACAATTACATACATTTTAGGTTGAGCGTCTGATGCCTACAATGAGTATAAAAATAACTTGTGTTATAGGCATCAGAGCTCTGCCTTCTAGGAAAAGGTTTGTAAACGTTCGATGTTTGTGAAGTCCTGTTATATTTTTATTTACTTATTAATTAATTTACTTGGCTTTTGCACAGCAATCAGTTTAACACACCTTTACATACTGCGGCATCGCTTAAGAAGGTCTTGGCTTATAATCAAAATATTTCACTTTGTAATAACGTTCAAAGCCGCCCACTGACTACAGTTACTCGTACCTGCTTTAATTAACATCTTCGTGGTTTGAGCACGTCTGAAGATTAAGATTTTCATAATTTATCCTGCGTTATAAGCAACCAACAGTTGGGCCTATATTTATAATAATATTATCCTCTTTGTTGCAGACACACACTCATCAACCCCGGTCGTGTGCCTCGTGATAGAAGGCGGGACGAACACTGTGCGTGCCGTGTTGGAATACGTGACAGACAACCCGCCCGTGCCTGTAGTGGTCTGCGATGGCAGTGGCAGAGCGGCCGATCTCATCGCTTTCGTTCACAAGTGAGTTCAACACAAAATCATTGTGTGCCTTTTCCTAGAAGGCAGAGTGAACACTGTAGGTTCTTTGATGGAATATGTGACAGACAACCCGTCTGTGTCTGTAGTGGTCTGCGATGGCAGTGGCAGAGCGGCCGACCTCATCGCTTTCGTATACAAGTGAGTCCAACACAGAGTCATGTGCCTCATCATAGAAGGCAAAACGAACACTGTACGTGCCGTCTTGATATACATGGTAAATAGACCACCGTGCCGGTGCCTGTAGTGAGTTAGACTGTTAAACACAAAACATTGTGTGCCTCGTCATAGAAGGCAGAGCAAAAACTGCAAGCCGTGTTGGCATACATTACAGATATCCCGCCGGTACTTTTCGATGGCAGAGGTAGAGCAGCTGACTCGGCTGCCTCATACTAGAAGGTGGGTCATTCACTATGCCTATCTTCTAAGAAGTCACCATGAGTTTGCCAGGGCGGTGGGCCATAGAAGTAGGTATGTTCTGGTCTTCCCGTTTCACTACACACAGTCATACATTTTCGTTTGACTGGAGTTATTTGATTGGTTTAACGAAGGTTTTATAATAATTTAGTGCAAAAAATCCGCCATTAAATACATGCAAAACGTAGGCTTGTCATGGGCAAAAATATATCACTCCCAAACTTGTGTAAACTTTCCGAAAATTTTCAAACTAGAAAGATTTACTGTGCGGGTCCATATGCTTCGCATAATATGAATTCCCAACAATCTCATGAGGGTAGGGGCGTATCACTAACGTTTTGACCCTGCAAAGTTCTTACCAACTAGCTTTAATCTCGTATCAGTAATCCTTGTATACTTGTAATGTTAAGTATAGTCGTTCGATATAGCCTAGTGATTTTGCAATTTGTCTCATACTCAGGAGTCGGGAGTTCGAGCTCTTGGCACGTATTTGTTATTTCTTTGGAATAAATAAAATAACTTTGAGAAGTTTTTTTTTTTTCATACACTGTTAAAAAATTGTTAAAGCTATGTTGGTAGTTACTAGAACTTCGTATCTTGCGTAGTTCATCAAGAGAGGCATCACCGCGGTGTCTTGTATTTTACCGTAAAGAAGTAATTTAGGGAACTCTACGAAGATATGGTAACTGGGCAAAATGAGGCCTAGGAACTCATGCTTCAGGAAGATGAGCACAGTGCAGTGTGTCGTATGATACTGCAATGCAAAATGATAGGACGCACTACAAGTCACATGGGCATGCGTATGGCACAACATCAGGTGATCGTCTTCATCGTCGCATCATTCGTTGTTATAAAAAAAGTACAGCAGACACAAACTTGTATACTAAAGACAGGGCGAACAGCGATATAATCATGATGATTTTTATTACCAGGTATGCATCAGAAAGTGGGGAGCAAACCGTGCTGGAGTCGATGCGTGACTACCTGATCTGCACCATCCAGAAGACCTTCGAAGTGGGCCTGCAGCAGGCGGAATGCTTGTACAGCGAGCTCTTGCAATGCACGCGGAAAAAGAACCTGGTAAGAAGGTGCTTTCACAGAAAGAACGCGGAAGAAGAAGAAAAGAAAAAAAATGAATCCGGGGGCAATCGCGTGAGAAATACGTAAGCGAATTCAACTCGTTAATTGACAGAATGTGCTGTTTACATTTTTTCAAACCAATCAGGTGGCAGAATGTATTGACGATAATATATCGATGAATATGTGTTTCTTACACAATCGCCTAGCTTGCCTTAAAGAGAAAGGAGGCGGAATTTTCTAAGCAAACTTACTTCAACCTGGATTTCAATATTGCTTTCCATCAGACATGACTGTAATTCTATCATAAAACTTCTATCTATCTATCTATCTATCTATCTATCTATTTATCTAATTTAGCGAAAGCTTATCTTTAATTAAAATACTTAAGCTCAAGTGCTTTCTGATGGAGGTGCAGCTATTTCATGGCAGAGAGCATGACTTTCTCATGTTTAGGGATACTCGACGTATCCCTAAACATGAGAAAGTCTTCCACTTCATCCTTTCTTTACACTAAAAAAGAAAGTGTGAAGTATACTCTATCTCAATAGCATGGAGTATAAAACTTGATTAACATACTCGTGATATACCTACTCAAAAGTCACTCGTCGACAGTTTTTAATATTTGAAGGGTGAGTGTCAACAGCCTTTGTTCCATCAGCTGTGATTGCGCGACGCTTCAATGTGACCCCAATTTGCCCTCATAGAAACAGATTTATATGCATCGTCGACTAATTGAAGCCACTGGCAAGGAAAATTGAGCGTTTCGTTGTACAGCCCACTGGGCACCAGTATAATAAAATAAGACTGAAACAAAATTAAATTGCACAGCTCCTAGAATATTTAAATGTTGAAAACTTTGCGAGGGGAATTCTGACTCAAGTATACACCAAAGAAAAAGAAGAATAAATATTAAATACGGCCTTTTGTCCAATAGAAAATATTAGACCTAATATCGGTTTGGTTGTGGTATGGTAGTTTTAAACAGTTGATGGACCGATTTTAATAGAGCCTTAATTCAGTCCTATTTTGAAGATTATCAACTCTCTTTAGTTTGTTGGACTTTGTCACCATTTAATCGTCACTATGTAAAATGGATTAAAATAAAATCATATTATCACGTATTACAATAGTATTTAAAACGCGTTCTGGTACTATATAATATCACCAACAGCATTTCGTATTTTACGGAAAAACTAAACAAACTCGTGTGGAATATGTTACAAAATATGATGGCAATAAAATTTCCCTACACTAGACAAGCGTTCAGAGTATTCCAATATTTATGTTAGACATCTCAATTCTCGGATACCGAAGTTACGGGATAGAGTACGAGTTATACTCGTAAATACGGTTTATTGCGAAGGATTTTTAATCTGTAAATGTCGTCTCCGTGTTTGTAGAACTTAATTACAAGTTAACGGACAATGCAATAGAAAATTCAAAGTACTCGTTTCAACCTAAAGACATTCATTGCTGGACATAGGCTACACGAGGGGATCACATTATGCCATTTGCATTCAGTGGCTCCTGCGGCTTTATAAACCCCAATCCAGAATTTTCTCATTTTTCGTTATGTGGCTTGTCAACACTGCGTATACCGTGTTTTGCGGGTCATGCGTACCAAAGATTTAAGTCGCTAGTTGAGCCTTAAACCTCCAAAAAATCTCCATGTTTTTTGTTTTGTGTGCGACACGTTGTCATCTTACACACACACACAGTGGCATAAGAAATGTTGATATAGCGAGGTCTCATTTACTCTTAAGCGTAATTTGCACTTGCGTTCTCTGTCACACAATCTCACACTACAGTATGTTGAGAGCACTCACTCACCGTGTTTGTGGAAGTTTTCGATGTGCGCAATGTAGGCTTATGGTATCTTGCGATTGAAATCTTTGATGCGTACCATATTATTAAAGTGTAGACACCACTTTTTTAACAATATTTTTGTCTTTGTCACTCTCACGAAAACGTTGATGGGTGCGACATGCAGTGTCGCGGAAGAACATAACAGAAAAACGACCTTTTACCTAATTTCTCTAAAACTACGCCAGTTATCAAAAATCTGTTTCTCAACGTTTTTAGATATTATTATAACCGACACATTAAAACAAAAATTACAATTACACCCATTGTAGTTTCGAAATAAAAGAAGAAAAACTGAGATTTTAGAGCAACTTTTGGGAGAACTTTCTATCGAGAAAATTTTATCCAATCGTGTTTCTGCTTCTCAACGATTTTAGATTAAAGACCCAAAATACATGACGTATTAATTTAAAAGTAATTGTTTTTATAGTTTTTAAACAAAACTTAATTAAAGATCGCTTAAATACGGCTTCTACGCCGCTAACTTGAAGCTTTCCTCCCTGCAGATCACAGTGTTCAGGATACAGGAGCGCGCGGAGGGCGGCGAGGTCCAGGAGCTGGACCAGGTGATCCTGACGGCGCTGTTCCGCGCCCAGCACCTGTCGCCCAGCGAGCAGCTGTCCCTGGCGCTCACGTGGAACCGGGTGGACATCGCGCGCTCGGAGATCTTCGTGTATGGACAGGAGTGGCCACCGGGTAAGACTCATTACCATCATCTCAGCTTGCGGGGGTGCACTATTGCTCATAGGCATATTGACTTTTTCTTGCTACGGACAGCGACGGCGCGAGGCGAGTCCGTCTTTGTATCGTCCTGCCCCAGAATGGGGAGAGTGAGCACATACGGACAAGGAGCGAGATGAAACAATTTGTAGGGAGTGAAGAAGGCGCTCCGTGAACACGCCAAGAGCAAGTACCGAACGGGCGCCCTCCCGCGATTCAGCCCCCATAACCGCGAGGTTGATTAGGCCATGGGTGGTGGAGGGTTGTCCCTATATTGCTCATAGGCCTTCACAAGCACGCACCACTACACCTTTAGTTCGAGCCATTTGTACACCCCCATGCGTTTTTAAAGATTGATTTTGCATCGCTTTCAAACGTAATTGTAATTGAATGCATGGAGTAACTTGTCAATAGTCAATTTAAACTATACTTGTCAATACCAATTTTGTAACAGGTAACCCTCAATGCGCGAGCTCGAATTGCATTGACCAATTCTTATCGTATCGCAAATTGTCATATGGCTAGAGTTGTCTGTCCTATCATCGGTCCGATGAGCTGGAGGTCGCCACACACTACACTTATTTGTACGCGGGTTCCACTCCAACTTTCTGGCTCCAAGTTCCAACAGCCATCGGCGGTATAAAAATACTGCGGAACTGTGGATTTTTTAGGTTTCTTTGTTTTTTTTTATTGGAACAGGTGGGGAAAACCGAGAAAAGTTTTGCCTTTGTCATTCTTATGTAACATTTTTTATTCGTTCCATTTGACCAATCGGAACATGCCATTTTTGCCATCGGGAAGAAGTCATAATAATGGCGACGGCTCCTGAATCTATAAATATTGTTTTCAGAGCAAACTTTCCGATTTAATCAAAAAATCTAAATCTTATAACGAATAACAAGGATCAACGGTTTAGCGTTCCATAATTTATATTGTTTCAGCAAATATAAAAACTAATTAACTTTTTTTTTATCTTTCGCAATCCGTTATCTAATCCTGCCGGGTTTGGCGTTTGGGTATAATTAACGAAAAATGTAATCAGATATTTTTGTGTGGTATGTGGATACGGTATTTTACTCATATTTTTTATTGCTTTATTGTAAAGTAGGTTAAAAATATAATGTAATACATTCCAAATAAAATTCTTATCCGACAAGGAAATTATAAGTTGCAAGCATTTGAATTTCTCTTTTGTCCCTTTGTCGCTAAACGAAAATTTGTATGAATCAAAAGTAATTATGACATGAGTCTAATCAGGATTTTAAAATTACTCATAACTTTTTCGTTATTTGCTAGATTTAATTTGTGTTTTCGTTTTGAATTTTTATTTATTTTCAAAATTGAATTAAATAGATCAATATTTTGATTTGAGTAAAATTCCTTATAAGGATGCCTTCAAGGGAAGGGTGAATACACGTTTTCTAGGCAAGCCCACTCCATAGAGCTTTCATCATTGCTTTCCATCAGGCATGATTGTCGTCAAGCGCAAGCCTATCTACAGTAAATAAAAGTTATGTACTGACTGATTAAAGTTAAACCAAACTTAGAACAAGGTTTAAGATTGTGGGCAGACTCTATACAAGTTGTACAAATTACCTCCAGCCTCGCGGGAATCGGTTTTAATTAAAGTTGCATTAAAAATGTCCCGGCTTTTAATTTCCAAGTTATAAATGGCTTATTTATGCTTGAGGCAATTTTTATAATAACAGTTGCACTTATTATGATGACTTCCCTAGCGCAGTTGGCGTGTGGTTTTTAGGGTTCCTTCCCAAAAAGGGTAAAAAATGGGACCCCATTACTAAGACTTTGCCGTCCGTCTGTTCGCCTGTCACTAGGCTCTACTCAAACAGATACAAAATTTTCTCGGTATACTTAACTACTACAAATACAGGATTTATACTTCATAAAGATTATTATATCAAATAGGGTAAAATCACCGATATGAAACTAAGGATGAGGCCATCGGAACAATTACGTCAGTTTCTTCAAACAAGAAAAAAGTAGCGCCATAAGAATGTCAAAATTTCCACAAATACGGCGCAACATCCTCCGTGAAGCAGGGGACGCACGCTCGGATTCGAGTGGGAGGTCGCGGGTTCGATTCCCGCCACGGGCCGCTTTGGAATTTTATAATTTCTAAATTGGCTCAGGGTCTGGTCTGGTGGGAGGCTTTGGCCGTGGCTAGTTACCACCCTACCAGCAAAGCGATTTAGCGTTCCGGTACGACGCTGTGTAGAAACCGTTGGGGTGAGTTCACTTACCCCTTCCAAGTTAGTACGCTAACATCTTCGACTGCATCATCACTTACCATCAGGTGAGATCGCAGTCAAGTACTAACTAGTATAGCGAAAAAAAAAAAAACATGGTGGAAATCGTCCCTGTGGAATCTAACAAGTATAGTGATCTGTGGCGTGGACTGCGGTCCATAGATAATACTGCTGTCGGCTTACAACTGACGATGTTGGTGTCAAAACAAACATTTTTGACACCAGTAAACTGGCAACATTTTTTCGTGCAGTCCGCCGAGTCCTGTGTATTGTCCTGTTACTAGTCCTAAAGAATACATGACTATTATTACTGGTAACTCAATCTCAATAATCTTTCAGAAACATACCTAAAGGGCGGACATAAAATACGTGAGGGTCAATTTTTGAAAGAAAAAATTAATAAAGCTCGATTGGACGAGATTAAATAAATAAAACCTTTCATACATACCGTGATTTTTACGATCAAAGACACTTTATTGGAAATAACTTCGTTGATGACCGGGGTGAAGCCTTTCTCACAACAAAAGGACACCACTTTACGTCGGTCGTTTCATAAGGGAGATGTAATATTAGTATGTTTCAGTTTTTATATGAAAAAAAAAATGAAAATGAAAATGAAATTTATTTTTACCATCGTACATCGTTTTACAATGGTTTTGGGGATCCTGGAGTAAGTTTATTATATAAAACCTGTATCCCAGAATCCTCGCTCTTCCTGTTTGTATAATTATAACAGTACTTACAAGTCGACAACAGAATAGAATAGCTTACGGTATACTTATGGAATGTAATGAAATGAAATTCTTTATTTCACATAGGCTTAGATATAAGCTCTCATGAAATGTCAAGACTCTACCGCCAGGTTCGGGAAGCAGGTTTGCACCGAGAAGAACTGGCAAGAAACTCGTGACTTGCTCTTTTCAAAAATATACTTATACATATAGTTTTAATTTGTATGCGTGTTTATGTGTGTGTGTATGTGTGTTATGAGATTTAAAAATTTTGATAGAACCGAGAAATGAGGGTTCCATTTTTAACATTTTGGTATGGAATCCTAAAAACAAAAAAATTGTCAAGTGCGAGTAGGGCTCGCGCACTGAGGGTTCCGTACTATGATCCAGACCCATTCTCAATAGTATTAAAGTAAATTAAAAACCCCTGGCCACCAAATTCAAAAACGAGCAAAAAAATCACATAAATCTGTGACTATTTCAAGTCTGTAGCTCTCACGATTCAAGAGATACAGCTTGGAGACAGACGGATGGACGGACGGCGTAGTCTCAGTAATAGGGTCCCGTTTTTACCCTTTAGGTTTACAATTTTAAACCTATTAATATTACTTGTGAAAGTGAATAGCAATAGTTTTAAATCTGTCCGGTGAGTTTAAAGATTTGCACCTATAATAATATGAAGCTTTCAATAAAACTGTCTAATAAAATATTCTAGTGCATCGAGGTGTTAACAGAGGTAGGTACGCTTTTTAAGAATATAACACTTAAATAATGTCTAGACTTAGAGATTGTCCATATAATAGTAAAACTTATTTTCTGAAAGGCGATCCTATACTAAGCGTTGTTCCCAAATTTAATCCTTTGTTCCCAAATTTAATACCCTTTAACATTGTAGTAAGAATTCAGCAAGTTCATTGGGAACTCACTACTAAGTTGCTGTTAAGGAGCACACCACGGATGTGCCCGCGAAATTCAAATTTTTCGTGGTTTTTCGCGATTTTTAAGCTAATAAGACATAATAGGCTTATGGCTGTCAAATTGCGATAATCCCAATATCTTCTTCACGTGTTTATATAAAAATCTCTGCTCGAAAGTGTCGAGTTAAAGAAATTAGTCCGAGATTTGCGAGTTACTCACATAAAACTCGATACTCGGACTAATATCCTAGGATACACATTTTTATGCAAATATTTTGATATAATCATGTAAAGATGATACTGCCATTCTCGCAAATTGATTGCCATAAGCCTATCATGTCTAATTAGCGTACAAATTGCAAAAAACCATGAAAATTTTGAATTTCGCGGGCAGACCCGTTGAGTTCACGTTAAGTACTTATAGTTAAGATAGATAGATCGTATATTTCTGTTACTTTATTGCATTAGTTTAAAGTCTCCCATTAGAATGAGCTTTCAAGTTTCTCTTTAGATGGGTAGATGAATGTAAAGTGAACTTTTAAGTATCTCTTTTTGTAGTAAACTGAAAGGTAAATCTCGACAATTCCTTCTAGGAAAACCTTTACGGGAATCTTGTGTACTTGATAATTACCTATTTTTAATGTTCGCAAATGTGCGCGCTGGGCCGACATTGTTTGTTATACCGAAACCTACAACCATTTTCATTCTGAGATAGACCTGATTGTGACGCCTAAATCTATGTTAATATAAAGCTGGTTTGTTTGTTGTAATATAATAAGTATGAATGAATATGAATGAATGAATATACTTTTATTGCACACCATAAAGTCAAACAAAGGACAACACAAAAATTACAAAGAATAGGTACACAATTTGGCGGCCTTATCGCTACCTAGCGATCTCTTCCAGGCAACCAATGCTGTAAAGGATTTTTGTTGCAGATACTAGAGGTAGGTGGTGCAAATACATAAAAAATAACTAAATCATAAATAAATATATATGTACACAAAGTAATACAAACATAAAATACATAATACTATATGTTATATTATACAAAATACAAATAAATATAAAATACTTACACATACTAATAAATATAAAATACATACAAATACATCTATACTTATAATAAAACTGTAAAGGGTCGAATTCTGTACATTAAAGATATTTTGAAAATTTTTGTTGGAGGACACTATTTAGTCGATACTGAAGCCAAAACTGTAATTTGTTTAATTTTTGTCTGTCTGTCTGTCTGTCTGTCTGTTTCAAGACCGCGCATCACGGCTAATCCGCTGGATGGATTTGAATGAAACTTGACATGATTATAGTTCATACCCCGAGGTAGGACATAGGATACTTTTTGTCCCGAAATTCATCATGGTTTCCCTGGAAGACGGCATCAAAGTCAAAATGTGTATTTACTTTTAATTCATTAACGCGTTGTCCGATTTCATTCATTCTTTTTTTGTTAGAAAGGAGGTTCTATAAAATTATTCCATACACATATTGTGAATATTATTAAAAAGTCCGGGACACCACAGGTTAATTTGTTGTAAAGCGATATTTGTACGAATATAACTTCACGCTGGTAGAGCTGCGGGCGTAGTATCGTATAAAAACTCAATTACAACATATTAGTAGCATAGCAAGCTATAACGATGAATCTATAGCGCTGTAGGTTACTCAAAGGCGTATCTTTGTTCACCAGGCTGAATAACGTCATGACCCCAAACTCAATGGTTCTTAGACTTTTCGCCGTTTTCGTGTCAAAAATTAGGCATTTGTATGGCATTAATTCATGAAAATCTTGAGTTAATTTTTTGGTAGGCAAAATTTAGATAGATACTCCAACAAATGTGTGCAGCATGTGACTTAGGAAGATTTTGGCATGGTGGGAGAAAGATCTCAATTGACCAACCAATAGAGCACTGGGATCCCGTTACCTCGTTCCCCGCGCCCCGCTTGTTAACCAAAGAGACCCAAAAGCATCTTCTGCGCATCTAACAACTCTTGCAAACAGTAGGATACCTATACCTATACCTATACCTATACCTCTCCTACCTACCTTAGTTGGATAGATTAATTTGTTTTGATATAATCCGCTACTTGATAAGATTCTGTATGGTACAATATGCAGTAACACTGCCCTCATGAAACACCACGCACAATTTTTAAACACTTTCTTCGACGCACGTTTTGTCCCGACACCGGGATATTCTCAGGAGATGTTGACTTCACAAAGCGAAATCGTACTCTACGATAGGAACACGTATTACAATATGCCTTTCCTTCCAGGTGCACTTGACGAAGCGATGATGCAGGCATTAGAACACGACCGCATAGACTTCGTGAAGCTCCTTCTAGAGAACGGCGTGTCCATGAGGAAGTTCCTCACCATCCCTCGGCTGGAGGAACTGTACAACACCAAGAGTGGGCCGAGCAACACCCTCCGCTACATCCTGAGGGACGTGAGGCCGCATCTTCCTCGAGGATACGTGTACACGCTGCACGATATCGGTCTGGTGATTAACAAACTCATGGGCGGCGCGTACAGGTAAGATAAGAACACATAATTTTTTTTATGCGGGTATGAAATCCCTCACGGATGGCTTTCAGTAGGCTATGTCCAATTCGCACGGACTAAAACAACTTACCCGTCTTCTGAGACAGCACGGAACCGCTAAGAATTACTTCGTGTTGACCCCCTAGTTCCCGTTCTTCTCCTTTTCTGCTTTCTCTCTTTCTTCCTTCTTAACATTTTGCTGTTTTTCAGATGGTCGCCTCGCGCCGGATACTTTGCTCGCGTTAGTTCTTGTACGGTCTATTTCACGCGCTGCGTGCGAGGCAACCTTAGTACGTCGAATAAGATAAAGTTACGCGATAAAAAGAGACTACAACTTTGCGTTTTTTGCGTGTTCTTTCCGGAGGTGTGGCCAGGCGCTATTGCGAACTGTGTCAGTTTTTGTGTCAGCGCTAGAGTCGCTATTTCTTTAAATAATCTTGAGGAGTGAGCCTTCTGTACCGTTAGGTTCTATTATGTATTCCGGTATTCTATATTGATATCGGTCGTTTTGGATGCGTTTGAGATAGAAACATGTCGATCACTCTTTTCCATCAGTATATGGCATATGGGACGAAAAATTGTTTTTTTAGTTAATGACAGTTGTCTTCCATATAATTTGTCGTCCGTACACACGCCATTTCCTGTACATTTTCTGAATGTCGTTGCATTTAATTGGAATGAAATTCAATAGAATGGAATAGGCGATGGAGTTTTTAGGCAGAATAATTATTGTTCCAAGATTAATTTAAGGTTTCAGCGCGTATTTTCACAGTATTACCCGATTTCATTGTGTTCGAGGATCACAAAGAACGATCCATCCGAACTCGCGGGTCTCATGAAAATGCGATTTCCTCGGAATAAATAACCCTACTCCTTATCTGCTAAATACAGCGCGCTCGTTGATATCTTTGCCCTTTGTATGATAATATCTGATCAAGGAGAAAATTTACATATTTACAAGCTTTTATGCCGTTATGTCAATAGGTACCTATATATTCTTTTAGAATTTTGCAAGATAAACAGCCGTGAATGATGACGGGTGTACAAACGGACAACAAAGTGATCCTATAAAATTTCCGTTTTTTTGGGCCGAGGTAACGGAACCATAAAAATACTATCTCTTGAACAATAGAATTGAAATTATGCATGAGTATAGGTAGTTAAGTAACTAATTACATTAAGGACTCTTTTACATTTGTTAGCTCTTGCACTAATCTTTGTGTGAATTTTTGCGAAAGT
This sequence comes from Coenonympha glycerion, assembly GCA_963855885.1. Lineage (NCBI taxonomy): Eukaryota > Metazoa > Arthropoda > Insecta > Lepidoptera > Nymphalidae > Coenonympha > Coenonympha glycerion. The sequence goes on from OY979646.1 coordinate 12,362,458, forward strand.
GTAATAATAATTACCTATCACACTTATTATACTCGTATCTAGGTGTGTACGTTATGTAGAAATATCCATTATACTTAAGTGTATTTAGAAATTACCCAAAGTAAAAACATGTCATAAATCCTAAAATCCGTTCGACATACCGACAACAGTAACTGACAAAGTTAACGAACGGAAAATAATATTCAATTTCGTGAACAAGCTCTCAATTAAATACCGGAACGAAACAAAAGGGAACATAGCAAGAACTATCTGGCAATATTTCCACTCGATATCAGAGGATTTATTGGAAGTACAGATTGGAGAGATCGCTTGCATATCGTGCATAATGGCTGTTAATTTGCTGTGACATGAAACTGGCGTTTTAATTTTTGCACGTAGAAGTAAGGATACTTTAGATAAGCAGCTGTATCCACATGACTTTTCCATTTCTAAGATTGCTTTTGTTACCAAAAAAATCCATATTCTTCTTAGCACCAGATATATTACGATCTAGCACCAAAGTACCCCTAAAGACAGATCAAAAAAGTCCAAACTCGATGGGGTTGTGTCGTTTTACTACCTAGTTCCTATGGGCACCTTCCGGTAACATCATCTCAGTAATCTTGTCATAATAATTTGGCATCGTCATACGATTAACAGTATGCAAGCAAAATTTTAGCTCAATTGGTATTCCGAAAGTGAATCAAATTTAACTTGCAAGATACAGAAGAGTACAGAAGACAAACATCGGGACGGCTGAAAATAAAATATAATTAAAACTTGTATACACCTTCTCTCAAAATTCTTTCGGTGGGAATTTGGATCAGGGGCTGCATACAAATGGCAGTAGTCCCAGTAAGACTATTGACCTTGGGCTGGAGCTCGAAAGTTCCGCTGCTGAAGAAAGAGAAAGACATTTTAACATATTTTTCTAGGTGCTACTACACACGTCGCAAGTTCCGTCCAATTTACGCCAAGGTGATGAACAAGAGTGTGAACGTTCACCGCAACAGCGCCTCCTTCACCCGCCACAACGCGGGAGGCCTCTCTCTCATCACCGGCTTTATGCCGGTCACCACCGAGATGGCGCTGTTTGACTACCCCTTCAATGAACTACTGGTAAGAACAAGAGTTTAAACCTACCATAACGCGAGAGGCCTCTTTCTCAATATCGGCCTCATGCCTCATGCCCATGAAATTGTTTCACTACCCCTTCAATGAGCATTAGTAGTAACACATGTGAAACTCTTAGAACGCCGCAACAGCGGTTCTTACCCGTCAACTTCTGAGAGGCATCTCATCATCGTTAGGACTTCCTTTAAGCTCCAACTTCATTCTTACCGGTTAGGGCGCCAATAATTTCTTTCAGGCAGGAGGCCGACAAAGAAACCGCTTGTGTTTCATTTGTAGCACCTTCAAAGTTTCATACGATATTTCATAGATACGACAGAGCTGCAGGATTGCGTGCGATTCATCTGCAATCACTAGGCATTTAAAAGTAAAACCACCTTTAATTAAGAAAATCACGTGTTTATATTAAAAATTACAACAGATTTCGTTAATATTATTTAATGGTGTGGAGAGAGATCATTCTTACTTAACCTTCATGCAAATATAACGTTTGAAAGGACGCTGAAGGTCACCATACAATTAACGGAAAATTACTTTCGCCGAAGTTTCATAATAGCAAAAATTCTAAAGCGACGTAAAACTTGAAAGTAGCGTGCTTTTGCGTGCTTTGATGAATTTATGATACACGCAACAGCTATTTGCACAATCAGCGGATTATTTGGATATCGAAATTTTTCTGTATTAATAACTGCCACATTATTCAGTAATTCTTGGGAAATGTACTCAATTGTTGTAATTGGAATAAACTGAAATTAATAGAGGAGAATATAGAGATTTCGGAAAAGAAATAGAACTTATTCAGCGGTTCAACGATATTTACTCTATGTAGAGTCTAGATGAAAGAATTTTTTAACCATTGAATGGAAGCAGGCGTTATTTTGCGGAAATCCATAATTGGCAGGACTGATTAATTTGTTTTGCTATTATCCGCTACTTTAAAGGATTCTGTATGGTGCAATATGCAGAAACACCATCCACATGAAACACCACACACAATTTTCTATCACTTTCTTCGACGCACGTTTCGTCCCGACACCGGGACATCCTCAGGAGATGTTGACTTTACAATGCGAAATCGTAGAGAGGCTCTCTCTTGTGTGTGGTGTTTCATGTGGATGGTGTTTCTGCAATTATTGCACCATACAGAATCCTTTAAAGTAGCGGATAATAGCAAAACAAATTAATCAGTCCTGCTAATTTTTTAACCAACTGATGCATGTTTATTCAATTCATCAAACAGAACGGAGAAAGGCAGAAATAAAGCGTATTTTAAATATAAACGATTATAAAATTAAATGTCCATACCTACAGATGTGGGCAGTGCTGACAAAGAGACACCAGATGGCGTTACTCATGTGGACGCACGGGGAAGAGGCTCTCGCTAAATCACTGGTAGCTTGTAAGCTGTACAAAGCGATGGCTCATGAAGCAGCTGAGGATGATATGGAGACAGAGGTGTACGAGGAACTGAGGCATTACGGCAAGGAATTCGAGACCAAAGGTAAGGTACTCACTTCAACCGAAAATGATTACACACGTATAGAAAAAGAAGCTCTTACCATGTAACTTAAATGGTGTACACGGCGATGATATCTGCCCCCTTAGCCACGTCACCTTATCGATTCTATTATAGATATGGAATTAATATCGATTGTGGAATAAAAAAATGTATGGGAATGAAATTTTTATCGATAAATCACGTTATAAACTATGCAGCCAAATAATATTATTTCCATGCAACTTTTGAATTTCCGAGCGATATCGATTCCAATTCCTCAATAAAAATACCATCTGTAAGACTGCTTGTTTGATGCCTTTATTGACTTCAGGAAGACTATTGAGAAAAGAAATACAGTAAACCTTTCTAGCTCTAGAAATACAGTAAAATTTTAGCTAGCTTTTGAAATCCCAGCATCAACGAGTATTCTTTCAATAACGTTGTAATTTACTAATGAGTGTTAAAATACTGCACAAAGAGCTAAATAGTTTCGTACTTTCTATGTTTTTCCGCCATCATACAGAATAGGTACATTCTGAACTAACATAATATATATATAACTTCGCATAGAATGTTAAGGATGGGATGTGTACTAGTATGAAGCTAACTTTCCCTTGAAATAAATAAGTTGAAATTGGACTCACTCGTTCAATTCCGATGACATTTTAAAAAGAGAAATAACTGTTATTGCTGAGGCAGGTTTTGAACTCTGCGTAACAAAAATATAAAGCTTGTTATCAAAAAATCCTTTGTAGTCCAAACACAACGTGATTTGTTTTCTAAAAATGTCTGTGAAAGCGATTAGATTGTCATGAACATAATAAATATTGAATCAATTTCCCAATGATCCCCTTATTCCGTGGGGATCACAAAACAAGCTGCTGCGAGCGAAATGGCGATCACATTACGTCGTTATCACAATTTCATTTTGAAATGAGAAAATACGAGTTCATTCGTAATGATACTATTTATTTTATGTTTCATATTTTTAATGTTACAATTTACTGGAATAAAATGTAGCTGTGAATGGTCACTCCTGACGAAGCAACTAGTTTGAGTTAATTAAAAATCTAAATATTTGTGACTGGTTGAGGAGTGACTATTAAACTACTTAGTTGGGTGTTAATAAAGACGCTATGGGGGTAAAAAACCTTCTTTATCTCTTATCTACATCACTGATTTCCACCCTACATGGTCTCTATTAATGTAGTCAGTTCATCTGGTCGGAGGTCAGCCAACACTGCGTTTTTCCGTGCGAGGTTGCCATTTTAGCACTTTGGGGTCTTTGGGTCCCCAGCACCCGACGTTCTATGAGCTATGTGCCCCACCCATTGCCACTGCAGTTTCGCGATACGTTGTGATATGGCGGTGGTTCTGGTTTGTCTGCAGATCTCGTAATTTCTGATTTGATCACGTAGAGATACTCCGAGTATAAGATAGCTCTTTTCATCGCCCGCTGAGTAACTCTGAGCCATCTTATGAGCCTCGTTATGAGACTCATGTGTGTGGTTAATTGATAACTTTTGTTTTATTGCAGCCCTTGAGTTGTTAGACTATTGCTACCGGCAAGACGATGACCAGGCACAGCAATTGTTGACTTGCGAGCTTCAAAACTGGTCCGGTCAGACCTGTCTCAGTCTTGCCGTCGCCGCCAACCATAGAGCGTTACTTGCTCACCCTTGCTCACAAATCATCCTTGCCGATCTCTGGATGGGAGGCCTTAGGACGCGAAAGAATACCAACTTAAAGGTAACATCCCAATGTAAAGGGTCTCTCTGCAAAAGGTTAAAGTAAACACATGCCGAACAAAATTATTGTTTTACAAATTAAATCAAACATTGGTTTATCATGTTCGTAATGTGTTTATTTTATTTGTTTGCAGTTAGACGGATTATTATCGTCTTCCCGAATTTCTTTCTTTCTTATTAACGCACAGACTTGTATTGGCACGTTCTCGTATATCTAGTAGTGATTAGAGAATAACATCGCTACATCGTAACGAAGGATTACGACATAGATGTCTGTGTGTCAACATGAGTCGCTTACAGAGCATGCCTTGACGTCGATTATTCGCGTAAGTCATAATAGATTTTTGATGTTAGAATAGGCCTGCTTCTGATGCTTCTTCTCGCTCGCATGTTTCAAACAGTGATAATGTGTGAGAGTGAAGTAACTAGAATACCAAAGACACTGTACGAAGCGGGAATTGACTCCTTGTTCCTAATAGGTACATACATGCAAAGGTATAATGGAATCCTAATACATACATGCAAAGGTCTGAATACCTGCCCGGCCTTTATCTTCGATTCCCCCTGTTACTTGGGTTCCTTCAAATAAAGAGTGACACATAGTACCTACATTATTTTTTGGATTCTGTTCTATGTCGATACGATATGAGCGATCGACAGTTTAAGACGATCATAGATAAATGGACCATAAAATAAAATAGCTAAAGGTTCAGTGGCTACACGGAGTTTGGTTAAAAAATGTTTGCATTTTAAGTGAATTACTTAACTTACTCTGATCTATCAGAATAATCGACGTCAACATTTTTTTATTCGAATAGTTTCATCGTAGCTCGAACCAAACTTTTTCGCGGCTCCATAACGACTATGCGGTACTTATAAGATTTCAAAGGAAACTGACGCTCGACGCTAACCACTGCCGAGCTAAAGTTTGGTCAGGGCTATACAAGTAATCGTGGCATGACGCTTGATTCGTGCGGAGTGATGGTTAGCATCGACCGAGCAGGCTTCCTTTGCAACATCGGCTTTGTCGTACTCCAAGGTAATACTGAGCCTGCTGTGTCCGCTGTACATTCTGCAACTGGAGTTCAAGTCCAAAGAGGAGCTGCAGCTGATGCCGCAGACGGAGGAGGAGCACCTGGAGAACGAGTCCCTGGAGGACGACAGGAGCACCAAGGATCCCAACGACGCGGAGGTAATGTTCCGTGTTTAGTTGCTTACCATTGCCGCTTTCATTTCATCGCTGTAACTCAATCGGGAGTTTGTTAATAACAGGAAATTGCAAGACGATAAGGATTTCGTCCACTAGGAATGCTATGTTTAAGGCAGCTCCCTGATTGCGTAAGAAAAACGTATTCATCGTTATCGTAAACGCTAGCGAATAATGCGCCGCGATTGGCTGACGCAAATCAGAAAGCCAATCAGCGGGCAGAATTCGCTAGCGTTTACGATAACTATGAATACGTTTTTCTTACGCAATCAGGGAGCATGTTTATAATGCCATTTAGGTTACGTCAGGCTATGTTCACTTGTCATGTGATCAAGAGCGCTTCAGGTAGCCGTAAAGACGGACCTATTTCAGACGACTGCCGCGCGCCGGCTATGTTGCACGCGTTAGTTTTTGTACGGTCTATTTCATGCGCTTCGTGCGCCCAATCACGAGGTACTTAATCCTAGTAGGTACATCGGAAGAGATAAAGTTATGCAATAGAAAAAGAGCATAACTTTAGGTGCTTAGCGGAGCTTATTCTTTTAAATTATCTTGCGAGGTAAACCTCCCGTACCATTAGCTACTATTATTGTATTCCGTGATTAGGTTAGGTTTATAAGCAAAATTGGTGCTTTAAACATTCACATGAAATCAAAGTTTTATTTTGTAAAATGTTTATGGAGGGAGTCTTGGTATCAATTCATGGCTTTGCAAACCAAAAATTGTCAAAAAGTTCGATTTTAAAAATGTACAAATACATGTTTGAAAAGTTGCAAATGCGCCAAAATGCCCCTGTATTCTGACGTTCTCGTACTTTGGTTATAACCTAAAATCGCGTGCCGATTTTTAAGGGGTGTTTGATATATCGAAAAGCTAAAGGTACGGTAGTAATTCTGATTTAAATTTCAAGATATACAGATAATTAAACAACCAAATTGAAATGAAACAGATTTATCATTTATTTTTACAGTAGTAAATCAATACATGTATAACATATTAGGTATCTTCATTCTATATTATATCCTAATATTAATTGTACAAGCTGATATTCCGTGCTATAAAATTATAAATAATCGAAATTATTCTCATCCCAGTTTATGTTCATACAATTAATCTATACAGGACAAACATTCAGCCATTCAATATTAATGATAACAAAACATAATGTAAGAGAAGTGAGAGTTCCTACCAATCTTAGTATTAAAGCTGAATAACTCAAATAAATCTAGAACTTTGAAGGTCCAAACCCAGTCTGAGGGTAATATTTGTACTAACTTCTATACAAACTTCATAAATACTATCATTTAAGCAAGGCATATTTATTATAAACACCCCCTGAAACTGGTTACGTCCTCTTGGACCGTTAGATATCTGCAGAGAAGAAACTGGGGCAGGAATAAAATATCCCGGCGCTTTGTATCCGCAATACTCATGAGTATTCTAGAACTCGCTGCAGGAACGTTGTTAAATAGTTTACTTTAGTGTAGTTTAGTCTCAAAATTATCAGACAAACGTGCTGTTTTACGATTTCATTTTAAAATAACATTATTTCTCTTATATCCGTGACAGCCTAGTGATGCTAAGCACTTATCCTTTGATCTGTGACATTACATTTTCTGTTTTCTTCAGTTTATTTAAAACAAGTTTTGCCTTCCGGTTTAAAATTACTGGTGACAACGTATGTTTATAGGTAGCAAGATACTTTTCACAAAGTTCATTGTCTAATAATTAATTCAGATTTAACGAATTCATAAACTTTTTTACTTAGCAATTTGCGAAAAGTACCTCGCCAAAAATAGTGTGATTTAAGTAGAAAACTGTCTATCAAGCTCGCGCTCGTTCGGGTAACTTGGTATTAAAACTTACATAGAGCCACGTCTACAAAAACACACTTAAAAACTTTGCTCCTTAAGAAGGTGCATAAACCACGCCTTAAACATTAAGCTTAAAATCTCGCAAGGGATTTTCAAGAGTTTTTATCGTTATGCGTTATTGCCAAACTGCGCTGAAGTAATACTAATTGATAAGGTAATATTAATTTTCGTTTTAATTCGTTTACATAGTTTGAAATACAGGGAAATAAAGAGAGGTCAGAGTACTGGTAAGAAGAATCTGAGTCGATTTTTAGTGATAAATTAAAACACTTTAATGGATGCCTACGTCATAATAGCTACGTATATGTGTACCTTTACCATTGATTTAACATATAAAGGATCCTCACTTAATGACGTTACGCTTGTATTTTTAGGCTCCGTCCTGAAGTATCCTTTTTAATTATTCAAAACTGTAAAATGGCGCTAACTAAGCGACAACATTATGTGCTGTCAGCGGTACCGTAATTTTGTGGTCGGTAACGACGCCATATTTGAGAATTTTTAGGCTTTAACATACAATAAATACATCACATGTTTCTAGTCTTCTTAGCGTAGCGTACTGTGTCATTGACCTTTACCAATTTTAAGCTGTGTAATTGATCAGTTAATTATTTCTATAATTATTGAAGCAGATAATTTCATGTCATTTACTGGATTAGTTACATACACATTGTCAGAAAAGTTTACATATTTCCACTCTGAACCCACGAATTATGTTCCACGCTAACGCTAGGTGGGTCTGGACGTGGTGAAACGGTGCACTATAATCAAGAAGATTATTCCCCCGGGAGCGCAAGCTAAGAGCACTCAGGTACATTACTATCGGGATACACGCCAATCTGTGTGCAGCGTAGGTCTGCGTTACGAATTTACATCACGTCTGCTTATACGCTTCGTCACTTCGAACTCCCAGTGCTCTGAATTTTGCACTTTCCTGTCACATGATAAACCATCAACACACACAGACCTGAGCGGGGGCGTATCGGAAGCGTTACAAAATAAAAATAAAAATATTATGTATCCTCTCTCAGAGGCATACCTACGCTCTTATGAAAAGACGGACGCCACGTTCGAAAAACTGTTTTGCCCCGAGATGAATGGGCATAAATAGCAAACCATATTTTTAAAACTAAGCCTTATGATTATTATGTCAAATTATCCGTATTTTTCGTTAAAAGTCCGTGCATTCTGCCAATAAAATTTACGACCACAATATCACACTGTGCAGACTCATTGTGTAATTTGGTAATATTATGCGTAAAGCACAGATCAAGTCCAGGACAACTCCGAATCCCCGTTGCTTAGTTCGGGTCTGTGTGTTTCTAGTATTTTTTATGTGATTTTAAAGAGCAGACATTTTTTTTATTGTACTATGTTTGTTCTTGAACTTATTCTGCGTTCTGCCTCTGAACTGTTTCAAACACGTGTTTTTTAATGAAAACGTTCTCACGCATAATTTATGTTCTTGCGTATTGATGCCAATACGAGTGTTTATTTTTTACCAATAAAATACATATTATATAACCATAAAATACATATATTATAATATCTGTAAAAATAAATAAGTTATTTACGAGAATTGAATTGAATTTATGATTGATTGCTCGGGTTTGATTCTACTTAGTTTCACGAACAAAGAACAATATTTTTAAAATCAATCATAGAAATGGTATTAGGTACATATTATTATTCACGGCATCATGCAATTACAATTGTTAATATACTATAGACTGTAGATATTATGTTCTTAAATCTCGCTTTTGCTTCTTTAACCTATGTATATTTTATTAAGGTAAATACTTACCTATTCTTTTATTATTCAAATATCACGCTAATTGTTGTACTCTTCTAATATTTTTTGTCTGATATTTTTCAACTCGACCTTTTTCTTGTAACTGTACTAGAAAATAATGTTAATTGTCCTTTGTAGCTAAATAGCCTTATCCCTGAGTATGGACAGCAACAAAAATCACTGCGTTAATAATAATTGTATAGTATATGAAACTCTATTTTATGCTAAAACAGATCTATTAAATAAGTTTTGATACATTTTGTGTTTTTTGATGCTGATTGTCCTATAGTCAATGTAATAGTAAATAGTAGAATAATGTGCCTGAGCTTCTACTCTCTATATCGTTTCTAAGCTCTTACTAAACTCATCCTAACTATACTTTGAACTTCAAAATTTGTGCTATACTTCCCTCTTAAACCACAGACTAAAGTGAAAAATAGACGGAGCTTTTAACAGAACCGATAAAAAAGAATTTTTTTAAAGGCTTACCTGAAATGGAGATTCAAGATTAATAAATTTGTATTTTTTCATCAATTAATTAATCTATTTCGCATTAAAGCCAAATATTAGATTAAAGCATTTGATAATTGGCGCAAATTTATAGTAGGTATCAAAAAACTTAAAAAAATATGTTACTTTAGTTCACTAAATCAGATTAATCTTTATGATAACTCTGATGTATTGTATGATGCGTTTTAATACACATTAATCCAATTTTGGTGAAAACGGGAAAATAATTTAATGATTCTTTGATTGACTTAAACCAGTCTTTGAGAATATGGAAGAGCTATGTGCATTTTCAAACTTATTATGAATCATTTTGCATCAGCTTGATATTCAAAGAAGCTTGATATTTGCATCAGCTTGATATTCAAGAATTTTGAAGAAATATTCAAATTGGCTTCATATTTTTTTAACGACAACCGTCTACCTTTTCCCTTTAGTCTGAGTCTTGGACATGTCGTGGTAACCTTTATACGATTTTTCTATACTCAAGCAGGCGTTGATTGGCTCAGGGGCCGAATGCGAAACCAGGGTCGATCAGAACGGGAAAGTTGGTAAAATTGGGTGGGACCCTACGTACAGGGACCTCCCGGAGTACCACGCGCCGGAGGACAAGAGGATGAGGCCGTTGAGGCTGAGAAAGAAGATTTATGAGTTCTTCACAGCACCCATTACTAAGTTTTGGGCCGATTCGGTAAGTTTCTGTATATCGATGGTTTTCGTATTCTCACAATATCACATTCCAACTTTTTGTATATCAGTGGGTTTCTGTAGATTCACTAGATCAATTCTAGTCGTAGATTTAGTAGTAGTTCTGTGTCTTTTTCACTATAAGGTCTTAAATATTAATATTTATTAAGATGTGTAATTAGGTACTAACGAATTTTTGGAGTAGTGACTCGTCAATCATAATAATTGACTTAACTTATAGTGATTTAACTTTTTACTAAAGTTGTGATTCACATAGCATTTACGAAATCAAGCATAAACAGAAGTCAAACAATAAAATACGAAAAATTTCTGCGATAGATCGTCATGAATAGCTAAAAACGCTGACTTAAAAATTTCTTAGACACTTTATTGAACGCATAATAGAGCTAGCTTGTATAGATTTGTAGCAGTTCATAATTGTTACAGTTTGTCCGACTTTGAAATCAATTTTAAAATATAATTATTACATTATTTATTTCTTACAGATCGCCTACATATTGTTCCTACTGATGTTTACATATACAGTATTAGTCAAGATGGATCTGACTCCATCTTGGCCGGAGATTTACTCCATATGTTATATACTCACGTTTTTGTGTGAGAAAATTAGGGAAATTATTACGTCCGAGCCTGTTGCTATTAGGTAAGTCTACCTTCTCTTCATGTCTACCGAAACAAAATTAAAATTCAATAGCTATCTTCAAGTATTGCTTTAATTATTATCTAAATAATAATAGTTGTGGATTTTTTCTGCATAATATTTTGAAATTTTATATTTTTCTAAATTAGCTTAATTTGGTCACACTAACACTATCGGCAAATCAAATAAGCGTCTGGAGCATTATTGTGTAGTAATATTTGTGTGTAGTAGTTATTTAAGATGTTTGCTACGAGTGTGCTCGCGAAATTTCCTGTGGGTTTTAGCAATTTTTAAGGTCATTAGACATAATAGGCTAAAAGGTAGACAAATTGCGGAAATGCCAGTATCACCTTCACGTGTTTATATAAAAGTGTCTAGTTAAAGGAATTAGTCCGACATTTGCGAGTTGCTCACTTCAAACTGGATACTTGGACAAATTACTTAGAATGGTCACTTTTAAGCAAAGATTTTGATATAAACATGAATAGATGATACTGCCATTCCCGCATTTTGACTGCCATGAGCCTATTATGTCAAATACATTCTAGCAAATAAAAAATTCTTATCCTTATACTCGAACGAAATTTTTTTCTGCCACATTTCTAATACGAACCGCTAAGCTTCCAGCTCTCAGCCAAGTAGGTTATACTTGGGTACCTCCAAAAAAAATGAACTCTTATTACTTATATTCATCAAACATACTTGCATTTTATGTCTTAGCTTAATTTACTTGCAGACATAAGTTCAGCGTGTGGGCGTGGAACATGTGGAACACCTACGACGCGGGGTTCATAATCTTCTTCCTGGTGGGGCTGACGCTGCGTTTGCGCGCCGGCTCCATGGACGTCGGCCGCGTTATCTACTGCGTTGACATCATCTATTGGTACTTGCGGATCCTCAATATATTGGGGGTCAATAAGTACTTAGGTAAGGAGTTCCTGTTGACGTTTATACAGACAACGGTGCACACTTTTATTTGCCAAATATGAATATTTAATGTGACTATTGAAAATTTAATCTTGTTTAAAAATCGAAATACAGAATAAAAATGCTCTGAATCAGTAATTTCGTTACTGTGTTTCGGTTCAAAGAGCACTGTAGCTGGCATATTTATCTTGAGCACCTTAAAATCAAAGTGAATAAGCATTTCCTTAGCAACTGCGTTCCACCTTAGACTTTATCAGCGCTGTCCATCAAGTGTGATCACAGTCACGGTAGTTAAAAAACATTGCGGGACATAATTCAATGTCTCAAGATGACAAGTGCAGTAAAGACATTTCCATGCAAATGCGTTTCACCTAGGCAGGTCTATTACTTTATTTCATTCCAATCGTTCCTGACTATAAAAAAATAATATTAAAAAATGTGTTGTCGCCAGGTCCTCTAGTCACAATGATGGGTAAAATGGTTAAGAATATGATATATTTCGTGGTGCTATTATTGGTTGTGCTGATGTCATTCGGAGTGGCGAGACAGGCGATCCTGTACCCAGACAGAGACGCTAGCTGGTATTTAATCAGAGAGGTAAGTAAGACAATCAAGATATTTCCCGAAAAAAATTGTCTTTTTTTCACAGCATTACATAGTACCCTACCTGTGACCCTACCCTAGATTAAACCGGTCGTATTTTAGAAGTCTATTCCACGATATTGTAACATGATGATGTACAGCGAGGAAACTTTCTTCGGCAGCTCAAAACTCATCTACAGCATTAAAGCACCGTTCCCAAATATGTTATTACTGCATAGGTATTAGGTAACTATACTACCTGCAATTAAACACATTTTTCCATTGAGTCCATCAGTAAATGTTAAAATATATACAAAACTTTTTAATAATTCCACTAACAATAACAACCTTATGAGTATTAATAGCTACCAGAGAAAACGTTTCTCGCTCTGTTATACGACATTTCTTTTCTTCAGTAGGTAATGAATAGCATAATATGGATATTTCCTCGATTTGTAAACTATCATTTTTCGATCACTACTAACAATTGCAGGTGTTCTTCCAACCATACTTCATGCTGTATGGGGAAGTGTTCGCGGAGCAGATGGCGCCCCCTTGCGGGCTGCCAGGGCTCGAGGAGTGCCGCGTGGGCCACTGGGTGCCGCCCGTGGTCATGAGCATATACCTGCTCATCGCTAACATATTGCTAGTGAACCTTCTCATAGCCGTGTTTAACAATATCTTCATCGAAGTCAACGGAGTGTCCCACCAGGTTCCATCCTTGACCACTTGAATGTAGACGTTGTTACTTGCTATTGGTAGTGAAACGGTTTAAGAGCGGTGATCTTGATTGACTTTATCATTCGTCTGCAGTGTGATTGTCGTAAATAATGTTGTGAATTGGCGAAAAACAGCAACCATTACAAGCCAATCGGTATCTTGGCTGAATAAGCGATGCAAATATTAACCAACAAGTATCTATGCGGGTCTACCGATGCAAGCATTAATCAATCGGTGCCCGATATGTAACATCATTGACGCAAAAAGTATCTTTGCAGAATCACACAGCTCAATCATTCCCACCAGTTTCAAAGAACGCTCTTAAACCGTGACGATACCTAAATCCTGTAGTTGGTTTTTGTTGCCGTTGTATTTCTTTTTAATGTGGATCATATTGTTGAGAAACAAAAACGATTCTATATTATAAATTTTATCTACTGTTGATAAAAACTAAATTTTTGATTTCTTTTTATAACGCGTTTCAATAGTATATCTAGCAATTAGAAATTTATGTCCTTAGGCTCTGTTCTATCTTCTGTATTATAAACATAGCCTAAAATATTGTATAAAATTTGCAATATCTATGATCCACAGAAGGTATAGTATTAAAACTGTACAATAGTTGCCTGTTGCGAGATTTGATTATTATCTACAAAAGCTAAGTTAGAAATGAATAGGTAATGGTTGATGGTATCGGTATTTAAGTTAGGGTGTAGAGTAGTATTGATTTTACAATCAGGTATTCCAATTAGTTACCATTTTGAATAATTGCCATTTTTAGCCAGTCTGCTGATTTTGTTGGTGCAGGTGATTTTTTTGTTTTATTATTTTTAAGTCCTTGATTTTTTCACGTCGTATATACTTTATACATTTCAGTTGACTTGCTTGTTAGTTTTAATTTAAATCATTTTATTGTAATACTTTATCTTTTTTCACTCCAATGATTTAAAATCTAATTTTAGTAATCTCTCCCTTTGAAATTTTAGTACGCTAATAATTTATTACTCCTTACTTCCTTTTTTTTACTTATCCATCTTAAGCCCATTAGGGTGGTTTGCCACCAAAGATACTACGTTGCTATGTTACGCTTTGTGACTACGCACCAGTAGAAACTCTTGATTTTCATTTCATTCCATAACATGTGAAAATCAAGTGATTTTTATGTTTGAGACATAAACGTAAGGATAGCCACTTAGCACATATTTGGAAAACCAGCACTCTTATTGATATATTTTCATTTATGCATTTATTTTTTGTTATTCCATGATTTCTTTGATTGGATTTCAACATTCTCTTTATATTTTTACATTGTCTATTAAATATCCCTATTACTACCCTTTACTTTTATTACTCCTTTCCCCACTAGTAGTTTTACATATTATCCCTTTACTTTTATTGGTTATTCTGTTCTGTTGAGTATCCGTAACTACACCTTCCTATCCCTACTAATATCCCTTACTTTTATATTATCCCTCACCCTACTTTTACCTTACCTTATCTTAGTTTTTATACTATCCCCTTACTTTTATTGGTTTTTCTGTTGAGTATCTCCACTACTACACCTTCCCATCCCTTACTTCTATACTATCCCTTACCTTTATACTATCCGTTTACTTTTACAGTTTGTTTCTGTTAATTTGACCCGCACGTGTTATTTGTAGATATTCTTCCAACCGTACTTCATGCTGTACGGGGAGGTGTTCGCGCCGGAAATCGACCCCCCCTGCGGCATGGACGTCGGCAACCAGAAGTGCGTCACGGGCCGCTGGATAACCCCCATAGCGATGACGGTGTACCTCCTCGTCGCGAACATCCTGCTCATAAACCTCCTTATCGCCGTCTTTAACAATATCTTTAACGAAGTCAATGAAGTCTCGCACCAGGTTCTTTTTTTTGCTTCTTTGTTTTTTTTTTTTAAGTTATGTAAATGTTTTACGTTTAATGTGAAATCAACGAATCTGCCCGCGAAATTCATTTTTTTTGAGTTATTTTGCAATTTTTACTCTAATCAGTCAATTTACGGGAATCAGCCTATCACTTTTGCATAAAAATGTCCATCCTAGGAATTTAGTCCGAGTCGTCACTTTTAAACAGATACATTTAAATTAATTATATAAACACGTGAAGACGATACTGGAATTCCCGCCTTTTATGTCATAGCTTAAAAATCGCGAAAAACTACAAAAAAAAATTTTTTCGCGGGCACGCCCCTTAATACGGCTGTCTACCGCAGCTGTCACCGAGACGTCACAGAGAATAAGATTATAATCGCCTGAAATCAGTTTTTGGCGACTCGATTCGGTTTCGCCGTGTAATATATATGCGTGTCGAAAACGTATGACGCTATCGAATTGTTAGCATTGAATCTTCTGGTACTAACACCCTAGTATGAAATGACGGGCGCTCATGACGGGACTGCATACATGGCTATATTAAATGTATTTACTTCTTCAAAGCCTCGTTTTCGGTTAACGTCCCAGACGGCTGCGGTGGACAAACAGCACCTGGTTCACACGGCGGATTCTTTTCCGATCTTCTTTTGTGAACGAGATCACTTATTTTGTAACATCTAATGTGGTTATTTTGTAATCCCTTCGTGTAAAAGATCCGCCATCTTGATCCACCATATTGCATTTGCAATGACAATGACATTTCTACTATGAGTATAATATATTTGAGGTTGAGGACAACAGGGGTCTGATTGCGTAAGAAAAACTTGTACATCGTTATCGAATTCTGCCCATCGTATTTGTAAACGATTACGAGAACTATTAATGAGTTTTCCTTACACATTCTGAGGCTGATTTTAAATTCATTTGCAAGTTCTGTTCCGAACTTAGTCAAATATTGCAAGTCACATAAAAGCTTGTGAAAATGCCTGTATAAGATAGGACCCCCTCCTAAAAGCGAAATAGTAAACAAATAAAGAGTAAGAGGAGTATTCCTAAGGTGCCTTTTAAGGTTGAATCATAAATACCGTCCGCGTCTTGTGAACCTGATGTCAAGCATAAAACTCACAGGAAGCGGAGCGGGGGTGTGCGGGGGCGCAACAAGTAAACGTCAGACCAGATATAACGGAATGTGTATAATAGTTTCAACACAATTCCAATTTTGTACGCTCTCCTATCTCTCACAATGTAAGAGTTTTGTTACAGTATTTGTAACTTCTTTGTCCTAGAACCTCCCCGCTCCGCTTATATTATGTGAATTAGATTTAGTTATAATTTGAATTGATGTGCAAATTAACACAAAATTATTCGTGTGAAATACAAGTTGTGTCCCAAAGATTCAAAATTATGTTCAACGCAACATCTGATTATGTCAGATTGTTAGATTAAAATACAAACGCGATTTTCCCAACCAAGATAGGAATAATATAGATCGGAATATGTTCCAATTTATATGCAAATCATACATTTGCCTCAAAGCTATTTGTGCTTTGAAGCAATTGTTCCTAAAACCATAAAACGTGACGGATCGCAACCATTAGAATTTAATTCGGCAATGCTTCAAACATAGTGTCGCTTTTCGCACTTTTTGTGAGCTTTCGGTGTATAATTCTAGTTGTTATATTTTTATTAAGCCATACCGAAATTACTTGCTGCTACGTACAATTTTTTTCAAGCCTACTCTGAATGATGTAAGGATTCTAACGATACCCCAAATTTATGTCCAAATCTGTTCAGCCGTTCAGAAGTTATGGTGGAATAAAGAAACTCCCATACATACATACATGAACCCTAAAAATATTACACTCTTTTTTTTGGGCAGTCGTGTATTTTCATTCCCATAGTAAGCATTCATAGGCCGCGTACAGCGTCACACCGGACGCGACCTAACGCGTCTGTTACAGACCTTCGCCTCAGAGAGACCACACTAGTACATTTACATAGTAAGCATTCATAGGCCGCGTACATCGTCACGCCAGACGCGACCTAACGCGTCTGTTACAGACCATCGTCTCAAAGAGACCACACTAGTACATTTACATAGTAGGTAAGCACTAAGCATTCATAGGCCGCGTATAGCGTCACGTCGGACTTATAGCTTGACCGCTATAAACTTGGCCCTCCCATGGTCTGCGGGACGCGGGGCGGGTGTGCGATTGGCTATACACAATATTGGCTTGCAATTCGCCTATGGTATTTTCTTGAGGATGTATCATTATCCACGTCGCAAGATTAATATAATCGTGTGTAGCGTAATTCACGTCAGTCTCTGAGGTCAGGCTGATTAGTAGAGTGCACTGATCCCTATTCTATGGATCCACAGTGAACATAGCCTGAATTGTATAGAATGTTTAATACATAGAATAGAGATCAGTGGTTGAGTAGCTCCCGCCCCATGTCCCGCAGACCATGGGAGGGCCAAGTTTATAGCGGTCTAGCTATATAACACGTCTGTTACCTCATCAAAAGTCATACTAAGGCTCACCGACTTTTGATGAGGTCATTTGAGGTTTAACTCGTATTTCGAGGTCTAAACTAAATTTTCATCCCTAGGTGTGGATGTTCCAAAGATTCACTGTTGTCATGGAGTACGAACAGAAGCCCGTGTTGCCGCCCCCCATTATAATATTCTGCCACATCTACGCGACGTGCAAATGGGTGACGAGGAACGTGTCGCACAAGCGGTTCCAATATGACAACGGGTTGAAGCTGTTCCTGGAAAAGGAGGACATGGAGCGGTTGTATGACTTCGAGGAGGAGTGCGTGGAAGGATACTTTAGGGAACAAGTAAGGACCATTTTTGTGAGGACCATTCTTTACCTCGGCCCTACAAGCGATGTGCTTCGCCCGCGAAGCTGAAGTAGCAATGGGCGGGGAGCGCTCGTAGGACCGATGGACGTTAGGGAGTAGGGGCCCCAAAGTGCTAGAATGGAGGCCACGCACCGGGAAGCACAGTGTCGGTAGACCCCCACCAGGTGGACGAAAGACATAAAGAAAGTCGCGGAGATTTACTGGCGCCAGGAGGCGTAGATCGTGGTATTTGGCAGTCATTTCAGGAGGCCTATGTATTCAGCAGTGGATGTCCATCGGTTGAAACGATAACGATGACGACGATTATTTACCTCTAGCCCTGTTACCTTTCGATTCTGTTTCTAAAATCGCTGTCGCTGCGAAAACAGAAAAGTATGGATGTGTCATGAAAATATTACTATTTACTAGGCATTATGAGACTTCACCGATGTTTTATCACGCTGCGTCTAATAATATGACTTGCCGTCAAAATATATGAAATGGCCTTTAAAATGCAACCTCTTAAACAGTTTTCTATTAATAATTTAGTAGGCAACTCATTGGCGTAGCTTTGGGTCTACGCTGGAGAACTGCTACGGCGTAGAGTCAAGTCTACGCTGTAGCAGCCTACTACAGTGGAATGCTATTTATACTCAAATGTAATTTTTTTTTCAGGAAGTTAAATTATCAAATTCTATAGAAGAGAGAGTTAGAAACACAACAGATAGAGTAGAACATATCACGACCAAAATGGAAGACTTGAATCAAAAAGCTAATTGCCAAATACAATCTATACAGGTAACTTTCGAATCATTCCCGCATCATTAACTGTTTTATACATTGCCTATTAAACCATAAACTACATAATTTATAGACACCTACAGCTATTGCCAACAATTATACAACTCAGTTATCTTCATAAATTATAAATCATCTAGAGCTAGATATTAGCTAGAAGAGCTAATCTCACATAGTTTAATTGTGTAATCTTTGCAAATTAAAAACGAAATATAATTTAACTTTCACAGAGTGGGGCGGCAATGCACAGTAAACTATATCAAATGAGATTTTTAAGTTATTAACTGAGCAATTGTAATCGAGTTAAAGAATAACCCATTAACAGAATCTCCATAGTCCATACCAATTCCATTTAATGGGTAAATCTCTAATGGTTTCAAGTCACTTGGATCCTACGGCTCTCCGTGAATCCCCTATGTCTGTGTTATCTGTGATCTCAAACGTTATTCTGTGGAATTAACAATTTATTTTATTCTCATGCCCATTTTACGTGGACATATAATAATGCAAGAGTCTACATAGGAATGAAGTAGTATCATTCTTTGTTTATGAATGTGGATATCGCTAAATTCCAACTATCTATCTATATCTTCTATCTTATCAACTGATGAACAGCTACATTTTTTTAGCATTGTTGGTTAACTGATATAATTTACTTAGGACTGTTTCACTGTGCTCACTCCTTCTCCCTTTTTGCTATTTACACTTTCAGCCTACATGGAATGAAATTAAAATAATGTATAAATATGACAGTTGTCTTCGATAAGTCTCGTGGTTTTGTCGCTCGGATATATTATTTTCTTATATTTTTTAAATTTAGTTCTATAAAGATATGAAATTAACGATAGACAATTTTCTATAATG
The DNA here is from genome assembly GCA_963855885.1 of Coenonympha glycerion. Lineage (NCBI taxonomy): Eukaryota > Metazoa > Arthropoda > Insecta > Lepidoptera > Nymphalidae > Coenonympha > Coenonympha glycerion. Next base: position 12,382,172 of record OY979646.1, read on the forward strand.
ATCGTAGACTAAGAACGCTTATTCATCAACCGTACCATAGAAACAAAAAAAAATGTAATTTTTAAGATTCTAGCGGATATATGGTCTATGAAGTGAACTCAAATAAACGGCTCGCAGAAACAATGAATTCCGGGTAGAATATTTGCCTCTTGTGCCAACCCTACTTGGTTCCGCTTCATTTACTAGCCTTTGTTTTATTTATTTGTTCACTCATTCAATTGTTTGTATTTTTCGGCGCCCTTTAAATTTTTTTATACTCCATCTTGCTCAATATTTAAATCAGGTATTCCAATTATTTCTACCCTATTAAATTGGTTGGTAATAAAACGGTTTTTAACAAAGACCGTAATATACATCATTATTTTTAGTTATCGAGACAATTTTGTTAGTAACCTTTTTGTTAGGGGTGTGAAATTTGGCATAGATATAGAGAGAAGGAGTGCAGAAAGCGAAATTTGAAAATGGGCGTGACGCTATGAAAATAATATTTTATAACGTTAATCCTACTGAATAAATGTTTAAAGCGTCCAGATTTTTCTCGCCTAAATTGATTCGTGGAATTAAATTTCAATATTCTTTTCTGACTTTTGCGAAATCCTTTTTAATTAATCTCTTTGATAATGAGAACCTTTATGTACTTTCCACCCCCTTTTACCATGAATGCAGGAGAGCGCACCTTCACAAACTGCGCAGTAACGCAGTAACGCCGATACAACCAATGCCACCTAGAGGCGATTTGCAGAACTAAGAGACAAGCGTGATATTTCAAAAAGTCTTAAGTTCTGCTATTCATCGATAGATGGCAAAACTAAAAACTAAAAATAGCTTAAAATGCTATGCAATAGCTTTACTGCGGCAGTCTCCGAGTGTTACACGTTTTTTTTTTTGTATAAAACTTTAAACGGTTGACGTCATGTTTAAAACTTAATATAGATTTCCTGTCCAGTTCAGTAATTGTTTCGCCCCATCTCACATCACTCCGATGTGTCACTGCCAACCCTACTCAGGACCCGTTTGATCTCTCATATTTTCACGACCTCTTTTATAACCATTTTCATACGTTTCTTTCTTTGATGTGCCCTATCAAGCATTTTACGAGGACCTACAATATCCTGTACTTTTGAAGTAACACATAATTTAACATCTAAAAGCCTCGTTCGTGTAGTGGTTATCTGGGTGGTTTTATTCCTGGATCGAACTTATTCGATTCTCATGTTTTTGACATTCCTGCATTAGATTAGGTGCTGGAAACAGTGCTAGCAACCAGATTAACATAGTCCTTAAAATTGACACTTGCAATGATGACCACGGTTATCTATGGTTCTTTATACATTGCTGCTCTGTTAAGTGAAACGAAGCAAAGATTTTGTGATCATCACACTGAAGCACAGAATAAGGGTCCAGGAGGACTTATGGCAATAAAAGAGAGCTGGTGATCTTTACAGGGAGTCCCTTTCTGTAGCGGACTTCCCTTATAAGTTTACTTTCAGCTTGCACAGTAATTATTGTTAACTCTTTTACATTTTCAGAGTGTAGAATTTAGGTTACGCAAATTAGAAGATGTAGCTGAACAAACCATGAACCACCTGGCTGTGATACACCGGTTCATGGCGACCCATCCGTCACTAGTGAACCGGGGGTCCACTGACACTTTGGGACCACCTCCACCCAGCTTTGCGACGGGGGGACCGAGGCTGAGGACGGCCAGTGATAGGTCTGAGGTAAGCTATGTGATACGATCAAAGGCTAATATACTATGAACCACCTAACTGTGGAATACCGGTTCATGGCGACCCATCCGTCTCTAGTGAAGCGGGGGTCCACTGACACTTTGGGGCCACTTCTACTTTTCTGCGGGTGGACCGAGTCTGAGGATGACCTGATAGGTGTGGTAGGTCTAAGGTAAGATAATTAACAAATTGTGGATCACAGTGGTTGGTGGTGGGAGAAATGCCTTAATAGACGATGTCTCACTAATGTTACCCTTTATTAAGCATGTTACAAGTACATTTTTGACAATATCAATTTTATGATTATTGCAATTTTGTTTTTGTCCCTTCATCATTCATGTTAATTTCTTCATGCCTCTTATTCAATTTAACTGTTTATTATGTTCGTCATGTTTACGTTTAATGTTCGCATTTTTGTTTACTCAAATTTCATACGTGTGCTTGTTGCATTTTGTGATCTGTTTTTCGGCGACAAGTTAGAAGCCTATGGTTTCGTCTTGGAATTTTTGTATTTGAATTATAGTTGAATACTACGTCCCGCATAAATTAAGACGTTTTGGCCAATTTCACTGGTTTAAATCTGACATATTCAGACATATCTAATTTAACAATTGCTTAATAGCTGTTGGTGCCGCCAGAATGTTCACCACACAAGAAAAATATAAAATTGTGCGCTTACGACATTATACTTTTAAAAAGGGGTTTTGTGATTATAAGTTAGATTAACATATTATTAATTTTACTATTCTAAAAAATACGAAATGCCTTGGTTCTTTTACTAGCCCAAATAAAAGTTTTTTTTTTGTGTAGGTACTAACCTCGGAAAGTTCCACTGGGTCCTCATTAAAATGCAAATTAAGATATTTCGCTTTTGTACGTAACAATGCTGTTACAATGTTAAACCAACACAAATAAGACTAAAGCTCTTAAACAAACACCATTTTAAATTCATAATTAACATGACAGTGCAAAAAAACTGGAAATACTGAGTTAACTCAAAACGAAGTCAAATAAAAATTAAAACCTGAATACGAGCAAATGAAATAAAATCAATACATCCAAAGCAAGCGGTATCGATATTAAACCATTGATATAAAAAATATTAAACAACTTTTCTCGTTACCGTTATGATACAAATCAAACAGAAGTAAATCACAGCGATCGCCGAACACAGATCACAAAATGCGTTCTAGATGTGCCTCTGTAAAGCCTGGTACACTTACCACTATACAATACTTTGAAGGTACTTATTTCAAAATTACTGACAATCGTTTAATGGATTATTTTCTATACAAAAGTTTCGTAGAGTTTACCTAGCTTTACTGTAAGATCACACTAGCGATGACACAAATCAAATGAGCAAAACCGGTATAACCGTGACTTGTACTCGATCCAGTTTGTCCAAATGACATAATATCAAGAACGTAATATCTGCCCTGCCACACCAAACTAAAAGTATTGATGTAGATAATATGTATATTTTTCTGAACAACAGAAAGTTTGCACTTTACGAGTGGAATTCTAGTCATTCATCTTAAGTCTTAGCCAAACAGAACTATGATTGCAGCAGCAACGTCATTGAAAATGATTTAACGTTGCACTAAATTCGATGCGGCAGCTGGCTACCAATCACCGATTGGCAAGATCTAATAGATAATGATTAATTATTCACGATTCCAATTGCAATCAGTCGCTACTCTTGATTGGCGGAATTTAAAAAAGTAATTGTGTTTGGATTTCTAATGTAATTTTGCAATCGTTACTAAGATGATTGTAAGAATGAATTGCAATTGGAATCATTAATCATGATTTCATTTTGCCCATCTATGCCATCTACTGAGTCACTGCATCACAAGCTGCTTGTGACAGTACCCCCAACAGAATCAGTCTTATCACATATATAAAGCTGTCACGGTTGCTGGTATACGTTCTGCCTTGACCGAGGCTTGTTGTTAGCTGGTAGGTACAAAGTCCCTAGTGTGATCTGACGCTTGTGGTCGCGGCAGGTGCTGTCTGACAGCGACACCGGGGCGGCGCGCTTCGCAGTGCGCCCCGTGCAAGAGGAGGACGAGCACGCCTCGCAGGCCTCCGAAGTAAGCCACATCCAGATGATCTTATTCCGCGTTTTGTTGCTCAAACAACTTTGTTTCTTTATTTAAATATGAGTATACATTCTACTTTAGTTTTTTTTTCGCTGTTTTTGGTATAACCATATTTTAACGAGTATGACCACGCTTCAACTAACTGTAACAAACACGAAACTGTTAAATATGACGGTTATGAGTCTGTTAATGTTTGGTAAACTGGCCCTTTACTAATTAGGTCCTTTATATTTCTGACGACATTTTATGCTCTACAACAACCTTTTTTTATATCAATTATAATTTATTTTATAAAAAATTATTAACAATTATTATATTATGTAAAACTGACTGTAGATTTAAAGTGCTACTAAGTTTTTCCTATTATTGGGCAATAAATATTAAATACCCTTGAGTACCTATCTAAAATTAATATCTACCCAATTTTTTTGGGTCAAAATTAATGTGACCTTTGTGTTAATTTATTAAAATTGCGATTTAAAAGCTTTTCATTTTTCTAATCTACAGTAAAATTATAACACCAATTATCGTATCAAATAATTTTATTATACAAAGCTAAGTTAACATTATGTAAAGTACGTTAGTGTGAAAATTAAAGTAGGTAATTCTAATTCTGCCTTTTTAACATTACATTAGGGAACCATTGTGAATACAGTAAGTTAAAAAAAAGTTATACTTAACGTTTATTGCTTGATATTGATAAAAATTTTAATTATGTCAAAGCACTTTGCAAAGAACACATATATATTATATATTTATATAATATATATCCCATTTAATTGTAATGTATTTTTATTTTAGTTACGCATTATTTTAATTTCAATATAATTCAATAAAACGCGGAATCCTCACGTTAGATTTGTAAAATTTTAGGCATTTAAAGTAGTACATAGATTTTATTTATTTATACATACATAAAAGCGCTATGTATTGCGTAAAATAGCTATTACATGATATTATTGTGTTCCTTAACCATACTTCTATTCTAACACCGTATGCTTATCACAAATTCAGCTTCATACTGTTAGTGTAAATACGAGTAAATATACGGTATTGGTATTTCAATTTCCAATCCACGAAGACGCGTCCCACTCTATCAATATCGCTTGTTTCATTCAATTCGTGTGAAGTTTGGCAGAGTGAGGCGCGTAATTGTGGATTGAAATATCTATATTTTCTACTATGGACCAAACATGTTGTATTTTACGGACATACAATATGTACCAGATATAGCCAAAACCATCGTCTAACTACAATCACAATTCTGTTATTTCAGTTAGTTCACTTCACCACTACTACACACACGTCACGCCTTGCTAGTGAATGACAAATAACTTTGCATGGTTGTATGATTGATTAATCCACAAAGACTGCCCAACATCGTTAAAGAAAGATATTTTGTTTTAATAAAGAATGATTTTTAAAACTAAAATGGAAAATTCACACGCTTTCTTTGTTTATTTGTCCGTTTGTTTCGTGATCGTGGTAAAAGTAAATTTAACTAACAAACTACATACACTAATTAGAACTAAAAATATATGCTATTTGATGCAGCTCGGTTACACCTAATTTAGTAAAATAACTCTAATCGAATACGATGATAATAATAATTAATCTAATTAATTTATTTATTAATTAATTCCGATTCTTACTATGCCTTAGTTTGGCCTTTGTCTTCATTCGTTATAATTTGTTGAACTATTAATATTACTGTCATTATAATATATTCACTTCTCTGACATATTACAACTGTTCACTTAATTTCGTAGATGCGATCAAGCAGTGAATGTCAGTTATTATCCTGTTCCTATTCTGACCGGATTATACGTCATGTAACGTTGTTATGGACACAGGACGAGTTGCCACAATCGGGGCCAGAAGCTGGGCCTGAGAAAGAGGCTGAGGCAGACTCGATATCGACGTCCTCTGGCGGGAGCGCCGCCGGGCCTGACGTGACAGTGGTGAGGCCCACGGCGCCCGTCACGCCGGCCCGACAGCGGTCCTCCGACAGCAATAGAACTGAGCCCAGCGATGAGAAGAAAGGTAGTGTGCTTGATAGAGGATGACTCTTTTTTTTTCAGTCAACGCGAGTAAACGAGCGGGCGTGTCACCTGATGGTAAGCGATCACCGCCGCCCATGGACAAATACGTTGCCGGCTCTTAAGAAAAATTGTTTATCCGCCCCTTGAGTAACCCCATCTTAACTATTAGATGGGGTTACTTGAGGGAACACTTGCTGGTAGCTGGTTTCCTTACTTGCATGTGCGGGGAAAGAAGGATTTGGCACACCGGGTGGAATAGATGGAACATGTTTCTACTCCGGAGTGTATGCGCAGAGAATGTGGAAGGAGGAATCACTTCAAACAGCTCTTTAAAGCACTCCCCATTGAGCAACTGATAAAACATAGAAAGCTGACGTCTTAACGGTGCTCTAAAGGTTCCATCTTTGATGTGATTTGCGGTTCTGAGTAGAGAACAAAGTAAAATCACCTAGTTACACAAAGTTTAAAGTGTCTCGAGCTTAGAGTAAGATTAACTTTTTACGACCGCTCGCGTGAGGTTTTCACAAATCACATGGGAACCTTGGATTTTTATAGGATAGTAGCTTATATGTATTTTCATTCTAAATTTCAACCTAATCGGTCCAGACATTGTGGCGTGAAGGACTAAATCATTTTCTTTGACTTAAACTTGATTGCATTAACAAGTTTCAATAGACTACGTGTCTATCGTTGAAGGTGCTACAAAACGTTTATTAACGGATACGTGTCTGTTAAAAATTTATATAATTTAGTATTGTCTTGTAAGCGCCGTGTCCACCGAAATTTGTCGATGCAACCAGGTATATGTATCTTTGTGGGTTTGTTCAAAGAATTTAAAAAATATAGTGTCATCGGCGGCGGACGACGCATTTTTACCGGAAGTGCGTGAAGTGCCCTCGGATATGCACAGTCTCCGGCCCCGGACCACTTCCGCTGGGACGCGACGCACAGCCAACACCAGACGGTAAGTCATTCTATCATACGTCGCTTCATTCAGTAGGTATAAGAAGCTGATCTAGAAAAAGCTAAGCTCTGACTGCACTATGAGTACACTCCGGTTTTGTGATGTCAAAATCAAAATTTCTTAATTTCACATAGGCCTAACGTACAGGCTCTTGTAAAACGTCAATATGATTTTTATGTTGATAACTACAAGTCGACTTAAAGGTCAAAAAAAGTTTAAAAGATGTTACAAAGAATAAAAAACCAAGGCCAAGCATGAGCTACCAAACTTTTGCACTGGGTGTTCTTTATGAAGAGAACAAAAGTTATTTTACTAAATGATTTGTTGATATTACAATTCTAGCTATATTCTCTAATTATATTCATTATAATATGTCAACAAAAAGCCTTCAACTAAATTTAACAGATTCATAACTGTTAAATATGGTAAGTCTGACCATTGCATAAACTCGAATCTATCTCAATCATATGTAAATAATTATTTATATGTGTATTATGAGAAGCTGTATGTTTTTTCCTAATTTAATAAATAAATAAATAAATCTATGTGAAAGACAAAAGAATCAACCCGCTTGTATAAGTTACGCGTAGTGTTAAATTTAGTTGAATACGCTGGCCCGTGTTAGCTACACATTCTTGTCTGATTAATGACGCGAACTCTCGATTCGATTACCCTTATGATAAACAAAGTATGAATAAAAATAGCGATCGGAGTGGAATCGTGTACGTGTAGGCCTTTTTAAGAATTCATCATTGAACACAGATTAAGAAAGCTTTAATAAGATTTGAGGTAAGGCACTGGCAAATTGAAAAAAAAACAATATACATCATTATTATAAATTATATGGTATAGTGTTTTTAAGAAGATTTCATTATGTAAACAAATATAATCCGTAAAAAAAATAACGCGAGATAACTACGCGCTATTACAATGCTTATGTCGATAATGGTCATTATATCTGCCATTATTTTTGACAGTGTTTTAATAAAACCAAATGACCAGACGCGGCTATTCTGTTTACATAATTAATCTTCCTAAAAGATAGCATAGGTACATATAGTTTGAGAATACAGAAAAAGAAACAGAAAAATCTGTAGAGCTGACAAAATCAATTGCTTGATATAGGATTTAGATTATAGTAAATTTTATTTTATAGCATGTCAGCAGATTTGTTTTGTTCATCCCGATATACGATCGTTTATTTCGTTGTTCACTCTCTAAATTGGCCATATAATTTCAATTCACGATGATGCGCTCCATTCTGTCAGTCTCCATACGAATCGAATGAAACATAAACGTGGGTCTACGCTAGGTGAATCGAGCACGAACCGAGCATGAGTGGAGCCGTATCGCCTTCGTCGTTGTAATTCGTTCGAGACTTGTAAGTCGGTCCACCGTCGGTCCACACTTGACGAATTCTATTCCGGCTCGTGCTCGCTTCGTGCTCGGTTCGTCTATAGCGTAGACCCACCTTAAGGTGTTGCGGCCCTACGAGCCAGCGAAATTCAAATTTTATTTAGTTTTTCGCAAATATTAGACTAACTACATATTGTAGATTTATGGCAATGCATTTTGCGGGCCGACTTTTTATGCATCAACACGTTTTTAATAGAAACTTTGCTCGAAAGTTCCCACTCATCTCATATTGGTTCCCGAAAGATAATTTTTTGCAGTTTCCCAAATTTCGAGCTATCGGGAACCAATATGGAGTAAATGAGTATTGTTGAGCAGAGTTATTGTAAAAAACATGTAGATGCATAAACGTTGTGCCCGCAAAACACATTGCCATTAGCCTTCGATGTATAATTAGCCCACTATGAACGAAAAACTAAATAAAATTTGAATTTTCGCGCCCGGATGCGTTAAATTTGGATTTTCGCCCTTAAGCGATTTTGACAGAGTGGGGCGCGTCTTCGTGGATCAAAATGTCGCATCGTTCGCTCGCGGAAACAAAATTTACCATCGCCATGATTGTTTTAATTTTATTTTTTGTTACTTTCTTGCATCTGTTAGGAGAAGGTTGTGGAAACAGTAAGTCAATATTCATTTGGCGAATGGCTTTGCTTTATGAATATATTTTTATAGCAATGTAGTTATAGTTCTAGACTGCATAATAATTACTAGCATCACGTTAATAAAAATTATTATATTGTAATAAATTATATTTAAAACCAGTAGCTTTATTACATTATATTACACACTCATGTATATTTTATTGTATACCTATATATTTTTTTATTTTTCTACATTAATACGTGCACATTTTGTTTATGGTGACTCACACACAAAATTTTAATGTCTATTTTAAAGAATTTTAATATTAAATACCACATTTAATAAAAGGTCTGTTTATGTTATGTCGTATTATTCTGTAGGTACATATTTAAAACTTAAAACTATCTTTTAAATAAACTTATTTAATCTTGAATATAAAAGTACACTCGTTCTAACTATTTCATGTATGCAATTAATGTTTACTTTGAATTCTAACTTATCTATCTCGATAAAAAATATCAGTTTCTTCTGTTAAAAGTATTTAACATTTTGAAATTAATTATTTACTTCAAAACTTCTTTTGGTTCTGCATTGTGTACTTATCCTCTAAAATCGTCATTCAATAATTCTAAAAGTACGGTCTTTTCGTTAAAGGTAAGGAAAATCTACTTAATAAAATTTAAGAATTTGTCTATTTCATCTCAAAAATTGTGTTAAATTACATGGATTATGCACATTTTAACACACCCTTTTTCGCGATTTTATATTCTGTTCACAAGTAAAATCTCTTCCCTTGCTGCTCAGCATACACTATGTTATTAAATACTACACTAATACACTATTCAATACAATTTATATCTTCAAAAAAGCTTTGCAACAGTCACAAATATATGTCGTCGCAAACTTTACAGAAACACTTTTACAGGAAACTTAAATGTTTCTACATAAGTGTCGTCGCGTCGTTGGCAGACAAATATTTAATCGTTCCATAAACCTCCGAAACTACATATTTCATAAACTTATGTAAACTTAAATTTTGTGGCCGTACTTATTACATTTATTAAATCAACATCACAAAAATGCAACCTCTGACTTAAAAACCTTGCTACGAAATTCCAATTTTCTCACAATATCTGAGAATAATGGCCGCAAAAAATAAAACACCTGATTCGGCAAAGTGGGGATATTTGGATAATGGCTTCATTTTAAGAGGATACACTGATTTTATTTTTGCCCTTCTCACTCTTGTAATCTTACGAATACCTTGGTGGGTGCGACGCGCAGCGTTGCGGAAGAATACAACAGAAAGACGACGTTTTACCTAATTACTAAAAATACTAAGCCAAAGGTCCGCTGCTGAACGTTTGTGGTTATTGCGATTACCGACACATTGAAATAAAAATAAGAGCAACATCCATTGTAGTTACCGATAAAAATAAGAAAAAAAATCGAGGTTTTGAAGCAACTTTTAGGAGAAGTTTCTATAGAGAAAATTTTATCTAATCGTATTTCTGCTTCTCGACGAATTTAGATTAAAGACCCAAATTATATGACGTTTAAATTTGAAAGTTTGAATTTTTGAATTGCCTTTATAGTTTTTAACTAAGGTCACTAAAAGTCACTTAAAACGACCGTTTACGCCGTTAATAAGAATGCACGAAATATGCAGTTTCTGGAGGCTTATATAACGTTCATTTATGAAGGCGGCAGGCTAACTTAACCTTTCTTTAGCTCGTAGGCACATAAAATGGTATGTTTCGCAGGCGCTCTGAGGGTGGCAATGACGTTGGCATGGGGAGCCACTACTCGGCGCAGCACCTCGCGCCTCGGAGGCAGCACAGCCAGACGCACTCCGAGCCTGACAACTCCGCAGTTGACGCCTGCTCGCTGCAGAATTCCGTCACAGGTAATGGAGATAACCACTTGATGAGATGATAATGAAATAACCACCACCAGACACTTGAGCTCAGATATTTTTACCTTAGGTATAGTCATAAAATAATCGAACAGAGCATATAGATAATTTTACTGATGCCACGTACATTTATATCGTCTCATATTAAAATGAACGCCCTCCACGTGTTTATGCTCACACGTTGAAATAAAAATATAGTGGAGGGGCGTTCATTTTTACAGTGACGATCTTTACCTAGTTATTTTCCGTTTGTGGCAGAAAATACATAATATGTACTCAGTAATACATACTATTATCCGTAGTAAGCTTGCCCTACAGAAGCCTGAATCGCAAAACTTTTGCGATTAAATCAAACATAATTTTTCATTAACACAAAGTAGGAAGTAAAGTAAAGAAGCTAAAATTCACAAAGGTAATATTAAAGTTTGCAGCACAGCGTATTTTCCATTTTAACAACAGAAGAAGTTAAACTTAATTCTAAGACAAAAGTTCGTTTTACTTGAATCTTAGCGCGACAACTATTTAGTTTGCCACAGTCTGGTTCTTACAGTCGTTTTCTAATTCAGGATACGAAAAAGCGTCAAAAATTGTTCTAGATGTCAATAGTTTACAGTAAAGGTTCTCCAAAACTCCCTCCTTCTAAATTAAAGGATACATAGGTACTTTAACTGAAGACCCAGAAAATAAAGACCCGGTTGCTTCAACGAACTTTAACAAACTCGTAAGCTTCAGTCTTGGCGCTTTCAGTGACATCATGTTTAACGATTACGTGTCTGTTAAATGTGTTGAATCAATCGGCTCTGACGGCCTATACGTTGTGGCGTTCTATCAACGATATCGCTGATAGAATGTAACTTTGTGTACAGGCTGGACGGATAATATTAAAAGCTGGATGAAGAGTTACAATGTCCAATATGTAATAAGAGAAATTATTGTTTCACGGCCTTTTGAGATTTGTACTCAATGTCGATTGCTATAATAGACCAAGAGTATGTTAAAAAGGATACCTCACCTATTCAGTGCGATGACGCCAACTTGTAGAAGAATTATGAAAAAAATGGTATCACCAGGTCACCCGTCAGGCTGGGAGGCGACCGGCGGCGCGACCGGCGTGGCGTCAGGTCGCACCAGGGTGGGCGGCGCTCCTCGGTCGCTGCTGCTGGCCATGCACGAGTACACCAGCATCACCGACGAGCTGGAGACCGTGTACGGGCTCTTCTCTCCGCCGCACACGCCGAGGTAACACACTGTCACCAGGTCACCCGTCAGGCTGGGAGGCGACCGGCGGCGCGACCGGCGTGGCGTCAGGTCGCACCAGGGTGGGCGGCGCTCCTCGGTCGCTGCTGCTGGCCATGCACGAGTACACCAGCATCACCGACGAGCTGGAGACCGTGTACGGGCTCTTCTCTCCGCCGCACACGCCGAGGTAACACACTGTCACCAGGTCACCCGTCAGGCTGGGAGGCGACCGGCGGCGCGACCGGCGTGGCGTCAGGTCGCACCAGGGTGGGCGGCGCTCCTCGGTCGCTGCTGCTGGCCATGCACGAGTACACCAGCATCACCGACGAGCTGGAGACCGTGTACGGGCTCTTCTCTCCGCCGCACACGCCGAGGTAACACACTGTCACCAGGTCACCCGTCAGGCTGGGAGGCGACCGGCGGCGCGACCGGCGTGGCGTCAGGTCGCACCAGGGTGGGCGGCGCTCCTCGGTCGCTGCTGCTGGCCATGCACGAGTACACCAGCATCACCGACGAGCTGGAGACCGTGTACGGGCTCTTCTCTCCGCCGCACACGCCGAGGTAACACACTGTCACCAGGTCACCCGTCAGGCTGGGAGGCGACCGGCGGCGCGACCGGCGTGGCGTCAGGTCGCACCAGGGTGGGCGGCGCTCCTCGGTCGCTGCTGCTGGCCATGCACGAGTACACCAGCATCACCGACGAGCTGGAGACCGTGTACGGGCTCTTCTCTCCGCCGCACACGCCGAGGTAACACACTGTCACCAGGTCACCCGTCAGGCTGGGAGGCGACCGGCGGCGCGACCGGCGTGGCGTCAGGTCGCACCAGGGTGGGCGGCGCTCCTCGGTCGCTGCTGCTGGCCATGCACGAGTACACCAGCATCACCGACGAGCTGGAGACCGTGTACGGGCTCTTCTCTCCGCCGCACACGCCGAGGTAACACACTGTCACCAGGTCACCCGTCAGGCTGGGAGGCGACCGGCGGCGCGACCGGCGTGGCGTCAGGTCGCACCAGGGTGGGCGGCGCTCCTCGGTCGCTGCTGCTGGCCATGCACGAGTACACCAGCATCACCGACGAGCTGGAGACCGTGTACGGGCTCTTCTCTCCGCCGCACACGCCGAGGTAACACACTGTCACCAGGTCACCCGTCAGGCTGGGAGGCGACCGGCGGCGCGACCGGCGTGGCGTCAGGTCGCACCAGGGTGGGCGGCGCTCCTCGGTCGCTGCTGCTGGCCATGCACGAGTACACCAGCATCACCGACGAGCTGGAGACCGTGTACGGGCTCTTCTCTCCGCCGCACACGCCGAGGTAACACACTGTCACCAGGTCACCCGTCAGGCTGGGAGGCGACCGGCGGCGCGACCGGCGTGGCGTCAGGTCGCACCAGGGTGGGCGGCGCTCCTCGGTCGCTGCTGCTGGCCATGCACGAGTACACCAGCATCACCGACGAGCTGGAGACCGTGTACGGGCTCTTCTCTCCGCCGCACACGCCGAGGTAACACACTGTCACCAGGTCACCCGTCAGGCTGGGAGGCGACCGGCGGCGCGACCGGCGTGGCGTCAGGTCGCACCAGGGTGGGCGGCGCTCCTCGGTCGCTGCTGCTGGCCATGCACGAGTACACCAGCATCACCGACGAGCTGGAGACCGTGTACGGGCTCTTCTCTCCGCCGCACACGCCGAGGTAACACACTGTCACCAGGTCACCCGTCAGGCTGGGAGGCGACCGGCGGCGCGACCGGCGTGGCGTCAGGTCGCACCAGGGTGGGCGGCGCTCCTCGGTCGCTGCTGCTGGCCATGCACGAGTACACCAGCATCACCGACGAGCTGGAGACCGTGTACGGGCTCTTCTCTCCGCCGCACACGCCGAGGTAACACACTGTCACCAGGTCACCCGTCAGGCTGGGAGGCGACCGGCGGCGCGACCGGCGTGGCGTCAGGTCGCACCAGGGTGGGCGGCGCTCCTCGGTCGCTGCTGCTGGCCATGCACGAGTACACCAGCATCACCGACGAGCTGGAAACCGTGTACGGGCTCTTCTCTCCGCCGCACACGCCGAGGTAACACACTGTCACCAGGTCACCCGTCAGGCTGGGAGGCGACCGGCGGCGCGACCGGCGTGGCGTCAGGTCGCACCAGGGTGGGCGGCGCTCCTCGGTCGCTGCTGCTGGCCATGCACGAGTACACCAGCATCACCGACGAGCTGGAAACCGTGTACGGGCTCTTCTCTCCGCCGCACACGCCGAGGTAACACACTGTCACCAGGTCACCCGTCAGGCTGGGAGGCGACCGGCGGCGCGACCGGCGTGGCGTCAGGTCGCACCAGGGTGGGCGGCGCTCCTCGGTCGCTGCTGCTGGCCATGCACGAGTACACCAGCATCACCGACGAGCTGGAAACCGTGTACGGGCTCTTCTCTCCGCCGCACACGCCGAGGTAACACACTGTCACCAGGTCACCCGTCAGGCTGGGAGGCGACCGGCGGCGCGACCGGCGTGGCGTCAGGTCGCACCAGGGTGGGCGGCGCTCCTCGGTCGCTGCTGCTGGCCATGCACGAGTACACCAGCATCACCGACGAGCTGGAGACCGTGTACGGGCTCTTCTCTCCGCCGCACACGCCGAGGTAACACACTGTCACCAGGTCACCCGTCAGGCTGGGAGGCGACCGGCGGCGCGACCGGCGTGGCGTCAGGTCGCACCAGGGTGGGCGGCGCTCCTCGGTCGCTGCTGCTGGCCATGCACGAGTACACCAGCATCACCGACGAGCTGGAGACCGTGTACGGGCTCTTCTCTCCGCCGCACACGCCGAGGTAACACACTGTCACCAGGTCACCCGTCAGGCTGGGAGGCGACCGGCGGCGCGACCGGCGTGGCGTCAGGTCGCACCAGGGTGGGCGGCGCTCCTCGGTCGCTGCTGCTGGCCATGCACGAGTACACCAGCATCACCGACGAGCTGGAGACCGTGTACGGGCTCTTCTCTCCGCCGCACACGCCGAGGTAACACACTGTCACCAGGTCACCCGTCAGGCTGGGAGGCGACCGGCGGCGCGACCGGCGTGGCGTCAGGTCGCACCAGGGTGGGCGGCGCTCCTCGGTCGCTGCTGCTGGCCATGCACGAGTACACCAGCATCACCGACGAGCTGGAGACCGTGTACGGGCTCTTCTCTCCGCCGCACACGCCGAGGTAACACACTGTCACCAGGTCACCCGTCAGGCTGGGAGGCGACCGGCGGCGCGACCGGCGTGGCGTCAGGTCGCACCAGGGTGGGCGGCGCTCCTCGGTCGCTGCTGCTGGCCATGCACGAGTACACCAGCATCACCGACGAGCTGGAGACCGTGTACGGGCTCTTCTCTCCGCCGCACACGCCGAGGTAACACACTGTCACCAGGTCACCCGTCAGGCTGGGAGGCGACCGGCGGCGCGACCGGCGTGGCGTCAGGTCGCACCAGGGTGGGCGGCGCTCCTCGGTCGCTGCTGCTGGCCATGCACGAGTACACCAGCATCACCGACGAGCTGGAGACCGTGTACGGGCTCTTCTCTCCGCCGCACACGCCGAGGTAACACACTGTCACCAGGTCACCCGTCAGGCTGGGAGGCGACCGGCGGCGCGACCGGCGTGGCGTCAGGTCGCACCAGGGTGGGCGGCGCTCCTCGGTCGCTGCTGCTGGCCATGCACGAGTACACCAGCATCACCGACGAGCTGGAGACCGTGTACGGGCTCTTCTCTCCGCCGCACACGCCGAGGTAACACACTGTCACCAGGTCACCCGTCAGGCTGGGAGGCGACCGGCGGCGCGACCGGCGTGGCGTCAGGTCGCACCAGGGTGGGCGGCGCTCCTCGGTCGCTGCTGCTGGCCATGCACGAGTACACCAGCATCACCGACGAGCTGGAGACCGTGTACGGGCTCTTCTCTCCGCCGCACACGCCGAGGTAACACACTGTCACCAGGTCACCCGTCAGGCTGGGAGGCGACCGGCGGCGCGACCGGCGTGGCGTCAGGTCGCACCAGGGTGGGCGGCGCTCCTCGGTCGCTGCTGCTGGCCATGCAACATATTATGACCCGTAAAAGGAGAAGGAACACTTATTCTCATGTTATGGTCATCTATGTTGATTGCATAGTTTCTATCCCTTAGCGGATTAAAGGATCTTGATATTTTTGCTACCAACATTCACCTTGATTCATCCTAGTATAATTACTTGTTCTAGAACGCCCATAACCACTCGCCTCCTGTCACCCAACCGAGCGTCTTCCCCGTCAGTCCGCCGACGGCACGCCAGCGAGATGTCCAACCCGGAGTTCGCGCTCTTCATGGAGAAGGAGCATCTGCGAGGAGCTGAAGAAGATGACTACATCATTATGGAGAACCTCATACAGCGTCGGTATGGCTCATATATCTTGAAATATTAATTGTAGTCTAAATAATAATAATAGAAGATGTCACAAATAAAATATGTGGACTCACGGTCCTACTTTGTTGGCCTTATAACCAAGTAGATTGATGTTATTAGGCGAATCTTACACTAGACTTACATCCAGCTGTGTTTCGTCAAAAAGAACAAAGTTACATCTTAAACACTGATTGGTTAATGATTGCATCGACTATGCAGCCAAGGCACTGATTGGTTGATCATGGCGGCGATGCTATGGTTTCTGGCGATGTTTGGGCGATGTAAAGTTTCATTTACACAATACAAACTTCATTTCTGTCAGCCACTAGACGCAGGTGTGAATGTCCATTGGCTGACACATATGAAGTATTTTCTGTATTGTTACAAACTGACCGTTAAATTATGCAAATTGCTGTATTAGTCCTGGCTGCGATGAAAGGGTGCCAAGAAATTGTCTCATCTGATGCACAAAATACGCAGGTTTGATACAAAATTTTCTGATAACAATGCGGGTTAAAAAATTGAATGCGGCTTTTCGAATTTTATTCAACTAATGTGGAACTTTATCTTGGTATTTGATAAATTGGTTTAATCATTTATTTTTACGGGCATCCTTTGGGTCATCTGGAAGTCTTTATTGAACTTATAGATATTTCTGTATTTCATCCTTATTATTGTTAAACGATTCAAAAATTAACTTAAACTCATCCTATTAGTATCATTGATTTGAAGGGTACACCGTACATGCATATCTACTGATTAATTAACAATTCATCCGATTTGGCTCAACCGCGAATTAGTTATCGCTATAATAATTTCACATTTCACTGCATATCACAGTCATTTATCATTGAAATCTCATCGCTTTGTTATAGCTATTAATACTATAAATTAATTACTTCGTTCGCGTGACCTCCTATTTGCCCATGAATTTTTTGAAATACTTTCTATGTGTTTAGTTAGTAGTTACGCCATATATACTTACTCAACTTACGCTATTACATCTGTATGCGAAAGCTGGATCAATCCAGTGGAAGGTTTGCTAATATGAATAATAATAACATTTTCGTAGCAAATCTTCAATGGATAAAGAATATATTATGCCAGTGGCTATCATTGATAGGCACCGAGTGATAGAATACATGTCGTTTTAACTAAGACAGACAAGTTTAAAACGATAAATATTATGGCCATCTTGCATATTATGTCTAGAGACATATTTGACGATTAAAATAAAAATATTATTAACCGTCAAATATGTCTCTAGACATAAGGAAAATGACGGCTATACTGATTTCCTTTTAAAAAAATATTCAAAATCTTAATTGTCTTTTGTTATATGTTTTGTCGGAGAACCAATACTTTAGGCAAATCAGTTGAGTTTGTTCCAACTTCCATGTATTCTTAAAGACTAGTACTATACAACGTTCATTATTATTTTGTACTTATTATAGTTTATATTTTTTATTTTCTGAATTTTATTTATAGTATATCAGTAACACATATTTTATGTGTAACTTATTTTTTTTAGTTTATTATTAAACAAGCATCGATGATTATCTTGTAGCTCCTTATACAAACTTCTTTGATTTACAATTATTATTTTTAATGACTAACACATATCGGACATGATCATGCTATACTAACAAACATACATAAACTAAACGAGACAATACATGGGAGCAATCTGAACTGTAGCCTAGAAATGGAGTCTGTCCTGGGCAGATACGAGGAGGAGGAGGGCGGGGAAGGCGGGGTGAGCGGGGTCAGCATCAGCGTGTGTGTCAACAGCAGCGCGGAGGAGCCGCCGCAGACCAGCACGCTGCTCACCGTCAGCGACCGGAGGCTGCCGCATCAGAGGTACGACAACTGAAAGGAGACTAAAGAGAGTGAGCTTTGGCGTACCTAGGGCCCAGTTTCCATCAAAGAAGATACGAAAGGGGATATGTTTTGAATAAGCATTAAAATTACGCCTTCGCTTCGGTAAAAATGGATGGAGTACAGATCAGAAACGATTCTCTCATTCATTTTGGTGTGGCAACAGTGGCAGAGAGGAGACGGTCGAGCGGTCATACGGTATCCCTCATACGACTCGTTCCCCGCCAATCTACCCCGCGCCTTGCATAGCCAAAAACATCGTTATTCGTTCAACTGAGGCTACGCATAGCTCACATTTCTCCTACGCACATCTCATCAATGGTGGAAATACGAATCGTGGAATGGTGGAAACTGCTCCATAGCGCATATCTTTTCGTCTCCAGTTTGCAAAGAAACCGGGTCTTATGCTTTTAAGGCCGAGACAAATTGGATCTCGCAAGAGTTTAGTAATCCGATACTATTTTAAAGGATGTTGTCGATGTACGAATAACCTAAACTGCATTGTATCGTTTAATAACTTCGTATCAGGCAAATCTCAGTAAAGCGTTAATCGTTGAAAACGAATAGCATTTGATTTAAATCTTCTACTGTGTATAAACCTAATTAAGTTTATTAAGAAAAAAAAATCATTTCTTCGTGAACATACAGGCACTCCCTGCGAAGGTCGTCAGCCATCGACAGTCGAGAGCTGCCGTCTCCACTGCAGCCGCTACTAGGTGACGACACTTGCGGGGAACTGCTTCTGCCGGTTCCAAGGCAACCGTCAGGTAAATTGCCTACAAAAAAATCAATTTGACGAATTTCCCCATTTTATACTTAAAACTTTAAGTTGAAAAAACTTTAGCAGACATGTAAACTTTAAATGTGGGTCTACAGATCAAAAACCACCATCTATGTCAGCCATGTTAAACGGTTACGAAACTGTTAAATATTTAACAGTAACGTGTCTGTTAAAGTTAGTTGAAGAAGCCGAGACTCAATAATAGTCAAGACGAGGTTTTTAAAAACTTAACATTGAAAGTATGAGATTGATAAAAAAGATGCTAAAAACCTGTATTCATATCAACCTAGTTTCCTCAAACTATTTACCACAAAGGTCTTACCACTATGGGTTTTGGCTCATAGGTCTTGCCATCATAGGTCATGCAACAATATTGAGTACAACACTCATGGCTAAAGATACTATTTGGTCCCTCTTTATAATTATTATAGTACCATATCAAAACAGCATTTAGTCTGAAAAAGACTCCGGGGAAACTTCGCCCGGGAAAAAATTGCGTCTCAAAAGAAATGAGACTTAACAAACAATATTGAGTCCATATAAGTGTAGCACATTTGAAGTTTTCTGAGTTAGTAATAATAAGAAATAGGTACACACCAATTAATAGTAAATTATTAGATAATGGGGTCAATTATTTTGTGCATAATCTCTAAACTCAACTTATAATTTGACACGTCTAAAAATAATGCATTAAAAATAATTAATTCATTTCAAGTGTTTCCCATGGAAAAGGATAGCACTATCTTTAGACCCGTCAATTTAGTTTACACAATAGAATTAGCACCATTATTTTGTTAAATAGCTGGATATCGCTTCGAAAAGTGCTAACCTATTAGATATGCAGATAAAAAAAATGCAGATACGCCCGTGACTCTGATGTTCTAATATGATGGCGGTTTATTAATCCAGGGCATACAGATGATCATTCAGCGTTAAGCGGAATAAGCCCTAGATAGACTATATTTCCTATTTTCTTCAATTTATGCGTCGGCGTGTACTTTTTATTGAGACCGGCGGAACGCGATTGAATATTAACGAGTTTCAGCTTATTTTTATTCTCTGCTGCAATCTCTCAATGTAAAAAGAGAAGGCTCTTATCTATTATGCAAACTACCTGTTGCATAAATGGCAATTGATAAGGAGCTTATATTCTTGAAGATAATTTCTTTGCACGTGTTGACCTTTATAAGTCATTGTTTGCCACGGATACTTTTTTATAGATAAGGGAGCAAATAATACTTTTGACTCTAGATGAGTATTATTCATTTGAAGTAACTAGTTACATTTCTGCTCATAAGAGTCACGGGCATGTTTCTGCCCATGATAAAGTAGAGATTAGTACATATTTAGTATGTATAGGTTAGAATAACTAAACCACTATGAGTACCCAGGCATCAGAGGTAGAAAAAAGTCTGAGATGCATCATGCGTAGCAGTGCTTCGAACCCCAGGACCCCCTGACATTAGGTAGAGGTCTGAATCAAAAGGGATTATCACTGCTTTTGTTTAAGTATGGCTTATATCGCCTAAATGTGTTGAAGCTATGCACATTTCATGTGTATTGTGTTGCCAGGTGACACGAACGCGTCAAGCGAGCTGTCCCTCTCGCACATGGTGAGCGAGAACCTCCCCCCGCGCCCCTCCATCGTGCTGGACTCGTCGCAGCTGCCGCGACAGCGCTCCGCCGAGGCGCCGCAGCCCGCGCCCGCGCCGCAGCCGGCCCGGCCCGAGACCATGTGCTAGATGTAAGAAACACTTCGTAGCTCTGAGTCTCGCACACGGTGAGCGAGAACCTCCCCCCGCGCCCCTCCATCATGCTGGACTCGTCGCAGCTGCCGCGACAGCGCTCCGCCGAGGCGCCGCAGCCCGCGCCCGCGCCGCAGCCGGCCCGGCCCGAGACCATGTGCTAGATGTAAGAAACACTTCGTAGCTCTGAGTCTCGCACACGGTGAGCGAGAACCTCCCCCCGCGCCCCTCCATCGTGCTGGACTCGTCGCAGCTGCCGCGACAGCGCTCCGCCGAGGCGCCGCAGCCCGCGCCCGCGCCGCAGCCGGCCCGGCCCGAGACCATGTGCTAGATGTAAGAAACACTTCGTCTCTGAGTCTCGCACACGGTGAGCGAGAACCTCCCCCCGCGCCCCTCCATCGTGCTGGACTCGTCGCAGCTGCCGCGACAGCGCTCCGCCGAGGCGCCGCAGCCCGCGCCCGCGCCGCAGCCGGCCCGGCCCGAGACCATGTGCTAGATGTAAGAAACACTTCGTCTCTGAGTCTCGCACACGGTGAGCGAGAACCTCCCCCCGCGCCCCTCCATCGTGCTGGACTCGTCGCAGCTGCCGCGACAGCGCTCCGCCGAGGCGCCGCAGCCCGCGCCCGCGCCGCAGCCGGCCCGGCCCGAGACCATGTGCTAGATGTAAGAAACACTTCGTCTCTGAGTCTCGCACACGGTGAGCGAGAACCTCCCCCCGCGCCCCTCCATCGTGCTGGACTCGTCGCAGCTGCCGCGACAGCGCTCCGCCGAGGCGCCGCAGCCCGCGCCCGCGCCGCAGCCGGCCCGGCCCGAGACCATGTGCTAGATGTAAGAAACACTTCGTAGCTCTGAGTCTCGCACACGGTGAGCGAGAACCTCCCCCCGCGCCCCTCCATCGTGCTGGACTCGTCGCAGCTGCCGCGACAGCGCTCCGCCGAGGCGCCGCAGCCCGCGCCCGCGCCGCAGCCGGCCCGGCCCGAGACCATGTGCTAGATGTAAGAAACACTTCGTCTCTGAGTCTCGCACACGGTGAGCGAGAACCTCCCCCCGCGCCCCTCCATCGTGCTGGACTCGTCGCAGCTGCCGCGACAGCGCTCCGCCGAGGCGCCGCAGCCCGCGCCCGCGCCGCAGCCGGCCCGGCCCGAGACCATGTGCTAGATGTAAGAAACACTTCGTCTCTGAGTCTCGCACACGGTGAGCGAGAACCTCCCCCCGCGCCCCTCCATCGTGCTGGACTCGTCGCAGCTGCCGCGACAGCGCTCCGCCGAGGCGCCGCAGCCCGCGCCCGCGCCGCAGCCGGCCCGGCCCGAGACCATGTGCTAGATGTAAGAAACACTTCGTCTCTGAGTCTCGCACACGGTGAGCGAGAACCTCCCCCCGCGCCCCTCCATCGTGCTGGACTCGTCGCAGCTGCCGCGACAGCGCTCCGCCGAGGCGCCGCAGCCCGCGCCCGCGCCGCAGCCGGCCCGGCCCGAGACCATGTGCTAGATGTAAGAAACACTTCGTCTCTGAGTCTCGCACACGGTGAGCGAGAACCTCCCCCCGCGCCCCTCCATCGTGCTGGACTCGTCGCAGCTGCCGCGACAGCGCTCCGCCGAGGCGCCGCAGCCCGCGCCCGCGCCGCAGCCGGCCCGGCCCGAGACCATGTGCTAGATGTAAGAAACACTTCGTAGCTCTGAGTCTCGCACACGGTGAGCGAGAACCTCCCCCCGCGCCCCTCCATCGTGCTGGACTCGTCGCAGCTGCCGCGACAGCGCTCCGCCGAGGCGCCGCAGCCCGCGCCCGCGCCGCAGCCGGCCCGGCCCGAGACCATGTGCTAGATGTAAGAAACACTTCGTCTCTGAGTCTCGCACACGGTGAGCGAGAACCTCCCCCCGCGCCCCTCCATCGTGCTGGACTCGTCGCAGCTGCCGCGACAGCGCTCCGCCGAGGCGCCGCAGCCCGCGCCCGCGCCGCAGCCGGCCCGGCCCGAGACCATGTGCTAGATGTAAGAAACACTTCGTCTCTGAGTCTCGCACACGGTGAGCGAGAACCTCCCCCCGCGCCCCTCCATCGTGCTGGACTCGTCGCAGCTGCCGCGACAGCGCTCCGCCGAGGCGCCGCAGCCCGCGCCCGCGCCGCAGCCGGCCCGGCCCGAGACCATGTGCTAGATGTAAGAAACACTTCGTCTCTGAGTCTCGCACACGGTGAGCGAGAACCTCCCCCCGCGCCCCTCCATCGTGCTGGACTCGTCGCAGCTGCCGCGACAGCGCTCCGCCGAGGCGCCGCAGCCCGCGCCCGCGCCGCAGCCGGCCCGGCCCGAGACCATGTGCTAGATGTAAGAAACACTTCGTAGCTCTGAGTCTCGCACACAGTGAGCGAGAACCTCCCCCCGCGCCCCTCCATCGTGCTGGACTCGTCGCAGCTGCCGCGACAGCGCTCCGCCGAGGCGCCGCAGCCCGCGCCCGCGCCGCAGCCGGCCCGGCCCGAGACCATGTGCTAGATGTAAGAAACACTTCGTAGCTCTGAGTCTCGCACACGGTGAGCGAGAACCTCCCCCCGCGCCCCTCCATCGTGCTGGACTCGTCGCAGCTGCCGCGACAGCGCTCCGCCGAGGCGCCGCAGCCCGCGCCCGCGCCGCAGCCGGCCCGGCCCGAGACCATGTGCTAGATGTAAGAAACACTTCGTAGCTCTGAGTCTCGCACACGGTGAGCGAGAACCTCCCCCCGCTCCCCTCCATCGTGCTGTAACTTCTGCCACGTAGGTAAATGGTAATCATTAAAGCTCAAAGATTCACTAAACTGTAACTTAAACTGGTTGAAAAACAGAAAGACTATTCAAAACGAATCCATCCCTTCCTTAGCTATGAATTTCGGTTTCTTTTCCAACACCAAGTAATTGATATTTTTTTCTTTCAGATATGCTATTTGAAAAAGGAGTAATAAGAAGAAATTATGTATATCAAAGATGACCAAAAAGCTAAAATGAATATATTATGTAGGAAAATAACTCACAGCGGAAACGCCAAATAGGAAATTGTGAATGAACCCCTAAAAGACTTCATATTTATTTATCAGTACAGATTAAAAACCATTTTTATTCCGGTAAAATATATATTTGAATTTTATTACTGTAATTAAAATGGCGTCATCAAAGAATGTCAAATACAAGCTTAGCGTTAGTAGGTATTAAATTTTTCCGTTGGAACTTTTCTAATTAAGAAATCCATTTTAATCCTCTTTCCAAACACTTAGGTAATAAGTACCTACCATCTCTGTTAATGGCGCGATCTTATCACGAAACCCTTTTATAAAACCACAAAGAACTTTAAGATAGGTATACTTAAGGATACCTTATACTTATACCGTAAATCAAAGATTTAAATCTTTGCCGTAAATTATCAAAAATGATTTTAATGGCTACTAAATGTTTGAAGGTTTGAAAGCCAACGAAGAAATACATACCTTTGTATTTGGTTAAATATAATAATAATAATAATAAAGATATTTTTTTAATAATATATTTGACATCCCAAATATAAGGCCCAATTGATCCAAGTAACTTTAAAACCCGTAGTCGCGTGATCGTAAAATAAGTTGTACACGGGTCTTTACACATATGTGTCTTGACGAATGTATTTAACATTTTACCTACCTACTTACGGGTCTGCTAACGTTAGTTGATGTAACCGGATTTAAACTAAAACCCGGTTGCATAATTTTAATAGTTATTAAAACTTTTAATAACTATTAAAATTACGTAACGTCTCGAATATATATTTTTTTTTCAAATATTGCATTCGGCAACGAAGTTTACAGCTTGATAAGCGGACAAAACATGTTTCGTGGGAAAATTCACGCTACTTTCAGAAAAAAAGCATAAACCATAAGAAATTCTTACACGTACATATTTTTATTACCGAGCCCCCGCTTTTCAATAATGGAGTGGATTGAACACATCTCACCCTCGTATTAATATCTCACTTTATCATTCGACATTCTCCGTACGTGTTTGCGCCTATTCGACAATTCGTTTATTGTCTTCGTTCATTTCCAGAAGTAATTTGTTGAAGAATCTATATCATTGGTCGCCGCTCCATTTAAAATATCGTAACTGTCATGCTTTATTGGGTCTGATAATTTTAAATAAATTAAAATCTATGTCTGGTATCTACATAATGAAAGAGAATTAGCAAATAGACATAATTTTCTAAAATTTACGATGCAATTTTATGGTTTTGTTGCTAAGTATTTTCATTTGATTAACTGTTTTGTGTAATTGTTTCTTAATAAAAGATAAATGAAAAAAAAGTCATTTGAAATTAGCTTAATAAACGAAACTTGACGTTGACTTTAAAATACATTATAATAATAATTGTATAAAAGAAATTGACGTAAGATATTGTACATTCTGAAACTACTTATCAGCGATAATTTAATTGTAAATAGTTAAATTCTAGAAGATGACAATACAAAACAGTAGCTCATTATGTAAATAATATCCGATCTAGCATACGATTCACATACTAATCGATCGTCGTTGTATCGATGTAGGTAGAAGTTAAGAATAAAAAAATCGCATGTGACCAGGTGAAAGAGTGAAATTTTATTGATTTTATTGATTCTAAAAGGCTGACTATGTTTCAGACTTCCAGAGATTATAGTAATGACTATAAGAGAGCTTGATTGATGATGATAAACCATTTTTTTACTTGTAAACCAGTTACAAGTTGTAAGTAGGTTTATGGCAGTAATAAATTGCGGGAATCTTAGTATCATTTTCACTTGTTTAAAAATGACTATTATAGCTTAATCTTGTTCACTTTAGAATTAGAAAATTAACGCTATCGATTACATACCTGTTTATTATTTTGTATATCTTGTTTATACTTTGTTTCTATCTGTTAATAACTTGCGTCGTGATTATCTGTCGGATTAGTATGCCAAAATGTACACTTTTAAGCAAAGACTTTTAACTATAAACATGTAAAGTTGACACTACTTTTCCCGCAATTTTCCTATCGTAACCCTTCATTGTTTTATTAATATACAAATTGCGAAAAACGAAAAAAAAAACAATTTGACTAACTCCATTATATAATTCATTTCAAAAACTAGTTGATTTTACCCTTACTTAACAATCGCTCGTACAAGCCTGGATAGTCAGCTTTAAGACCTGTATAAAATATTTAAGCTGTGTCAGTAGAATCATTGTAACTAAGAAAAACGTTTTTCAACAAATCTTTAACTTACGATCATTTAAAATCTATAAATAAAGCTTCTGCAAACCTTTGCCGTTTTATAGAAAACTTTTACTGTAAAATACTTACTGTTGGTACTTAATAACTCCTAAGTTACATATCAACAAAACTGTACAGTCTGCTCTATAGTGCAATTGTTTCCTCACATAATCATTATGTAATAAACATAAGTTAAAATAATGCTTATATAAAATGGTTTTTACTTTTTTGATGTACTTAAAAATTATCTCTAATTCGAAATATTGTTCGGTACATTTTATATACTTTTCAACTGTTCTTCATTTCGTAGATAATTATATATACATTATGTATGAATATTTCTGTCGTAATAGAGTGAAATTAATATTTCATATAAGTAGGAAAACGTACCTAACGTCATATTTGAAAAATTCTTATTTATTTACTAAAAGGTTGATTAAAATGTCTAAACTTAATTATATATATTAAGTTTAAAAAAACAGGGAAAAATGTTCTCATAAAGATAATATGAACTTTATTATTTGACATTTATTTAACTATATTTTGATATGAGATTCATTGACAGATTTTTTAATGAATACGATACCTGAAACCGCTATCTGGTAAAAGATTAAGTTATAACCACAGGTTATAACAGCCAAGATTTTTTATTAATATCCCATCACAATGTGTTCAATTATACCAAATATTTGTTCAAGTTTTTATTTAGGTTATGGGCCAAGTGATTATTGCGAGTATAATAATAAAATCCGTTATAAATTCTTTTTATAAAAATTTGTGAAAAATTAATGTATATTAAAAGGAAAAGAACGGATTTATACTTGAGTAAAATAAATAACTCTCAAAATTCATTTGACCTATAACATAATGTTATTTATACATGTACCTACAACAAAATAGTTAGTTTTCATATACCTGTAAAATACCGAAAGTTAAATGAATTATGTAATGTTTTATATGAAAATAAAATGAAATGCTTTCCGTTTACAGTTTTAAGTTTACTATAAGAAAATTATATACATTGTACCTATTTAGTAAAAGGTTTTTTAAACAATCAATTGTACTAAAATATGAATCCACTTTTTTATATTACAAAAAAATAAAACGTAGGTATCTATTATAACTATCTGGCATGACTCTGTTTTGCTAATATGATCTGAAAACCTCTTCTTATCCCTTGTCTACATCATAAAGTTCTGAACAAAATTTCAACTGTCTAAGATCAAGATGGGTAATGGTGAAACAGAGCGTGGAAGATTGTTTTACTACTTAGTAATATAAACTAATTTTAAAATAACAATAGTTATAAAACCATAAAATACCGGTGCTTTTAAAACTCTACAAGTGAAATGCTAAAATATTGAAACATGATAGATTTTTCGAAATTTTGATAAGAATTAAACGATGCAATAATTTCGTCATAGTGTGTAAATTTTAATCTATGGAATTATAAATATTACAAATTTTCAATTTTAACTATATTTACCTAGTTGACGCGTTTAAAATTAAGGGTTGTAACGAATCAAGTGAACATGAGTTGAATATAAATGTAAATAAATATATAATTTTATGCATTATGTATTATGTGTATATGGAAGAGTTGTTTTTTACCGTACTTATGTAGTGACTGAAGCGGATGGATGGTTTTCGCTTGACTCGTCTTGGATACATCCTTCCCAAAGAAAGTATGTTCCAATTTTTGTCATTATTATTCCAATAACCACCCACTTTTTTAAACCAAAAACCTTTTAGATTAGTGCAATCTTTGTTGGTTTTTCTAAAAAAATATTCAATCAATAACATATCAAAAACTATGATGATTTGAAAACAATAATGTTTGCATACCTGTGAACATAAAAGCAGTAGTTTTTTTACACCTATTAATTATCACCCCCTCCTCGCGAGAGCCATTTCCATTTTGGTTTTTTGGGTATGTGCACACAAAATCAGTAATAACTTGAAAATCTGTTACTTCACATGTTCTGAAATGGTCTCATTCGACTAGGTGCAATATTTTCCATCGCTGGATACCAAACAATAAAGTAAAACGTTAAAATAAATCAATTGAAATGCCTCGATTTTTTTGTATTAAATCGATAGCTTTTGAGTTAAGCAATACAACAACAACAACATTTTGTATGTACGTCACTAACTTATTATTGTTTAAACATAACATAATTGCGAGTGCGTAAAGTTATGTTTAAACAATAATAACTCTAAAATGTTAGTAGCCTACAGACATAATATTGATGTTGTTGTATTATTTACTACAAAAAAAACCGGCCAAGTGCGAGTCGGACTCGCGCACCGAGGGTTCCATACCATAAGAGAAGAAAAATATTAAAAGAACCACTTTTGTTCATGAATTTACCACTTTTGTTCATGAATTTACGAGTATAATTTACATGTAGGTACTTTTGTTGGCGAACCGCAAACGTAACTTTGTTTTTGGTGGTTTATTGTTATTATCAAAAAAAGTATAATAGTTAGGGAGTTCATTTTATTTTTCCTGTAAAATATACATTAATGTCTATAGATCATAATTATTACAGATTTTTCGATTGATAAACTTCGGAGATAAGGGGGGGGGAACGGTATTTTTTTCGACAGTTTGCTCAATAAATCAAAAACTATCAAGCATAAAAATAAATAAAAATCGGTTTTAGAATACACAAGTAACGCCCTTTCATATGATACCCCACTCAATATTGTTATTTCATTTTGAAAATTCGAAGCCCCCATTTTCCCCCCTTTTTAAATATAATTAAAAACAATTTTCAAATTTTTACGATTGCTATCACGTCGGGTCACTAATACCTATAACTATTCTCAATTTCAAGTCGATAGCTACTATAGTTACTGAAATAATCGAGTGTGACAGACGGACGGACGGACGGACGGACGGACGGAGAAAGTCTCACCATAAGGGTTCCATTTTTACCAAATTGGTATGGAACCCTAAAAATATGGTGGTAACGACTCCGTTTCTGCTTTTCAATCTACGACGACGGGCCCCACTCTGTCAAACTCCATACGAATAGAATGGAACATAAGCTATTTTAACAGTGGGGCGCATCAGTGGATTGAAATATGAAATATCTACCAATGAATTAGGCGACACATAGATAGGTACACATGTAGCGGGATGCACAGATCCCGCTTTTCTTGATACATTCAAATTTCGATTATCCGAATGCTTTAATCGAGTTTCTACAATTCATATTTTCTTGTTCCGAGAGTTCATGTGAAAGGAGTGCTTGGAAGCCACGTATCCTCAGTTTTTCACACAAGCTTTACGGGATACTTCAAACATATTCTGTCCTTATTGGGATATCTTAATTCTTATCTTAATTGTACTATTTCTCAGAGTGATAGGTAATTTGTCTGTGTTATGTTACATTGTACATTGATACAATAAAATATATTTGTGATAATAATTGTTTTATTTAGTACACATATTAAAATTGGATCGACTTGTGGATATTATGGAGGTTTTTGACAACCTTCCTGACGCAATGGTACGCTCAAGTACTTACTTAGTTCAAGAAGGATGTTTCGGGTAATAGATATAATTATTATACCCTGGATAGAGCAGACGGCGCGAAAAAATGTCCCATTTTATTGGTGCCAAAAATGCTTGTTTTGACACCATGTAGTTTGCTCAGCAGCCACCTGTATAATATAATTTTGACAGATGGCATTTCTTGTGAGAAGCATACTTACTGTTTTACGTAGCAAAAAGGTTTACTTAAAAAGTTCGGATGCCCATATCCAGGGGTTTCTTATCGACGTTGCGGGTTTGATTCCCACTACGGTACACTTTAGAACGAATTTACTAATTTGGCTCAGGTCTTTTCTGGTGGGAGACTTCGGCCGTTGAGGAATAATATTAATACCTAATCATTCCTAGCCTATATTTCTCTAACAAAATATATTAACAAGACAAAGGAAAATATATCATGGAGATTGGAAAATTAGTATCCCATTAAGAATACTACATATTATTGCATATACCCACCATAATATGAAAATAAATTGGGCATTTGTTTTTCAGACCACGAAGTTTATACGTTTGTATGTTTGTTTTGAGTTTGCTTTGTAGTTAAAAATCTATGTATATAGATGTAGGTAAAATGTATGGGAAAAAGATTTAATAAAATATACCTGTTTAAATATTATTTTCTTTAATGATATATAACTTTGTATTTCATATAAATAAACTTTACTATTTTAACTTATTCTTATTACCTATTCTTAGCTAAAGTTATATACATATTTTGCGTTTCAAGTATATAAAATTAGACTATTATAAATAAAAAGATAAAATTAATTGGAACAGGGCAGTAGCAATCTGTATCCAGCTTATTTGTAATCTGTTAATTTTTTTTATATTATCAAACACCTTTCAGATATGCATTAAATATTATACAGTAGGTAACAGATTTTAATTAGTCTTGTTTTGCACCAAGGTAAAATCTGTGTACCAAGGTATCTAATTTTTGTAAAGTCGTGGCCAAAGTTAACAAACAACTTTATCGTGTGTGATAAGAATAAAGACGAATTGTCTTTTCTTAGAGTTCAGTACTTCAAAAGCAAAAACCGGAACCCACATGGAAACAAACGGATCACTTTTTGTCCGTCTATCTGTCAAGACCCTGTATTTAATGTAGATAAACTACCATCATGAATGATGTAGTACTAGCAATGATGAGGTTTAAGTTGGAGCGCGATTACCTAGGAAATGCTTAGGTAAGTAAGTATTCACTTTTCTCTCGAAGGCACCCAGATCTCGAAGGTCTCTGACGTCTCTAAGGTATCTATAACCTGTGGACGTCTTGCCGTAGTATGGTAGAAAGGCGAAGGTCATATTCTGTACAAATTAATATTGAGTACTGTTCTTGATTTGTGTATTTAATGACACATGTGTTCCTAAAAGTATTACTTAGGCAGGTACCCCTATTAGAAATAATACAGCGCGAAATTAATTTTAAAGGTACACAAAGTCGTGGTCTATATCCAGATTTTTGTTCTTAATCGTAGGGGGCAGCTCCGAGACGATGTTAGTTGGTATTTTATCTGCAAAAGAAATGAAGTTAATCATAATTAATACCAATAAATAATCTAATCTAGTTTATCGCTGCCAAAAAGGCTTGTTTTCCCATCAACAGTAAGGCCACGCTATAGATCGCTCAGCAGACATGTATAGAATATTGAAAGATGGCGCTACTGTTTAGGTACTTGTACGAAAAAGGTTTACGGAAATCGTTCGAATGCCCTTATCCTCAGGTGATATAGGTAATAACTATTCATTTATCCTCAGAATTGAGTCTTCCTTGCGTAAGAATGAAGCGCTTGATTTCCGGAGTGTCTGCTTAGCAGTTATCCTCGTAGGCCTTAAGGTGGATGAAGCTTGTTATAAAATAATAAATGTTATTATTGCATCAGTTCATCAGATTTCATCCAATGATATATTCTGACGAGAAGCAGAAGATACCCTTTGAGGGTGAAGTCGTTTTAGGTTTCCAGTATCCGGCCACAAAGAGTTTATTCTCACAGACACTACTACAAATGAAGCTTTTCATAAAACAGTGGATCTTACCGTTACATCTGTATATGAGGTTTGACCAAATGATCATTTCTTGCGAGAAGCAGAATACTCCAAGCCTTCCACCTTTAAGAGTGAAGTCGTATTGGTTCCCAGAGTCAGCAACTAAGCGGTTGTTCTCGTAGACTTTAAGACGGATGAGGCCGATCTTGGGGCGGTGGAGCAGCCTCCAGCGGTAGGCGGTCCTTTCGCGCCAGCCGACGTTGCGTGGATCCTTCCATAGCAGTTTCACCTAAAGCAAAATAAGACGTATGCTTACTTGGAAGAAGTCTGTATTAGCGTGCTTAAAAGATTAGGATAAATAACTGATACAGATTTTAAATAAGCGTACCATGTAAATCAAATTGCTCAAATTGCTACTTAAATTTTGGCAGATTCCATTTTTTCTATGCAAGAACCCCTTTAAAGATTGGATAAATCCTCCAAAGATGCCTACTCGTCTTTAATGTCCACCAACAATCAATAAAACTCAATTGTTCTTTTTCTTGAGTAAACTCTCTAAAATCTAATATTCCATTCACCTGATCAGGAGTGGACTCAGTTTTCCAGAGCGCGTTCCGCAAGGTCTTCCCCGGGCCGGTCTTGGAGTTGACCAGTTTGAGCTGGATGCCCGGCTCGGCGACGGCGCGGAACGGCGTCGTCTGCCAGTACGTCTGCGTGTTCTTCTTCCACATCACCACATAGAAACGCTTGTTGTTTTGATATCTAAATACGGGTGTCAAATAAACATTATTATATTTGTTGTCTTGTTTTTTGCCCTGCTTCAACCGCTTTTGATGGTCCAATAGGCACGGATCTGTTCCAGGAAATGAAAGGTGTCTGAAAAATGCTGGCAGATTTCACACACATTTCAGAACAGAGATTGCGAATATTCAGGCGTGGATATTTTTATTCACTCTAAATCACTCCGTAAATTCAGAAGTGTGTGCCTATAGTTTGCGCGACCCTCCTGCGGGATGACATACGGCCGGAGGACGCGGTAACGCATACATGCAGAGAAGTGTCCCGTTCCCCGCTACACCGCCCCCTAACCGCTGACATCTAAGTTCCTTGCCTCTCCAACCGCCTGTCTCCTTGCAAGAGGGTCGCGCAGGAACTTGCCAAACTGTAGTCATTATGACTTATGTGTATCACAATCGAAGGCCTTCGGTCAGGTCATAAATAAAATGTATGCATTCTGTCATCGCCCTAAGACCTTGTTTGTTCTTAAAATTAAATCTATTAAAATTTTAATAATTAAAAATAGGGTATTTGACTCCAATTTTTTTATTACTTTATTATAAAGTAGAATTAAAATAATGACGTGCACTGAAAGAACTAATTAAATCGATCAAATAACAAAAAAGTTATAAGCATTTAAAGATTTGTGATTAGACAGAGATAGCAACATGACATTGTGACGTCACACCTTACCAATGCCATAGTAGCTTCGAGCGGCTTCATACAAATTTTCGTTTTGCGAGAAAGGGATAGAAGATCCCCCCACTCCAAAGTTTAAACGCCTGTAACTTTGTAAATCTTCGTTGGATTTTAATATTTCTTTCACTGCACGTTATTATTTTTATCCTAGTTTATAATATTATAATAAAGTAATATTTTTTATCAAATTCAAAAGTAGTGTAAGACCCCATTAATTTTAATGGAACTCAAAGTAAAAGTAAAGAATTAGGAAACCTCAGACTACATTAAATAAAGGTAGGAAACGAGTCTTACTTACCCGAATATGAACCCAATATAATCATCGTCAATCTGTGAATCCACGAAGAGCGTCCCTTCAAAATCAACGCCGCCAATACTATCGAAGCCGACGGCCAGGCCGGGGTCTGAGTTCAAAGTTTGCAGGATCTCTGCACCTTCGTTAGCTATCTCCCAGTTGGGGTCCTGCTGCGACGTGCCTTCGGGGTCCAATCGGACGGTCATGTAGTTTCTAGAAAAATAATAATTATCTATATCAAAAGTGTTACTAGCTGATATTGGTATTGGATTTTTTTTAATTTCCTATACTATGAACTGGTTTCTTACTTTAAATTTATAAAATTGTAAGCAAATTAATATGACAGAAATTGGTATCGGTTCTACTTATAGGAAAAGCACTACTTATAAATTATAATGGCGGTTCTCAGAGACAAACAACTTGTATACAGTGACTGCATACGATAGGATCTCACAGAATGAAGTTCTTAACATACTCGTAAGCACTATCATCAACGTCATCATAATTATTTCAATACTTAATCATCAAAATTTGGAGTTACCTGAAGTCAGTCCTAAATATCCTCGAATTGTTGGGGCAGTTGTCCAATGCATTGGTCACGTTATCTCCGTCGAAGTCGTTGTCACAAACATCTCCCAGTCCATCGGCTATAGAATTAAAAAAATCAAAATCATAAAACTGAATATAGCTAGTAATTAAAAGTATTTCCTTGTAAATCATTTAGTGGTATCTAGAACCCAAAAACATAATTACTATTGGCCGATATAATGACGTTGAACTCACCATTGGTATTGACATATACATTAACGCTGAACTCACCATTGTTGTCGGCCTGGTCGGGGTTGTAGATGAGCGGGCAGTTGTCGGCCAGGTTGGGGATGCCGTCGTTGTCGATGTCGTCGTCGCAGGCGTCGCCCTTGCCGTCGCCGTCGATGTCCTGCTGGTCGCTGTTCGCCAGGTTCGGACAGTTGTCCAGGCCGTCTTGGACGCCATCTCTAATGAGTATTAGGTAATAAATAATAATTATTAATAACATCCTATGCCCAGCCAGCACATCAGCCCAGCCTTTCGTCTAGGGGCTGTGAGTTGGAATTAGAAGCAATCTACGGAGTTCTGTGTTTTTGTGGAAACCAGTTTCCCCCGTCTTTCTGAAGGAGGCACGTGCCCAATTGTGAGCCCATAACAAATGGAAAAGCCTAGAGGGCGTTGCGTCACGGATTTTCAGTGTCCAGATTACGGTCACATAAATCCGCTATACACTTATCTGCTATATTATATTCTTATGCTAGCAGACGCGGCTACGCAAATATTCGAAAAATCCAAAGTTTTTCCTAGAATGAAATGATACCTATGTGTTAAACCAGGATATAAGCTATGTATATTCCAAATTCCATTGATTGATTGATTGATTGATTGATAGGATTCAGATATTACTTACTGATCCCGATCCACGTCGCTGTCGCAAGCGTCACCAACGTTGTCTTTATCGGAATCCTCTTGGGACGGGTTCCGTACGCGCGGACAATTGTCACACAGGTCCCCAATACCATCTCCGTCCATGTCTTCTTGATCCGGGTTGTAGTTACGAGGGCAGTTGTCCTGGTTGTTAGGAATGCCTGGAACATGCGTATTGGTTTTGGTAAAGTGAGTTTTTTTCAAAATCTCATCAAAAAGAGCCCATTTATACGAAGAGAGCAAGGTACAAAAAGGGCATCTCTGATTTTAGAAATATCCTCTACTTTACGGTTAAAAAAAACTTAATTAATCTTCATTTTATTAGTGGTGAAATAAAAATTAATTTGTTTATTCCGTTTATCTTGTTGGGGTTATTATAGAGCATAAACATCATCATACGAGTAGTTCTTCTTCATAGCCACGGTACGTTCCTAGTCGAATATCGAGAAACGAACTTTGCATTTGCTGTTTAAACCACTACTAGTAACTACAGAGCAGCAGAGGAGGAACACCTCTCAAGGATCAGTTTTGTGCTTTGAATGGCACAAAAATGTACAAAAACGAAGTAATAAATAAGATAAAAAATTTCGGATCTTTATTCTTTAGTCTCATGATGCTTAGTTATTTGTCCTGCTACAACCTATTAATATAATTATTTGACCTACAAAAAGAAAAACAGTGATGCTTTATAATTTCTACTTTAAGGCAGACCATCGCGGTGATACCTATTTAGGCGAATTTCGCCACACAAGTCCTACTAAGTACTTTATAGAAATGATAACATCACATAGAATTGCTACTGCGCTTACCATCATTATCCATGTCAGGGTCACAAATGTCTCCAATACCATCCTTATCCGCATCCTCTTGTCCGGGATTGAACTTTCGGGGACAGTTGTCGCAGGCGTCTCCTCGCTTGTCACTCCTGTCCTCATCGCGATCTAGTTGGTCCGGATTGGCTATAAGGGGGCAATTATCCTGGAAACGACGGTTTATTACGGCAACAATAAATCCAGTCCAGTCCAGGGAATAGATATCCAAGTATAAAACAATTGTAAGCTGGAATTTTCGTGAAACTTCTTTTCAAAGCAGTAATGCTGCAGCAGTACTGTTTAAATATTTTCATACAAACATGGTATGACAATATCAAAACAATCCTGCAGGTTGCAACACTACTGCTTTAAGAGATGGTGGTACAGCCCCTATCAGGTGAACCAACTCGCAGTACTACGTAAATCTTGCAAGGTTCTGATGTTAAATATCCAGCTTCAGGTGATATCACCATCCATCTGAAGCACGAAGGATACCACCAGTTTATTTACTACTTGCTTTTTAAATATCAAACATCTGATTGACTTTTCATAAAAATCTGGAAGTTGTTAGGTCTATATGTGACAAAAATTCCATATTGTGCCCGATATTGATGGGTTGGACAAGTTATAGTTGTGAAAAAACAGTCAAATATCGAGTTGCTCCAGCTCAGAGATGGGTTGAGTACCTAACACCTAATGCTGACGTAGCGTTAGCACCTCCGCCATTAAGAACCGCAAGAACCCACTATATCTTGTATGGGAGCCCTGCCAATACACGTGAATTGGCTGAAAAAAACAGCTATAAATATAGAAAAAGCCTTGCTCAATGCTCACTCACAGGTATGTTAGGAATCCCATCACCATCGGCGTCGGTGTCGCAAGAGTCACCGATTCCGTCCTTATCAGCGTCTTCCTGCCCCGAGTTGGAAACTTGAGGGCAGTTGTCCGCCCTGCAGTGGATGTCACTACACGGTAGCTGATTGTCCGGGTACCCGTCCAGGTCACTGTCAGGCCCACACACAGTTCCATTGCCAGCCCATCCAGTCTGTAAGTCAAAAAATCCTGGAGTTGAAAATGGCCGTGTATAAAACCACTACACAATTAAAGTACAGTTACTGATCTCTCTCAGATTGTATCTAAAATACATAATTTTATGTAGATATGTTTAAAATTGTGTTTCCCCATGGCTTTAAATTAAAAATTAAAAACCCCTTATTGTAGATAAATAACAGTAACCACTCTTGGAAATCAACCGTGCCGTTCTCAGTCTCTTCCAGTTCCCACTATTGGATTTGGAGCACAAAGAGATGATAACGTCTGCATCTGGTATCTTAAAGCGTTACTTACAGCACAAACGCAGTTGATCCCGTAGCCGCAGACGGCGTTGAAGCGTCTGCATCGCGCCGGGTCGCAGCGAGGACGAATCAAGGAGTCCGCCTCGAAGCACGGCCGCGACGTGTTCACGTAGTAGTGGCCTCCACACGGCACGCACGTGAAGGATCCCTGCGATCAATTAGTACAGAATTTAAATGGGCGCAAGAATATCATAAAAATCCTTGCAATCTTGTGGCATTTCTCATATTGATCTTTGAACCCTCGCCAATAAGGAAGTCTCGTTCTTAG
This sequence comes from Coenonympha glycerion, assembly GCA_963855885.1. Lineage (NCBI taxonomy): Eukaryota > Metazoa > Arthropoda > Insecta > Lepidoptera > Nymphalidae > Coenonympha > Coenonympha glycerion. The sequence goes on from OY979646.1 coordinate 12,419,376, forward strand.
ACAGGATTAGCCACATTTTAGGCCGATAATCTGATGTCCCAGAAAAGTCGGAGTTACCATCATCACCTGTCAACGCATTCTACTCACGAGAGTGTTAACACACAGTCGCCCCCTGGGACACACGTCGCGCCCCTGCGAGCACTCGTCCACGTCCGTGCAGGTCTCCCTGCGCCGCTCGTCGCCCGCGCCCTGCCAGCCCGAGCTACCGGAGTACCCGGGCGGGCAGGCGCCGCAGATGAACCCTCCGTCCACGTTCCTGCACGACACCAGCTCGTCGCATGGACGGATCAGGTCGCACTCGTCCATGTCCACGCAGGTATATCCTGGAACAAGGGACAATTGCATCTGGAAAATCATACACATCAAAATCGTAATTGTAAGGCGGAATAATTTAGCTAAATGGACGGTATGAGCGTTCTTTGCAGAATCCTTCATCTGATCTTTGCAAAAAAGCAAACACATCACAATTAATAAACTGAAATAAAGTTCTGAACACAGATAACTCAAACATGGAGTTATCTGTGGTTCTGAAATACCATAAGGTGAGTTTATTGGAAGCTGTTCCCTCAAATTGGTTTATTCAATTTTGGAGACTACCAATGCATCTTGTTTTGGGACTTCAGAGACGGGGATGATCTATCACCATCGCCTTATATGATTGAAATATTTCAGTATGTACCAGTCCTTCACATTTCCTTACCATTCCATTCGTAGCCTTTAGGACAGCCTTCACAGCGGTAGTAAGGGCTGGTGGAGGCGGGGCTGCAGCGTCTCTCGCCGCAAGGGTTCCGAGCTTCACATAACGTCTGACAGCGCTTGCCGTCGCCCAGGTAGCCGCTCGGACATGACCCACACCGGGGCCCTGAATTTGTCTCCTCGCAAATCACACCTAGAACACCATGATAACATTTAGAGAAAATAGAATAGAATGCAGTCTACATCTTCTGTACAAATATCAAACGCTGAAGAGTTTGTTCGTTTGTTTGAGCGCGCTAACCTCTGAAACTATTGGTCCTAATCGAAATTTTTTTCTCGTGTTTGATAGTCCATTTATCAAGGAAGCATATGAATGTGAGAATGTTGCAAAAATGGGGAAAGTTGTACCTTTCAGAGAGCTTCCGTTGCGTGCGTTGCGTAAAATATGGTTAAAGTACGCGAGAATCATTTGACGGTTTTTTTCCTTTAAAAATTCTTAAAAAATTCTTCACCACGTCATGTCTGTCTTTTAAGGTTGACTCAGTATAACGGGATATGGAGAAACAGAAATTCAAGCGGACGAAGCTGCGGGCAACCATTAGCATAAAGGATAAGATGGTAATAGAATCGCTAATACAAACCTGGATAGCAAGAGTTTGGTTGGCAAGCTATCCTGACGCACTGCTCGCCGTTGCCAGTGTATCCACCGGGACAGGGCCCACAGCGATACCTTCCATCAGGAAGTTCGTTGCACTCGACTCCTGAACACCAAGCAATGTGGGTTAACTTTGGCGCCACTGGCTGAAGTTATAACTTGACCTTTTAATTGCTTTAAGGGCGTTTTACCCATTTGAGGTAAGCAACTGTACCACAATGACCTTTTAATTGCTTTAGTTCTTTCCTCATTTGAGGTAACCAAATGTAAAAAGGCCAAAATATATTATGTAAGTTTTTACCCGACTGCGCCAGATTAGGGAGGGTTATGTTTTCATGTCGTACCTACACTTGTAGCAGTCGGGACCCATTCTAGAAAGTGCAATCGAGTATGACAATTTTCTTATTTTAGGGCAAAGACGTCTATGTAGTAGGTACCTATTTTTTATTAAATTCCCGGGTTAGTGGTGACAAATAGTAGGCTCCAGATACAAACCTGGGTAGCAGGGGTTTGGTTGGCAAGCTATCCTGACGCACTGCTCGCCGTTGCCAGTGTATCCACCAGGGCAGGGCCCGCAGCGGTACCGCCCGTCGGGAAGGTCACGGCACTCGACTCCTGGACACCAAGCACTATTATTTGTTACCGTTAAAGTGTTGGAACACCCTTTCCAGAATGTATTTATGAATATGATTAAAAATAATATGATGATGATAGAAGAGTCACGTATTAAGATTCTTCAATCTGACGTCTTGCCATATCTTCTGTCCAAGAACAAGACACTCCGACAGCTCTAACCATGCATGTCTTGTCCATGCGTTTTTAAACATTGCTATTGAATCGCTTTCGAACGATATTCAAAACATGTATAATGCGCAGAGGTCAGGTGACCAATATCGCTCATTTTCATACATTTTTGGGTTTCTTTCCATTTCTCTCTGCTGTCATAGCATACAAGCAACCGAGGTTTAACTCCTAAAAGCAGGTCCTCCGTGCATGATAATGGAATTCCACTAACCTGGGAAGCACGTGCTCGGCTGGCACGCCAGCCTCACGCATTGCTCGCCATTGCCGGTGTATCCCGCAGGGCAGCTGCCACACCGGTAGCGTCCATCCGCGAGATCGTGGCACTCCACACCTGAAATCATCATCATACGTATCGTATATAGGGACACTTTTGTCGTCTTAGTAGGATCTCGACTCTGTACTCACTAGTAGTTGAGAGGCTGGATAATCGCTTAGTGTATAATAAGGTGCTAAAGTCGTACATACCTGGATGGCACGGATTCGGTCGACATCCGAGTCTGACGCATTCCTCTCCGTTGCCCGTGTATCCCGCGGGACACGCGCCGCACCGGTACCTGCCGTCGGGCAAGTCTTGACACTGGACGCCTGGAATCATCATCATCATCATCATCATCATCATCATCATCATCATCATCATCATCATCATCATCACACTAACTTTGCCTTTTTTACGACTTACAAGTTAGTATACCTACTCGACTGCAATCCTTGGCAATAATGACTTGTCTTCGACCATCATCTTCTTTTTATAGTCAATTTTAATTAGCGATTGTGTGATTACTTCGCCCGCTGCACATGGTATTACCGATGGCGATGCGGGTCCTCGCCGAATCACTCTAGAACCCGAGGAGTCCTCCCAGATCGCGCAGGATATCTTGGAGCCCGAGTAGGTCTCGCATTGGGTCGAAACTCCCTTACACCTTAGTAGCACGGTGCTGATGTTACCTTCTCCATGCAGGCTCTGCATAAAGTTCCTTATACTTAGAAGTAACTCTCAAAAACAACTTACGCCCTCCAAAGCACGGATTGGAGCTACACGCAGAGTTGCAAGTCTGTCCGTCGCTGCTCTGCCCCCGCGGACACCTCTCACACCTGAACCCCTGGTCGGTGTCGATGCAGTACTCCACTGGAAAACACAAGTACGACTATCGAACTATTCGTAATTTATGTCTTCCTGGTACCAATATGATACGTGCAGTAGTTAGATATTTATACCTAAGTTTAATTAATTAATTTATTTATTTGTGGCTACGACTACGATGGCCCAACTAAACTTTACACAATAATACCTATGACGAAATTCAATAAATTAAGGTACAGGAATGACATAATCCGATTGCTAAAATGATTATAGATCAATGTAAAATTATCAGTGACTTATCGAAGACAACTGTCACTATCATGCTTACATTTTGGAATTTCACTCCATTTAGCGTTTGACAAGTTTCTGTGATTTACATAAAGAGGCCATGTAAAGTTGCATGTAAAGAGGTTACAGCCGTTTTCACTAAACCTAGGAAACGCCTAAATCGAATGCTTAGCCCTAAGTTGACAGTAATTGTTGTAGGTGAAAACTGTCACCTATCGGCTAAGCATTCGATTTAGGCGTTTCCTAAGTTTAGTGAAAACGGCTGTTACTGATTTTTCTTGACATATTCACCGCATAGACATAGGCATAGACATAGACACCTACTGTGTCTATCGATCTTTATCTCTCCGATATACTCATCGCAAAAGGCTTCCAAATTCAAAATGGTTTAAATAATCAAATGGACCCAGTGGTATGGTATGCCTATGGTTTTCAGATATCTCCCGTCATTGATGAGCATACTTCGTCATTGATGCACACCCCACAAACACAAACTTCCGCATACATAGTATGAGCTAATTTAAAGCTTTATTCTTACCCTGTGAGCAAGGCCTCCTCCTGCAGGATACGGGCCTGCAGCGCTTCCCGTCGCCCTCCGTGCCCCGGGGACACGCGCCGCATTCCGGCCCGCTAGCGGTATCCCTGCATTCCACTCCTGCGCAACGCCGACACGACACCAGTAAAAACACACTCCTCTACTGTATCACTAATTATTATGGATCAACGGTACTAGCATCGTGCGACCCTTTTGCTGTAATATGTCACACACCGGCTGAGTTTTTTTTACTGTATGGATCCCGTAACATGGACTTTAGTACATTACAACAAGACAGTTAAACTTAACCGTGGAACCAAATTTTTCGTCAGTTCCCATTTCAGCTTTTTACGTAAGACCTAGTGCTGACGTGAATATAATTAAAAAAAAACGGCAAAGTGCGAGTCGGACTCGCGCACCGAGGGTTCCATACCATAAAAGAAGTAAAACATTGAAAGAATCACTTTTGTTCATGAATTTACTAGTATAATTTACATGTAAGTACTTTTGTTGGCAAACCGCAAACGTAACTTTGTTTTTGGCGGATTATTGTTATTATCAAAAAAAGTATATTAGTCAGAGTTGATTTTATTTTTCCTGTAAAATATACGTTAACTTCCATTGATCATAATTATTTCAGATTTTTCGATTGGTAAACTTCGGAGATAAGGGGGGGGGAACGGTATTTTTTTCGACAGTTTGCCCAATAAATCAAAAACTATCAGGCATAAAAATAAATAAAAATTAGTTTCAGAATACACAAGTAACGCCCTTTCATATGATACCCCACTCAATATTATTATCTCATTTTGAAATTTTGTCGACCCGGTTTTCCCCCCTTTTTAAATAAAAATAAAAACAATTTTCAAATTTTTACGATTGTTATGACGTCCACTATTACCTATAACTATTCAAAATTTCAATTCGATAGCTTGAATAGTTACTGAAATAATCGAATGTGACAGACGGACGGACGGACGGACGGAGAAAGTCTCACCATAAGGGTTCCATTTTTACCAAATTGGTATGGAATGGAACCCTAAAAATCACACGATTACATATTATATCCTCAAATACGGAATACCATTCAAGTTGCGAAGATATTATTTGAAAGGCACTTGTTAAATTCAATATAATGTTCATTTACTGTAGGTACTGTAAAGGTATCGGCCTCAAACATTTTCAAAGTTTTCGAGGTTTCTAAATGCCCTTTATTCCTAGTAGTTCCGTTCCGCAGACGAACTTCATTTTCCACTACTTAATTCTGTTACTAAATAAGTTGACTCTGGCACAAACCTATGGGAAATGTGCCCTACACTGAGAAACATTTTCCAACATTTTGCGTATGAAATATTATAGGTACTGAAAATATTGGCTTTTCTTAAAATTCTGTATCCAATAAATTAAAATACAGTACCTACAGTAGGTATATTTTCTGACACAGTACCTTGTGTTTTAATTAATGAAATCCATAGCAATTCATGAACAGAGTTTCTCGCAATCCCATCGATTGATATTCAAACTAACAAACATCAAAGTACCAGGCAATAAATTAAAATAAATTACCTTGCACAACCATATAAGTCTCTGCCAAGGATAATCAAGCAACTAATCTGAAACCGACGTGGGCGAAACTCGAAACTCTGTTATGAATTAGTTAACTATGGGCTTCTATGAGAAAAAGGGATTGACAAAATGAAACCAGCGTAAAGTTTTATAACATTTAATCAAACCCACACAGACTACGTTGCTTGATTTACCTTCACTCACCGACCACATATCAAGGAGACACCTATAGTTTGGCAAAAAGTGTAAAAATGGTGGCTCCACTGTCTATATACCCAATGTTAATACATCCAATTAGTAATTTTAACAGTTAACTAGAAAAAAATGGTAACTTCGATGTCTATCAAATTTTCCAAGTGTTAGACAATTTTAAATTACAGTTTGTCTCTAATTTGTCACACATAATGAACATAGGTAACGGACGAGCACTGAGTAGAACTGCGCATGAAATCGTTTGAAGCTAACTCGATCTGCTTTGCTTATTGTACATTTACCTACCTTTAATTTGTTATGAGAAAATAGTCGCCTATATAAGGAGTCTAATGGATATGTGGTCGATGCCAAAAAATATATTAATACAATAATAAATTGAAATACATACATAATTGATAAATATTAATTAATAAAATTGATAACAACTGGAAAAAGACAGAAGATTGATAAAAGTTAAAAACATATTATTATACAACTACTAAATATATCTTTTGCTGTCTCATATAATGTGACCAACTACTAACTGCTTCAATTATTACAGGTACTTCTCCCTAGTACCTATTCGAGATAGGTATAATCTAGGAAACTGTTCGAGAGCCGAAAGTGTCTTTCTTTTTTGGCTCGTTTTCTTATTAATGTTCAAACTCAACAGCGGAAACCAGTATAACATATTGGCAATCGTCGAAAAAACGTCCATCACTGAAATGAAATGAAAGTTATTGTATAAGAATGACATATTTGAAAAAAAAAATAACTATCATTCTCAATGTCATTCTCATACATTTTTCGAATTTTGTTTGAAGCGATTGACAGCTTTTTGTGACCATCGCAAATATGTCATATTATCTCTACAGCTGCAGAAAGGCCTATCCGCACTGATCGCTAACTCTAGATTGCTAACTGTCAACGTTAAAATGAAGACACTTGATTTTTGCCATTTTGGCGCTAATTATTGCGTAACCTGGCGTGAGCGTCTATGGGACTATCAATGCCATATCAATGCATGCTTAAAATTACATTCAAAACGACGGTCCACTTGCGGTCCACTACCAACAACTAATGTCAAAAAGTACCGTGGACGATCGGGACTGGCGCTTCAAATCGGCACGAAAAAGGAACTGTCAGATGTATGTAATGATTAAGGTCCGGTTTCCACCAAAGCGGGGTGGAGCGGAGCTGTGTTTTAGTAACCAATTGATTTCGTTATTTTGGCATCTCCGAAACTGAGGCGAGATATGTGACTATGTCTCCGAAAATGACGAAATCTGATTGGTTACTCAAGCTCAGCTCCGTTCCGCTCCACTTTGGTGGAAACCGGGCCTAATCCAGAGTTAGAGATCAGTGCCTATCTGACATCATAATATTATCCGGTATTCAATAGAGATTACTAGAGAAACACGAGAAAGGTAAACGATAAAAACGATAAAAGTGTTGAAGATGTTAAGACAAATCAGTAACCAGGGTAGCATGAAGAGCCGGTGCATCGCTCGAGCGGCGGCGCGGGCACGCGGCTGCAACAGATGCGCAGCTGGTTCTGCAGGTTGTTGATGGTGCCCTTCTGGTCGGCCAGCTCCCGTCGCAGCTGCTCTATCACCTGGCGGAGGAGCTTCAGTTGGCGGATGACCTCGTCTGGAAATGACGGGAAGAGTTTTTGAAACTCCTGCTTTTTACACTTGACGCAATCTCACCTGATTGAATGCAAGCAGGCGTTATTTTGCGGAAATCCATAAATAACAGGACATATTATTTTTTTTTGCTATCATCCGCTACATTAAAAGAATCTATATGGTCCAAAATGCAGGAAACCACCCACACGAAACACCACACACAATTCTTCCAACACTTTCTTCGAGTCACGTTTCGTAGAATTCTCATTCTACGATTTCGCATTGTGAAGTCAACATGTCACGAGGATGTCCGGTGTCGGATGAGACGTGCATGACCAGAGACCAGACCAAAGCCAATTTAGAAATTATAAAATTCTTAATTCCCGTGGCGTGGAGCGTTTTTCCACCTTGATAGGAGTATTAGCCACAACAAGTAATCTATCTCGTACTTAACTCCCGGTGACGTTTCGCTAATCTCCACATTTACTGGTTCATAAGCCAAAAACACTTACCATCACAAGATTCTATATCCGAAGACGGTATATCTCCTCTATTGGAAGGTGGCGTCGTAGCCGGCAAAGGCAATGGCGCATACGGGTCTATGTAGTTACTTCTAGGATCATCTCCCTGCATCTCCTCTTCTAGCTTCAGCCTCTCTTCCTTCTTCATGAAGTCTCTTACTTCTTCCACATCAGAGTCTACGGTAACTAAAGATGGCGGTTCTAGATCGTGGTTACATTTCAATGACTTGACAGCTGCTTTTTCGCTTTCGTGTATTTCTATTGGCGAACCCTTTTCATAGTACTAAAAGATGAAAAATATTCTTCGTCATAAAAACAATCATAAAGAATTAGATGTTAGAAGAAAAAGTTGTGTTATCTATATCTATCTCACTGTTTTTATCTCTAGTAAAAAGTTTAGAGGTGCATGTTAATCAATGCATGCTTAAATCGTGATATTTATTTGTATCTGAGACACCTGTGGATAAAGAAAATCCTGCCTGCTAATGGATGTCCACTCCTCAATGTTTAGAAGGGAGCTTAAATATAAGAGAAAGATTTATACGGTTTTACGCAAGGTTTCACGTAATCACAATTCAAGCGATTAGTTAACTTAGTTGGGGATTCTACAAACATTGCAAAGTCTGGTGTGCCCAACATCCATCAGTCTGAAACTCAAGCCAATTGCCATTTCAGCTTTGCGGTAACTGTACGAATTTCTTCAATAGAACGGATTTTTAAAGAAAGATTGGAAGGAACTGATAAAATAAGATTAATGATTAAGAACACTTTTAAATAAAATTTTGAAACAAAATGATACCCACCAATTTCAATTTCTGGCTCGCCAAAAGATTAAGTAGGTTATGTCTGCTAGACAAAGGATGCCAGTGCAAAGCCTTGCATCCTACGTAGATCTTCACTCTGGATCGAGTCACCACGAGTGTTATATACCCGTTAGAAGTTCCGAGGCTCCAGGACACTGACTTAATGTGTCCACCATTCAGACTTTCAAGGTAAACTGGAAAGAAAAGAACATATTTATTTAACAGACGATTTAAACTTATATGGCTATAGTTTGACCTCTGCCTCCTAAAAGGGGGTTTAAAATAAAGGCATTTTGAGTTTTCAGAGCATTATGGGGATTTTAATCAGAAAACTTGTAAATCTACACGTCTGCCTGGACTTGCACTACACTTTCGCTTCTAGTTAGAGCATTGTGGATACTACCTAAATGTTAATTGCTTAGCGATGGGGCCTGTGAACTACGATGTCTCCGTTAATGCAAAATACCAAATCATTTGTAATTCGTGAATATTTCGATCATGTTATGGTGTTATTCGGATTCATATAGTAATAATCTATGCTCCTGGCCATATTTGGTTCGGAAAATATTTCTTTAAAATATAATAATAATCAATTTTGATCAAAATTTTTATAACTTTGGTCGAGTTCCGTAATACCAAAAACTATGAATGAAAACTTGTAACTTTCTTTATTAACTGGTGATTTCTTTAGCTGGACAATAAAAACTGTGCTCCTGGACTAATGCGACGTGAGATAGTGTGGTTTTTATTACAAAACAAATAAGCAGAAAACATGTCCTCTTTGACATAAAAATAAGCAAAATTAAATTCGTTTACAATTTCGTTTAACAACAGTATTTCGGAACCAGATATGGCCAGGAGCGTAGATTATTACTATACGAAGCCGAATAACACCACAACATGATCGAAATATATACGAATTACAAATGATTTTGGTATTACGTTTGTATGGGAGA